>CM061225.1:23949518-25149518 GCA_030844895.1 Ambrosia x helenae
TTTATTCGTGATAATTGAAACTCCTTTCAACACTCGACACGAGTATAGTTTTTAATACCCTATTTAAACTACGTTGGTCGTATTATCCGCGAATGCACTTGTTTTAAATATTAATAAAACTCCTTTTATTAAATATGTTTTTTTTCGGTTTATAAAACTTGTTTTAATAAAACCGTTGCCATGATTGTGAAAATTTTATTTATTTTGGGTTATCTAAATTATTTTACAATAAATAAAACCACAACCACAAAACATAACAATAAAATTAAACGAATCGAGCCCCTAATAGGTCGTCCGTTTCGTTTCAGCCAGAAACGAAACGAACTATTCAAAAGGGTTTCAAAACAATTTTGATATAGCTCCCACTTGACCCGAGATCTCTATCTTCATGGAACCTGTTCGCCTTTTTAATCTTCGTCTTGATCTTGTACTTGAAGGATTACAACAATAAATTTGGAAAATATAATAAAATCAAATCTATTCTAATCCTATCTATTACACTGGATCCAATATCCGTAATAAAAAAAACAAATCAATAAAGAAATAAAACCATCACAAACACAACCATGACAAGGGTCAAATACCTAGGGCTCGATTCACATCACAATCCATGAACAACTAAAAGCTTTTGATCTTTTGTCAAAATAAACAATTTTTGACAAATAAAACATAGATCAAAATTATAACTTTACCATCTATACGCGCGTAACCGTGGCTCTGATACCACTGTTGGGAATCATGGTATCGTAACACAGCGGAAGCGGTTTATATTTATTAGAAAAATCGATTATATACATTATATAATATTAGCCGATTTATATGTATGAATATATATTTAATTTTATTAATCCGATTAATAAAATATTCCCAATCAGGATCTCAGTTAAACGCGTATAAACAAATAAATAATAAACAACCATAAGGGGGTTTAGTAATCAACCTTTGACGACTACACCGGAATTGTAACACGCGGGTTACAACAAATCCTCGCTAGTAGGAAGTTCACACCGTGCACGAACCGACCGGAAGCAACACTTGCAAGATGAAGGTGGTGGTTTGTGGTGGTTGATGGCCGGACCAAAAAAGAAGAGGCGGCGGTGGCCCTCTTTCTTGGAGTGGCGGCCGCAAATCCTTGGGGAGGAGGCAAGAGGTGTTTTGTTTTGATAAAAGGTATGATTAGGGTTTACTCCTTAACCCTCCTTTTATAAGACAACAACTTGCAATAAACCCCCTTGCTAAATATCTTAATACTCCTTAATATTAATCTATTAATATTAAGTCCCTCAAGACTAAAACAATTATTATTTTCATAAATAATAATCCACCAACGCGTGAACTTATCTGATTTGTGTACCAACGTGTAACTCTTCGGATCGTACCGGGTCGGGTTACGTTGACCTCGACTTTTAATTACATCGGACATACCAATATGTCCAACACTATCACATTTAAACTACAAATATATATCAAATGGGTCAAATATCCTATTTACTAAACATATTATATACCAAATGGGTCAACTATGAACAAATAACTACAAATATATACCAAATGGGTCAAATATTCTATTTACTAAACTTTTTTTTCAAACGGGTCAAATACTAGCATTTAAACTACAAAGAGATACCTGTGTAAACATTGGTTCCGTAGGCGTAACTTGAGGAAGGCTTTCTTTCGGAAAAGGCATATGCCCAATCCCGATAGCATGTCTGCGACGACTACCCAACACCTCTTCAAATATAGAAACCTTCAAACACCCAAATAATATTAGTTTTAACCTACTTTAAACCCAACAAACAATCTCAAAAACATGAAAACTAAACCACGCACATAAACAAATATATACCAACCTGATCCACCAGTTGGGAGCTGCCTGCTTCTCCTCCTTCTTCTTCGGCGATCCGTTGACATTCAGACTCAACCCGTGACTTTAACTTGTGTTGTATTTTACAAAAAGTGATTTAATAGATTATATATATATATATATATATATAATAGATTATAAATAAATGCTTACATAATTCTCTTCATTCTGAGGGCTATCAAACGTCCCCTGCCTTCCTATATGTCCAATACGGTATGCTTCATACCGTTCCATGCCCTGTTTACACGGACATCTAATCGTTCCATCTGATTAACGAATGGTTTGGCATGCTCAATGAAATTGTCAATTCCTTTTTGGTACTCAACATCCAAACGGTTCTTTATAACATCCAGCTTTTATCGATCGACATGATGATGGTACTCAACATCCAAACGGTTCTTTAAAAACATCCAGCTTTTCTTTATAAACATCAGAAAAATCATAAAAACAGAAAAAAAAAAAAAAGAAAAAAAACGGAAAAAATATAAAAAAACAAAATACATACCAAAATACATACCAAACCTAATTAAAGCATAAAAATTTAAAAGAAACAAACAATTAGTGGCGGAGACTAACCTTTAGTGGTGGCGATTAAACCTTTAGCGGCGACAAAGTTCACGTTCTTCCCGTAGATCGGTCCCTTTCCTACAAACATAAGCAATTATCAAAAAATAATAAAAAATTAACCTCAAAACAGAAAAAAAAGAAAAAAAAAACTGAAAGTAAAAAATAAAAAATAAAATCAGAAAATAAGAGAAAAAAATAGAAAATAAACAAAAAACATAAAAAAAACTGAAAAACAAATAAAAACTGAAAAAAACCTGAAAAAAATAAAAACAGAAAAAAGAAAAAAAACGGAAAAAAATAAAAAACAAAAAAGAAACAGAAAAAGAAAATAAAAAGAAAAACAAAATAAAAAAACGAAAAAAAAACTGTACTTACAGGGAGACGAGAGCAGAGAGAGAGCAGAGGGAGAGATCGGTGGTGGGTTGCTCCGCGGTGGTGGTCACCGCGTGGAAGAAGGAGTGGGAAGATGGGGAAGATGAAGAAGAAGGGGAGGAGAAGAGAGAGAGAGAGCAGTGCGAGAGAGAGAGAGAGAGAGAGAGAGAGAGAGAACTGCGAGAGAAAGAGAGAGAGTGCGATATATATATATATATATATATAGAGAGAGAGAGAGAGAAAGAGAGAGAGAGAGAGAGCTGGTAGAGGAAGATCAGAGAAGAAGAAGAGTTTGTGAAAAAAACAAGAGGGAAAGGAAGAAGCTAGAGCGGGTAAGTGAAAATTTTTGAAGTTTTTAGCGGCGACGGTGTCGCCGCTAATAGTTTTAGTACGATGAAATCTTGGTCGTTGATCAAAGATTGATCAACGGTGGATTGGGGGTCAGGTTAAAATTTACCTTTAGCGGCGACACTTTGGCCGGTCACCGCTAAAGGTGTCGCCGCTAAAGTGAAAATTCTTGTAGTGACCGAAGCACAACACAACCACCGCTTACGCAGTCGCATGCAATCGCCATGACCGCCTTTTTTTATGTCGTATATCACCACCATGACCGATACCACTATCACTCGCCACGATAGTCATTACATGACCATCACCTTGGTTTGCCGGTCACTCCATCAACAACCTCAACTATAACAGAACCCAACACTAGTTAACTCCATTCATGACAATACAACATAACGTGAATAAGGATGTAAAAAGAGGTTACCAGTTTGCTGCAAATAGGAAGTCACATGATCTGGATCCCGTCTCCTGGTTGCTCTCTGTCTCTCTCTCTCACTGTATCGCTCAATCTCGTTTGTCTCGTTTCTTGTTTGCCACCGCAAACACACACTAGGTCCTTCATGACGTAGGGTTTATCCCCTTTATTTGTCTTAAAAATTAAGTGTTACAATTTGGCCCTCCCCACTTCACATTAATACCACTTGTTCTCAAAGTAATTAAAACATGTTCCATAAAGACATTTGGGCCCCTCCACGTTTTTTAACTGAAATATATACGATAAACTCATTAATTGGTTCAATAAATATCGTCGTATACATTAAAACCGATTATCATAACCATTTGCTAAGAACGGGTAACCGTTTTCGTATAAATACATGTCTAGCAAATTTTCGGGATGTTACAAGTCTACCCCTCTTAAAGGAGGATTCGTCCTCGAATCCAGCTCGTCAATGACCATACGAATCCAAAGTCTTGACATTACACGTGCACATCTTTGTGCGATGTCCTGTCACCATTAAGATATCATTATTGTCGTATTGATCTACAATCCAATCTCTAACTATAAAAATTAAGAAGTTTTGTCTAACCATTCTTGACTACTTAAGCTTAATTATTCACTCTTGCTATCTCCAAACAACATGACATTCGATGCCTTACTCATCGGATGTACCTATCTCGTGTTCCACGTCTCTTTTCATATAACATTACGGAGTGACTTTCACAATTCCTACACATGAAGTTTCCCTCAACAAAAATCAATCGTTTAAATCGTCGTATGGATCCTCATTGATGACATTGCCTACCTCACCAAATCTCGTAACTACCATCAGCGTTGTCATTATCCACATTATCACCCTAATCATCTACCGATACCCTCAAAAGTTCCGTCGCCCGCTTGTTATAACCAAAAGTAGGCATTCTGCGTTTACAATCGCTAAAGACCGTTGGCTGTAAAAAAAATTTGCGCATCACTAACAACAGTCTAGCAATTTAGAATACACCTCTCTTTATAACCCAAGATCTTCAAGAGTTCGTGCAAAACTCCACTTAGGTAAACCGACGTAGTCGTTTCGTCTAACTCAGCTAATGAACTTCTTGAGCTCATGCATAACCTGTCGTAACCCAACAACGTAAGCTTCTTAGTTAACCTCATCATCGTCGTCGTGTCTGAACATTATCCACCAATTGATCTCATTCTTCTCATGGAGTTTAACTCTTGATGTTCACCTCAAGCTTGAGTCATCTCGTCTCTATCAAGCAACCACAACTCCTCAAATATTCGGAAACATGTGTCGTCTAAGTCTCCTACACAAAGTCCTTCCGTCATAGGTTTACGCATTACATTGTCACTAGATGTTGAATTATTTACCACCACTACACTTCCATAACTTGAATTAAAACCACATGTCTCATAGCCTTGCAGGCATGTGTATATACCGCATAAAGTTATACCATCAAACATAAACAATCGTTAAACACCTTGCATCCCATCTCAAAAAAAAAAAAAAAAATCCATCACTACAACTTTCATCATAAAAGATAAAGCAATTCATTGCACTCTACTTATAGGGTATCAACAAATTAAGTATACTTCAATACTCAACACGCAAGTCTAAAAATAAGACCATTCACAAAAGTATACATCAACTCTAACACGCCCTTCATAGTGAACCCTAAAGGTTCACTCACTGGTGACCGAAGTCACTAACCTCATACATCGCAATCTCATCACCTAAACCCAAGGGAAATTGTCCACCTCATTAGTGGCCGTAGCCACTCGTCATACCCACACAGGTTTATTTGGTCGTACCCACACAAGGGTCGTACCCAACATCACAACTGACAACATCCATAGGTTAGGCCCTACAACTCGTTCTTCACAGGTCTCAACAAAGAAATCAAACACATAGAATCATTCCAGACGCTCGAACACGCCGGAGGCACACATGGACCAATGATACAAACAATACGCCATCTATGCCTATACAGTCTACTCACGTATAAACATGTGTATCATCACATACTATGACAATGTCCCGCATACTACCACTATATATGTGACAGATCAATCACATACTTTAGTCGACTAATGACTAATGCAACACATAAGAGACAATGCTAAAGCATGGTCATTCTACCCAACACGTCATCACATAACCATGTAATCACACAAGACTCGTTTACTACAAAGTCCGAATGACCATCGGACACACAAAAGGCATGTAACAAGTCTCATCAACGCCTTAATCAACAAATAGTTAATGATAACAAGAAAATAAATCTCGTATAAAAAAACACACGACCACTCGTAACATCTTAATCACCTAATTTGGCAAACACGAACACACGTCTCATAAAAATAATGGCAACAAGCCAATCGTCATGGAATCCCAATCCTCACATGAAAGACATTAAACTCTAGAAAACACCCGCCCAAAGCAGAACATTCGCATGATCATTTTAGGTTATCATTCAGAACATGGGGGTAACAATAGACCGCCAACCACGTTGATCAAGTGCGATCAGTTGTCTATGCTACTACCTGGGTTCTAAAAATTTCCCAACATGGTCACACTAGTTTCCTACCTTCCACATATAGATATCACAAAGTTCAAGTAAAAAGCACACAACACAAGAAAACTACAACTACCAAACAACACACGTAAATCATACTTCTTGGCTCGTGGTTACTCGTGCTGGCATTCATTACCTCGGTCCTATTTAAAGTTTAAGTTTTGGCGTTTTGAAATTCCTAAATCCCTTAAACCACTGCTCTGATACCAGCTTGTAAGGCCCCAAACCAGGGCACCCTACCGTCGGGTCTCATTACAGTGTACCGTTTAAGAATCAACAATTTATTAAAATCACACAGCGGAAAAATAATGAAAACGGTACAAATTGTTTTAGAAAAATAGTTTGTTAATGAATATGAAAACTACGAATGTCATCCATGCTATCATGAGTAATCCCATGATATCCGCTAGCCAAGATGCATCACTAACTCAAAGAAACCTGCAAAACAAACTAACATACATGCAAAAGTCAGCTACGCTGAGTGAATTCTAATAGTTTAAGTTTACGTATTTCAAATACGCCATAAAACACTTTAATTTAAAACTCAACTTCATTGCCTTAAAAATCATCATTAATTATATAAATATTTTATCATCAACACCCCACCCAAAATTACTCATAACCATAACGGACTTATCATGCATCTGGACCCACAACTATGACTCTGTAACTACTTTTACGCGTCCTACTATTCCCTCTTCAACACAATTTTGCTACACACGACTAGTTCATCTATACTCCTTTTAATTGTATCGGGCACCCCAAGTACAATTCATTACAAGAACTCTATATTATCATCTTTAACAAAAACACAACACATACCCACCAACTTATCTATATGAATGCAAATAAAATACATAAGGTGGGAACCTACCACACATTTGGTCAAATCACAAAGAAGTGACCCTCTATAGGACACGTCGATATCCTCTTTCATCGACGGCCCATCACAATCTCAAAACTTATCACGTAAACGTGACAATCATCTTTAGCCTCTTTAACTCATCGTGCCGCAAGGACAACGACAATCATATTTATCACATCGTGTCACAAGGACAACGACAATCATCTTCGCCACTAAGGCTTACTCTTTAAAACACCACGAGGGTGCTACATCTTACACATAGGACATAGACACACACACACATAAGTGCCTATAACTCGACATCTCGCATCTTTATGTGGATTAACCACTAGCAATATAATATCGCCAATAAGCCCGACTCCGAACATCCAAGTACACACAGGTACATCCCTACGCACCCGCAACCCAACTACATATCTCATATCTCATTACTCTAAAAGTATCACTCGGCACATCTATGTCTCTAACCATCGCCATCTAGGCTAGGCCAAGACTTCTCTTATAATTCATGACTCTACCTAATTCTCATTATTTGTATCATAAAATTGTACCTCTAAACCTCTTGACTCGTTCAATCATTATAGAACCGAATCGTTGGAAACGTTTATAAAAAAACATTTAAGTCATATAGCTCTTTAATTTAATCAACCCTTTGAGATGTATGAAAACCAGGTATAGCGTGTATGATAGCCCCAAAAATATTTAAAAACAGAAAATAGGGGGATTAGAACTCACTAGTTGCAAAGCTTCCAAATCCGCAAGCTACGCGTCTCAAACTGCGTCGTCAAACCAAAACGTTGCGTACGTGTCATCCTTGGCGCATTTGTTTTACTCTGAATACCTGTAGCAAAAATGCGAATGAAATATTGTTTTGCTTATAACTTGATCATTCGATCTTCGTTTCGCGCGATCCACATATCCACGAAATCGTCTCAACATGCCCGACATCTAAAAATTATCTGCGTTGACTGTCGACACTGCTATTACTTCCATCACGCACTTCTGTGCGTCAGCTCATCTGGTTCAGCGCATCTGATTTTGTGAAGCAAGAAACCTTATCATCCTAACTTCATTTTCTTCAAATAATATATCCACATGACCGCGTGACAATGATCTCTCATCCAGTTGAATTCTCGTCGCCTTCCGGCGCCGTCGCATCTATTAGTTCCAAAACCGTATGCTGCCAGTTTCTGATCCTTCGTCGGAAACATTGTTTATGCACCACTCATCACCCATACCAGATCCGAACCAAGACCCCATGCTCCTACACCCCCAACATCCATGCAAAATATATAACATTTACGCTTATCCATGCAACCACCATAAGATTGTATAAATCCCTACACTTCATTTTGTCCAAAAACACACATACACCTCAACATTTTGCCAACCAAAATGATCCATTCATGACGTATGGTTTTTTCATGAACCAAATGGTGATCACTTAAAAAAATTAGATCATAAAACAAACACACACTCACATGAAATGGAAATAACAACCACAAAACCAAACCTCCATGTTCATCTCCATGCAATATCACGTACTTGCATTAAATTGATTTTTATGCTACTCATCTTCAACATTCCAATATCACCATCCTACTCACCAAAGCCCCACACAAGCAGACCCACATCTCCATCATACAACCATAACCCTCTACACCATTAACACCACTAACCGTCATCGTCACCCGTCGCCACCCCATTTATCACCTTCATAGCCTACGGACACCACCACCAACTCTCATCAACAACAACATCGACCACCGTCATCAATCCACAACTGACATCGTCGTACGCCATCAGCACCACCCGTCACCACCATCATTGGTCTCTTCCACAGAAACAACCATCTCAGGTACGATGACCACGTTACCACCACCGAAGCACAACACAACCACCGCTTATGCAGTTGCATGCAATTGCCATGACCGGCCTTTTTTTATGTCGTACATCACCACCATGACCGATATCACTATCCCTCGCCACCATAGTCATCACATGACCATCACCTTGGTTTGTCGGTCACTCCATCAACAACCTCAACTATAACAGAACCCAACATTAGTTAACTCCATTCATGACAATACAACATAACGTGAATAAGGATGTAAAAAGAGGTTACCAGCTTGCTGCAAATAGAAAGTCACATGATCTGGATCCCGTCTCCTGGTTGCTCTCTGTCTCTCTCTCTCACTGTATCGCTCAATCTCGTTTGTCTCGTTTCTTGTTTGCCAGCCGCAAACACACACTAGGTCCTTCATGACCTAGGGTTTATCCCCTTTATTTGTCTTAAAAACTAAGTGTTACAATTTGGCCCTCCCACTTCACATTAATATCACTTGTTCTCAAAGTAAATAAAACATGTTCCATAAAGACATTTGGGCCCCTCCACATTTTTTTAACTGAAATATATATGATAAACTCATTAATTGGTTCAATAAATATCGTCGTATACATTAACCGATTATCATATCCATTTGCTAAGAACTAGTAACCGTTTTCGTATAAATACGTATCTAGCAAATTTTTGGGATGTTACACATGACATTTGGGAATAGGAAAGTTCGTTTGAGTGTTTTTCCCATACATCTAATTCTCTGGTCAGTGATGAATGCTTTATGGAAGACATTATTGACACGTGTCACCCTCATGTAAATGAGGAAGACGCAACAGAGACGTGTTTTGTTTGTGACAGGAAGAAGGGAAACCCACATGGACACTTCAAGTGGAAAGCCTACGAGAGCACATTGACACGCAATTGAAGCCATCATTGGAATCACCTCCACAGTTGGAACTGAAAGAATTACCAAAGCATTTGATATATGCTTTTGTGGGTGAGAACAAAACTCTTCTTGTTATTATTGCATCTAACTTGTCTGATGTGTAGGAAAAAGCATTGATGGAAGTGTTGGTGGAGCATAAAGTGGCAACTGGATGGACCATTGCAGACTTGAAGGGAATCAGTCCATCCATTGTGATGCACAGGATCATTACTGAAGAAGGTGCAAAGCCGGCTAGGGATGATCAGAGAGAAGGTTAAACCCGAATATGCGGGAAGTGGTGAAAAAGGAAGTCTTGAAGCGGCTTGATGCAGGTATTGTCTACCCAATTTTAGATAGTGAGTGGGTGAGTCAGACACAGACAGTGCCCAAGAAAGCAGGTATACAAATTGTTACAGGTGAGGATGGTGAGCAAATTGCTACCCCGGCCCATGACCGGGTGGCGTATTTGCATTGATTACAGAAAGTTGAATTCTGCAACTTTCAAAGATCACTTTCCATTACCTTTTGTTGATCAGATAGTTAAGAAACTCGCAGGTTAGAAATTTTAGTGCTTTCTAGATGGTTATTCAGGATATAACCGGATTTCCGTACATCCCGAGGATCAACAGAAGACTACGTTTACATGTCCATATGGTACCTTCGCATTCAGGCGAATGCCATTTGGCCTATGTAACGCCCCGGCCACTTTTCAAAGGTGCATAATGAGTATCTTCTCAGATATGGTCGGGATTCTCTAGAGATCTTCATGGATGACTTTTCCATTTTTGGCACATCTTTTGTGTCATGCTTAACACAACTAACCCAAGTTTTGAAAAGATGTGTCGAAACAAATCTGGTTTTAAGTTGGGAAAAGAGCCACTTTATGGTTCAGGAAGGGATTGTTTTGGGATATGTAATCTCAAGTAGGGGAATTGAGGTGGATCATGCTAAAATTCAAGTAATTTCGAATTTGCCTCCACCTACAAATGTTAAAGGCGTCCGTTCCTTTCTTGGACACGTCGGGTTTTATAGACGGTTCATAAAAGGATTTTCTGTTATTACTAAACCGCTATGTAACATTTTGCTGAAAGATGTCCCGTTTGTTTTTGATGAAAACTGTATGAAAGCTTTTACCACCCTAAAACAAAAACTAATTGAAGCTCCTGTTTTACAATCACCAGACTGGTCCACCTTTTGAGATAATGTGTGATGCTAGTGATTATGCGGTTGGGGCAGTTCTGGGACAACGGGTGGATAAAAAGCCTGTGGCTATTTACTATGCAAGCAAAACTCTTTCTGATGCTCAGTTAAATTACATCACTACTGAGAAAGAGTTGCTTGCAATTGTGTATGCATTGGGTAAGTTTAGATCTTATTTATGGCGTAGCAAAGTTATTGTTTATTCTGACCACAGTGATGTCAGGTACCTCATGGAAAAGAAGGACGCTAAGCCAAGGTTGATTCGTTGGATCTTACTGTTGTAAGAATTCGACCTTGAGATTCGAGACAAGAAGGGGAGTGAGAACGTGGTAGCCGACCACTTGTCACGGGTGGTGCAAGAGACACAAGTCCCGGAAGTGGAAATCAATGACACATTTCTAGATGAGCAATTATTATCTGTTTCTACGAAACCATGGTTTGCTGATTTTGCTAATTATGCAGTTACAGGAACCACTCCAGAGCACTGGCCAAAGAGGAAGAAGCAGCACTTTCTTGCTCAAGTAAAGTATTACATATGGGATGACCCATACCTCTTCAAAGTTGGACCAGACTAGCTCATCCAAAGATGTGTAGCGGATGATGAAGTTCAATGTGTGCTGAGCATGGTGCACACATCAGCTTGTGGTGGCCATTTCAGTGGTCAAAACACGGGCCACAAAGTGCTTTCATTCCGCCTATATTGGCCTACCATATTTAAAGTTGCTTTCGAGTTCGCTAAAAATTGCTTAAAATGTCAACAGATGGGTAGCATCTCAAAACGGAACGAGACGCCCATGTAGCCGATTCTAGTTGTCGACATCTTTGATGTTTGGGGAATCGACTTCATGGGCCCGTTCCCGAATTCATTCGGTAACTTGTACATCTTAGTGGCAGTGGATTACGTATCCAAATGGATCAAAGCCATTGCCACCAAGACAAATGATCACAAAGTGGTGTGCAAGTTTGTCCAAAGTAACATCTTTACTCGCTTTGGAATCCCTTGTGTGATCATTAGTGATGGGTCCCACTTTAAAAACTTTTACTTTGGCAAGCTTCTTAAAAATTATGGTGTAGATCACCGCATTGCGACACTGTACCACCCACAAAAGAGTGGGCAAGTTGAGGTGTCTAATAGGCAGATTAAGGAAATTTTACAGAAAACTATACGACCTGACCGCAAGGACTGGTCCACTAAACTGGATGATGCTTTGTGGGCGTATCGCACTGCCTACAAAACGCCTATTGGAACCACACCTTATCGGTTGGTCTACGGGAAGGGGTGTCATTTACCTGTTGAACTTACACATCGTGCTTTATGGGCTGTTAAACAGGTTAACATGGATTATGATGATGCAGGAAAGGCAAGAATGTTGGCACTGGGAGAGCTAGAAGAGCTGAGAAACGAGGCATATGAGAGTGCAGCCACATATAAAGACAAAGTCAAAAAGGTGCATGATGCCAAGATCCGGTTGAAAAACATTGAGGTAGGTCATAGAGTTTGGCTATACAATTCTAGACTGAAGCTATTTCCTGGGAAGCTGAGGAGCAAGTGGACTGGACCTTATTTGGTCACACATGTGGGGCACTATGGAGACGTGGAAATTAAGGATTTCGATGATCATTTAAGGCAAGTGGTGAATGGCCATCGATTGAAACCATACATTGAGTCGAATGATATCAATGGACTGGACAAACAGTCAGAGAGCTTCGCTTTAAGCACTCTGACTTACTATTCAGAATGAGCATCCGAGGTACAAGTCTGGCGGAAGACTAATAAACTTAGCGCTACCGGGAGGCAGCCCAGGATTTTGTATATATTATTGTCGTTGTTTATTTCCGTTTTAACCGTTTGCAAGTTGTTGAAGCACGCCTGGAGTCTCACACAAGTGTGGGGGGATGTTTGGATCGCTAAGGTACGTTGTTCTAACCCGAACCGAAGTCGAGGACGACTTAGAATTCTTTTAGGAGGTGGAGAGGGCGCGTAGAGAGTTAAAGCTTTAAAGTTTTGCAAAGGTTATAAAAATAATAATAATAAATAAATTAAAAAAAATCTTTGATGTTTTAAAAAAGTTTTAGAATGCCTTCAAGATAATAGAAATAAAAATGATAACATGAGTTTTCATTGTTTTTTTCATTGTTTTCCTGAGTTAAAAATAAATAAATAAATAAATAAAAATTGAAACCAGCGCATGCTGGTGTGAATCAGAGCAGCTTGCGCTGCCTTTGTTGCCACCTTGCGCCAGACTTCCAGCAACAACAGACCACCAGCGCATGCTGGTACCTAACCAGCGCACTTTGTGCCCATCCTAGCTAACCTTGCGCTGCACATCTGTTCCACATCAGAGCCACCAGCGCATGTTGGTGGCATTGAGGCGCAGCTTGCGCTGCATTCCTTCCTACCTTGCGCTGGTTCATCAACAGCTAAGGAACTGAACCGTGACAAGTAAAACCCGACCCAGGACCCATACCACTTCTTATTTTCGGGCTTTATCACAAGATATCAGATCAAAAGACCTCCTACATACTTTCTTCTTCCCCAAAAGTTCTCCATGTAAACCCTAACCTTTAACCTTCATAACTCCTTCAAATCTCAACCAAATCAAGTGATTCTTGGCTCTAAACTTAATAACTTTTCGAGAGGAACATAACCCACCAAGAATTTTGTGATAAAACAAACGGTTGAAGAGAGTTGGTGACATCTAGGTCACGAAAATTTGAGATTTTTTGTCTGAAAGTTTTCAATTTTCAAGTTTCTTGCTTGGTTGTGTGTAATATTCATTCAAGGTATGATTTTAACTCTCTTTTGTTGAATTGTTGGATGTATGTTGATGTACTACTAGAATTTGAACTTAGATGCTTGAATATGGTGAGTTTGTTCTAGTAAGTGAACTAAGTAGTGTTCTTCGACTTGTGATGTTACTTGCACACTAGGATTTGAAAGAGAATGGGAATGTTAGTGTTGAATCACCAAGCTAGGTGAATCGTGGAATTGATAAGCTAAGAAATAATTGTTCAAAGGCGTTTTTTTTAAGAAATTGCTTTGGTTTGTTAAACTTGGTATCTTTTGAAAGATTTAAACTCCTTGTTTATAAATCAAATTGATAATAATGGTGATTCACAAATGGGTAAGTTTGTTGGAAACAAGTGTGGGGATGGTTACAACTTGGAATGTTTTAGCCACACTTGTAAATTTGGATGAGTTCATAAAAAGTTGGGGATTGTATGAACATGGCTATTGGGTTCATGAGCTACTAAAAGAATGCAAATTACATAAATGAATTTTTCAAGGATATGTTATACTTGTTTGATGGAATTGGTGTCTTGTTAAGATTTAAAATCCTTTTTCAAATGATACAAGTAAGAGTGAGATGAAACAGTAGGCCATGTTCTAAGTTGTTAAGCCTTGTGATGAGTTGATTATTGATCAAGTATTTTGTGTGAATGTAGGTACGATGGTGAAAAACAAGGCAATAGTGAGGAAATCAATAGAAGTAGCTACCGGTAAGAGTAAAAAGGGAAAAGAAAAGGCCGAGTCATCTAAGGGTTCCAAACGACCAAGGAAGCAACTTGTTGATGAATCTAGTGATGAAGATGATCCAACTTATGAGGCTATGGAAGAAGATAATCAAGAAAGTGAAGCTGAAAGTGGTGAAGGGGAAGAGATAGAGGGCAATGGCGAGTCTGAATCACAATCAGAATGGAGTGATGATGGATTGCCAAGGTGGAGGAAACCAAAACCCTTATCAAAATTTCCTCTGGAGCTTAGAGCGACGTTGTTTATGAAAAAGATTAATAAGTCCACTCAACCATTGAAGGATTTGTTTTTATATGAGAGGTTGATTGACCTTAAGGCATTTGAACCCTTTGGTGTTATAGAGTGTTTCAAGAGATTGGGGTGGATGGATTTTCTCAAATTTAAAGGAGGAGAGTTTATCTATATGGATCAGATTTTAGAATGGATGTCGACACAAATTAAAGATGAAGGCAATAACCCACCTGTTACAACACGATTGATAGGGAAGGTGGGTAACAAAGAGGTAGTGTTGTCATTTGCTGTGCTGAGATTTGACTAAGTATGATCAACGGGCAACTGTGGTTGGCCATTATGAGTATCCAAAGGATGAAGTTATAGATGCTAAGAAAATACAGGAAGATGAATGGGAAAGTTGGATTCGTAATTTGTTTGATGTACCACCGGGCACTAATCTAGCTAAGTGGAAATTGAAGAGGAATAATTTGCATGCATTCCCAATGTTGTTATTGAGATTTGTAACCACAGCTGTGATGTCTCGTACTAGCGATCTTAACAATGTGAGGATATTTGAAGTGATGATTTTGTATGCTTTATTGACAGGATTTCGAAAGCTGTCAGCTCGCCATATAATTATGTACAACGTTTGGGAGGCGAGGGAAAGAGAAGAAAGGAAGATGATACCTCACGCTAGATTGCTATAAAAAATGTTGGTCAAACAGGGTGCGATTAGAAAGGATGTCCAAGGAACATATGTCGCACAGGACCCCACCAAAATTCTCAAGTTCATTAAGGGAACAAAGTGGAAATATGAATTGACGAGGACGACACATCGGTTGTACATTGAACATACGAATAAGAGTGTTGAAGGCCCGCGAGCAGATGTGGCTCAAAACGAAGCACCTTGATGTGTGTAAATGTATATATAAAAATAACACAAGCTTTAATTAAAACGACTCACCTAAAAACTACACACGCACGTCAAGTGTACCGGTCGCAAAGCAGTAAACAGATAAGACCGAGTATCGATCCCAAAGACGCGAATGCAACTCTAGATCACAACCTCTACCAAATACTAGCTTAAATAAATAGATACTTATATGGGGTTAAACTAATAATTATAAACTTAGAATAAACTAAATATAAATAAAATAACCTCAACTGCTTATACGAAACTAGGAACTTGGAGAAATCATATAAGAAGAAGGCTGGTTACTTAGGTAAAATCCCTAAACACTAGCAATAAATCCTGAATCTGGTAATTAACTTGAGACCCTATTCTTAGCTAATAAACCTCCTGTCAAGGATGGCTCACTAGACTTAAGGCGGGACGAGTGTAGAAATGCTATGATGGATCTGGATCGCCCTAGCGTACCAAAATCCCACAGAAATCAGATTAAAACCTCTCCTGGATTAAAACCCTCAAACTATGAAGCAGACTTAAACTCTACTGAAGAAAACCTAGGAAAACTCTAAACACGGACAAGTAGCGCCTCCCGCCCTAGCACTTATCAACTACCGAACAATGCCTAGTTAGTTACCTAGCAATCTCGAGTTAGATTTCTCACCCTAAAGAATGGACTGCACGTTTTAGTTAATTTATTATATTAGTTTGTTATACTTGTGTCGTACTCCAACTCCATATACTAGCACGCTAACCTAGGTTGACGAACTAGATTGATTTCTAGACTAGGGGGTATCTCTACATGCCTAGTTTCACAAACTTCAAATATAATCAACACCAACACACATATATCAAATCCAACAATAAAATTAAAATCATGTAATTCTACACATCAAAATTAAAAACCAAAAATCATTAAATACTGCATAAAACGTGTCTAGTTCATAAACCTAAGCAACCATAAAAGATTTAGTTCATAATTATAATCAGAAACATAGTCAAAAAGTCTCGAAAAACAATGATAAACATGTCTAAAAATATAAACGAAGTAAACAAACCACCGAGTCTTTAAATAATTAATCTTTAGTGCACCCGAGACCTTCTCCGTCTCCAAAAATCCTCCTGCTGTCGAAAGAATATGTTGCTTCGTGACCTTCTGTCAACTTTTGCGGCCCTCTGATGTTCTCCCCCAAAAATAATATGCGGCCCCCTCAATCTTAATTCCTTGCGGCACTTTATAATATTTCTTTTACCCTATGTTGTTTGGGCCGCGGGCCGTGAAAAACCAAAGTCACGTTTGGATTTTTTTTTTTTGTTTTACTTTACGCGGCTTTGCCACTTTTCTTGTCATATTATTATTATTATTATTATTATTATTATTATTATTATTATTATTATTACTACTACTACTACTCCGTACTCTTGATTCGGGTGTTCTTGATCGTTTACGCTTCAACGTCCACACGAACACCTACTAAAATATAAAATAAATAAATAAGTATTAAAAATGACACAAAGATAATCAAAATCTATAAAAACCTATAATAAATAAAATAGACCAGTACAAGCCTAAAACTAATAAAAGTACTATCTAAACGACTCGAAAATTGTACAAAATTTACATTGTAAATAGATGTATTTTACAATACATCAAATATCCCCACACTTATCTCTTTTTCGTCTCTGAAAAAAAATTATGCTATGGAATCCCAATCAAACAATCTGGCCTCAAAACATAGGTTACTTTAATTTTAAAAATCTAATCACGTGTCAACTGCGATTGCAGGTATACTTATCCTCTTAAACCCAACCGCCGGTTTCTATGCCCCTTATCATGTTAGTTTAATTTTAAGTTTATTTAGTCTACCAAGGGTCTCACACTAAAGAAGCCACAGTTTCACATAATCCCGCCTCAAGCTTATGAAACAAAAGGAACAACCAATTGACTGTTCCTAACCGTTTTATGTAGAAAACCGAGAGAATTTAAAATCATTTGTTTTTTTTTTCATTTTCATCTCAGCATACTTAACTCAGAGGGTGTGACCAATCCAAGTCGCTATCCCAGTGGCCAGGCACCTTAAGCTTCAGCATTTTCGCTTTGATTTCTAATTAATTCACGAGCTTTTTTAGATATTTATTTTCAGACAATCCTAGAGGGAGTCGAGTCCGGAGTCACTATCCCTAGAAACGACACCATTGGCCTTGCCCTTATTTTATATCCAGCTCTTTTTTTTCTTCAACTTTTGATTAGAAATTCTAACGGTTTTAAACTTATAACGGCATTCCTTATACTATTATTGGCGGTTTCAGCTTCCCCATTTTTTCTTATATGAGAACCCACAAGGTATCCTAATATATTTAGGTGTATTAGCTCAAAGGAAACTTTTCTACCGGCTGGGCCTACCCACACATCCCATGTCAACACGCTCTCGATTATTTATTCTTCTCATACATATAATATTTGAAAACCAGACACTTGATTTTATCTATCATTTCCCATATTTTATAATGCAAACTTCAAAATCAGGGACATTTTTTTTTTAATTTTTAGTTTTTTTTCAAACGACTCCGTATACAGACTAAACGACAGTTTCCCATCCCCACACTTAAACTCTATATTACCCTCAATGTAGGAATAGAAAATGACACAAAACAAAAAATAAATTCCGAATACAAAAATAAAATACAAAATAAAAAAAATGAGGGCAAATTGGAAAGGACTTAGCTGGTTAATTTTTCTTTTCGTAAGCTCCAAAGCACAAGTCCAGTCCAGCTCGATCGTATAGCATTTCATTCGCGATCGGCTCTGACACATGGTAGACTCTCGGGTTGCTTCAATATAACGTACAGCTCCAGAATCGCCCGAATGGAGATTGAGTACGGGTGGTGCAATCCAAATGTAACACCCCAACCGATGGCGGAAACATCGGGATGTTACGTATTGATGATTGTTTCAGTAGCACATGGTATAAATTAAATTTTAAATAATTTATTCAAACATAATAAATCCAAAAGTGAAATGATTGTCTAGAAATTCAATACATAATATCAAATAACAAAACTTCAAATAGCTCCAAATAATAACTTCATGTATAATCCATAAGCAAACTCAAGCCTCAGCTTCATTGTTACCTGAAACATGTTAATTTTGAAAATATTTTTGGGTCAACAAAAGTTGGTGAGAATTACATAGGTTTTGATAATCGAATAAAAATGTTGTGCAATTCATGTGTCATGGCAATCTAGTCCATATGTGAAAACATACTAGAAATAAATCGAGTGCATAATCAACCCTTGTGACTGTTATAATGTGGTACATCCCATACGCTCATGGTTCACTCGAATATGTTATGCGATAACAAACACCCACGCTACCTTTGTAGGAGGCACGTATCCGGGTGGGATTGTCAGTCCAATAGATCTATCAATGTATACCGTCGGCTGATCAATGTTAATGATTATGCTAGAATTGTGCTTACCCTAGTCATGTTCAAGACATAATGCAACATAGAAAAACACATAGACACATTGATGATTGAATTGCATAAATGATGTTGTAACATGTTTCACCCCAAAAATGGTAATAAATAAAAAAGGGGCTATGTAAAACTCACCTTAGCAAAATGTTATACTTCTTGAAAAGATTGAATAGTGGTGTTGCCCAAACAATGCCAAATATCACCCTATAATAAGGTAAAATATGTCTAAGTCTATCTAGTCTACAAATGTATATGTTCTAGGGCTTCGAATTGGGGATAATTGCTTGTTTGATTAATATTAAAAATGTTTGATAAATGGGAGAAATTTAGTAATTTAAATAGACAAAAATCTTTTTATAAAATTTAACTTCAAGATGGTCACAAAAATATGTTTAAAGTATAAAAATAATTTTTACAAAATTATTTTCTTTAAAATAGAATATTAATTCTATTTATAACAAATTATCAAGATTTAACTTAAATATTTAAAAATACTAAAATTAAAGACTTATTAGTTTAAAATTTATATTTCTGTTCTAAATATTCGGAAATAATTTGTATAAAATTTTGGTGCAAAAATATTAAAAATTGATTTTATTATGATTTAATTATGATTAAAACTAACAAAAATTGATTAAAAATATTAAATAAATGATTTTCAGAATTAAAAATCATTTCAGAAAAGTTTATCATTTATATATATTAAATAAATTAATTTTTGAAAACTAAAAATTGTGAGTGAAACTTTTTCATCAGATTATGATAAAATAATTTTTTTAAAATTTTTAAAAGAGTTTTAATATTTAAAAACGAATTTATAAAATTATATGTATTATATATAATTATTTGGATTTGTTTGTTTAAAAACAAAATAAAGGAAAAAGGTATGCCATAGCCGGGACTCGAACCCGGGTGGCTCAGGAAGATAGCACCAGACACAACCACTTGGTCCAGACCAGTGGTTGTGTTGATTTCAGTTTAATTTAAAATAAATATTATATGAAAAATCGTGTTTTATCCCCAATTAAAACCCATGAGCCCTAATTTTTCCAATCGTTTGATTCACACATCAATAACCCAATTAACCTTAGGGCTATTGATGTGTGAATGCCGAAGGTTAAAACCCAACAAAAATTTCATACTTACAATGCAGTATCGAGTACGATTGAACAGTCAACTTGAAAAGTCAAAAACGCGATCGTATGACTAGAACAGAGGATTTTTGTGAAGAATTGAAGGTTGAGAAAGATGAATTAGCGAATTGTGATTGTTCAGAAATGATCAATTTATAGTGTAATGGCCTTGGTATTTGAATTGGCAATCGTTGACCATAAATTGAATGTGATACGCGTATTAGATAAAAATGGTATCGATTGGTTGTCAATCATCGTGTTTCTGAGTCATAATAGGCCGATAATCGTGTAGTGTTGCCAATTATAGACTAATCACGAGTTATTGATTGATTTTGGTAAGGTCCCGTCTCCACAGTTGACTTTCTAAGTCAACTGTGAGAGTCTTGAAACTAGTAATATAATTATAATGGACCGAGTTTGAAACAGATATGAATGCTAGACCAGATGGTTAAGTTGTTGTTGTGTATTGGGCCGGCTTGGGCGCGGGTTCGAGTCCTGGCCAAGCATCTTATTTTTTGACAATTATCCTTGATATATCCATATATATATATATATATAATTTATATAGTATTAGGGTTTCTAAAATGCAACAAAAATAATTAAATGCACACATTAATACTGGAACTTGACGTTTTTATTAAGAACGATGTGTAAGGTACAAGTATAATTGCGTAATGTTACAGTCTCCCCTACTTTTAGGAACTTCGTCCCGAAGTTGGAGTTGGAGAGTCTGGTGGAAAAAGATGTGGGTATTTAGACTTCATCTGGTCTTTACGTTCCCAAGTGAACTCTGGGCCTCGTTTAGATTCCCAACGAACCTTAACGATCGGAATGCGACTGCGCTTGAGTTTCTTGACTCCAGTATCAACAATCTCAACGGGTTTCTCGATAATGTGCATGCTTTCGTCAATTTGCACATCCTCAAGAGGAACATGAAGGTTCTCATCTGCTAAGCATTTCTTAAGATTCGAAACATGGAAGGTCGGGTGAACATTGCTTAGCTCAGGTGGAAGATCAAGTTTGTAAGCCACTTTTCCAACTCTGTCAAGAATTTTGAAGGAGCCTACGTATCGAGGAGCTAGTTTTCCCTTTCTACCGAAACGAATTACTCCTTTCCAAGGGGATACCTTAAGTAGTACAAGGTCCCCAACTTGAAATTCCAAGGGTTTACGACGTTTATCAGCATAACTCTTCTGACGACTTCTAGCCTTGAGAATATTATCCTGAATGAGTTGGATTTTGTCTGTGGTTTCCTGGATTAGTTCGGGTCTTGTGATACGGGCTTCACCAACCTCGGTCCAACAGACAGGTGAACGACATTTACGACCATAGAGTGCCTCGAATGGAGCCATGTTAATGCTGGCGTGATAACTGTTGTTGTATGAAAACTCAACCAAAGGGAGATGAGAATCCCATGCGCCACCAAAATCGATGACACATGCCCTGAGCATATCCTCAAGTGTTTGAGGGTGATAAGCAGTACTCAGGTTCAACTTGGTACCCAAAGCATCTTGCAAAGAATCCCAAAAGTGAGAGGTGAAACGACCATTGCAATCAGAGATAATGTCCAAAGGTATACCATGTCGACATACGATTTCACTTAGAATAACGAGACTTGGTACATCTTGTCAGCTCCAGGATGAATAGAATAACGAGACTTATGAGCCTCGTTCATGAGAAAAGTACGAAGATCATCACGGTCAGGAATCCACAGTCGATTAAGAAAATAGAGTAGTCCATCAGGTTTGGTTTCAAGTTGAGTGTCAGCACCACAAGACATTTCATCGTACATGTTACCTTGGGTGACTGATGTATGTTGAGCCTGAAGAATGCGATCCTGAAGATCAGTATGAACTCTAGCATAATGAAGTTTGATACGCTCTTTACGACTAAGTGCGTCAGCCACAACATTCGCCTTGCCAGGATGGTAGCGAATTTCGCAACCATAGTCGTTAAGTAACTCAACCCAACGTCGTTGCCTCATGTTAAGATTTTTCTGGTCGAAGACATGTTGGAGACTTTTGTGGTCCGTGAACACCACACATTTGGTCCCATAAAGATAATGTCTCCAAATCTTGAGAGCAAAGACAACAGCGCCCAATTCAAGATCATGGGTGGTATAATTCTTTTTGTGAGTCTTGAGCTGTCTAGACGCATAAGCAATAACCTTTCCTCGTTGCATGAGAACACAACCAAGACCTTGGTTTGATGCATCACAATAGACCACGAAATCATCATTACCATCAGGTAGGGACAAGATAGGAGCTTCACAGAGTTTCTGCTTAAGAGTTTCAAATGCTTCCTCTTGCTTTGGTCCCCACTCATAGGGTTTACCCTTGTGAGTTAAGGCAGTGAGAGGAACAACGATTTTAGAGAAGTTGGCGATGAATCGACGATAATAACCAGCCAAACCAAGGAAAGAACGAACTTCAGTTGGAGTTTTAGGAACACTCCAGTTCTTCACAGCTTCGATCTTTGCAGGATCAACATGAATCCCGTTCATATCAATGACATGTCCCAAAAATTGAACTTCCTTAAGACAAAATTCACATTTTGAGAACTTGGCATACAGTTGTTCTTTCTTTAGGAGGCCCAAGATGGAGTGAAGATGTTGCTCGTGATCGGATTTTGATTTAGAGTAAATCAAAATATCATCGATAAAGACGATCACGAATTTGTCGAGGTAGGGTCTACAAACCCGATTCATCAAATCCATAAACACTGCGGGAGCGTTGGTCAATCCAAAAGGCATGACCATGAATTCATAGTGACCATAACGTGTACGAAAGGCTGTCTTGGGAATATCTTCATCGTGGACTCTAAGCTGATGATAACCAGATCGAAGATCAATCTTCGAGAAGTGGGTTGCTCCTTGAAGTTGATCGAAGAGATCGTCAATCCTAGGCAGTGGATAACGATTCTTGATGGCGAGTTTGTTGAGTTCACGGTAGTCAATACACATTCTAAGAGAACCATCCTTCTTTTTAACGAATAAGACAGGGGCTCCCCATGGAGAAGAACTAGGGCGAATGAACCCTTTATCAGAAAGTTCCTGTAATTGACTGGCAAGTTCTTGCATCTCAGAGGGTGCAAGACGATAAGGAGCTTTAGCGAAATGATTAGCACCAGGAACAAGATCAATTCTAAATTCCACTTGTCGAGCAGGAGGCAAACCAGGTAAATCCTCTGGGAAGACTTCAGGATAGTCTCGAATAATTGGAATGTCTTGGATACTTTTGCCTTTGTCCTTCTTCTCTATCACGTTAGCTAAGAAGGCTGTATACCCCTTTCGTAAGTACTTTTGGGCAGTAATACAAGACATAAGCTTAAGCTCGCCATAGGGCTTCTCACCATAGATCTTCAAAATCTCACCAGATTCGAGAGGAATGCGTATGACTTTCTCAAAGCACAGAATTTCGGCACGATGGGTTGACAACCATTCCATGCCTACTATAACATCAAAACTTCCAAGATGCATGGGAATGAGATCGATAGAGAAGGTATGATCGTCGAGGTTCAACATGCAGTTACGAATAATAGAGTCGATCGAAATAGACTTCCCATTAGCTACCTCTACCACTAAAGGTTCCTCTAGATTAGTTTGGGGTGAGTTAAGTAAAGGTTCAAACTTCAGTGACACAAATGACTTATCAGCTCCCGAATCAAACAATATGGATGCATAGTGGTTATTAATGAGGAATGTACCATTCACCACTTCGTTGTTGTCACGAGCCTGGTTAGCATTGAGATTGTAGGCGCGACCTCGAGCACCTTGGTTCTGGTTGCGGTTCTGGTTTTGGTTTTGGTTGCGGTTTTGGTTCTGGTTATGGTTTTGGTTACGATTGGGACAATTGTTGATATAGTGATCAGGGCTGCTACACTCGTAGCACTGACCACGAGCAGGCCGGTTGTTTTGTTGGTTAGGAGCTGGGGCATTGTTGTTTTGGGCAGTAGGAGGGGCTCGGTAGATGTTCACAAGGTGACCATACCTTTGACACTTAGTACAAAAGCGACATGGCACCTGTGCTGGATGGTGGTATTTGCAAGTTTTGCACAAGGGGTGAGGTCCGGTGTATGGTTTCTTGGCTGGGTTTTGTACTGCAGGTGGGGTAGTGGCAACCATGTAGTTCCTAGCCTTACGCTTCTTGTTGCTTGAGGTCTCAGGCTTGACTTCAATAGCGGGCTGGGGAGTGTCTTTGGCAACCGTCTTCTTAGTGCCTTTGCAGAAGAGAGTACCGTTCTTCACGTGGTTATCAGTAAGAGTGGCCGCTAGACGTTTGGCTTCTTCCAAAGTTGCAGGATTTCTTCCCCAAACGGTGTCCTGGATTTGCATGGGCAGACCACCGATGTACTTCTCGATGGCTACCGGCAGGGGAGTGACTTTGTGAGGCAACAATAAGCTAAGCTCATGAAAGCGGGTGTTGTAGGAAAGGTTTTCCCCACTATCTTGAGCTAGGGTGTGGAACTCATCTTCAAGCTTCTTAACCTCGTTGCGAGGACAAAACTCTTCCTTCATAACTTCCTTGACTTGGTCCCATGTCATAGCAAGAGCAACTTCGGCCCCACGGGTGCGCTTCTCCTCATTCCACCAAGTGAGTGCTCGTTTGTGGAGAACACTCATGGCGTAACGAACCTTGAAGTTGTCGGGGCATTCACTGTTGATGAAGGTATTCTCAATACCCTCAAACCATTGGAGGAGTCCTGTAGCTCCTTCTTCGCCACTAAACTTTGGAGGGTTACAAGAATTGAAGTGCTTAAGGGTACAGGCTGGGAGACCATTTCCATTCCCGTTGTGGTTTCCATTTCCATTACCATTGCCGTTACCGTTCCCGTTGCCGTTCATTTGGATGACTTGTGCTAGAAAATTGGGAACCAGAGTTGCAATTTGCTGCGCCATTTGTTGAGAAATGATCGCAGCCAGTTGGGCATTGACACCATTGTTGTTGTGGTTAGGACCGTGGTTATGGTTATGGTTGTCACCACCTTCATCGTGGTTCTCACCATTGCTGTTGCGAGTGCTGCGACGTGGAGGCATGATCTGTAATAGACACAATGAAATGAATGAGATTATATAAGGAATGTAATCATTTATTCATTAATTAAAACGAATAAACGAAAACGTTGACTTATCAAAGATTCTAAATTCTAATAACATATGAAGACATGCTTTAGCCTATAAGTGAACACTCATCCCGAGAATTCCCAGGTAGGCATCCGGGTCCCTCGTTTGATTGGGATATATGCGCAATGCCAGCCTAGATAGAAGACTCAGAATACAGGCGTTCACCCTTCCAGATTGCACGTGTTCGTTATTAAAATTTAGAACTTCGACGAGATCTCAAGGGGGTTCAGGTTAAACCTGAGGATTTTGTCCTATTAATCTAATGGTGGATCAGGATTGCAGCAGACGAATGAGAGTAGGTCATATGTAGGTTTAGGGTTATATAGGATAGGGATAAGATTAAGGAAGCAATTAGGGTTACAAGTAAGAGGAGCAAGTACTGTTTAAGTCCCTAAGGTTATACTCTAGATTATTTTCTAATAACCTAATTCCCTATAACCTGGCTCTGATACCAATCTGTAACACCCCAACCGATGGCGGAAACATCGGGATGTTACGTATTGATGATTGTTTCAGTAGCACATGGTATAAATTAAATTTTAAATAATTTATTCAAACATAATAAATCCAAAAGTGAAATGATTGTCTAGAAATTCAATACATAATATCAAATAACAAAACTTCAAATAGCTCCAAATAATAACCTCATGTATAATCCATAAGCAAACTCAAGCCTCAGCTTCATTGTTACCTGAAACATGTTAACTTTGAAAATATTTTTGGGTCAACAAAAGTTGGTGAGAATTACATAGGTTTTGATAATCGAATAAAAATGTTGTGCAATTCATGTGTCCTGGCAATCTAGTCCATATGTGAAAACATACTAGAAATAAATCGAGTGGATAATCAACCCTTGTGACTGTTATAATGTGGTACATCCCATACGCTCATGGTTCACTCGAATATGTTATGCGATAACAAACACCCACGCTACCTTTGTAGGAGGCACGTATCCGGGTGGGATTGTCAGTCCAATAGATCTATCAATTTATACCGTCGGCTGATCAATGTTAATGATTATGCTAGAATTGTGCTTACCCTAGTCATGTTCAAGACATAATGCAACATAGAAAAACACATAGACACATTGATGATTGAATTGCATAAATGATATTGTAACATGTTTCACCCCAAAAATGGTGATAAATAAAAAGGGGCTATGTAAAACTCACCTTAGCAAAATGTTATACTTCTTGAAAAGATTGAATAGTGGTGTTGCCCAAACAATGCCAAATATCACCCTATAATAAGGTAAAATATGTCTAAGTCTATCTAGTCTACAAATGTATATGTTCTAGGGCTTCGAATTGGGGATAATTGCTTGTTTGATTAATATTAAAAATGTTTGATAAATGGGAGAAATTTAGTAATTTAAATAGACAAAAATCTTTTATAAAATTTAACTTCAAGATGGTCACAAAAATATGTTTAAAGTATAAAAATAATTTTTACAAAATTATTTTCTTTAAAATAGAATATTAATTCTATTTATAACAAATTATCAAGATTTAACTTTAATATTTAAAAATACTAAAATTAAAGAATTATTAGTTTAAAATTTATATTTCTGTTCTAAATATTTAAAATTTTGGTGCAAAAATATTAAAAATTGAATTTATTATGATTTAATTATGATTAAAACAAACAAAAAATGATTAAAAATATTAACTAAATGATTTTTCAGAATTAAAAATCATTTCAGAAAAGTTTATCATTATATAAACTCAGAATAATTTTTGTTGAAATTTATAAAATTGTTTTGATATTTTAATGGAATTTTATAAATATAATAGAATAAAATTGATTTAATTATTATATATATTAAATAAATTAATTTTTGAAAACTAAAAATTATGAGTGAAACTTTTTCATCAGATTATCATAAAATAATTTTTTTAAAATTTTTAAAAGAGTTTTAATATTTAAAAACGAATTTATAAAATTATATGTATTATATATAATTATTTGGATTTGTTTGTTTAAAAAAAAATAAAGGAAAAAGGTATGCCATAGCCGGGACTCGAACCCGGGTGGCTCAGGAAGATAGCACCAGTCACAACCACTTGGTCCAGACCAGTGGTTGTGTTGATTTCAGTTTAATTTAAAATAACTATTATATGAAAAATCGTGTTTATCCCCAATTAAAACCCACGAGCCCTAATTTTTCCAATCGTTTGATTCACACATCAATAACCCAATTAAACTTAGGGCTATTGATGTGTGAATGCCGAAGGTTAAAACCCAACAAAAATTTCATACTTACAATGCAGTATCGAGTACGATTGAACAGTCAACTTGAAAAGTCAAAAACGCGATCGTATGACTAGAACAGAGGATTTTTGTGAAGAATTGAAGGTTGAGAAAGATGAATTAGCGAATTGTGATTGTTCAGAAATGATCAATTTATAGTGTAATGGCCTTGGTATTCGAATTGTCAATCGTTGACCATATATTGAATGTGATACGCGTATTAGATAAAAATGGTATCGATTGGTTGTCAATCATTGTGTTTCTGAGTCATAATAGGCCGATAATCGTGTAGTGTTGCCAATTATAGACTAATCACGAGTTATTGATTGATTTTGGTAAGGTCCCGTCTCCACAATTGACTTTCTAAGTCAACTGTGAGAGTCTTGAAACTAGTAATATAATTATAATGGACCGGGTTTGAAACAGATATGAATGCTAGACCAGATGGTTAAGTTGTTGTTGTGTATTGGGCCGGCTTGGGCGCGGGTTCGAGTCCCGGCCCAAGCATCTTATTTTTTGACAATTATCCTTGATATATCCATATATATATATATATAATTTATATAGTATTAGAGTTTCTAAAATGCAACAAAAATAATTAACTGCACACATTAATACTGGAACTTGACGTTTTTATTAAGAACGATGTGTAACGTACAAGTATAATTGCGTAATGTTACACCAAACCTGCGCAAAATGAAACAAACAAAACCCGAGCATAATACCGAACCACACAAAAATAAAAAGTCTCAAACTATTAACTTAGACTCATAAAATAACAACAAACAAGAAGACGTACCTGCTTGGCAAAATGGCGGTGAATGGTGGTAGAACCAAATGGTAAGAAAGAAAAAAATCTGGTTCTCGCTCAACGTGAAGGACACTGGTGATCACAACACGCGTTGCAAGCAATAAATAAATAAATAAATAAATAACTTTCTGGGGTAATAGCCGGTCGCATGAGGCGAACAGGTCAGCCCAGGCTCTCCGCATTACGCAAATAACTTTTTTTCACAGAAAGTTAATTAAATTTAATGTTTAGAAAAGAAAATCTCTTATTACCCAAACCTCCACCAAAAATCTCACTCATAAAATATATAAAGATAATACAGGGGATCCGCTCATGGTGAAATTTCCTCTACCTAAGCAAACACGCAAACCTGCAAACAGACTCAGAGACACAAAAAACAAAGATAAAAACCTATGAATCAATGTCGAAGGACGGACCACAATTAAAAAAAATGAAAAGCTAGAAAAAAAAATTAATAATAAATAAATAGGTATAAATATAAATTTACAAACTCTACAGAGTTTCCCCACACTTAAACTAAATCAGGGGGCTTCTCTTTTATCTGGACCCGATCCAACCCGTTTAATTCCACCCGGTCCATATTATTTAGCAAAATTACATTAGTTGAATTGAAAAATAATTTATCGAATTTAAATGGGTCGGGCCACCAATATTTAAATTTACCTGGACCAAACCTGATTCTTGGCATGTAATGAGGGGACTTGTTGTCTCTGCAACTCCTGACCCTCACCCTCTTCGCCTTCTCTCGTGGTGGTGGCCATGGTGGTGGCACTAGTAGCAGTGTAATATCCAATGCCTGCACGGGCCGGCTGTGGTGTTCTTCTTCTTCCACCACCACTTCTTTCTCATCTTCCTTGGTGACACTTGGTCAAAATCTTTGTCCACTTCTGGAGCTGACAAATCAACTAACTCGTCACCAAACTCTACTTCCCCATCAGCTGCTTCTTCAAGCAGGTTAGTGGTGTCTTGTGTGGAAAATGATAATCAGAGGTGTAAAGAGAAAAAGAGACTGAAAAATTGTTTTGTTTTTTTTTTTTTTTGGTTTTTAGTACATCTTGCTACTAATTCTTAGTGGCTATTTATAAGAGAACAAACAACTAATAATCATTAAACTAATAGCGTTGACTTTGACTGGCTTGATTTATGCCTTTGAATTTGACCGTTGACTTGACTGCATAATCATTGGATTTTGCCTTGAAAGTCTTGATTGGTCAAAGATGTTGACTGGTCAAATATTTCAACATTCCCCCTCAAGTTGAGTAGTGGGGTTCCTGATACTCAACTTGCCAAGACAATGATTAAAAATTTTCCCATTGACGACCTTTGTTAGTATATATGCGAGTTGATCTTCTGTGCGGATATACACATAATTTTACAATGAATAGACACACGTTTTGCTTTAATATTTATAAAAATGGTTTAGACCTTAATATTAAAACACACACAATAGGGCAAGTGTACCCTGTCATATATGTAGTAATGTACAGATAAGAACCAGATATCGATCCATGGACGCGCGCGGAGCAATGGTACTAAAACTCTATCCCCGATTTACCAGTAGAAAAAGATAGTTTGAGTTTGTTTATAGCTAAATTAACTCTAACATATGTAAATAACTTAACTACGACTCCAAATAGAAAATATAACTATATAAACTATAATACGCCAATCCTAGCATGTCATCTACATTTAATAAGAAATAATGGTGTGATCAACATTCCCATTTTTCGACAGTTAGTGTCCCTTTCGGGCATCCTAACCTGCCAACTATATGGAAAGCTAACACGAATACACATGTTAACCACCTCAAGTCTTTTATTAGCGAGCAGCTAATATGATCTCATGTGAATCTTTTAAAGATAAGTTAGTCATCCGTTAAGAGTTTTCTAACCTCACTAATCAAGGAAAGCAATACCGAATACACAATACAACCAAGGAGACTAGCATAAAGTAGAGCATTTCACAACCTATTCCATTTTACCAACTTTGAACACAAATCTACTAAGATCGCTATGTCTACCAAAATAACTAGCAAAGATCATTAACCGTGTCAAAGACCAGTAACGGCACCATTAAGTTTTGAAAACCCTTTTACGTGCCGGTAAGCATTTCTAATCATTATTCGACTGACTTTAACCAAACCAATACCCGGTTACAGTTTCATGGTGTAAACTTATTAACAAGTTAACTCGTCTACTACCGAATGATTAAACGGACGGTTTTTCAACATGTATCCGCCTAACACATTCGATAATCATCAAAGTCATTCAAACATAACTACAAATCCATTAACAATGAAACAAGGTTGCATTATGATCATCAAGATTCAGACATGAAAAACGCCAAATTTATACAAAACATGATTACATACTAATGATTGTTTTACCTATTAACTATTACTAATGTTCTTGCCCGTAGGCGTACGATTAACTAAAACAACATCAAAATAGCATACAAAATCAGATTTGGATCTAAAAAGGCTTAAAGGATCAAACCATAAGAATGCTAAAGAGATGGATTGGATGATGAAGGGTGGATCGGATGGATTCCCGAGCCTGTTAAACGGCCTTCCAGCAGCTTGGTTTGTCCGAAAATCGCCCAAAATCGCCTCTCCAAAACCCAATGAATGTAACAGTGGGTCTGTTCTGTATTTAAGCTGATTTCGAAGGCGTGCACGGTCAGGTGCACGGCCGTGCATTTGGCTGTGCATTTGGCCTTTGTGATTTGACGTGCAAGTGGGCAAGTGGCTGGCTCATTCCTGAAAATATATCGTGCACGGCAGTGCGCTTGGGGCGCACGGGAGTGCCAATTTGGTCTGCACGGGAGTGCCACCAGGGCGCACGGGAGTGCCAATTGAGTCTGCACGGGAGTGCCAATAGGGTGCACGGGGGTGCAACACCTGCAGATTGTGCAGAAACTGTCCGTTTTTTATCCGGTTTGCTTCATGGACACCGTTTAAGACCTGTAATCATAAAGATACCAAATAAGTACCAATTCATCATGTATAAGGCCAAAAACATATATAAATGGGAGTTAAATTGGGGCTTTTATATGTATAAATTGACGCATATCAAACATCCCCACACTTAAACATTGCTTGTCCCTAAGCAATAGAAAACTCAACACTCCCAATGGCAACACGAGTAGCGAACCGAAAAGTTAATAAATCAGATGGCTAGCTAGTTTGTCAAAAGACATCATCAAAGATTTCAAACCGACAAGCACTTGGAAATATAGAAATCAAAAGCAATGGTTAACATCAAATCGACTAAGCATGCACATCTTTACACCCCTCACAGTGTTCACACACGCTCGGCTTATTTATGGATCATACATATGAATTGTGTATGTGTAAACACTCAATGCCTAGACAATGACTTGTGCGATATCATATGCTTGTTAAAAGATCTAATCTCTACCAATTCATATATAGAAATGCATAAATCAAGAGGACTTGTGGGTTGTAATGATAGGCAAAGGTAAAGGGTGTGGAATGGATATTTAAAGTGACAAAACGGCTAAAACTCGGCGGTTATGTCTAACTAATAGATACAAACATAAACTATATAAACCACACGCAAATATAGGCGAATTTTATTTAATTCGAACTAACTATGAAATTCTAACTTTCAAGCCCTGAAAACTGCTCAAACATTGTTAATTCACCCTATTTTAGGGTATACTATTTTTTCTGATTTTTTTTATTTTTTTTCTTTTTTTTTTCTTTTTTTTAACAAGCTTACAATACTGAATATAACTGAAAACTATAACGAGAATATATACAAAACACGGGATCTAAAATCCCGAACATGAACTATAACATAAAACGAGTCAAACAATAACCTAAACCGAGTTTCAACACGAAAGGTTTAAAGTAAAAAGGCTAAATTTGGTTTAGTGGCGAAATGGTGGGTTAAGTAAGAAAAAACACGGATATAGGCTCAACATGGTTAACTAGTGGATAACATTTAGATGCGGGAAACAGATAAAACAAAAAGAAAAGGCTTAAGTCAAAAGGGTATCCTAAATGCCTCAATCACTTTCATGCAAATCTACACGTATATGATCTCGAAAAGTATGCTAATAACAAGTTCTAAATCACATAAGCCATTCGGCGCACTCATATTTCGCATATAGCGAGAAAGTATCGAAAAAGCAATAAAAGGCTCAAAAAGAATGCTCACGTAACGGAAGGAATGGGTACAAGTGTAAAAATTAACATGCTAGTCACTCTTTTGTTTACCATGCTTCTCAAATTTGGCTTGTCCGCTTTTATCAAATCTAACGGTTCTTAAACGCAACCAACCGTATTAATTTACAAAAATTATGAAGAATTCACCGCTTTTTGCTCAAGTGTTATGCCACAAAAATTAAAAACTGGGAGTTTTTTTTTCACAACTTGGGACAAGAAAAGCTAATACTGTTAACAACCCTCCCTACACTTGAATATCACATTGTCCTCAATGTGACTCAAAAAATAGTAAAGCATTATGAAGAGCTAAACTATAGTGCAAGCTAAGTAAAGTTAACATAGTTACCCTCCCCACACTTGAACATCACATTGTCCTCAATGTGACCCAAAAAATAGTAAAGCATTATGAATAGCTAAACTATAGTGCAAAGAAGAGAAACTGAAACTCCCCTGGTGTCGAAGCAAACTGAAGGTTATCCAAGGACGCTGTCGTGTCTGCTCAGCCCTCAGTGCTCGTGTGTATCCTGAACTCCTTTTCCTTAGTACCTGTAAAAGTGCTAAATGGCACTCTAAAACACACAACTCATTAAAATAAAACTCCAAACATTCATCATTACTAAATTTAAAACAAAGCAAAGTAAATTGTCTAAAATTGAATACATAAACGGGGGATTTAAAAGAAACCCAAAATGAAACCCCCAAACTACAATAGTGCATAAAATATAGTAAAGATACCACCGCCGCCTTCACACGGTCTGACTACCCTCCTAGTCCTCCTCGTCATCATTATCTTGTTGTACAACAGCTTTTTGTTCGATCCTGAGCATTTGGCTTGTGTCCTTTTGCAATGTTTACGCCAAATGCACCTGAGCGCGGCCATTCAATACTTGGTTTTGCAAAATCATGTTGTTTTCATGATTGAATGGCCGAATACTTCAAAACATTATGAAGTTGCTACAAATTCAGATTTTTAACATCCCATTCACAATGATTTTTGCAAAATCATCTCAAATACAAGCTTTCTTATGAAAATGCGCTTAAAAATCTGAACTATTACGAAGAATGTCCGAAATTTGGGGCTTGTTTGAACTATTATGAAGAAAACCCCAAATTTTCTTAAACTAACCTAATTACAACTACGATTAATACTACATTACAATTATTATACAAAACTACTCTAATATTATACTAGATATTCAACAAATTTTTTTGCAAATTTTGGATTTAATTAAACATTATGAAGAAATATCCAAAACTTTAAAGATTAGAAGAATAACATGCTAATCTACACTAACCATTGCAAACATTCAAGAAGTTTTAAGGATTAGTTAAACAATTATGAAGAAATCCTAATACTTGAAAGAAAGAAAACAATAATTTATACTAAGGAGATTCATACCTTGAAGGATTAGCAAGTGAGGAGTGAAGAATCTAGACCAAAAGATGATGTTCTCGGCCAAAAAGAGGTGGAATGAGGGTGCAGCTGGGTGTGCAAGGGTTAGGGTTATGTTTTAGAAGTTAAAGATGCTTATATAGGCCCATTTCTGGGCTGGTTTTTTTTTTTGGCCCGCACGGTCAGCTGCACGGTAGTGCGCTTGACCGTGCAACCTCCTTGCACTAGCCCTTGCACCCCAGTTCTTGGTGTCTGCACGGTCAGCTGCACGGCAGTGCGCTTGACCGTGCACAACCTGCAGATATGCAGTTTTGAGGCTGCAGCTGCATTTTTGCACGCAACGGTTCCATTTTGTCCGAAAACATCATTTTAACTAATTTTAACCTGTTTGTAGACTGTTTTCACTCCATTGCTTATTCCCGCACCGCTCAAAACCGGTACGAACCTGCACAAAACTCGAAAAAACGTTAAACTACGAAATATTAACACTATTTACATATTTACCCTTTGGCGCGCCCATACACGCCGCGCTAATTTTATTAGCGAGTCGCTAGCTAGACTCAATTCCCCACGCTTGTTTAGGCGCGCGGAGCGTGGAGTTCAATTACCTCCACAGTCGGGTCAATCGGTCCATCAATGTAAGCTTTTAAGCAATGACCGTTGACTTTCAAACTTAGTCCATTTTGATTTATGGAATCGTCCATATGGACTTTAAACTTCTTGGAATGGCCGTTTTCATAAAAGATTTTCTTTAAGATCGCTTTCGCCTGAATGGAGATTGAGTACGGGTGAGAAGATCGATCAAGCAATAACAGACATCGGCCATCCTCACACTTAAACTGACGCAATGTACGAAATAATTACAGAAGAAATAATTACAGACTCGATTTAAGAAAAATGGAAGAGATATACACAAATCAATATACCAAAAACTATACACTAAACTTAAATTATGATAATATATAAAATATGAAAATATACAACATTTTCAGCGAAATCTGAGTCGCTCGAGCATCGCGAAGAAGTATAGACCGCTTCTCGCGTGGCGCAAGTGACTACAATGACTCAAGGCGCTCGCGCGTTGCAACAAGATAAAGACCGTCTTTTTGCTTGCGCGAAAACAACCCTTTTTCACCGAAAAATAATATAACGGAAGTTGATGGATAGAAACCATGATGGATGCCAATGAAATGAGTTAAAACGGAAGATAGCGGCTATTCACGTTACACGAAGGACTCTGGTGATCCTGTTCGCGTATCACGAACAATAAAAGATAAAACCCGGGGTAATTAGGAACTCGCTAAAGCGGAACCATAAGCCTAGCTTCTTTGCAAATCGCAAGGAAGCATTTTTCACAGAAAATTATTTTTATTAAAACCACTTCTATATTAAATAAATTTCCCATTTTTTTAACCCAAACCTTTTTTTTAAAAGCATCCGAATCAACAAATTTAAACGTAACATACCCAGACTTCCATTGTATATTTAAGTAAAATAAAAACTATATATACATAAAAATTAAAATTATATAAACAGATAAACATATGAACACATGGTTAATAAATAAAGAATTTAACTTTCCAAATCTAAAAATTAACAATTAGTCCAAATCCGGACAAATAAATCAAATAATGAATCAATCAAATTCATAGACAAACCAACTAATCCAATATTCAATAAATTAAATTTATCAACATCCTAATGAACGAATAATCAATCGAATCGATCCTATAAGCATAAAAATGAACAAATATATATGCAAACCTATGAACCAATCTAAAATCAATCCAATATATCAACAGACAGATAAATCTAATAAATAATCAAATAATCATATGTGCAAATAAATGAATGAAATAAAGAATCAACAAAGTATAAACAAGTATTCACAAGCATGTACACTGGTAAAAGGTTGACTCGGTTTGTTCCTAAAGCTCGCCGCGTCCCCGGCAACGGCGCCAAAAACTTGACGTGTGCGGATATACACATAATTTTACAATGAATAAACACACGTTTTGCTTTAATATTTATAAAAATGGTTTAGACCTTAATATTAAAACACACACAATAGGGAAAGTGTACACTGTCATATATGTAGTAATGTACAGATAAGAACCAGATATCGATCCATGGACGCGCGCGGAGCAATGGTACTAAAACTCTATCCCCGATTTACCAGTAGAAAAAGATAGTTTGAGTTTGTTTATAGCTAAATTAAGTCTAACATATGTAAATAACTTAACTACGACTCCAAATAGAAAATATAACTATATAAACTATAATACGCCAATCCTAGCATGTCATCTACATTTAATAAGAAATAATGGTGTGATCAACATTCCCATTTTTCGACAGTTAGTGTCCCTTTCGGGCATCCTAACCTGCCAACTATATGGAAAGCTAACACGAATACACATGTTAACTACCTCAAGTCGTTTATTAGCGAGCAGCTGATATGATCTCATGTGAATCTTTTAAAGATAAGTTAGTCATCCGTTAAGAGTTTTCTAACCTCACTAATCAAGGAAAGCAATACCGAATACACAATACAACCACCGAGACTAGCATAAAGTAGAGCATTTCACAACCTATTCCATTTTACCAACTTTGAACACAAATCTACTAAGATCGCTATGTCTACCAAAATAACTAGCAAAGATCATTAACCGTGTCAAAGATCAGTAACGGCACCATTAAGTTTTGAAAACCCTTTTATGTGCCGGTAAGCATTTCTAATCATTATTCGACTGACTTTAACCAAACCAATACCCAGTTACAGTTTCATGGTGTAAACTTATTAACAAGTTAACTCGTCTACTACCGAATGATTAAACGGACGGTTTTTCAACATGTATCCGCCTAACACATTAGATAATCATCAAAGTCATTCAAACATAACTACAAATCCATTAACAATGAAACAAGGTTGCATTATGATCATCAAGATTCAGACATGAAAAACGCCAAATTTATACAAAACATGATTACATACTAATGATTGTTTTACCTACTAACTATTACTAATGTTCTTGCCCGTAGGCGTACGATTAACTAAAACAACATCAAAATAGCATACAAAATCAGATTTGGATCTAAAAAGGCTTAAAGGATCAAACCATAAGAATGCTAAAGAGATGGATTGGATGATGAAGGGTGGATCGGATGGATTCCCGAGCCTGTTAAACGGCCTTCCAGCAGCTTGGTTTGTCCGAAAATCGCCCAAAATCGCCTCTCCAAAACCCAATGAATGTAACGGTGGGTCTGTTCTGTATTTAAGCTGATTTCGAAGGCATGCACGGTCAGGTGCACGGCCATGCATTTGGCTATGCATTTGGCCTTTGTGATTTGACGTGCAAGTGGGCAAGTGGCTGGCTCATTCCTGAAAATATCTAGATATCGTGCACGGCAGTGCGCTTGGGGCGCACGGGAGTGCCAATTTGGTCTGCATGGGAGTGCCACCAGGGCGCACGGGAGTGCCATTTGAGTCTGCACGGGAGTGCCACCAGGGTGCACGGGGTGCAACACCTGCAGATTGTGCAGAAACTGTCCGTTTTTTATCCGGTTTGCTTCATGGACACCATTTAAGACCTGTAATCATAAAGATACCAAATAAGTACCAATTCATCATGTATAAGGCCAAAAACATATATAAATGGGAGTTAAATTGGGGCTTTTATATGTATAAATTGACGCATATCACCAAACCAAGCGCGTGGAGATTGTTTCAATCCGTATAAGGATTTCTTCAACCGACATACTTCCTTAGTATTGCGATCTTTCATGAGTCCAAGAGGGACTTCCATATAGACTTCTTCCTTGAGCTCTCCATGTAAGAAGGCATTTTTTACGTCAAAATGAAGAAGAGGCCATTCTTTGTTTGCAGCTATGGAGAATAGAACCCTGATTGTGTCGATTTTGGCCACTGGTGAAAAAGTTTCAGAATAATCAATTCCGTATGTTTGAGTGTAGCCTTTTGCCACCAGTCGGGCTTTGTGTCTTTCAATAGTTCCATCTGGCTTGTATTTTATGTTGAAGACCCATCGGCATCCTACTGGTTTTTTTCCAGGAGGAAGGGTACATCTTTCCCACGTGTCATTTTTGTTTAGAGCATCAATTTTCGACTCCCATTGCTTCTCTCCATTCTTTAGACTCAAGGGCTTGTTCAACTATAGTTGGAATCTCTTCAGAACATAGAGATGTGGCAAATGCTTTGGCTTCTGGAGATAAATTTCCTGCTGCCACGTTTGCCATTGGATATCGAGATCTTCGAGCTTCTTTCTCGGGAGAGTACCTTTTTGGAGGAACTCCTCTATTGGATCTTGGGGATAGAACATAGCTGTCTTGTTCGACTTGTGGTGATTCCTGTTCTAACTCATCCTCAGATAACTCAAGAGTTTCAACATGCTCATGTTCTTCATGGTTAGTAAACGAATCAGATGAATTATCACACTCTTGAGTTTGAGACTTACTTACCTCGGACGCCAGGTTGGGAGGATCATTGTTGGTGGTACTTTCTTCAGGGCTGGTGCATTGTGAGAAGTTTTGGGCTTCTTGGTTAACTCCTTCTTCTGAGGGTGACATCCATTGTATCCAACTCAATGTGTCATTGGTTACCTTTTCCCCCTGACCAGTGTGTTGGGTAGTGTAGAAGTATTCGGTTTCGAGAAAGTAACAGTTCATCGTAGTATACATATGATGCGTGTTGGGGTTGTAACACCGATAACCGTGTTGATTGACCCCATAGCCAACAAATACACATTTCTCGGCACACGCGTCAAGTTTGGAGCGGTCTGTTTTTGGTAGGTGAACAAAAACCGAGCATCCAAAAACATGAGGTTCAAGGATAAGGTTTGATGGGGGTTTATGAAATCTAGCAAGGGCTTGAAGTGGGGTTTTAAAGTCAAGGGCTCTTGTTGGAACACGATTCATAAGATAGTTTGCTGTGATAAGAGCCTCGGGCCAGAAAGATTTTGGGACTTGGGATTCGATCATGAGTGCACAAGTTATTTCTAAAAGAAAACGGTTTTTCCTTTCAGACACCCTGTTTTGTTCGGGAGTATGAGCGTAGGATGTCTGATGAAGTATTCCCTTTTCTTGGCAAAACTGTTTCATTGAGGTGTTTACAAATTCCCCATTATCAGACCTAAGAATTTGGATATCGCTCTTGAATTGGGTTTTGATCATGGCACAAAACCAAGTGAATTTTGAGAAAACTTCAGATTTATTTTTCAATAGATAAATCCAAGTCATGCGGGTGCAATCATCAATAAATGTTACAAAATAACGAAAATTTCCCCCCCCCCCCACAACCTTTGCTGGTCCCCACACATCTGAATGAATTAATATAAAAGGAGAATCAACCTTAGTATCGTTTGGTTTGAAGGTGTGTCTATGACTCTTAGCCAAGAAACATGTCTCACAATTCAAGACTTTATTTGTTGGAAATAATTCAGGAAATAAACGATGTAAGTAACCACTAGATGAGTGTCCCAATCTTCGGTGCCATAACCAAGCTTCCCTATCTTTTGACCCATGAGCAAGCATTACAGTGCCTTGTCGAGTCACTTCATCCACATAGTATAGCCCTTGTTGCTCAGTACCACGCCCAATGATCTTTCCTGTCCTGATGTCCTGTAAGATACAGAAGGTAGGATGCATTAGCACAATACAATTTAGCTCTTTTGTAACATGACTGATTGATAGCAATTTGTGAGATAAAGATGGAACATAAAGACAATTCGATAGTTTCATGTTTTCCGAGATTTGGATAGTCCCTCCTCCTTTTACTTGAAGGACTTCTCCATTTGCAGTGTGAATTTTGGATTTTTGTGGTTTTGACATCGAGCACATATCCGATTTTTCATAAGTCATTGTATCAGTGGCACCACAATCAAATATCCATGAGTCTTTTTCTTGGTAATTTTTTGTTGCCATGTTAACTTTCCCAAGATTACAAGGTTTTTTTGACTCCTTTTTATCTAAGTTAGGAGTATGAGGGGGAATGTTGGTATTTTCTAAACTTTTTGACTCATTTAATAACTCGAGAATTTGGGGGCTAAAGAATCGAGGGTTTAGAAGTGTTTTATTGGGAGTTTTTGGTTTAAAATGGGAGAGCTTAGAAAGAGGAGGATTTGAGATTGTAACTTCATTTTTTAGGAGATTGGCTAGTTGGATGGCTAGGTTGTTGGTGTCTTCTTCTGACATTGTGTCTCGTAAATGACGAGCAAAGAAAGTTTATGGATCATAAACACTGCTCTGATACCATGTGGAAAATGATAATTAGAGGTGTAAAGAGAAAAAGAGACTGAAAAATTGTTTTTTTTTTTTTTGGTTTTTAGTACATCTTGCTACTAATTTTTAGTAGCTATTTATAAGAGAACAAACAACTAATAATCATTAAACTAATAGCGTTGACTTTTACTGCCTTTGACTTTGACTGGCTTGATTTATGCCTTTGAATTTGACCGTTGACCTTTGACTTGACTGCATAATCATTGGATTTTGCCTTGAAAGTCTTGATTGGTCAAAGATGTTGACTGGTCAAATATTTCAACATCTTCCTCTTCCACCACTTCTTTCTCAAACAGCTAGCCTGTGGATTCTGAAAAATCCATATCTTCCTTAGCCTCCCTCCATACATCTGCCCCCAAGGATATGTTGCTGAACTAGAGATCTGGCAAGGCTCATCCTGCTGAACCAAAGGTGGGACTAAGGCGTCCATTATGGTCTCCGCTATAACCCTGAATCCTGCAAAATATCATCCTCACAAGACAAGTGTAAAGAATCATATGGGTCAGTTAAATCATGCACAAAATCAGATGAGTAAGGACAAACAGTTTCAGCAATGGGCCTAATACAATCAGGTAATGTAAGTGTTACCATCTCGTCTGGATCATCATATGTGAAATAAACCTGTTGAACTGGAGGTGGGACTTCAACGTCCATTATGGTCTTCAGTTCATCCACCTGAGCCTCTAGCCTCTCAAGTGCCGCATCTTGTTCCCTCAAATAGCCAGTGTGCTTGGATAGCAGAGAATGCATATCCTCAAGCATGAGTTGTTGATTAGCAATGAAGGCATCAGAGTTAGCAAGAAATGCGGCAAAGTCGGGTCTAGTGTGAGACGAGACATCCCGATAATCGAGATGTGGATACAAATGTTGGCTAGGTGGATACTCTGACGAGCTACCACCATGCCTTTCCTCATACATCTCAGCTTGTAGACGATCAAGCCGACTTCTTATTCTATCTAGTGACTCAGATGTTGCAGGGTTAAACCACCGGTTAGCTTGTGGGTATGAAGACTGGTATGACTGATATGGCTGCAGCTGCAAATACGTGTTAGCATAGTAACCTGCGGAATACCCCGATGAATTTGGGCATTTTATAGTAAAATGGGGTCCTCCACAGATTTCACACATGTTAAAAGGAATATATATATATATATACGAATAAAAAAATAATAATAACAGGTAAAAGCAAAAACTATTTACAAAGTAAAAGACCAGATAAACAGTTCGGGAAGTTATCAAGAATGCCAATTGTGTCCCCGGCAACGGCGCCAAAAACTTGATGTGTGTAAATGTATATGTAACACTAACACAAGCTTTAACTAAAACGACTCACCTAAAAACTACACACGCACGACAAGTATACCGGTCGCAAAGCAGTAAACAGATAAGACCAAGTATCGATCCCAAAGACGCGAATGCAACTCTAGATCATAACCTCTACCGAATACTAGCCTAAATAAATAGATACTTATATGGGGGTTAAACTAATAATTATAAACTTAGAATAAACTAAATATAAATAAAATAACCTCAACTGCTTATACAAAACTAGGAACTTAGATAAATCATATAAGAAGAAGGCTGGTTACTTAGGTAAAATCCCTATACACTAGCAATAAATCCTTAATCTGGTAATTAACTTGAGACCCTATTCTTACCTAATAAACCTCCTGTCAAGGATGGCTCACTAGACTTAAGGCGAGACGAGTTTGGAAATGCTAAGATGGATCTGGATCGCCCTAGCATACCAAAATCCCACAGAAATCAGATTAAAACCTCTCCTGGATTAAAACCCTCAAACTATGAAGCAAACTTAAACTCTACCGAAGAAAACCTAGGAAAACTCTAAACATGGACAAGTAGCGACTCCCGCCCTAGCGCTTATCAACTACCGAACAATGTAGTTAGTTACCTAGCAATCTCGTGTTAGATTTCTCACCCTGAAGAATGGACTGCATGTTTTAGTTAATTTATTATATTAGTTTGTTATACTTGTGTCGTACTCCAACCCCAAATACTAGCACGCTAACCTAGGTTGACGAACTAGATTGATTTCTAAACTAGGGGCTATCTCTACATGCTTAGTTTCATAAAACCAATAAACAAACTTCAAATAAAATCAACACCAACACACATATATCAAATCCAACAATAAAATTAAAATCATGTAATTCTACACTTCAAAATTAAAAACCAAAAATCATTAAATACTGCATAAAACGTGTCTAGTTCAAAAACCTAAGCAACCATAAAAGGTTTAGTTCATAATTATAATCAGAAACATAGTCAAAAAGTCTCGAAAAACAATGATAAACATGTCTCTAAAAATATAAACGAAGTAAACAAACCACCGGGTCTTTAAATAATTAATCTTTAGTGCACCCGAGACCTTCTCCGTCTCCAAAAATCCTCCTGCTGTCGAAAGAATATGTTGCTTCGTGACCTTCTGTCAACTTTTGCGGCCCTCTAATGTTCTCCCCCAAAAATAATATGCGGCCCCCTCAATCTTAATTCCTTGCGGCACTTTATAATACTAGCAGGAACCCGCGCGTTGCGGCGGGGCTGCATTCGTAAACTTTATATTACATATATAATACTTTTAAACTAAAAGTCATCATGTATTCTTGTGTGCCAATTATTTTGGTGGAAGTCCTTTGATATTGAAAGTACAAATAAAAAATAAAAATTGATGCGGGAGAATACTGAAAACGTGAATCAGAAGACAAGATTTAAATCTCTAAAAAAAGTGGCTAAATACTCTAAATGAAGCCATAAAAAAATAAAGAATGGCATATGGGATGGGTTTGCCATCCCGTAGTACTAACTAGTCGATTTTGTGGTATATTCCCGAATATGCTCCAAACGTATATATGTCATTTCTCATGTTGGCGATTGTTTCGTCTAATGAGACACCCATACCCTCATTATGAAGAATTCTAATTAATATAATATTCTATTCATTTAATCTAAATAAAAAAAAACGTAAATCACTTTACATACATATTAAAAGGAATTATCTATCAAGTTACGCTAGTTACAAAACTGTCAAACTATGTCTAAGTATAAACACTAATCAGTAGTATGTATGAAAATGTCAAGTTATATATATTTCAATAAATATCACATAATGCGAAAAAATAACTATTTCTATATAATTAGAATAGTGAATATGACAAAATGAATATAAAAGTGCGTGTAAAACTATATAGTTAATTTGTAAATTAAATAACTATCAAAAGTCTACCCTAATATGTATATATATGTGTGTGTATATATATTAGAATAGGATTATTAAAAAAAATAGGTTACTAAATAAAATTAAAGGCAATTAAATTATTAATTTTCTAAACATATAGTTATATATATGTTCGAGTCATAAAAATCATTAAAAAGTCTATGGATTTAAATATATAAATTTGAGTAGTCCAAAATATATATTTAATTGAAAAACATAATAAAATTATCAAATAATCACTAAAGATCGAGACTAAATATCTAGACCTAAAAATACATAATTGAATTCTAAGAGAAATAATAATATGTCTAAAAGCGTCTCAATGTTCCTATATATTAATAAAATATTGATTTAGAGTTATATGTACAAATTATATAATGTGTATAGTGTGTGTATATATAAAGTGATCCAATAATAACTTCATATATCTAAAATAGTTCTGAATATTAAGTAACATTTATAGAATTTTAGAATATATAACGTATAACCGTACCTTGATTGAAATAGAGAAAAATAACCAATATATTGACGATCTTGAGATCCTTATGTTCGAAGTGGGTGTTAATCAGATCTTGGCAATGACTGCATTCTTGTGATCAAAATGGTGATTGAGAGGATGCTTTGTGTGTGAATGACAACATAATGACATATGAGGTCATGCCAATGATTATATAAATGCATTTCTAACAAGTTCTTGTTTATTAACATGACTCTTCATTGGAAAATTAATCATAATCTTCATTTCTATTTAATTTAGTCCAATTCATAACATCATATATGTTTTAATGTATAAAGGGGGTTACATTGTGGAGAAGATATTAAATGTGTATTAGTCACATGTACCATAGGCATGATATGTTGTATAAAGGGGTATAATGGGAAGAAAGAGGATAAAATATAGAGATGTGTGCTTATGCCTCTTTATATGCCATCTTAAAATGGTAGTGAAAGTACCTTGATGTCCATCTAGGATGCATTATATAATAGTATAGATTTCTTTTACCCTATGTTGTTTGGCCGCGGGCCGTGAAAAACCAAAGTCACGTTTGGAGTTTTTTTTGTTTTACTTTACGTGGCTTTGCCACTTTTCTTGTCATATTATTATTACTAGCTTATACCCCCGGAGCGTCCCGGGTTGAGAAATCTAAGTAAAGTGAATAAAATTAGAAGTATCTAAACTATAAAAATGACATCTTTGTATCAACTTACATTAGATTATTTAAAAAAAATACCAAAAGATCCATTTCACCTTACAACATCAACACCTAAAACAGAATATTAAGATCCCAAGCACTTCAAGGGGACATAGATTGTTTAGCACCAATACATTCAGTCAAAGGTCTTTAACTACATACAATAAGATTTGAGCTATTTCAGAATATGATAGAAAAAGAAAACATAGCAATTACTTGTTGGAGAGCATCCCGGGTTGAAATATCTAATATGACATAATAAAATATCTAATATGACAACATAATTAATGACTTGCCAATATATGATTAATGAATATTATTATTATTATTATTATTATTATTATTATTATTTTAAACAAATCTCTGCCATAAGTTATCATATTCTAATATAAAAAAAGGGTAATCGGGTCGGGTATCACCTAATCCCAGGCCCGACCCAAACCCATAATTTTTTTTAAACTAATTCCAAACCTGACACAATACCTGTCAGGTTACAAAAAATAGTCGTTTTTTTTCTCCGTTTTTTATATAGCACTGTGGTACTCGTTGGAAAGATAATAAAACGCTCGTTAATTTGGTGTAATTTTTTTCTTTAAAAAATCTCGTGTATAAAAGATATTAACGTTTAAAAGTTATGGGAGGAAACATTAGAGATAAAAATCTAATTTTGTTTTTAAATTTTAAATTATTATTTTCCTAAAATAAAGGTCTTGCCACATAGGATGACACATGACACACTTAATAAAGAGAATACCCTCTTTGAATGTCATATCACTAAAATGGCTTTGGTTTATTATATGTATAGATAGATAGATTATTATTATTATTATTATTATTATTATTATTATTATTATTATTATTATTATTACTACTACTCCGTGCTCTTGATTCGGGTGTTCTTGATTTGACCAAAGTTGATCGTTTACGCTTCAACGTCCACACGAACACCTACTAAAATATAAAATAAATAAATAAGTACTAAAAATGACACAAAGATAATCAAAATCTATAAAAACTAGTACAAGCCTAAAACTAATAAAAGTACTATCTAAACGACTCGAAAAATGTAGAAACTTTACACTGGAATAGATGTATTTTACAATACATCACACCTGTTATTGGATATGAGGTTGGAGGTGGGAGAAATGTGCTGCAGGATGAAGGGTATATTCCGCCGCCACCTGGGACAGAAGTGCCTACAGGGGTAACACGGTCATCATATGTAAGGCATTTGCAGGATGAGATGATTCGGGCCAAACCTGCTACATTTGCTCAGTGGACAGAGTGTGAGAGGATGATGTTCGATCGACAGACACATGATGTAACAGAGGCACACGACTTTAGAAAGGGTATGGCATGGCATATGGAATATTATAGGAATCAAGATTTTGGGTATTATGAGCAGGTCATGAATGATGCAGATTGGCAGAGGAGATACACGCCAGTTGTCAGGCCGTGACCACCCAATTGGTACGTTCTAGGTAGGCCTTCGTATGATGGAGCCCAGCAGTTACCGAGGTACCCACAACATTCCCCGTCCACATGGATCTCGCCATATCATCAGCAGCAGCCAGAGCAGGGATCGAGTAGTTCTGGTGGCTAGGGATCGTTTGACATGGACACTATTAGTAGGAGCTTGTGGGAGTCATTCTTTGATCACGGACAGTACCAGCCGCCTGAGTATGATGGTTAGGAGTGTGTGTGTAAGCACTCTCTGATCATGGTTGCATCCTGATCAGGTCCATGTGTTTACTCTATCCTTTATACTTTTATTATGTATGCACAATTACTTGTGGGTTGGATGGGTGGTGGTTTGGGTTGTGACTTGTTTATGTTTTTACTATGTTTGGTGGTGTATGGAAAACTATGTGTTGGGATTGTGTGCTAACTTTGTGTCAATAATATTGTTGAGTCACATAGAGGAAGTTTTAAGATGATAGGATTGAATTGGAGATGAGAGGCTAATTCCTTTGTGACCACCTCCGGGTGGATGGTTTGTATGTGAAACTCAACTTGATTCATTTTAGTATTTTTGGATTGTTCTTTATGTTTTGAAGAATACTTGTGGTTTGATTCATTTAAACAAATTATATGTGTTGCAATTATTCATCTCATGTCATTCGCATTCGGTTTCCTTGCATCGTGAGCAGTTTGATTATTGGGAGGGTATTTGGCACATATGGTTCGGTAATTGGATTGTATAGGTTATTATTAAAAACTTGTGTCTAGTTACCACTTGAATTAAAACAAATTAACAAGACCATGTCTATGTGGTAGTCCTACTAATTGAAACAAGTTGGGTGAATCATCAAACTAGAGATCCAGAGGGGGTTACTTTCTTTTAATTATTGTTTACAACTTAAAATCAAAGTTTCTAGCTTTCTTACTTTTTGTCAATCACCAATCCAAACAAATCATTAGGCATTAGTTAATTTAGACAAAACTATACTTTCCACCAATTCCCTGTGGAGACGACTCACTTACACTTTACTACTTATTTTCATTATTTTTTATTGACCCAACGACATCGATCACCCTCATCGCCACATGCCATAACCCCTGTTCTCTGGTTTCCAAGAATGAATGTTTCAGTCCAGTTTTCCCCAAATCAAATTAACCCACTTTTCCCCACTTTCCCTCCATATTCTCTAAGGATGGCAAAAAAAAAAAAAAAAAAAAAAAAAAAACCTCGAGCCTGACAAGTATACTCAAAACCTAAAGCATTGGGGACTGGTACAATGGGTATGTGATTGGAATAAAAAACCATTTTGCGGATATGGGATGATTATTGGATTAGGTGATACCTGACCCAATTACCTGAAAATATATACTCTTTTAGTCTAAACATATACCCAAAAAATTTGTAGCTTTATATTTATTTTTTCTTTAACTATTTTTATTAATGTTGCATCTCATAGTTTCAATTATTATAAATCCTTTATTTAGCAAGTTTTCCATGCACTATGGTATTGTACTGCAGGCTTTGGGGGTTTCTCAAAGAAGTTTTGATTTTACAACTTCATATGCATGTGTACAAGTCATGCTTCTTTTTATTCTTTGATAACTGAACAAACCACCCTTTCACTATTACTACACCTATATTGCTCGCCCCAATTGTCACCATACACCACCGCTACGACCACCTTCCTCCACACCAAAGCAAAAACCTAGACAACCGCACCACCCATCACCACGACCAACTACAACACCATAGTTCTACCCCCATCACCTTCGAACCACCAACACTCAACACCTTCACCATCCTTAACTGCATCGACCCACATACCACCACCATCCTCAATATTTACAAACAAAAAAAAACTTAAAAGAAAGAGTTGAAGAAGATAGTTGTTGCGATGGGATGGTTGGATGTGATTGTGGTAGCTAATGGTGATTATGTGACTGTGGTGGCTGACCGGTTCGGTTCGTTTAATCATGTAGCCGGTGGTCATACAGGAAAACTGGTGAAGAATGGAGATCGGACCGACAATGTAAATAAAGGTTTTTTTGTCTTTAATATTATTCTAAATCTCAGCCTCATAACCCCATAAGTTCTTCAACATTGAAAGGCAATTAAAATCCATTGGAAAGGACTCATTATACAAATTACAATTTCTAAGAGATAACATTACTAGTGATTTTGGTAAAGAACTCAAATGGGCTAGTTTTCAAACGGCAGGTCCGACAGTTGTGATAGCGACCGTTTCTTGTTCTCGCTGGAGTACACACTCGAGGACTGAGATAATTACTCTCCATAGTGAGGGTTTTAGTTTTAATTATCTATGTTTAGGATTTAATAAAAGTAATTTAGGATTATGTATAATGTTTTAATTATTTAGGTTTAATTATGTTAATGTTTTTTATTTATGTAATGTTTTTATTTAAATGTAATGTTTTTATTTAATTTGACAAATTCATAAAAAAATTAATATATAAACTACAAACATTACATTTAAAAAAAAAAAAAACATTAAATTTAAATAAAAACACACTACTACAAATAAAATAAAAACTTAAAAAAATAACACACTACTACAAATAAAATAAAAACTATTAAAAAGTACAATTTAAAAACCTAAGAAAGTTTAAGGCGTAACATTCGCCACGCCGAAACATGTTGAAAATCAACCCCGAACTCAGCCGCGTAGTCGATTTGAGCAAAGCAAACTTGCACATCTTCGTTTCGTTGGGGTTTTTATTAACCGATTTTTAAATAAATTTTCGAAGTTTTGACACTTCGATTGGAGGTCTGCAAGTTTATGAGAGATTGAATCACACAAACGGTTAGTTCCCCCGACAAGTTGACTAAACTCGGATAAAACTTTTTTCCAGTTCGAATTGCTCCGTCCACGAACACGACCATGACCCGTGCTAGTTGATGCGTCATTGGGGTGTACGGTATCGTACGCGATCACTAACGCGATTTCCTCCTCTTGCGTCCAAGTAACCATGATGAGGATGATAAGTTGAATTTGGTGAATTTTTTTTGTGTATAGAAGAAGATAGATTGGTGATTGTGGGTTTGAATGGGTAAATTTGTAAGTATGTATATATATAGGTAAAAAAATGTTTTTTTTTTTAAATTTGGTCAAAATAACCGTTGGCCAGCCAACGGCTAGCCCACCAACGTCGTGATATGCATCACGAAATAAATGCTCACGGCGGTGATAGGTTAGGGGGGACGGTGTTTCGCGGCCATCGCGGCATCACGGGGTGGCCATCACGGACCATCCCGACTGCCCTAAGAGGTGTCTTATTGATTAATCTCAATCCCTAAACATTTAGTCACTAGGTACTCAATCACAGCAGCAGACACACCAACGTTTACTAACACTTAATTTTCAATATTTAAAAAACTACAAAAGGTAAAGAATAGATTAAAGAGATATCTTGGGAGAATAATCTTGTTAAAAAATAGCACAATTCCTAAAATGTCGTTACGACTAATAGGTTTAGGATCATGTACAAAACCTATTATTTGTGAGAACCAATACTAGTGTGACACATGACAGCCTATTTTATTATCTAGAAGGGTATCAATGTAATTTGCATTGCTAATGTTATTTTTAGGAGATAATTGCTAATTAATTACGTGATTAATTATGAGCATTCTTAGGGATTTTTGTTTCAAATTGAACGGATATTTATGGAGTATTTATAAACATTCAGCACATTCATCATTCATTTACTAAATTATCATCGATCAAAACAACATTCATATTGTTGTGTTTTACTGATGTGAGCACATGGTGTTTTACTGGTATACCATAAGGTTTGAAGGTATAACACACCTTTTGTGTTATTCTTATAAGGAGGTTTACTGATGCAAAATATGGTTTTTTTTATGCACATTGGTGTTTTATTGAAACACATATTGCGAATATTTTGTTAATTAAGCTACGTTCTATGGTGTTTTACTGAAAAAATGTGGTTTTTGCTATACATGGTGTTTTACTGATGTACATAAATTTTGAAGATAAAACACATTGATACTATAATACAAACCTTCCAGACGTAAGCTTTGAAGATAAAACACATTGATACTGTAATACAAACATTCAAACGAAAGCTTAGAAGATAAAACACATTGATACTGTAATACAAACCTTACTAAAAGAAAATATGGTTTTGCTATACATGGTGTTTTACTGATGTACATAAGTTTTGAAGATAAAACACATTGATACTATAAATCAAACCTTACCGAAAGAAAATGTGGTTTTGAAAAAAAAACACTCACGTTTGTAGATTATCCCAAATCGTTGTTGATCCTCCATAAATGAGAGATTTCTTGCATAAAATTCGTCCGGTTGTTTTTTTGGAAAGAGGGGGCGAGAATCAAGGAAAATAAAGTGGTTCCTCAAAACATATCTCCTCTGGCTCTTTAAATGTCATAAGAAATTGACTATACTACCCTTTTGAATTGTTTTTAGTTAGTAATAATCAAACACTATTTACAAAAATGCTACTCATTAAATCTAAACCATTGATTAAGATGATCTAATGGCTATAACACCTTCTCACACTTCTCACAAATATAACACTTTGTACAGGATTCTGACCTTAAATTACATAATTGATACTAATTTAGTCATTGATCAAAAAAATAGATGGACTAGATTTGTTCTCACCATTTTTTCATTTAACTTAGTATTGGATCCTACCTCTTATCTATATATCCAAACATAGTTGAAGTCTTACATGTTCATTTGCGAGCCACAACTTCTTTTTATACAAGCATATGTTAATTACCAAGGTCATGAAATGAATTGTGATGGTTGTATATCATGATTACCGGATAGCTAGACACCAAACACCTTTATATTCAACAAAACTCTTTAATATTGTAACATTTTGAAATCTAACATTAGGGCTGAGCAATTTACGGTTCGGAACCGCTAGAACCGAGGAACCGACGCAGAACCGCTAGATCTGAACCGTATTCTTGTATTTAGGGTCCGGTTCCGGTTCTTAAATTTTGGTGAAAACGGTTCCCGGTTCGGAACCGAGGTTCTGTTTAAAGAACCGCTAGAATCGGGTTAGGTTATATCTTTAAATATTATATATAAAACCCTATTAATTTAGTGGGATTTTCCAAGTAGTTTGTATACCGAATAACCACAGTTTCAATTCCCAAGTTTAATCTTTATAAAGAATAATTTTCAAGTCATGTTAACTATATAATATCTAACAAACTTGTTGTGATAAGAGTTCCATTTGAATTATGTAATTTCTATAAAAACATATAGGGTACAATAAAGGGAACGAAAATAGTTTAAACCGAGAATCAACGCTTATAAATTCATTTATAAGGTGCACGGGTTGGCCTATAATGTGTATTAGACAATGATGTAGTATAACATGTGACATTAGGAATGCATGACACATATCAATCGTAGTATCAAAATTACAATCATTGCATATATGCGGTTGGTATTGTGCACTTCTAAACATGTATCATAGGTCCGTAATATGAGTAGGACACCACACTTTAGTTTACTAAAGTTGCGTTTGATTTAACCGTTTACATGAGAACCGTTTAACTCGGTTCCGAATGGAACCGGTAAGTCTTTATACAGTTCCGGTTCTTATATTTATCACTAAACAGTTCCGGTTCGGGTCGGTTCGATCCGGTTCTGAATCGTTGCACACCCCTGTCTAACATGTCCTCTAGAAGGCCTATGCTTATTGGTTGAGAGTAAAGACTTACTACATTTTGTAAAAAAAAAAAATGAAATACAAGGATGTTAATTGTTTTTTTTTTTTTTTAACAGGATAAAGAAATTATATATGCGCGTACCAACCATTTCCCTTTTTTTTTTAACTTTATGGAAATAGTAAAGAAGATGACTATTGACTTTTGAGTCAACTTCATCTCCAATCATTTCATAACAAACCAACCAACCATTTGCTTCATCATTAATTTGTTTCACATTCCATTTTCATTATTCACCACCACACCATGGTTGTTCTTACTGAACTCACAGAACAATCTTCTTCTTCTTCTTCTTTATTAAATTTCAATTATGATGTATTTTTAAGCTTTAGAGGTGAAGATACTCGCTCTAATTTCACCGATCATCTCCTCAAAGCACTTCAGGAAGCCTCTATCGACACGTTCTTCGATGATGCTGAGATCCAGATCGGAGACTTTTTGAAACCGGAACTGGAGAATGCGATTAAGTCATCAAGGGCTTCTATTATTGTGTTATCCCCAAATTATGCTACTTCAACATGGTGCCTTGATGAACTAGCACTCATCATGGAGCAGCGAAGAACCTCCAAACATATTGTTTACCCCATCTTTTATCATGTTAAGCCTTCAGATGTCAGGAAACAACGAAAGAGCTTTGGAGAGGCTATGGCAGAGCATGAACAGAGGATGGAGACAGAGTCAGACGAGGAAAAAAGAAGTCAATGGGCTCAGAAGATTAAGAAATGGAAGAAAGCCCTAACCGAAGTTGCCGATATGAAAGGGGAGGAAGCCAATGGTAGCAGGTACTTCCTACACTTTCTTAAATCTGAAACCATATATATACATATATGCTCAATTTAGTTTAATTAATGATGAACTATTTACGTTTTGTTGCATATTTGGAATTTGTCATCAACTACGTGTACTGTACATATTATTAGTGTCTATCCATTGGTTAGTTAGACTGTCATTAGGTGCTTCAACTTGAAGATTTAAGATGTTAATAATATGAAAATCCTTTCCTTATCACAGTACACATTATGTGTTCAACAATTTAATGCATTACGTATTCTAATGGAATTGGTTCAGGAGAGAGACGATACTCATCGAGGGAATTGTTAAGGAGATAACTAGCAGGTTAGAGCTACACAAAAGAAGTGAAATTCCAAAACTGATTGGAATGGAGTCTTCAGTGAGGATTATAACCTCATTCTTGAATAATGTATCCTCGCATACCTCTGAATTTCTCACAATATGGGGAATGGCTGGGATTGGAAAGACATATTTAGCAGACTATATATTCAAGTTACACTATCTTGAGTTTGAAAGCAGCTGCTTTCTTGAAGATATTGAAAGGAGGTGTACACTACCAAATGGATTGCTTGATTTACAGAAACAACTCCTTAAAGATATTCGAGCAAGAAGTTGGATGGACATAGACAATGTTAAAGCAGCCACCTTGAAGATTGAGAAGTCACTTTTTAGGAAAAGAGCTCTTCTTGTTCTTGACGGTGTAAATAAGTTTGAGCAGTTGGATGTGTTAATTGGGACCAAAGGCCTTCATCCCGGAAGCAAAATCATAATAACATCTAAAAACGAATCGTTAACAGAAAAATGTAGGCTGTTTGAAACGCAATTTCCACCAAAGCATATGAAGCACCTGCTTCAAGGCTTAAATATTGAGGAATCTCTTCAGCTTATAAGCTGGCATGCCTATGGACGCAATGAACCCAACAAAGGTGAAAAAAAGCAGTTAATAAAGGTCGTTGAATATTGCCAAGGGCATCCACTGGCTCTTAAAGTTTTGGGCAGTTCTTTCCGCAGCGAAGACGCAACATGGGAGGATATCTTGGAATCACTAGGGAAAGAAATTATTCCTGATATTAAAAAAGTCCTGAAAATAAGTTTTGACGCTTTACCATCTGAAAAAGACAAGGAACTGTTTAAATACATTGCTTGTTTATTTGTTGGAGAAGATAGAAAGTTCACCGAAGACATATTGAAAGCATGTGGCATATGCAAACCATCTGGAATCAAGGTTCTCGTCAATAGATGCCTTCTCACCGTAGGATCATCTGGTGAAGTGATGATGCATCAACTTCTTCAAGACATGGGGAGAGATGTTGCCCGTCAAGAATCACCTAACAAGCCATGGAAGCGAAGTATATTATGGAATCATGATGAGTGTTTGGATGTGTTGCAAAATAAACAGGTAATCAAGTAAACCTATTATATGTACTTTGATTAATTTCTATTATGTATTTAAATATAAAACTTCTTTAATTATTTGTTTATTTACTAGGGAACAACAATAATTCAAGGACTTGTCCTTAACATGAGAACATTGGATAATGAAACTTGGAAAGAACCAAGTAGTGTTAGTATGCATAAGTTTGGATTTAGATCCTTACCAACATTCAATTGGGTTTACATATTGTTGGTCTCTGTTCTCTGGTGGTTATTTGGTTTATTTTCGGGAAGGAGTTCCTCATCGCGTAAAACAAAAGGCAACTTCGAGACACTTTCTTTAAGTGAGATGAGTAATTTAAAACTACTCCAACTGAACTATGTACAATTGAGTGGATCCTATGAGAACTTTCCTCAACGTTTAAGATGGTTATGCATGCATGGATTCCCATTGAGTTACATACCTTCAGACATACAAATGGAGAATATGGTAGCTCTTGACATGTCTCATAGCAAACTACAACAACTTTGGAAAATGCCCAAGGTACTAAAATTAAAAGCTGGTACATATTATGTTTGATAACTTATGGTTAAGCGTCTTTGCAACACTAATTTAATTTGTTTTATTTCTTAATTTTACAGATGCTCAAGTCACTGAAGTTTCTTAATCTTAGTAGTTGTCATGAGCTTGTTAGAGTGGGTCACTTCTCTGGGCTCCCTCTACTTGAATGGTTGACACTTGCAGGATGTATTAGTCTAGTTGAGATTTGTGATACAATTGGTGCTTACTGTCAAAAACTTGAAGTCCTTGATCTGAGTAACTGCAGTAAGCTGAAAGAGCTTCCAAGAAGCATAGGAAAGTTAAATAACCTTATGAAACTTTCAATAGATGGTTGTTCAAATATTAGTGACAATATTAACATGAAGTCTCATGTGTCTTCTTCCTCTACCATGATACCGAGAAGTTCCAATTCCTTTTTGAGTTATTTACCAAGATCACTAGTAAGATTGTCTCTTACGGATTGTAATTTGTATAATGAATCATTTCCTATGGATCTTAGTAGCCTTTCAATGTTGAAGGAGTTATATTTGAATGGAAATCCAATTGATTCCATGCCGGATTGTGTGAGAAGCCTTAGTAGGCTGGAGAGACTCAATTTTGACGGTTGTCATAACCTGAAAACAGTCATGTGTGCTCCAATCCAATTAAAACATTTGGGAATACTCTTGTGCGACTCATTGGAAAGAGTAACATTTCATCCAGAACTATCAGGTCTACCTACACTCTTTTATGACAATACATTTGCCTTGACTGAGATTGAGTATTGGTTCAGAATCCAAGCTTTATCAGAAATTGATGAAGAGGTACTACACAGTTTGGGTTGGATTAATATAGCATATTTGAACCATTGCCGGTTTTCGATTGTCAATTGGATAGGAACGTACAATTTGGACAGAAGAATACTTCCAGCACAGGTGGATGTCTCTTTATATATCTTTAATTTGCACCCTTTAAAATGCATTTATAAGTTAATAAAACTTTGATGTGACACTCAGATGCTTTATGAACATGGAATATTCAGCACATATCTTCAAGGGAAAGAGGTTCCCGAGTGGTTCACTCATAGAAGCAGCGGGTCATCGTTTACCTTGCAGTCATCTCCTAAAAATGGTAAGATTCGAGGGTTAAACGTGTGCATTGTACGTACGGTTTCAAGCATGAAAGAAGCCGGTCCTTGGAGAATTAAAATAAGGAATCTGACAAAGAACTCCTCCTGGTCATACAAGCCTATGAAGTATCTTGTTCCAGAAAAGGATGCGTTTGAAGATGGGGGTGAAGTTGATGTAGTATGGTTAAGCCATTGGATGTTTGGGAAAAATGAGTTTGAAGATGGTGATCAAGTTAGTATTCACTTTAGTGCAAAATATTATCGTGTCCTTACAGTAATTTGTTATCGTGGTAAAGGGCCAGATTGTGCAAATGTAAGGGAGTATGGTATCAACCTTGTGTTTGATGATGATGATAAGGATGGTGGAAAGCAGAAAGAAGATCCATTGGGTTATTATAAGTCATGGAAGTACATCATAGGTGGGGATCTCTCAGCTTTTGAATTGCACCCAAGTAATTACCTTCTAACCCCTAGGAAGGTTTTACCAAGGTTAAGAGTTAACAAAGTATAGGTCAGGATGGGGTCTGTAATTGCAATCCCTTTTTTCCAGCTTCAACAAGGAAGGAAGGTGAATGTTGCTGCCTCTTGAATCCAATGTTTTTACTTCGCTAAAGATGCTGGTAAACGTGCTTCCATATGTTTGCTTTGTCGTTTTGCTTGATTAGGTTTTTAAATTGTAAACTCTGATAAGTTTTTATTTGGTGACTTTTTTTGCATGTTTGGGGTTTTTTTTAACAAGATTTAATGTATTTGATCAAATACTATAGATCGGTTGGATGTATTTTTGTATTACAAAGCATCGTAAACATGACTAGTGTGAGGGTACGGTACAAGGGGCAAATAGAGCCTACACTCGTTTACGTTCGATAGAAAGTTTGTTTATGTTCATTCGTTTAATAAATGAACGATTATGAGCAAGAAATTCTATTCGATTAGTTGAATGAACGAACACGAAAATAGGTCCCGCTCGTTCAATTGTGTTCGTGAACGTTCGGTAATGTATTTGTGAATGTTTGTTCATTAAAGATTTTTGTACATTTTATTTATTTTATCTTAACTTTTTGTATTCTTTAATTCTTATTTATTTTATTATTCTAACAAATAAAGTAGAAAACCCATTCCCTCCTTGTTCATGCATTACTTCTCTTTCCTTCTCGTTATTTACATCAATGAATACGATAGACTTTAATTCCACAATTAGGGCTTCAAGTTCCAATGCCTCTGCCATCCACCTCTAGCCTATGTCGCCTTCATCGGTTTTATTTGTCTTCCTTTGAGTTCATGAACACGTTCATTTCCTTAATGAACGAACACAAACATAAAATCTCATTCGGTAAATGTTCATGAACCATTCGTGAACACTTACTTCCTTAACAAACGAATACGAACAAGTCATGGTTCGCTCTCATTCATTTCGTTTACAGCCCTACATATCATTGAATTGAAATTCATCCCGACTGTGAAACTTCATTTAAATCGTGTTCTTTAAAGTATCTTGGAAGGTTTTTCCAATGCGATTTTCCATTGATTTCTTCCATATTCTTCATATTTTTTTGTTTCATCTTTATGTATTTTTATAAGGTAAGTTATACACTTTTACCTACACCCCATGATTCCCATCCTCTCTATACCATACCAATAGTTTTGCTATTTCTGAGATTGACTGGGTATGGTTATAGTTGTTTATATATTTTGTTTCCATGTTTTATGTGATTCTTGATTTTGTTTTAGCAATAGATTGTAATAAATCTAAAATTTATGCCTATATGCTATTGGGTGTGAAGTCCTTGGGCTAGTTAGTTGCTATTGGGCTTGTTTCATTTAGATGTTTAGAAAGTTCATTAGGGTTTCTTGTTCATCAAGCTAAAACCCTAGTTAGTCTCTATATATGTTCATTGTCTATGTAATTGTAAATCTGTCAGAGCTTAATAATAAATCCCTAGTTGCAGCCCGTGGACGTAGGTTCCCCACTGGAATTGAGCCACGTAAAATTCTCGTGTTCGTGTGTCGTGCTTTATATTTTCTCGATTGTTATTGCGTGTTCGTTGTGAATCGGTTATTCCGCTGCGCCACTTAATCCTAACAAGTGGTTTCAGAGCTTTGGCTCGTTGGATTCACGAAACGTTTCGCAAAATTTTCGTTTCGTAGGTTGTTCGTAGATCCCTGAAAGCAAATTTTTTTTGTAGTGCTTGTTACATTCGCAAGAACAAAAAATTAAGAAGGCTTTGTGTGGCATGTTTATCAAGAGGAATAGATACAATAACTAATTCAAGGGAGGTGATTTTTTTTTGTCGTGATCTGCTTCAAAAAAAAAAGCATATAGTTTTTTTTGTCGTGATTTGCTAGAAAAAAAGGGGAATTGGTTTTCTATTTTTCTATCTTGATTTGCAACCTAAAAATTCTTGTACGCCTACTGCCATAATATTTTTTTTTGAAGCCAACCGTTTCAATCGAAGACGTTGATTGTTACATCGCCGTTTGCAACCGTTTTTCAGCCGCGTTCAGGAGAGACAGGTTTACTCATTCTTGTTTTCTGATTAAGGTTTGTTCGGGTTGTTGTTCGGGTTTTGGGTGTTCAAGTTTCGGGTTATTATTCGGGTCGTTCGGGTTTGGTTTGTTTGTCAGTTTTTGACCAGTTATTATCAACTTGAAACCGGGTTACTTTGATCTTATTTTTTTTTCGTTTGTCATTATGGCTGAAGACAGAAAATTGGTGATTGAAAAGTTTGACGGTTCGGATTTTAGTTGGTGGAAAATGCAGATAGATGCATTGTTGGGTCAAAAAGACTTGGATATGGTATTGGAAGAAAAACCGGAGAAAATGAATGAAGCTGAAGAAGCTCTGTGGAATGCCAAGGACAAGAAAGCTAGAGGAGTTATTACATTGTCATTGACGAGGAGCGTTGCATTTAATATCATGTCTAAAACCACGGCTCGTGGTATGATGTTGCCTCTGTCAAACATGTATGAAAAGGCGTCTGCAGCTAACAAAGTGTTCTTGATGAGGGAGTTATTCACGATGAGAATGAAAGAGGGAAGGTCAGTGACCGAGCACATAAATAATTTGAATTCTCTTCTGTCCAGATTATCGTCTGTGGGAATGAGATTCGATGATGAGACCAAAGCTGTGATTTTGCTATCTTTACTGCCTGATAGTTGGTTCGGGACGGTGACAGCTGTCACTAACTCAGTTGGGCCTGAAGGGTTAACATTTGAAAAGATCCGGGATTTGGTATTGGGTGAGGATGTTCGCTGCAGGAATACTAAAGGGTCGTCTTCTGAGATGTTACATGTTGACAGGGGAAGCGGAAATAGTAGAAATAGTGGGACCAGCAAGAGTCGGGGAAGGAGCTCATCTATGGCTCGTCCGAGTGTGCGTTGTTGGGACTGCAACGAAAAGGGGTATTATAGAAATGAATGTCCGAACAAGAATTCTGATGGAGGATCAAAGAATTCTGGTAGATTGAACACTGCTGCGGTAAGCGATTATGAGGATGACGCTTTGATACTGTGTGTTGAAAGCAGTGTGGAATCCTTGGTCATGGATTCCGGTGCCTCATTCCATGCTACCCATAGCAATGATGGCATGCGGAATGTTAAAAGGGTGATTTTGGCAAGGTTAGGATGGGAAACGGTGAATTTCTTGATGTGACTGGCATGGGAGATTTGGATCTAGTTACTACTTGGGGCACTACTTGTACTTTGTATGACGTCAGGATTATTCCAAGGCTTGAAACGAAGTTAATCTCCGTTGGGCAGTTGGATGAACAAGGTTTGGACGTTAAGTTTGGTGGTGGAAAGTGGAAGGTCGTTAAAGGTAATCTCGTGGTTGCAATCGGTTTCAAGAAGGGGTCGTTATATATGGTGCATGTTCCGTCTGGGGAAGTGACCACCCATGTTAAGACGAACGCCAAAGTTGGGCTCGCCGATTCGACAGTTAAACGAGTCCAGTTTGCAGAAAAGGACTCTGGGACTTCAGGTAATCAGCTTGAGCGTATTCGGATGTCTGAACATGTACGGGATTTTTGTAGCAGTGGGAGCACAGGAAGTGTTCCGACACCGTCTGGAAATCGACGTTGGGTTCAGAAGACTAGGTTTCCAAATGAAAACTCTCATGAGAAGTTTCTAAAAGTGGTCTATGGTAAATTATTATTGATGAATCATAACAAGAGATTACATCCCTTTATATAGGGAGATGAATTACAATTGGGCTATGAGATTAAGGAGCCCATCAAAACCCTAGACAAAACATTCCTAAAATAGGATAATAATAATACTATATGCTAAGATCCCCCCACAGTTTGATCGGGCACTGAGCAGACGGTTAAACTGGACCTGAAAGACTGAAATAGCTCCCGAGATAATCCCTTAGTAAAAATATCAGCGTATTGCGAGGAAGAGGGAACATGTAAAACCCGAATATGTCCCACGCGAACCTTTTCTCACACAAAATGAATATCAATTTCAACGTGTTTTGTACGCTGATGTTGAGCAGGATTATTCGATAAATACACTGCGGAGACATTATTACAATAGACCACAGAGGCACGTTGCAATGGAACAAAAAGCTCTAGCAGAAGATTACGTAACCAGGTTGCTTCGGCAACCGCATTCGCCACTCCTCGGTACTCGGCTTCAGCACTTGAACGTGAGACAACTAACTGACGTTTAGATGACCAGGATAGAAGATTGTCCCCTAAGAACACACAATAACCACTTGTGGAACAACGAGAGTCGGGGCACCCGCCCCAGTCAGCATCAGAATAAGCGACGAGAGAGTGCACGGTAGATTTAACTATCTGAATCCCATAAGAGATGGTGCCCTGCAAATACCGTATAATACGTTTCATAAACTCATAATGTGGGACCCGAGGTTCATGCATAAACAAACACACTTGCTGAACCGCGTAGGAGATGTCTGGTCTTGTGAAAGTCAAGTACTGTAAAGCCCCAACCAAACTTCTGTATAACGTGGGATCATGAAACAACGGCCCATCAGAAGCGCTGAGTTTGCTAGAGAGATCAACTGGAGTGGTGCAGGGTTTACACGAGGACATTTTGGCCCTGTCTATAATGTCCTTCGTGTACTGGGACTGAGAGAGAAATAAACCCTGAGACTGATGCGTCACCTTTATCCCCAAAAAATGATGTAACCGACCGAGATCGGTCATAGCAAACTCTCGTGAGAGTGAGCGAATGATATCCTGTAAAAACACATCCGTGGATGCAGTGAGAATAATATCATCTACATACAAGAGTAAATACGCCGTATGAGGACCCTTGTTGTAGATAAACAAAGAAGTATCACACACACTACTGCGAAAACCCTGTGAAAGAAGATAAGTAGCAAACCGATTGTACCAGGCTCTAGGGGCTTGCTTTAATCCGTATAAGGATTTCTTCAGGCGGCACACAAAATTTGGACATCTTTTGTCCACAAAAACCTGGTGGCTGATGCATGAAAACTGTTTCCTGTAAATGCCCGTGTAAAAAAAGCGTTCTTGACATCCAACTGATGGATGGACCAAGATCGTGAAACAGCTAAAGATAAAACGGTACGTATCATAGCTGGTTTAACTACTGGACTGAAGGTTTCCTCACGATCAATACCCACAGTCTGAGACCATAAAAAGATGGGTAAAAGATCGGACGACGATTAGGTTTAAAAGAGTCGTAGCTCTGATACCATAAAAGTGGTCTATGGTATATTATTATTGATGAATCATAACAAGAGATTACATCCCTTTATATAGGGAGATGAATTACAATTGGGCTATGAGATTAAGGAGCCCATCAAAACCCTAGACAAAACATTCCTAAAATAGGATAATAATAATAATAATACTATATGCTAAGAGTTTCTGCTAGTGGGGAGTGTTCCTCTGAGAATCCCTGTATCTGATGGTTTGCGTCTATGGGAATCAGTTAGGATTGAGGATGTGAAGACGGGGTCTTCTGAGACCGGGTTGAAGCCATATGGGGCTTCAACGGGCCTTTCTGTTTATTGATGATGATTGGCCGGCTGTAACTAGGTTGATTGGGGATACATGGTTTGAAGTTTGGTTTGTTCTCGGGAGCTGGACCCGGAAGACTTCCGTTCCTATGTGTGTTTGAACTTTACAGATTACTGAAAACATGGATTGCTTTGTGCTTGTTGGCGGACTTGGTGTTTATCGCAAGGCCTTCAAGTGGGAGATTATTGGGTGTGAAGTCCTTGGGCTAGTTAATTGCTATTGGGCTTGTTTCATTTAGATGTTTAGAAAGCCCATTAGGGTTTCTTGTTCATCAAGCCTAAAACCCTAGTTAGTCTCTATATATGTTCATTGTCTATGTAATTGTAAATCTGTCAGAGCTTAATAATAAATCCCTAGTTGCAGCCCGTGGACGTAGGTTCCCCACTGGAACTGAACCACGTAAAATTCTCGTGTTCGTGTGTCGTGCTTTATATTTTCTCGATTGTTATTGTGTGTTCGTTGTGAATCGGTTATTCCGCTGCGCCACTTAATCCTAACATATGCAAAATGGTTAAAGCATAAAATCAACAAAGTTTTGAAGTATGAAATGCTAAAACACAAAAATGTATTCAAAAGAGTGAAGTACCAAAAACAAATAAGCAAGTACCGAATGAAAGAAGATACCAAAATAAGTAAGTACCGAAAGAATTGATGGGGAATTAAGGGGTTGTTTGGCAACCTCTGCCTCGATAAGTATTGAGCCATCAAGAGCTCTAATTGGGTAAGAGACTCTGAACCAGTAAGAGGTCTAACGAGGCTCATCATGACTAGTTGGTCATGGAGGAGGTGGTGGTGGTGGTGGGTTGATGAGGTGATGAATGAGTGGCCGCCTGGGGATTATGAACACAAGTTTATGGTAAAGGGGTAAAAACTTAATATGTAAGAGACATAATAACTGATTCAGATGTAGCCTCTTAATCAAATCATTAAAAGGCTACCAAACAGCCCCTAAGTACTTAACTAAAATGGGAAGACGTGATGAATGCTAAGCTAGTACTAAACTTAAGTATAAGTGTAGAACTGAACTTCAAGTTGGTATAGAATTTTATAGTGAAGACTGAAGTAAAGACTGTAACTGAAGACAAATTACTGAATGAAGGATTGGTATGGAAGCCGGACTAAATGTGTTAAAAGTTCTAATAATATGTGCAAATTAATTTCGTTGTTATGAAGATACGATAATTACGGGCTTTAATTATGAAGATACAATAATTCATTACATTTACCACATGTATTTATGTATATGCGTTTATAGAATAAAGTAGTTTATACGAGCAAAAGTAGATACAGAACCTTCAGGTTACATATCTCATGGATGTGATTTTTATGTAACACCAGCCACCAGGAAAGTTTTATTCATTTTTTTTTTTTTTTTTTGAAAAGAGAATTTCATTAAAACACCCAAAAACCGACGACTCTCTCCAAGTTAGAGAGAGAAGCCAAAAACCGAGGAAATCCAATCAGTTTTATTCAATTAGTAGGTAGATTCCTGTGTATTACACAAGTTAAATTAATGAAATAGTAAATAATAACTATTTTTAACTAATTTTTTAAACTAATAAATTGAAGGGGCAATTACATATATCCCCCTACAAACTTTATAAATTACATATTTACCCAAGTCAAAAATTAAATTACATATTTCACCTTATCAAAATCTAAAAATATCAAATATACCCACTTCATTGAAAATAGATTAAAGAATGACTATTTTACCCTTATTTTATAATAATACAAAAAATATGCCACAAAACAATCTTTAAATCCAAAAATCAATTTTAACAACTGCTGTAATTACAGGAAAGAAAACATCATGAATTCCAAACCTTTTTTCTAGTTCTTTCGAATGCTAATAATAATAATAATTAAATATAGGGAATATAACTGCAAAACCCATAGTACCAAAAATTTTAATTTTTTAATAAACTGCTTGTAATCAGTTGGTTACTTTTTTGAGACGTCAACTCTTTGACGATTTCATCTAATCGTATTTTTTCGTATTTAATTCCAAAATTTATCCACAGACATAGATCACATATTTATAAAAAAAATGTCCTCTTCTCCGGTTATCATTCTGAACAAGATTGTGTGTCGCTAGTTCACTTCTCGTCGCCCGGTTGGTGGTTTACGCTAGAGTTAGGATTGGTGGTTTGCCAGGTTGTTTTTACACACCCGGAGGAGAACAAGGGTTAATGGGAGAGAGGAAATTAAAGGCTCTAGGTTTTTTTATATGTTTGAAAGGGTAATTGTGACATTTTGCTATAAAGAGGGGAAATATGTAATTTAATTTTTAGGTTGGGTAAATATGTAATTAAGGTTTAAAATAGGGGGATATATGTAATAAAACCTAAATTGAATGCCAATGAGTATAAGAGAAACAATGAAAAGGATGATGGGCTTACCGGCGCAACCAATTAGTTATTTATTAGGTAAGGAGTTTTTTATTTTTTTCCTTGAATATATAATTTTTAAAAACTTTATATATTTTTGTACAAGAACCCCACAAGATTACAAATGAAAGAAAATGTATCTAAAAGATTTAGAGCCAGAGAAACCACATAGCAATGGTGTTAATACGAAATAAATGGTGGCTTAAAGGAGGGTAATACCTTATATAAATTATATATCACTATGATTTTATGAACATAAGTCAAATTTAATTTTCATGAAAGAACTTTGGTGATGTTACTCTGCACTGTTGCAATGGAATCTACTGCAGATTTTGCAAGCCAACTTATCCCAACTTTAACCCGGTGTTCGTCGGTTGGTAACCTAATCAAATAGGCTAGTTTCCTAGCTGCATTTTGCAACACAAAAACACCATAATTCAATCTGTGAGGTTTGATGACAAGTAGCGGCGGCAAAATGAGTGGGTTGGATAATCGGTAAAAATGTAATATTTTGTGTTGGTTTGAATAAAAACACTTTTTTGTCCAAAACTTTCTGAACAAAAACACAGTATATTATTTCACTTTAAAAAATAAATTGGTCAAAATTGTCACCTCTACCAAAAGGTAAAATGCAGAATAATTACCGGCATGGCCAATGGGACCCTCCAATGTTAGGCCCTCAATAAAACTTGGTGTAATGGCAGCATCATTTCTCCCTAGGACCATTATCTCACCCAAATTCTGAAATACACACAAAACAAGAGTAACATATGTATTCGTGAGTTGTGACTACCAAGAACCTTACTGATGCGGCAAAGTACAACAAAGCAACTTTTCATAATACTTTGGTCTAATGAAAATTGTAACATTTATTTTTATTTATTGTTGTAAAATATAAAAAATTATATGTGTTCACTATCATTATTATAAATAAATGCATTGAGTTAACCTGGTCCATATTTGTCTTTATCAAAGGTTTTTTAGTTGTATTAAAAGTAGGCAAATATTTTAATTTAAAATATGTATGGGTCAACTCTTGAAAATTTATTGGGAACAGAAAGTGGTGTTTGAGCATCAAACCTAAATGGCAACAGTGGACGGTTGTTAATAGCAGCCCAAATGTTCCAACCTGCAAAATCCGCCTCTTTACTAATGTCAGAGTCTAGTCAAATGGGTAAATAAGTTAGCTAAAAGGGAAATTGGTCAGATGGGTCAAGCGAGTCAAAATACGTCCAAATTATTTAAAAAAAAAAAAACACAGAAGTTTAAGAAAAAAAAATGGTTCGGGTCAAAATAGCACACTATGACCTGTTACTGAATTCGGTCAACCCACACATTTGCCACCTCTACGATGAACATGTTCTTATCTATGGTACCTGTGCAGTGGCTGGAAGCACTTTTCCTTTCGGGTCTCTTAAAGCAGAAGAATCACCAACAGCAAATATGCGTGGGTGGCCCTTGACCCGGAGAGTTTCATCTGTTTCTGCTTGTCCTCTACCCGTAACAGGAAGCTCAAAAGGCCAACCATTTGGTTCTAATTGTGGTAGTAATGGTTTATTTCCAACAGTCCATAAGTTGTGTTTTAGCACCCTTTTCAGTGGGTTGTGAAACAATAGGATCCTCAATGATCCTTCTCTACCATTCCATTCAATATATAATAACTATCATCCCTATTTTTGGGTGATTTACAATGATGATAAGGAAACAATTTAAATACAATTCAATTTACAAATCATACTAAATATAAGTTATCTATTACACCCCGCAGTCGAAGCCGGAGGTGAACGAAGGCTGAGAGTGGAGCGGAAGTCTTCAAAGAGAACGCGCGGGAGACCCTTCGTGAAGATGTCAGCAATCTGAAAACGGGATGGCATGTGCAGGACGCGAACCTCTCCTTTTTGAACCTTTTCACGAACGAAATGTATGTCTAGTTCTATATGTTTTGTTCGTTGATGTTGAACTGGTTGCCTGAGAGATAAATGGCACTGACATTGTCACAGTAGACAAGCGTAGCACTGGAGAGTGGTACCTGAAGTTCTAACAGAAGATTACGAAGCCAGCATACTTCAGCAACTACATTGGCTACGCCGCGGTATTCGGCTTCGGAACTGGAACGAGATACAGTAGCTTGGCGCTTGGAAGACCAGGAGATAAGAGTGTCCCCATAATAGATGCAGAAACCGCTTGTAGAGCGTCGTGTGTCGGGACAACCGGCCCAGTCAGCATCTGTATAAGAAACGAGACGGGCATCCTGAGATGGGCCTAGCGTAAGACCGAGTGTAAGAGTCCCCTGAATGTATCTGATGATGCGCTTGAGGGCATTCCGGTGATCGGTTTTTGGAGCATGCATGTGAGTACATATTTGTTGAACTGCGTAACTGATGTCAGGCCGAGTAAAGGTCAAATACTGGAGGCCCCTGCAAGACTGCGGTATAGGGTGGGGTCATGAAAATCTTCACCTGTGGTGGAGCCAAGATTCCCGTTTGTGTCAACGGGTGTGTGAACTGGTTTGCAGGATGACATGCCTGCTCTTTCAATAATTTCCTGTGCATATGCTCGCTGTGAGAGAAAGAGTGTGTTGCGGTGTCTCTGGACAGAAATACCAAGGAAGAAGCTTAGAGGTCCGAGATCTTTCATTGCAAACTCGGCAGACAGGTGGGAGAGAAGTGTGGAGCGTAAGCTGTCAGATGATGTAACCAGAACAATGTCGTCCACATAAAGTAATAAGTAGGCAACCTGGTCTCCATGATGAAAAGTAAATAAAGAAGCATCACATTTACTCTGCACAAACCCCAATGTAAGAACAAAATCTGTAAAACGTTGGTACCAGGCCCGAGTCGCTTGTTTCAACCCGTATAAGGACTTCTTTAGTTTGCAAACATGATCGGGAAAGTCCTTATTACGAAACCCCATTGGTTGATACATATACACAGTTTCATGAAGATGACCATGGAGAAACGCATTAGTTACGTCCAGCTGATGGATTTGCCAAGACTTAGAGAGGGCAATGGACAAAACTGTGCGTATGGTGGCCGGTTTACAACCGGACTGAAAGTTTCCCCGCAATCTATACCAACCTGCTGAAGGCGACCATCACAAACAAGCCGCGCCTTATAGCGTTCTAGTGACCCATCAGATTTAAACTTATGTTTGAATAACCACATGCTCCGTATGATATTCATGTTAGGTAACCTCGGTGTTAATTCCCAAGTTCCATTTTTAATAAGAGCATGGTATTCGTCAGTCATGGCTTTATGCCATTCCGGTATGGACAGGGCCTCGGAGGGGGTTTTGGGGACGGGTACGATAGAGGTGGTGTTAAGGTTGAGACGAGTTATGGGTTTGGAGATACCGTCCATTGCGCGTGTACGCATGGTACGGCCCAGTGTCTGGGGAACCGGTTGGCTAGGTGGTGTCTGGGTAGTGTGAGACGGGCCTGGCTGTGAGGTGTTGGGCTGATTTGGCGAGTGGGTAGTGTTGGGGTGGTAAGGTGAGGAAGCGGGTGTAGTATGGGCCGAGTGGGAAGGTGGTGGAGGAGTATGGGCCTGGGAGGTGGGTGAAACAAAGGGAGTGTGGGCTGTTGGGGAGTGCTGGGCCGGGGAAGGAGGGGAGACAGGAGCCGGGTGTGGCGGGCTGGTTAAGGGATCGACGTGTGGCCAAAGGTGGGATGGAAAGTCGGTGAGAAAATCATAGTTAGGGGGAGGTATAATGGTATTGGTGAAGGGGAATGTGGTTTCATCGAAGGCCACATGTCGGGAAACAAGAATTTGTTTGGTGTGTAGATTGAAACATTTGTACCCGCGGTGAGAGGCGGGGTAGCCAAGAAAACACAAGGGACGGATCGGTTTTCAAGCTTGTGGATTGTGGTGGAAGGTGTCAGTGGATAGTAAAGGCAACCGAATACACGTAGATGGTCATATGATGGGGTGCGGTGGTAAAGGATTTCTGTGGGAGTTTTGTTTTGGAGATGTTTGACGGGGATTATATTTAGAAGGTAGGTAACGGTTTCGAGGGCATGGTGCCAAAAAGTGTTTGGTAGGGATGCGTGGGTGAGGAGGGTGCGGATCATATTATTGATTGTTCGAATCATGCGTTCTGCTTTCCCGTTTTGAGACGACGTGTGTGGGCACGAGCGTCTAAAAAGAATCCCATGAGATGAGAAAAATTTGGTAAATGAGTTATTTATGTATTCGGTGCCATTATCACATTGGAAAGTTTTTATGGGTCTTTCAAATTGGGTTTGAATTTGTTTGTGGAAGTCACAAAAAATGGAATAAACTTGTGATTTATTTGAAATGGGGTAAGTCCACAAAAAATTGGAAACATCATCCAAAAATAATATGTAATAACGATGGCCATTAGTGCTCAAAATTGGAGATGTCCATAAATCACTATGGATTAAGTCAAACATATTAAAACACGAGTATTAGATCTAGCAAACGGTAGTCTAATACTTTTGCCAAGTACACAAGACTGACAAACATTATTATGATAATTCGAAAAATTAACAAAATTATTTGACTTCAAAGACTGTAAAGGTGCACGTCCAGGGTGGCCTAGACGTTGATGCCATAGTGAGGAGGTGACAGCAGCTAAAGCAGTAGGAAAGGTGGTGGTGCCAGGCCCGAGTAGGAGTGGGTAGAGATCACCGCTGCTGTTGCACCGGAGGATAGGGATCCGGCTCTTGTAATCCTTCACAAGAAAACCAAAGGGGTCAAATTCAACAGACACAGAATTGTCGGTGGTGAACCGACGTACCGAAATTAAGTTCTTAATTAATTTTGGGGCATAAAGGACATCTTTTAGGATAAGGGGCGGGTAGGGAGGGGGCAGGGTTTGCTGGCCTTGTCCAAGTACCGGGATGGTTGAACCATCACCAACGACTATTTTATGACCCATACTATTATTAGAAAAGGAATGAAAATTAACAGAGGTGTTGGACATGTTACCTGTCGCGCCCGTGTCCATGTATCCGGTGGGCTCCTGTGAGTTGTTCAACGACATCGCGTTGAGCGCCTGGTCAATATCTGTCGGACATAAGCCGCATTATGAGCCTGTGAGGGCTTGGATCCAAGAATACCTGCACTCCCATTATTAGAACCTGTGGGCCGAGAAGATGAAGTAGGGTAAGGGCATGGAGGGGCGGCCCAAGAGGAGTATTGGGTTGAAGGCTGTTGGGCTTGGGAGTTGGGCTGAGGGGACCAGTGGCCGTAAGGGGGAGGAGGAGGTGGCCAGTAAGGGTACGGTGGTGGCCAGTAGTGGTAGGCTGGTCCACGGCTGCGGCCTCCAGAACCTCTGCCACGACCGCGTCCACGGGAGCGGCCGCGGCCACGACCACGGTCGTAGACCGGTTCAGTAGGTGGCGGGGTAGAGGTGGTGCGGTTATTGGAGTTTGTGTAAAGGGCGGTTCCGGCTTTTTGGGAGGCATGAAGGGCCTGCTCCGCTTTTTGAGACTCGACCATGCAAAGTTTGGAGCGAGCTTTGTAAAACGGAGGCAGTGGTTCTTGCCCTTGTAAGATGGTCCCGATACTCTCGTATTGCTCGGTAAGGCCGGCAATGAGTTGTAGGACGAGATCATCGTTACTGACGGGGTGACCAACACTGGCGAGTTGGTCAGAGAGGGTTTTTAGTTGTTGGCAGTAGGCGGTCATGGATTGAAAATTTTCAAGGCGGGTATTGGTGAATTTGTGACGGAGATGAAGGGCACGGGCACTCTTGTTGTCTTGAAAAAGATCTTCAAGAGATGTCCATACTTCATAGGCGGTTTTATTTTGGCCAGGTTCAATGACGGTGTGTACGAGATCCTGGGAGATCGTTCCATACATCCATTGAAGGACGATAGAATCGAGTCTTTCCCAAGTCTCGTCGGTAGTAGAGGATGAGGTGGGTGTTTTGTCGGTGGCGGTGGCGGGTGGGGTAGCGGGTGGTGGGCGAGGGAGAAGGTGGTCATGGACTTTGTAGGCCTTGCAATGAATCCGAAAGAGTTCGAACCAAGAAGGCAAGTGGGCGGTGTCAAACTCGAGTTTGATGGGTATGAAGTTGGAGATATTATTGACTGTGGTGGCAGGGTGGAATGGTTGCCATGATACGTGGGATGGTTTGGAGTGGTATGGGACGGCAGAATTGTGGGAAAGGTAAGGCAGTGGGGTGACAGAGGGTTAGAAAGGTGAAGGCAGGGAGTATGTGTGGTGTAACACCCCAACCGATGGCGGAAACATCGAGGTGTCACGTAGTGACGATTGTTCAATAGCTCATGGACTAAAGTGTAAATTTGAATACATTGATTAAATAATTTATTACATTGAAATGAAATACAACGATTCTAACTGTCAACTAAATTGAAATACAATGAATCAAAATCTAAATATAAATCCGAAAGCTTAAAGGATGCATCTCAAAACAACCTGAAACATGTACAAAATAATTTGGTCAATACAAAATTTGTATTGGTGAGCATACCCTGTTTAAATATATATAGTAGAAAAGTGTTTTGCAATTCATGTGTCGTATACTGTTTGCAATTATGTAACAAGTGGTATCCGGGTCAAATCAACCCTAAGAGAAGAAAGCAGATATATATAATATGCGCTAGTAGTAATGTAATACATAGCAATGACGAGGACTCTCAACAGAGTCACAAGGGTATAAGCCATAGTACTATTCATTGAAATGCCAGGCCGCCAGCGGTTAATGATTTGACAGGTCATAGATACACAAAATACCACAAGCAAACACACATAAGAATTGCTATTTTAGTAAAAGGAAATATAAACTTGATAGTAAGTACATGAGTCACCCGAAATGTAAAACAGTAAAAATGGGGAAAGATATACTCACAGTTTGCGAAAGTGATCAAAATCCAACCTAAGCGATCGTGAGCTAAGTAATGGGAATTCCGAGGAATTCAACCTATAATGTATAAGAATACTAATAAGGAAATGTCTAAGAGTCTAAAGTATCTAGGGTCTAAGGCATTAGGGTTTGCTAAATCGATTTGGGGAATTAAAGTTTTTATGATAACTCGCGTTAATGTAAAGTTGTACGTCAAAAATAATATATAAAAGTTTGTAAATGCTGTTTAGGTAATATAATTATTCCCAATTGAATATTTAGGTAAACATATGTTTTGACTAATTAGGACAAAATAATTTAGTTAATTACTTAAATTAATTATTGTAAACAGTAATCATAAATATTGAAATAATTGGCTAGGAGTTACACATCGATCCAACAAATGCTAATAAAGACATTCAACCATAAGAGTATTTCTATTTTATAAAAAAAATATTTATAAAATAGATGTTTAAATTGTACAAATAAATAAATGTTTTATTATGTCTAATTAAACATAATAAGACTAATAATACAAGACACAATCCAAAAATACTATTTTCATAGAAAATGGATACTTTCTGATGTAAAGTAATGAAAATAATTTTCCCATAATTTTTATAAACTTATTTATATTTAAAACTGATTTAATGGTATTAAATCATGTTTAAATGATTAAAAATAGGAAAATCAATACAAATAAATGTTTTCTGAGCCAATAATTTTTATTTCAGTTCTTAATGATTAGAAATAATTTATGACAAATTTTCATATTAAAATAATTAAATTTCAATTTTATATGATTTAAATATCATTAAAACCACATAAAATCAAAATAAAACACAAAACACTCTTAAAGGTAAAAGTTTCTATGAAAACTCAATCTAATTAATTAAAAAGGCTCACAATAAATTTTATAGAGTTTTTGTGACAAAAACCTATTTAACATGAATATTATTTGTTTTAAAACTAATTTAACAAATAAAATGAGATTACACATATAACCGTATCAAAATAGAGGAAAAATGACATGAAAATTATTCTAACATAATGAAATATATTTCTACCAATTTTTGTGTTAAAATACATTTAATACGATTTTATATGAATTAAACATGATTAAAGCATCATAAAAATAATTAAAAATACTAAACAGCCTCAATAAATTCCGAAATAATTTCTAAAACTTCTAATCAGTTATAGGAGCAAGTCTACCAAGTTTCATAATTTTTGTATAAGAAATGAGTGAGTTATGAATTTATAAAGTTCTATAAACTTTTAAATCAAAATCCCCAAATAATCTAGAACACCCTAAACCATAGATTATCCAATTGAAACCCTTAGACACTATAATTAACAAACTAAATAGAGGGCTATTGATCTATAAATATGAATAATGTATCATGCAAAAATAATCGGAAAAACTCACAACGTAGCTAATCCAATTTGTAGAAATAAAACCGAAATAAAACCCAAGATTAAGCTTCCAAATTCGTCAGAAAACAAGAACTAATGGATTATGCTTGGACCTTAAACGCGTAGGATAACTACTAATCTTGTTCAGAAATTTGGGAACTCAAAGAAGAATTATAGATGCAAATAGAAATTGGTGAAATCCGCGACAGGAATATAGTGAACAAATGATTTTTTTTCCAATATAATGCCCCCATGTGTGTCTATATATATATTTCAAATGATCAAGGTTAATAAATGGAATTTATGGTGACATAAAAACAATTTCAAACAAATATAAGTATCAATAAAAAAAATGTTGTTTCAATATATAAATGCTCATAATTATTACTAATAAAAACTTGTTGAAACATGTTGAACCCGATTTGAGTAGTGTAGGAAAATAATACATAAGGTTGGCATGTTGACTTTGTTTGTTTTATAAACGTTGAGTTTATAAAAAAATCCATTTAACATCAAAACTTAACAACTTTCTATTTAGTTCTTTTTTTTTTATTGGTTAGAGCTTTACGTTTTAGTTATGCATTCAATTTTCAATGTAGCAAAATTAGTTATTAGTTTTGACACTTAAAACAATTTAACTATTTTACCAAATTAAAATTCGGGTATTACAATTTTTTCCCTAAATGTTATTCCAAATTTATTAGAAATTTGCGAATGTTACAGTCTCCCCTACTTTAGAAAATTTCGTCCCGAAATTCCTTCCAAGTCGAGGTTTCTATGAAACAAAAAAACGTTGCAAAAGCCAAGTGGCTTTTTTTAAAAAAAAATGCATCAATCATGGTTTGACAAAATTTAAAGTAGTTGTCTAATATTCGAAGTAAGAGTTCCAAAATCCTTGACAGTTAACCCAAAGTTAGAAAGTTAAGAGTTTAAATGAGAAAAGTTTTGGGAATGTGTAACGGGTGAGAGCAGACGTACTAATGAAGCAGTCTCCCCTACTTTAGAAAAGTTTCTGACTAAATGTTGGTTAGAGTGCAGCAAGTATCCAAGTAATCGAGTGTGTAAGAGTATACAAGGTTCGTGTTTTCTGTGTGGGTGGTCAAGAGAAAAACTCTAGGAAGACGGATTGAAACTCGTGTAAGAATTCTCTTATAGAAAATGTTAGCTATTAGTCAACTATCTAATGAAGAGGTAACTATAAAGTAATGGGTAGGTTCTTGGTCAAACTCCTAGTTCGTTCCCGCAGTATCGTTTATGCTTATATATAGGGTGTACCGCAGCTAACCCACCACACTCCCGATACTTTGGACTCGTACTGATTGCCTACCAATATCCTAATTAGAATTACACACCACCCTCATGTACCTGTAAACCCATGATTGCGTTCCGGACCGTAATCACCGATTTACCTTACACTAAGGTGTTATGCTTTTCCATAACCTTAACAAGAAATAAATGCGTGCAAATATGTAATAGCCACTGTAATGAAATAATGTTCAATCATGACATGGTTAGAGGTCCTTCCCTTTAGGGTTCTCCCTTTAACCGAAATGAGAATAACATGTAAGTAATAGACATGGTTAGAGGTTCTTCCCTTTCGGGTTCACCCTTAACGGTAACTTCTGTTCACATCATTGACTTTAAACACCCATATTGATGAACTTTGAGATTTACACCGTTCCCCTCGGATTAAAGAAATACTATAATCCGAGTCGTACATGGGCACCGGCTTAGATCTCATATGAGTTATCAACTAGTATGTTCATTGGCCATGATGATGAACAAAATAATGTAAAGTATAACAGGGTTTTGCTCAAAAACAGGAAAAAAATGCATACCAAATGTGCGTCAAGTACATAAGTATAGCATAAAACTTCGACTGAAAGAATGGTATAATATAAATCAAGTAAATCGCACAATTTTCCCAGAATGAAAGTAAACGAGTTAAATTAATGCTCAAAACCAGTGTTGTAAGAATGACTACTAATAGTGCGAGAATAATTGTAAATAACGCGTGGGGATAGCCACCAATAAAATAATAATACGAGAATAATCATAAATAAGATAGTACGCGAATATAACAAAATAAAATGATGTAAGAATAAGATAATGATATTTACCACAATTGAGAGTGGACGGAACATACGTATAGTCTACTGGCCATGCGAGTTAAAATCTAGTAATTTTACATATATGCGTTATACTATAAAAGACTTTTAGCAACATCCGGATAAGAGGGTATGTCCCTTGTTTAAACCAAAAGTTTTGCAACTGAAAAAGTATAATTGTAAAAGGTAAATTTTCGCAGTTTACTCGACTTTGTGATATTGTTGAAAGAATAGTAGTGATGCATGAGAATAAATTTTTTTTTAGAAATCGTAGTGTGTTTTAGATTCAAAACAGGTTCATTTGTAAATACACATTTTCATGTGTCTACGAGAAGTCGAGTTTAAAAAAAATGTTATAAGGCTTATTATTAGTTGCAAATTTCTCTCGAAAATTGGTTATGTCATATGAAAACAAAGGGTTTACATTTGATAAAATATGCACTACAAGTTTATAAAATGCAAAATGAATCGATTTTATGAAGTATGTGTAAATCCAATGCGTTTTGAAAGACCAAGATTTAAAATGACGTGAATGATAAAATTAACGTATGTAATAGATTACCAATATTTAAGAAAATTCATAATCAACGAGATGTAGAAATAGATCCTTGAGATGTGGATTTCACTCCTAACTCAAAGATGTATTTCAAAATTGAAAACGATTGTGGAATGAAACCAATCACTAAGTTAAGGATATCACTCCCAGCTTAGTGGTTAAGTTTCTTTTTGAAGGAAATACTCTTTGAGGTGTGGATGTCACTCCTATCTCAAAGGCATATTCCTAAGATAAATAACATATAGAGGAGTAAAACTAATCACCAAGGTATGGATGTCACTCCTAACTTGGTGATATCATTTCGTTTGTGAAATACGAGCGTCTTCTTCGCCAAACAAAATATCGAAAGAATAACGAGAAATAATCGTAACGAAAATATCTTGAAAGAAAATAATAGGAAATAAGAGAAATATAAACGAGAGGACTCGTGAAAGTAAGCTTAGTTATAGTCTAGGCTAAAAGGCATTCTAATAACCTAATTCCCTATAACCATGGCTCTGATACCAATCAGTAACACCCCAACCGATGGCGGAAACATCGAGGTGTCACGTAGTGACGATTGTTCAATAGCTCATGGACTAAAGTGTAAATTTGAATACATTGATTAAATAATTTATTACATTGAAATGAAATACAACGATTCTAACTGTCAACTAAATTGAAATACAATGAATCAAAATCTAAATATAAATCCGAAAGCTTAAAGGATGCATCTCAAAACAACCTGAAACATGTACAAAATAATTTGGTCAATACAAAAATTGTATTGGTGAGCATACCCTGTTTAAATATATATAGTAGAAAAGTGTTTTGCAATTCATGTGTCGTATACTGTTTGCAATTATGTAACAAGTGGTATCCGGGTCAAATCAACCCTAAGAGAAGAAAGCAGATATATATAATATGCGCTAGTAGTAATGTAATACATAGCAATGACGAGGACTCTCAACAGAGTCACAAGGGTATAAGCCATAGTACTATTCATTGAAATGCCAGGCCGCCCAGCGGTTAATGATTTGACAGGTCATAGATACACAAAATAACACAAGCAAACACACATAAGAATTGCTATTTTAGTAAAAGGAAATATAAACTTGATAGTAAGTACATGAGTCACCCCGAAATGTAAAACAGTAAAAATGGGGAAAGATATACTCACAGTTTGCGAAAGTGATCAAAATCCAACCTAAGCGATCGTGAGCTAAGTAATGGGAATTCCGAGGAATTCAACCTATAATGTATAAGAATACTAATAAGGAAATGTCTAAGAGTCTAAAGTATCTAGGGTCTAAGGCATTAGGGTTTGCTAAATCGATTTGGGGAATTAAAGTTTTTATGATAACTCGCGTTAATGTAAAAGTTGTACGTCAAAAATAATATATAAAAGTTTGTAAATGCTGTTTAGGTAATATAATTATTCCCAATTGAATATTTAGGTAAACATATGTTTTGACTAATTAGGACAAAATAATTTAGTTAATTACTTAAATTAATTATTGTAAACAGTAATCATAAATATTGAAATAATTGGCTAGGAGTTACACATCGATCCAACAAATGCTAATAAAGACATTCAACCATAAGAGTATTTCTATTTTATAAAAAAAATATTTATAAAATAGATGTTTAAATTGTACAAATAAATAAATGTTTTATTATGTCTAATTAAACATAATAAGACTAATAATACAAGACACAATCCAAAAATACTATTTTCATAGAAAATGGATACTTTCTGATGTAAAGTAATGAAAATAATTTTCCCATAATTTTTATAAACTTATTTATATTTAAAACTGATTTAATGGTATTAAATCATGTTTAAATGATTAAAAATAGGAAAATCAATACAAATAAATGTTTTCTGAGCCAATAATTTTTATTTCAGTTCTTAATGATTAGAAATAATTTATGACAAATTTTCATATTAAAATAATTAAATTTCAATTTTATATGATTTAAATATCATTAAAACCACATAAAATCAAAATAAAACACAAAACACTCTTAAAGGTAAAAGTTTCTATGAAAACTCAATCTAATTAATTAAAAAGGCTCACAATAAATTTTATAGAGTTTTTGTGACAAAAACCTATTTAACATGAATATTATTTGTTTTAAAACTAATTTAACAAATAAAATGAGATTACACATATAACCGTATCAAAATAGAGGAAAAATGACATGAAAATTATTCTAACATAATGAAATATATTTCTACCAATTTTTGTGTTAAAATACATTTAATACGATTTTATATGAATTAAACATGATTAAAGCATCATAAAAATAATTAAAAATACTAAACAGCCTCAATAAATTCCGAAATAATTTCTAAAACTTCTAATCAGTTATAGGAGCAAGTCTACCAAGTTTCATAATTTTTGTATAAGAAATGAGTGAGTTATGAATTTATAAAGTTCTATAAACTTTTAAATCAAAATCCCCAAATAATCTAGAACACCCTAAACCATAGATTATCCAATTGAAACCCTTAGACACTATAATTAACAAACTAAATAGAGGGCTATTGATCTATAAATATGAATAATGTATCATGCAAAAATAATCGGAAAAACTCACAACGTAGCTAATCCAATTTGTAGAAATAAAACCGAAATAAAACCCAAGATTAAGCTTCCAAATTCGTCAGAAAACAAGAACTAATGGATTATGCTTGGACCTTAAACGCGTAGGATAACTACTAATCTTGTTCAGAAATTTGGGAACTCAAAGAAGAATTATAGATGCAAATAGAAATTGGTGAAATCCGCGACAGGAATATAGTGAACAAATGATTTTTTTTCCAATATAATGCCCCCATGTGTGTCTATATATATATTTCAAATGATCAAGGTTAATAAATGGAATTTATGGTGACATAAAAACAATTTCAAACAAATATAAGTATCAATAAAAAAAATGTTGTTTCAATATATAAATGCTCATAATTATTACTAATAAAAACTTGTTGAAACATGTTGAACCCGATTTGAGTAGTGTAGGAAAATAATACATAAGGTTGGCATGTTGACTTTGTTTGTTTAATAAACCGTTGAGTTTATAAAAAAATCCATTTAACATCAAAACTTAACAACTTTCTATTTAGTTCTTTTTTTTTATTGGTTAGAGCTTTACGTTTTAGTTATGCATTCAATTTTCAATGTAGCAAAATTAGTTATTAGTTTTGACACTTAAAACAATTTAACTATTTTACCAAATTAAAATTCGGGTATTACAATTTTTTCCCTAAATGTTATTCCAAATTTATTAGAAATTTGCGAATGTTACATGTGGTGAGAAGTAAAATAGGACCGGGTGAGGATAGAAGGAAGGGAAGGATAGGCAGAGAAGGGGTGGCGAGTGGTGGTCAAGGGCCGCCGGCCATGAGGGTTTGAAGGTAGGGTTCCTGGTTATCTCTTGATACCATGAAACAATAGGATCCTCAATGATCCTTCTCTACCATTCCATTCAATATATAATAACTATCATCCCTATTTTTGGGTGATTTACAATGATGATAAGGAAACAATTTAAATACAATTCAATTTACAAATCATACTAAATATAAGTTATCTATTAGGCTGTACCTCCAGAACTAACTGTTCAGAATTACTGGCCTTTGTTGAAACATTGGATTGGTCGACAGAACTTGTGAAATCACCTGATTTTCCTATCCGGCGCACAAAATATCCTAGTAGAAGTTCAACTTTCCTCGATTTGAGAACCTGTGAAATAGCTTTTATTTTGAGATATGTTTACAGTAATTGATATAAAACTCATTAAGGCTTCGGCATGCAATGTAAGTCTCAATCTAAACTTGAGGCAATAGGCTATAACTAGATGTGGGATGAGCTGGGGGAGGGGTCAGATGGATTCGGGTAAAAAAAAAAGACTTTACGAGTATGTCAAAATGGTTTGGGTTGGTCCATCAACATCATGTTGTGATGATTAATAATGTATCGAATCTGATAACAAAACTACACATTTATAATAAAAACATAAAATGTTTTTAATTAAATGATCTAGAACATTTTAAGCATTTGAATACATACTAGGCGACTTATGAGCCATTACCCTGTTCAACAAGCAATTATCTATATTTGACCCTCTATCAATAAATACAACCCAAATTCACCTGTTTTCATATAAGCAAGTTGAAATTGCCCCCTCTACCTATAACGTATACACCATATATGGAAATTACAGGCTCCTTCTCCGGATTTCAGATTTTTATTTATTGTGATAACCCGTAACTCTCCACTACTATTTAATGAATTAATTAATATTTAAAGGTTCAAAAAATGTCTGAAGGGTCAACCCAACAACCCATTTTGCCACCTCTTTAGTAAATGAGATCAGCCAATTCAACAATTTAAAACCGCCATGTGAATTATTAGTAATTAAAAAACAAGTCTCCTTATTACCTTCAAAGCAGCTTCTTTATTTCTAGGAGGCGCAGTTGGTAAGATTGAGTAGTCAACACTGATGGCCTGCACAACTCCTTTACCCTCTAGTCTTTCTGACACTGTAGCAGCCAACTCAACACCAGAATACCAAGGCCTACCACCACCACACGTATTGGATTTGACTTACCAAAATTTTCACGTTCCAATTTTGTTAGTTTGTCATTTACTTTCTGCATCGCAATGTACAGACTAGCAGATTCAGCAGCAATCCAATAAAGTTGTAGATGATAAAGATAACTATGCCTATAAGCCACTAATTTACCATTTATAAAAACTTACCAAAGCATCATCCAGGGTCGAGAACGGTCACTGGCGTAGCTTTTAAAGGGCGGGGAGGGGCGGCCGACCCCCCGAATTTTCGCTCAGAAGTTCCGATTATATAGTATTCGTATAGAAAATTTTTGGTATATACGGTTTCGACCCCCCGAAACTGGTTTTCGACCCCCCGAAAGAAGTGATTTCCGACCCCCCGGTGACTTCCGACCCCCCGAAGTCTCGGGTCAAGCTTCGCCACTGAGAACGGTAGTGCATATTCAACCGCTCCTGGTATGATATCAAGCTTAGGTTCAGCTTATTGGCCGACATTCAATGCCCATGATTTCAGCATTTGATTTTTCTTTTCATTATTATCTTTCCTTTTGTCCTTTTTCATTATTATCTTTCCTTTTGTCATGTTCCTTGTGCTTCCTTTGTATTTAACCGATGGCCTATGGCCTGTGAAAAATATATGTTCCAGTGAAGAACATTGAACAATAAACAAGAATGTCATATCAATTTCTATATGGTATCAGAGCGGTCTTGAGAAGATCCTCAAAACAATACCGAAAAATCATGGCAGGCGATTTTGGCCATGAAGCCCGTTTGGTAACCAAAGACAATCAGCAGCGCTCGGTTTCTGGAAGCAAGAAGCCTTCTGCGGATGCTGCAACGTTTCAAGTATCGGTCAACAACAGGCGCCACATTAACCTATCGCAAAACAGAAACAAAACGAAGAAGATGAAGCGGAACAGAAAAAAAATAAAGCCGAAGGCTGCTTGTGATGAGGGCAAGAATTGCCCAATACCGGGTATGACTAATGCTCAGTACAAACAGTTCATAAAGTTCTTCGGGAACAAAGATGAAGAGACCAAAGAAGGAAGCGGACCGGTGGTAACATGGCAGGTATTATGGGTAAAGAAGGTAAATGGATTTTTGACTCGGGTGCCAATGATCAGATAACTTGTGATGATTCGGTTCTTGAAAATAAGACGAGACGAAAATACGAACCGCCCGTTACTATACCTAATGGTGAAACCATCACGGTTGTAGGACGAGGCGATCATACTCTTCAAAACGGCGTGACGGTTAAAGATATTCTTTATGTTCCCGATTTTAAATGCAATTTGTTGTCTATTAGTAGATTGTCAAAAGATCTAAAGTGTGCAGTAACTTTCTTCCCAGATTTTTGTGTCTTACAGGACTTACATTCGAGGGCGTTGATCGGAGTGGGTGAGTGCGAAGATGGTCTATACAAGATGAAAATGACGGGAAGCAAAAGATATGCTATGATGACGACTGTTAGTACTTGGCACAAGAGATTAGGTCACCCGTCTAACTCAAAGCTCCCTCATATTGATTTTTTGAAAAATGTTCCTTTAAATTCAAAAGACTTTTGTGATGCTTGTGTTAAAGCTAAGTTTGCGAGACTGCCTTTTCCCATTAGCACAAGTAAAACTTTTGCATGCTTTGATTTGATCCATTGTGATGTATGGGTAAATATCGCACGCCTTCGTTTACAAAAGCATATTATTTTTTGACGATAGTTGACGACTTTAGCCGTGCGGTTTGGGTATTTCTTCTCGAACATAAACATCAAGCCAATACTTGTCTCATGTATTTTCATAAAATGGTGCAAACCCAATTTGAAAAAAGGATTAAAAGAATAAGGTGTGATAACGGGGGGAGTTCATTTCAAACAAGATGCAACATTTTTATGCCAAGGAAGGAATTTTGCTAGAAACAACATGCCCGCACACCCCACAACGAAATGGTGTTGTAGAACGAAAACACCGCCATTTGTTGGAAACCGCGCGGGCTTTGAAATTTGAAGGCAATTTACCCACAAGGTTTTGGGGTGAGTGTGTGTTAACAGCCGCACACGTTATAATCGAATGCCGTCCGATGTCATTGAAAACAAAAAGCCCTATGAAATTTTGTACAACCAAAACCCGAATATGACTACATGAGGGTCCTCGGTTGCCTCGCATACTACAAAACTGTGGAAACCAATGGGGATAAGTTTGAGATAAGAGGAAGACCGGAGTTTTCATGGGCTACCCACAAGGAACAAAGGGATATAAAATATTTGATGCTCGTCATAATAAGATGGTAATATCTAGACGCGTGAAATTTTTCGAGCACATATTTCCTTTTGCGAATTCCAAGGCTGAAGAAGAAGAGATCTTTGTTATGCCACAAGCTTGGATTAATGAGGAATGTCAAAACCAAGCTGAATGCTTAAATGAGAATGCTGTTGTTGAACAAGAATCGGTTGAGCAACCAAATGAAGAAAGCCAAAGCGAAGGGCTGCCAAATGAAAGCAATCATGAGCCCAACCTTGAGCCTGAAATTAGCACCGAATCTGGTCCTGTCCTTGAGCCCAACACCGAGAACCTGGACCCCGAAATCAGCCATGATGATGAAGAAGAAACAGCCCCAAACAGCAGCACAGCCATGAGTTTCGAGCCCGAAAATGTTCCACCAGTAAGGGAAAAACGTAACAGATTCCAACCAAAGCATTTCAGCGATTACGAAGTGAAGCTTCCACCATCTTTGCACCATGAACAACCCATCTCTGATCAACAAGAGTCCTCAACGGTACATCCTTTAGCACACTATATTTCTTATGATAAATTTACTAATTCTCACAAAGCTTTTTTGGCGGCCATCACTGTTGGCCCAGATTCAAGATATGCAGCGGATTAATAGAAGTATATGAAAATATTTGACACAAACACGAATTGATATATATTATTATTCGAATGATTGAAGTATAATACAAAGAACAATGAACAATTATCGGAAATCTGGAAGATTTGTTCGGTGAAAGGATTGTAAAAGTATAAACAATCTTGATAACTGATTTTGCCCTTTGTTTCTTGTATATATATGTTTCGAAGAGGCATGTGTATTTCTAAACTGTTGCGTCTCTTTTGTCCCACCGGTATGTATTTTGCTTTGGCGGGAAAATAACCATATTAACCGGAAGGGTATTATCGTCCTTTTTGCAGCATTTTATACTTGAAATAATCTTCGAAACTTGGCCTTCATTCTGATCTGCTTCTGCTTGTTTGCTACCTTGAATCAGTCTTTTGTTTGCAGCCGTGTAGTCTTGATCTTTTGAATTCATCCGATGTGTTTTGACCCATTTACTTCATACACTACTTAACTAATCTAATAAACTTATAAATGTTCTACATAATACATAATACATACATTTACATAAGTTCAACATTCATAATAAACATAAACGTACTAGAGTTATATTTACAAATCAACACTCGCCCCTAAATATAACTAGGGCTCATGAGACTTGTTGGTAGAGTTTCTATGGCTTCTTTGAGGGCTATTTCGGCTTGTGTGAAGTCGAAATTTCTTCTTTTCATGAACCTTTTTGCTGCCCTCCAATCACCACCCATGTACAAAGCATAGTCTTCTTCATTTGGCTTCATTTCTTTGCTTGATGATTGAGCATTCATAGACATGTTTGGTGATGTATTTACCCTTCTAACTTGACTACTTTCATGCCTTTCTTTTATCATATTCTCGGCTGTTTTGCGGGCATTTTTATGGACAAGATATTGCCAATCTAAGACATCAAGATATTGTGCATACAAGATTCTCATCATGTCTTTGTCCTCATAGTCAAATCCCAATTCCTTTGCCCCAAATATTATACATAGAAACCCGTTTATGTCCACCTTCTCTTTGCACCATTATGTACAAATCATACAACTCAACATACTTCCCATTTTCAAACCTTGGAGGAATTGGTCTATTTGTTATTCATAGGAATTCCTTTAGAAACCAAGAAACCATTTGTATAAATGGTCCTTTAAGGATGTTTCTATGTGCCCAAGGAAATTCCATATCATGTATGATATCCAAGAACTCGATGCATTTTTCAAGTGAATCAATACATATGTTATTTGCAATATCATCTACATTACTTATATTATTCTCGGCATCGGCCTAGATATAATCAAAGTAATTGTTTAAATAATTTTCCTTTGATCTTATGTGATCACTATCATCCTCCAACACTTTTGATATTGCTTCCCTTGATTCACTAGTGTGTTCTATAAACCGAAATTGCATGCTTTTGTCCTTAAACATATTTTCAACAATACAAAAGTTTCCCACAATTTTTACTACAAAACCTTGTAGTTTAAGTTGTGGAAGACTTAGTATATTATCCTCCAAATCGGTTGAATAAAATACATTTGGTATCACCAAATTTTGATCTTCAACCAATATACTAACAATACCAACCCCTCTAACAAACACAAATTCTTTCTTGATTCTACTTTCTACCCCAAACGATTTTTTTAATTTAAGAAAGAAATCTATGTTACCCGAAATGTGATTTTGTATGTTTGGACTAACGTACCACATGTCTTTCCACAAGCCAACATCGGATCCTTGAAGAATATAATCTTCACCATTTCCAAAAAACTTCTCGGGATAATATGAAATCCCCGTGTTTATGGCATCCCTTATCAATTGCGCGCCTTCTTCCCTTTCTTTTATGCCACAAACCCCTATAAGATGACCCGGTTGTTTGCAATAAAAACATTTTCTTGTTTCAATTCCCTTTCTTCTTAATTCTGCTTGTCTTTCCCTCCTACGTCTGAAACGTGCCATGTATTGTGGCCTAGAACCCGAGTAGGAGATTCTTGATGACTCGGACATGTTATCGAAGATAAGAAACCTTTCTGATGTGATCGTTAAACAAGAACAGAAACAAATCTAAACTTCCTGAATATTCTTTTGAGACACTGATCGAGTAAACAAAAAAAAATAGACTTATAATTATCAAATAGCCAACAGAAACAACGATGCAGTGTAACCGAACTTTGCAGACTTCAATTAACCATACAACTTGTGAATCTAATTATGATGGTTGATGACTTGATTTGAAACAAGACAATTGTAAACAATATTAGACACTTAGAACATAATGATCAACAAAAAAAAACTGACACGAGAGAACGAAACAGGAACAAAGATTAAGAAACACAGACACTGAGATATGAACACAGATTTGATGATATCGAATGAAATAACCTTGCTCTGATACCAGTTTGTTGGCCCAGATTCAAGATATGCAGCGGATTAACAGAAGTATATGAAAATATTTGACACAAACACGAATTGATATATATTATTATTCGAATGATTGAAGTATAATACAAAGAACAATGAACAATTATCGGAAATCTGGAAGATTTGTTCGGTGAAAGGATTGTAAAAGTATAAACAATCTTGATAACTGATTTTGCCCTTTGTTTCTTGTATATATATATGTTTCGAAGAGGCATGTGTATTTCTGAACTGTTGCGTCTCTTTTTTCCACCGGTTTGTATTTTGCTTTGGCGGGAAAATAACCATATTAACCGGAAGGGTATTATCGTCCTTTTTGCAGCATTTTATACTTGAAATAATCTTCGAAACTTGGCCTTCATTCTGATCTGCTTCTGCTTGTTTGCTGCCTTGAATCAGTCTTTTGTTTGCAGCCGTGTAGTCTTGATCTTTTGAATTCATCCGATGTGTTTTGACCCATTTACTTCATACACTACTTAACTAATCTAATAAACTTATAAATGTTCTACATAATACATAATACATACATTTACATAAGTTCAACATTCATAATAAACATAAACATACTAGAGTTATATTTACAAATCAACAATCACCACAAATGATGAGCCGAAGTATTTTAAACAAGCAGCTAAAGATCCCAAGTGGCGAGAAGCTATTCAAAATGAGATACGGGCACTTGAACAAAATGATACTTGGACCATTGAAGAGTGATAGGTTTTACAAAGAAAAACCTACAAAACTCCCAAGAACACAAGATAGAGAAAGGATCAAGCCAAAGCTTTTCAAATATTTTCTTCTTACTAATTGAAAGATAAAACCCATTTAAATAGGCTTTGCAATACATGAATAAAAAGATGCCAAAGCTACGTGAATTCAATAATTAACATAATAACTACACTATTCCATGACCCCACTAATCCTATATGCATGTCCACTACTACTGTTAACGTCTAAATGCAAAAATAAAAATAACAATTGCAGTTAAAATAACAAATGCAAATTCAACTAGACTTGGGCTAAGCATCTTGGTAGCGAATGGGATAATATGTCTTTTGGGCCTGGCCTGAAGCTGTTGGGCTGCTTGATTAGGCCGGGTCGTATCAATACTCCCGCCCTGAAAAACGTCCTTGTCTCAAGGATGGAATTCTCACTCCACGGCGGTCGCCACTCGCGTCTTCCGATAGCATTTGGTTTAGTCCCGATGGGGCGCCTCGATGGTTGCCATGGCGGTCGCCACTCCCGCCTTCCACTAGCATTAGAAGACGTCTGAACAGAACGCCACAGTGTCTTCCATCCTTTGATCCCTTTGTGATTTAACAAGATAATATCTTGTTCATCCATTTTCAATAGAATTTTATTTATCTTCGTGAGTTCACCATTGAATGTTTTAGAAGGCATAATATTGGAAACCATATTGTCATTTGAGGAAGTCCAATGAGTTGCAACTATGGTCTGTGTTCTTTCTTTTTGAATACCGTACGTCAAACTCATAGCTCTTAGCATGGATTTCTTGGCCGTCTTCTGTGCACCGGGTGGGATGATAACAAAACTTTTGGTTGGTCATGTAGGCTTGGGCGGTGTGACCGTTTTTGACAACCAAGGTGGTTTCCATTCGAGTCGTACCACGGTGCGCATGACACCCTTACCAGCAAATACGGATGGGTCGGTTTTGGTTGGCAACCACGGTGGTTTTCATTCAAGTCGTACCCCGGAAGTGTGGGTGATATCCCCGGTGCTCATGACGCCCTTTTCAGCACGTACGGATGGAGGTGGTATGAGTGAGGCAACCAAAGAATTGTATGTGGTGTATGTGGTTTTGCATGGAGGTTGTGGCAGCAAACATTCGGAAGTTGGTTTTTGGAATGTGTGTAACATCGCAAAATTTTCCCCAAAATTTTAATACATAAAAAGCCCTTATATATATATATATATATATTACACCTTTATCATTAATATTATACAAATGTGCCTAAGTCTTTATTTATCCTAACTCACAACTTATATACATACATAAACGTATATAAATAATAATAATAATAATAATAATAATAATATGATTCTAAATTCTTTTTTTTTCACATACAAGATTTTTTTTTTCAAATAAAGCCTTGAGTCAAATAGTCAAAGTCCTAGTTAAAGTCTTAGTCAAACAGTCAAAGTCTTAGTCAAATAGTCAATTCATCATAAAACCTTACTTTATGGTGTTGACCAATTTTAATGGCTAATTGACTCCAAAACTAGTATAAAAACCCACCTATGACCCATTATACTTTGCACCTCTAAATCGATTGTTTCAATCCGATTAAACTTTCCCTCATACCTTTCTTCTATAGTCTATTACTTCTATAATTGAAGCTTTGATTATAAGCTCTTGTAATTGGCGAATTGGAAGCTTGATATTCTTTCTTTTTCGTTTTCTTCAATTTGGACTAGCTACGTTGTTGAGTCTTTGGGATTCGCCTCGCATACATTAACAACACATTATTCTATTTTTTTTACGAGACATAACATTTTGCTAAGGTGAGTTTTACATAGCCCCTTTTCTATTTATCACCATTTTTGGGGTGAAACATGTTACAACATTATTTATGCAATTCAATCATCAATGTGTCTATGTGTATTTCTATGTTGCATTATGTCTTGAACATGACTAGGGTAAGCACAATTCTAGCATAAACATTCATCAGCCAAACGGTATACATTGATAGATCTATTGGACTGACAATCCCACCCGGATACGTGCCTCCTACAAAGGTTACGTGGGTGTTTGTTACTGCAATATAAACGAGTGAACCATGAGCGTATGGGATGTACCACAATACAACAGTCACAAGGTTGATTATGCACTCGATTTACTTCTAGTATGTTTTCGCATATGGACTAGATTGCCATGACACATGAATTGCACAACAATTTGATTCGATTATCAAAACCTATGTAATTCTCACCAACTTTTGTTGACCCAAAATATTTTCAACTTAACATGTTTCAGGTTCTACTTGCTTGAAGATTTGACTTAATGCTTGAAGAAATGTGCATAGTTTTTATTCAGTTTGATGTACGAATTCTTGTAGAACAATTGTATGTAATTCATTTAAATCATATAATGAAATCTATTATTTTCCATGAGCTACTGAACAACCATCAATACGTGACATCCCGATATTTCCGCCATCGGTTGGGGTGTTACAATGTGTATGGTGAGGGTGGTAATAAGGATGCATTCAATGGTTGGGGTTTTGGAAGTGGGGTTGTTTGTGGTACGTGAGGGAAGGTCGTTAACATGGCGTTCGTGAAAGACTTCCATGTGAGGTGGTCATGTCCTCGGTACCATGAATTGAACCAAGAGAATGGTTCATCATCGAAGTACTCAACAATATAGGCAAACCGGTCTTCCTCGTAAATGGAATACAAGGAAAAGAACCTTTCCAAATCACAAAGCCACCGGGCCGGATTCGAACCGGTGAAGCGAGGTAGGGTAGTGAAGTCATTGAGTTCTTCCAAAGCCATGGAGGCTAAGGCTCAATGAAAGCACCAATTGATATATTTTACAAAGAAAAACCTACAAAACTCCCAAGAACACAAGATAGAGAAAGGATCAAGCCAAAGCTTTTCAAATATTTTCTTCTTACTAATTGAAAGATAAAACCCCTTTAAATAGGCTTTGCAATACATGAATAAAAAGATGCCAAAGCTACGTGAATTCAATAACTAACATAATAACTACACTATTCCATGATCCCACTAATCCTATATGCATGTCCACTACTACTGTTAACGTCTAAATGCAAAAATAAAAATAACAATTGCAGTTAAAATAACAAATGCAAATTCAACTAGACTTGGCTAAGCATCTTGGTAGCGAATGGGATAATATGTCTTTTGGGCCTGGCCTGAAGCTGTTGGGCTGCTTGATTAGGCTGGGTCGTATCAAAGAGCTACCAAAGGGAAAGCGAGCTATTGATTCGAAGTGGGTTTATAAGATAAAATACAAGCCCAACGGCGATGTTGAGAGATATAAAGCTCGCCTTGTGGTGAAAGGGTTCACTCAAACGGAAGGGATAGACTTCCATGAGACGTTCGCCCCGGTTGCCAAATTGGTAACGGTCCGAACCCTTTTATCGGTTGCTGTAAAGCAAGGGTGGTACGTGCACCAACTCGACGTCAACAATGCCTTCCTGCATGGAGACTTACATGAAGAGGTTTACATGAAGATACCTGAAGGGATCGGGAAACAAGAACAAACATGGTTTGCAAGTTAAAAAAAAAAATCTCTTTATGGGCTAAAGCAGGCATCAAGGAATTGGTTTCAAAAATTTACTAACTCTTTGTCGGACATAGGATTCAAGCAAACCAGGGCTGATCACTCATTGTTTATTTTTTGAGAAAGAAATTTTCATCGCTGCGTTGATTTATGTGGATGATGTCATCCTTGTGGGAAACAACCTGAAGAAGATACAAGATACCAAAGCCTTCTTAGACGAAAAGTTTAGCATAAAGGACCTCGGCCCGTTGAAGTTCTTTCTTGGTATTGAGGTTGCAAGGACAAAAGAAGGCATGGTATTGGGCCAAAGAAAATACACTCTTGACATCCTTGAAGAAACAGGAATGATGGGATGTCGACCCAGTTCATTTCCTATGGAACAAAATTTGAAGCTTGGCAACTGTGAGGAAGAGCCAAAAATTGATTCCAACCAATATCGAAGATTGATAGGAAAGCTTCTTTACTTGCAAGCCACACGTACCGACATTGCTTATGCCGTAAACGTCTTGAGCCAATTTGTTAGTGACCCAAGACAGAACCACATGGACACGGCAACTAGAGTTCTTCGATATCTCAAAACAACACTAGGACAGGGCATCTTAATTCCCAAAGAAGGGGGTACTACTCTCACGGCTTACTGTGATGCCGATTGGCTAGGTTGTCCCATCACGAGAAGGTCCAGAACAGGTTATCTACTCCTACTGGGAGGAGCGCCTAATTTATGGAAATCAAAGAAACAGTCTGTCGTTTTTCGATCATCAGCAGAAGCAGAATATCATGCCATGGCCAACACTGTGAGCGAAATAATTTGGATAAGATGGTTGTTGAGTCTACTCGGTATGCCTTCCATTGGCCCAACACCTCTCTTTTGTGACAACCAAGCGGCCCATCACATAGCCAACAATCCAGTATTTCATGAACGAACTAAACACGTTGAGATTGATTGTTATTTTGTCAGAGAGCGCGTCGAGTCCAAAGAAATACAACCCATGTAGATTAATACCAAGACACAAATTGCTGACATCCTCACTAAACCATTAGGGGCGCATCAATTCACGTTACTGCTTGACAAGTTGGCCGTTCGAGATCTCCACGCTCCAACTTGAGGGGGAGTATTGGCCGGCATTCAATGCCCATGATTTCAGCCTTTGATTTTTCTTTTCATTATTATCTTTCCTTTTGTCCTTTTTCATTATTATCTTTCCTTTTATCATGTTCCTTGTGCTTCCTTTGTATTTAACCGATGGCCTATGGCCTGTGAAAAATATATGTTCCAGTGAAGAACATTGAACAATAAACAAGAATGCCATATCAATTTCTATACAGCTCCTAAAGAAAGTACCAACCTGACTGCCCACATACAAACATAGAAATTAGCAACTGGCTAGAGGTTTAAGTACACTTTTCAAAAAAGAAGAAAAATAATAAAAAAAACTAAAAACCTAAAAATGAGTTTGTGGCTTATTGTGTCATATTTCGTGATCTATTATGTTTTTTGTATCCTTCTCACCCTTCTCATCTTTGTTATACTGTGTAGGTAACATGACCCATTCAACATATGCTAATTTGATTTTCTCGGTTTCTACATTAAACTTTAGTTGACAAAGCACACATGGCATTCGACGAAAAGTTTCCTATCTTATCAATCATGTGTATGTTATCCATATCAACTTGTAGACACATTCAATTTTTAGTTGACAAAGCACGCAAGGCATTCAACGCAAAGTTTCCTATCTTATCAATCACATGTACGTTATCCATAACAACTTGTAGACACGTTCCGTTTTAAGAAGCGTACTATTATATTTGAGCCAAAACAATTATCCTATCTTGGTTTATTAAATAAGCAAAATACGAAAAATTACGCAGGAAGACCCAATTTTGAAACACGCTTTAGGCCTCTAAAATGGCGATCCAACCCTGAAGATGGGAGAAAACAACAGTAATAACATAACTAAATCACATCTATGATTTACGCTAATCATGTCTATAATTATTCTCATCAATGTGTATATTTACTTTCCTTGTATACATCGTATTGTAACTCTATATATTGTACAATGTTTTATCAATAAAATTTAGTGAATGAGTTTCTCACATGGTATCAGCTTAACTGGCGGTCCTACTCCCTCTCCTCCTTCCTATTTCTTCTTCTTCCTCCCTACCTAAACCCTACCCAAAATTATTATCGCCGACAATTGTTCTCAGTGGACAATTGCTTAAAGCCACTAATATTATTCTAACCCCAACCTTATACTTCTCAAAATATTCCCAGTCGCCTTCAAGATTGATTGTGGCCACTAATAATATTACACCCTTCAACCTTTATTCTTAATCACCAACCTTCTAAACCATTATTCCTTCACAGCCAAAATAAATAACCTTATCTTATTCAACCACCAATCATTATTATTCCACTACCGTCATATTTTTCTTAACCACCGACCACGAATATTATTCAGCCCGATTCTATGGCTTCTTCCAGCAGCCCATCTTCAACCACATTCGGCCCTCTTCCCACCAGTACTCCTCTCCATTCTCTCCTTCACTTTATACCCTTAAAACTTAACTCTACAAATTATCTTGCCTGGTCTCAACAAGTCTCTCTTGTTCTTTCCTTTCAAACCTTAATCGGCCATATAGATGGCTCGATTTCTACCCCAGCCGCAACCCATGTTGAATTAAACAAAACCATTCCCAACCCTGCCTATGCGGATTTGCTTCTCAAAGATCAATCCGTCTGTCTCTTACTTCAATCCTCTCTCTCTGAAGAGGCCATGTCTGAGATCAATGGTCTTACTAATGCTCATCAAATATGGCTTTCTTTGGAGACTGCCTATAGCCATCGATCCGCTGATCGAATGCATATTCTTCGTGATAACCTGCGCCTTTTGCAAAAAGGCTCCTCATCTGTGGCTGAGTTTGGTCGCAAGTTTAAAAATTTATGTGACCAACTCGTTGCAATTGGTCATCCAATCAATGAAATTGACAAATGTTACTAGTTTTTATGTGGTCTTGGAACCGCTTTTGAGCACTTTTCCACCACCCATCGTTCTCTTGGCACTGTCTCCTTTCGTGAGCTCCTAGGGAAAGCCAAAAATCATGAGACTTTCATGACCTCTCTTCATGGCCAGAACCCTCCTCAGGCTGCCTTTGTTGCTAGCTACTCTCGTTCTGGTAATACATCTCGTTCCTCTTCAGGTTCATCTTATACTAATAGGGGTCGTGGTCGTAGTGCAGGCTGTGGACGTGGAAAATGGCCCCCTCATTGTCAGTTATGCAGGAAGGATGGTCATTATGCCAACACGTGTCCAAATCTTGCTTCTTTTGCTCAACAGACTGTTCCTCTTGATGCTCACTCGGCTCAAGCATTTCATGCTCAGTGCCATGTCACTAACGAATATCCCGATTGGACAGGTGATACAGGTGCGTCGGCCCATATGACTCCTTCCAAAAGTGATCTTGATGTCACTTATGGTCCCTCCCACAACGACTTTGTTCGTTGTTGAAAGGGTCAAACCCTACCCATCACACATATTGGAACAACTTCTCTTAATTCAAACATTCCCTTAAAAAATGCTCTTGTTGTTCCACATCTTACAAGCGTTTGCTTTCTATTAGTAGACTTACTAATGATTCTCCTGTGGATATTCTTTTTTCAAACAATTTCTTTCACATTCAGGATCGAAAGACCAAGGACATCCTGGCAAAAGGGACGTGTGAAAATGGCCTCTACATCCTTCGCAAAGGAGACCATGCCTTTGTTGCTTCCTACTCGACTCCTCATCTCAAGGCTTCCTTTGAACGCTGGCATGGTCGACTTGGGCATCTTTCGTTTAATATTATTTCTAGATTGCATAAACTTGATTCCTTATTTGTTACATCTTGGTTACCAAAACCTAGTATTTGTTCTCCTTGTCAACTATCAAAATCTCATCGTTTGCCCTTTGATTTAAATGATAAACGTTCTTTGCATGCTTTGGATTTAGTACGTTGTGATCTTTGGGGACCATCTCCTGTTACATCTTCATATGGTTATCGTTTTTATGCCATATTTATTGATGACCATTCCCGCTTGACTTGTTAGATTGGAGTATGACGTGGCATCTAACGTGGCAGCTAACATCGCAGCTAATTATGTGTAGGTAAATGTAAAGGATGTGTAGATATTGATCTTAACATGTGTAGGCATTGATCTTAACATGTGTAGAAATAATATACTTTGATGTGTTGATAAAAATATTTAAATGTGTAGATAATAACCATGATTTATTTAAATAATAATTTTTTAATATATACAAACTATTGGAATTAATGTTTATTAGTGTGAGCCCACGGGCCCACTTTAGGTATCTAGAGTTTTCATTATCTCTATATATTGTAATCCATTATTAAGTAATGATCAATTCAGTATTTCACCATCTCACATGGTATCAGAGCCGGCCTAGGCTCTATATTGTTTCCGCTGCATCACCGAAAAAATACAAACCCTAGCCGCCGCCACCGGGTTCAATCCATAGACAGGGCGGTGTGCCGCAACTGCCGTCGCCCTGTCCCACCTCCGTTTTATGCTTCGTTTTTTTTCCATTTCTAGGTTCGGTTGAAGACCCAAGCAACTTATCTAATTCTTTTTTTTTGGGAAGTGTTATCGTCATCATCCAAAAACTCATGCAAATTATGTGTTCTTGATGTCATCATCCCATCACCACAACCAATTGACTAATTCTTTTCTTTTGGGTTTACCTGTTGTGTCTATGCTCACCCACTGCTTTGTTTTGTTCTAATCTCAAATTCTGGTTCGATTAGAATTTCTTTTTCCTTTTTGATATATGAATCTCATCTCTTTTGATCTACGGATCATTGTGTGACCACGGCCACCGGTATTACTCTTTCTTTTTCTTTTCTTTTCTTTTCTTTTCACATCTACGGATCTACTCTCTTTGATCTACGGATCTCACCTCTCTTGTGAAGATCACCTCCTGTCCATGGTCACCGGGCTTTCACCATCTCTTTCATCTCTGTTACAGACTGCCGCACGACTACTGTCACTGGTTGTCTGTTTGTTTCTTTTCTTTCTTTTGTTTGTGTTGGACCACTGTCCACTGCCACCAAAGAACGTCGTTTGACCACGGTCAACGACCTTCATCATCTCTCTTTGACACACCGCGCTAGACCATGGTCACCGGTTGTCAACATCTTTCTTCCTTGTTTCGTCTAGCCATAGCCAATTGGGATCTTGCCGAACTTGTGTTATTATTCCAAGAACCAAGAAATTAAAGCAGGGTAAACCATAGACCAAATTAATGTCAAGTATTCAAGATTATGGGATCGAAGATTATTGATTGAAGATTGCAAGCTTATGAAATTTTGGCAGAAGTTTCGAGTTACAAGTCAAGAACCGAGATTGAAAGTACTTTTTTATTATTATTGTTTTGTTTATGTTTTATCGTATTTTCCGGTCTGAGCGTCCAATTTTCTACCGCTTTGACTGCGGGGGAGTATTGGAATTAATGTTTATTAGTGTGAGCCCACAGGCCCACTTTAGGTATCTAGAGTTTTCATTATCTCTATATATTGTAATCCTCTAGTTAATAATGAATCAATCAAATATTCTATTATCTCACACAAACAAATACAAAAAAGTTGAAACATACACGACCAAATTAGCATTCTTAATCAAAACATAAATGTTCAAACAACCAAACAAAATACTTAAACAAACAAAGCAAATATTGACCATAAGTTACTAACGGGTTATATAAAATTACTAAACGACATTACTCATTCATACTTTCACCACCCTCTAGAGTTTCACATTGAGATTATCCAGATGTGCTTGATCGAGTTTATAAAAAAAATACTAAAACTATTTTACTCAATGATTTATTTAATAATGTTAGGAGTATCACAGCTGTTGGGAGGAGATTACTTGCGACACAAGTAACCCGACTGGTCGAACAAAACGAACGAACAACAGCGCCCACTGATCTGACTTGAATCCATGTTGACCTGCTGCTGACTCACAGCTGTAACTTGGACAGGCAGGACAGCAGCAACAAATCTACTACTATTCTTGTATGATCACAATCTGCTAAAGATGGGGCTGCTCTGCAGATTCATGCAAATGGGAACACAAACACACACTCGAATCACTCTTAACAATCTCACACGCACAGACAAGAAAATTAGAGACGCCAGATTTACGAGTATATAAAGATGAGATGCAGAGAAGAGTTTTATATAACTTCATTTTGCACATTGTGTTTTATTAAAGGTTTTGGGCTTATTATATTAAGGTTCTGGACTTATTATATGGGTCAAATATATGCTGCTGCAACTAGGAACAAAAATTGTGGCCCTATGATATATGGGCCTTGTGGCAGCTGAGCAACCTGCATATTTGTTTATTTGCTAAAAATTGACGTATTAACAACTTTTTGGACAGTATGTCATATACAATTGAAGGATCGTCACTGCCATATATTATAAGAAGGAAACCCATTTTTTTATATATAGTGGATCATCATGTAATACCATTAATCATTCACCTATTGAACCACTCACTACTTTCCTTCGAACTCCATTTTCAATGGTTGATCTTACTGAAATTTCAGAAGAATCTTCTTCTTCTTCTTGTTCTACTATACCAACTTACAATTATGATGTATTTTTAAGCTTTAGAGGTGAGGATACTCGCTGTAATTTCACCGATCATCTCCACAAAGCATTGCGAGAAGCCACTATCGAACCGTTCTTCGATGATGCTGAGATCCAGATAGGAGAGTTTTTAAAGCCGGAACTGAAGAGTGCGATTAAGTCATCCAGGGCGTCTATTATTGTGTTGTCCACAAATTATGCTTCTTCCACATGGTGTCTTGATGAACTTGAACTCATCATGGAGCAACCCAAACATATTGTTTTCCCCATCTTCTATCATGTCAAGCCTTCTGATGTCAGGAAGCAACGAAACAGCTTCGGAGAGGCTATGGCAGAGCATAAACAAAGGATGGAGACACAGTCAGACGAGGAGAAAAGAAGTCAATGGGATCAGAAGATTAAGAAATGGAAGAAAGCCCTAACCGCAGTTGCCGATATCAAAGGGGAGGAAGCCAATGTCAGCAGGTACTTTAATTCAACACACTTTCTTCCTCATATTTCTATTTTTAAACTGATTTATGCTCATAAATTCGATTGATACATCTAATTCGATTGATTTCTAGATGTAGTGCATAGTTTTGAAAGTTATTTTTATTCTAGAATCAAAGAGCCTGGGAAAGTGCCTTTCCATATTCGAATTCGGATTTGAAAATATCAAGAAAATTCTATTAATTAAGTTACACATGCTTTTAAATATTTTATCTTATTAAGATAACGTTTCAAATATTCATATTCAAATTCTTCTTGTAATTGGAATCTGGTTCTAGGCGAGAGACAATACTTATTGAAGGAATTGTTAAAGAGATCAGTAGCAGATTAGAGCTACACAAAAGGAGTGAACTCCCACATATACTTGGAAGGTGGTCTTCGGTTGAAATGATCACTTCATTCTTGAAAGACAGATCCAAGCAAAGCACTCAAATTCTCACAATATGGGGAATGGCTGGAATCGGGAAGACATATTTAGCACAGTATATATTTAAGTTGCACTATCTTGACTTTGAAAGAAGCTGCTTTCTTGAAGACATTGAAAGGAGGTGTACAACACCAAATGGACTGCTTGATTTACAAAAAAAGCTGCTAAAAGATTTTGGAGTGAGAAGTTGGATGGACATAGACGATGTTAATGCGGGGACCTTGAAGATTGAGAAATCACTTTTTAAGAATAGAACCTTTTTGGTTCTTGATGGTATAAGTAAGTTTGAGCAGTTAGATGTGTTAATTGGGAGAAAAGGTCTTCACCCAGGAAGCAAAATTATAATAACATCTAAAAATGGCTCGTTAACTGAAAAATGTAGGTTGTTTGAAACACAAATTCCACTAAATCATACGAAGCACTTGCTTGAAGGCATAAATGACGAAGAATCTCTTCAACTTTTAATTTGGCATGCCTTTGGACACAATGAACTCAACGTTGGTGACAAAAAGGAGGCAATGAAAGTTCTAAAATATTGCCAAGGACATCCACTGGCTCTTAAAGTTCTGGGTAGTTCCTTACGTAGTGAAGATGATACATGGGAAGATATCTTAGAAATGCTAGGGAAAGGAATTAATCCAGATATCACAAAAGTCCTCAAAATAAGTTTTGACACTTTGCCATCTGAAAAAGACAAGGAATTGTTTAAACACATTGCTTGTTTATTCGTTGGAGAAAATAGAAAGTTTACTGAAGACATCTTAAAAGCTTGTGGAATATGCAAACCGTCTGGGATAAAGATTCTTATAAATAGATGCCTTCTCACTGTAGGACATTCTGGTCAATTGATGATGCATCAGCTTCTCCAAGAGATGGGGAGAGATATAGTCCGTCAAGAATCACCTAAGAAGCCATGGAAACGTAGTATCTCATGGCATCATGAGGATTGTTTGGATGTGTTGCAAAATAGACAGGTACATGTACTTTGATTAACTTGTATTACGTAACTGTTAATCATTTGTTTTGTCTTTATTCGTAGGGAACCACATTAACTCAAGGACTTGTCCTTGACATGTGTACAATTGAGAAAGAACCTTCCAAAGAATCAAGATGTGTTGATACGCAAAAGGTTGAATTTCGATCATTTCCATTACTCAATTGGATTAGCATACTCCTCTCAGTTATTTGGTGGTTATTTGGTGGGATTTCCAGAATGCTTTCCTCATCACATAATAGAAAAGGCGACTTTGAGACACTTTCTTTAAGTGAGATGCGTAACTTAAAACTACTCCAACTGAACTATGTACAATTGAGTGGATCCTACAAGAACTTTCCTCAACGTTTAAGATGGTTATGCATGCATGGATTCCCTTTAAGTTATATACCTTCAGACTTACAAATGGAGTATATGGTAGCTCTTGACATGTCTAACAGCAAACTACACCAGTTATGGAAGGAGCCAAAGGTACTACAATCTCAAGCTTCTTATTTTGTTTGAAAACTCATAGTTAAGTATATTAGCAGCACTAACATTCATCTTAATTTGACAGCCGCTCAGGTCACTGAAGTTTCTTAATCTCAGTAATTGTTATGAACTTGTTAGAGTAGGCCACTTCTCGAGTCTCCCTTTGCTTGAACAGTTGACGCTCAAAAGATGTACAAGTCTAGTTGAGGTCTGTGAGTCAATTGGGAATTGTCATAAACTTGAAGTACTTGATATGAGAGAATGCGGTAAGCTGAAAAAGCTTCCAAGAAGCATAGGAAAGTTAAAGAAGCTTACTGAACTTTTATTAGATGGTTTTTCAGATCATGGTAAATTTCAAGTTGAAACGAAGGATATGGAATCACTTACAGTTCTAATGGTAGAAAAGATCAACATGAACTCTCATGGGTCTTCTTCCTCTACCATGATACCGAGAAGTTCAAAATCCTTAAGAAAAGATCAACATGAACTCTCATGGGTCTCTTAAAGATCGTAATTTATATAATGAAGCATTTCCCCTGGATTTTAGTAGCCTTTCAATGTTGAAGGCGTTGTGTTTGGATGGGAATCCAATTGATTCCATGCCCGATTGTGTGAGAAGCCTTAATAGGCTAGAGACACTCCAATTATATAGGTGTAGTAACCTGAAAACTGTCATGTGTCCTCCAATTATGTTAGTGGTTTTGAATATACACAAATGCCACTCATTGAAAAAATAACATTTCATCCAGAACAGTCACTTGTACCTGCAATCTTTTATTTAGATAGATTTACTATGACTGAGATTCAGTACAAGTTCAAAATCCAAGCTTTATCAGAAATTGAGGAAGAGGTAGTACGCAGTTTGGGTTGGATTAATATAACATTTTTGAACCACTGCCTGTTTCTGAAGGCCGACTGTTTTTCCAGGTACAATCTGGAGGAAAGAATAGTTCCAGCACAGGTGGATGCCTCTTTATATATCTTTAATTTTCACCTTTAAAAATGCATTTTTAAGCTAATAAAACTTTCATGTGACACTCAGATGCTTTATGAACATGGAATATTCAGCACATATCTTCAAGGGCAAGAGGTTCCAAAGTGGTTCACTCATAGAAGCAGCGGGTCATTGTTTACCTTGCAATCATCTCATAAAAATTGTAAGATTCGAGGGCTAAATGTTTGCATTGTGAGTACAGTTACAAGCATGCAGGAAGTTGGTCCTTTAAGAGTTCAAATAACGAATCTGACAAAGAACTCCTCCTGGACATACCAGCCTATGATGCATCTTGTACCAGAAGAGGATGCGTTTGTATGGTTAAGCTAGCTATTGGATGTTTGGGAAAAATGAGTTTGAAGATGGTGATCAAGTTAGCATTAGCGTCTTCCTTGGAGACATGATGAATAACATATGGAAGTATGCAAAAGTAAGGGAGTATGGTATGAGCCCTGTGTATGATGATGATGATGATAATAATGATGGTGGAAAGGAGAAAGAAGATCCTTTGGGTTATTACAAGTCATGGAAGCACATCATCGGTGGGGATCTCTCTGCTTTTGAATGGTCCCCAACTCATTTCGAAGCTTCCCCAAGTCATTTCGAAGCTTCCCCAAGTCAATTCGAAGCTTCCCCAAGTCATTACCTTCTAAACAATATTGTTCCCAATCGGCCGATAAAATCACTCAAATTTTTCAAAAGCAGACCAGCATTCATCAAGAAACCAATTGAAGGTGAAGGATTAGATTAAGGGTTTGGCAACGATCGCTTATACTCCGGTTATCAAGTCATCACCCGTTTCTGCTTAGATCTTTTATCACCACCACACAATTGTAAGGGTTTGGCAACAATCGCTGGTGAACGAGCCGCACAATTTCTAGGGTTTCATTTTGTTGTTTTGGTGTTTTAATGTATTTGATCAAATACGATCAATCGATATCCACTAGGAGCATTTCCGTATTGTAAACACAACCTGGTACACTCCGCAATAAATAATATTAGGTGGTTACGGAGGGAAAAAGGGCCAAGTAAAGCCTACATTTAATTGAACTACAATTGAAACACTCCACAACAAGTTCAAGCTATCATCACAAAATCCTAGAACTGAATTTTTCCTGATTGTGAATTTTGTTTGGTTCTTCAAAGTCTCAAAACAATTTCTATAATCTTATCATTTTTAGAGGGTGTTTAGGATTTTGCTTATTATCCTATATATTAATTTTACAAGTTTGATGAATAGTGCTATATGTTATTTGTATTTAGGTTTGCGATTCTGTTTTATTTAACAAAGTTCTTTCCGGTCCAATTGGTTTGGTGTTTTATTCTTTACACTCCACCCAGGTTCGATTACTGGAGTAAGTTGTGTTTTTATTTTGCACTCCTCCCACGTTCGATTCCCGGAGTAAGTTGTGTTAATAATATAATCAATGAAGATCTATCATCGCCATAAACCTTTTTTTTTTTTGAACGGCCAACTAAGAATCGCCGGGTACTCTTGTACGCGGCGGCCCCCATTGGCAAAGGGAAGCCCACAGACTCGGAGCCGAACTCACGAGCCTCGCGGCGGCCCAACCCGCACGCACGAGAGCCCCTAGCCCACCCGTGTTCTAGTTCCAGGGAAAACCCAGCCTGCATACCCACCCGAAAGCACGACGGTAGAGAACCGGTAAAACCTGGCTGGCTCAACAGTCGAACCCATGACCACAAGGGTCAAGTGTCTCTCCCGCATCACCTGATACCACTCCACCATAAGGGAACACCCGGCCCGCATACCCGCCATAAATCTATTTTGTAATATTGAACCCTTTCATATGCTTTTGTGCCTACCCATTAATATTAATTAACTAGGTTAGAGACCCGTGTTGACACACGGTACCATCCCAAGTCATAAGAAAAAAATTCTATAAAGATTTTAATATAAAAGTTTTATTTATTGAAGGTTACATAATACAATTCGTATGGATTTTGGTTGCATACAAAAATCATAAAAAGATTTAATGTTTTATTTGACAATTTATAAAGAAAGACTCGAATCATCAAGTCCTATTTTGGGCACCAGAATCCAATTCATAAAAAAAATACACCAGTAACCAACATGTTGTGAACAATATGACTCTTATGCTCAACAAAGGCTAATAAAAATATGGAACAAAATGTGGCAAAATCAACCCATTATGTTGATTTGGACTGTGCTTTATTTTAGACATATCAAATAAAAATGAATTAGCCGAGTCTATTGAACGACCAAAGGCATTTCGATGCTTTCTACATCCCAAATTGTACGAAATTCAGATAACTATAGAAATAACATTATTTCATAATCACAATAAACATATTAATGATCTATAAGAACATGGACAAAATCCAAACCTTTTTTAGACCCGTTACTAAAGCTATCCGCACAGAAGCTTATGCTTGATTGGATGAAAGAAACAACATTTGGTTAAATAAACAACAGTTGCTTCCTTTGAACTTATAATCTCCTAAAATAAAATTTAACAGGAGAGAACCAAAGAATTATGTATGGGTCAATGTGATCCACAAACAAAATAGAACTCATGAAAAAACTAAAAACCTCGAGACCGAGAACAAGACAGAAAAAAGCTTCAGGTGATTGCTAATGATAATGGGCACCATGACTCACAACCCCATAAGGTGCTCTTATTGTTTAACCTAGAAAACCACAAAAAAAAAAACGTTTAATATAAAAATTGTGATAACAAAGTAACATAACCATAGTGAAGTCAAGAAAATGTTTCTTACCTCCACAGTGATTCAACAACTATATTGACAATCTACAAAAGAGAAAAGGAGAATTAACTAATGAGTTAAATGCCAACTATTTTAATATGAATAGCATGTTGGAGCTAAATTACCAGAACAAAAGCAAACAAAAAAAAAAAAAAGGTAACCTGCAAATTGCATTTTTGCTATAGCATGATTCCTTTATACAAAAGTAATTACGATAACCCACGCCTACAACTAAATTTGCAACTTTCAACCCATATTTAAGCTTTAACCAGTTTGCTTGATAATTAGATTTGCAAACACAACCATTTTACAATCATTCTGTTGAATCAATCTACACTCAGCCCAGTCATAAAAACATATAAAATCAAGAGAAGTTCATTTCAGTTATAAAACTACAAACTTAAATAACTTATCCCAATTAAACACCCATGTCAAATTTGACTTTAATGTAGCAAAAGCTATGTTTTCTATTGACCAAATGGCACATTCATCCAGTATGTCGAATGTCATAATGCAACAACAGAAAAGATTTAGAAGGTTATATAGCACCAGAAGCAGACTTTATGAGACTTTCGACCTATTGGACACATATGTGGTTCCACACGGATCGAAAACAACAAACAAAAATTTAAATCAAAATCAAAACTGAGAAAAGAAACTTACGCATCAAATCTCCTTCGCATTCGGTCGAAAAAGCGCTTCCGATCATCATCATCTGAACACAACAACCGATCCGACCAATTGAAAAATAAAGCCACAAAACATGCATCAATGTTAACAAATCAAGCGTGTTGATGTGCGCCAGGCAGCGCATAGCACAAAAAACCCAACGCAAGTAAAAAAAGAAGTAGCTAACCAAAACATGATCGATGCATAAAGGACCCAAGCCTCCCCGATTAAACCAGAGGCTTCTAAACTTTACAACAGCAATAAGCAAAATTAATAAATTATTGGAGAAAAGAGGGGGTTCTTTATAGAAGCAACGGTAGGTTGAAAGCTAGTGTATACATACTAAGATTCTTGTGAAGAAAATGAAATTAACATACTAAAAGTATCATGATCAAGATTTCTAGTTTTTTCAGGCAATGGTTATGAAACAAAAAAAAAAAAAAAAAAAAAACTTACAAATAACTTCAATACGAGAGACTAATATTCAGCTTAGATGGATTGCAGAATCTACTGATTGTAGGAGTAATACTAATTGTTTCTATAGTTTATTTGCTTAAAAGGTTGTTTATATATAGATACAGAATGTACATTCTGAAACATTCAGAATCACACAAATAAAAAGATCAAACCCTAATTACCCAAACCGATTCGTTAAGCCCACCGACAAAAAAATAATTATAAAAAAAAAATCAAACAAACAATACGTTCCTACACAAACAATTGTAGTTTACAAAAGGATTCTTTTCCATTGCAAACATCAAAGCAAGTTCATTTTATATTCAAATTCACCGAATCCGTTCCAGCAAAACCATAAATGGCGATTGACACGCATATCGAAAGAAATGGAGATTGAAATAAACGGTAACAGAGAAACGAATGAATAAAATACATGTTCAGATCGAATGAATAGCACAGCGAATTTTTATCAAATGAAAAGGAAGTGCCGATTAATTTGTATCAAAACCTTCATCGTAATCAACATATGGGAAATCCAAGACTAAATACAGAATAAGTATATATATCCATACCTGTATGGCAAAGCAATTGATGCAAGATTTGCTGATAAACTTCATGAGATTGTTGAGATAATTGATAAACGCACGGGTCAAAAGATGAATTTTGGTGCAACCTCGAACACCATCTAGTGCAGCCATCAAACAATGTGAATTGCTCCATGAAAGACCATGGTCTTCGCGTCCAAAGCTTTGTTGCTGCTAAAAGGCACATTGCAAAGCATTTTCCTTATAACCCATAGTATATGCAGATTCATGAATATCCTATGCATATTCAGATTCAATATATAAGGTAAGCGAATTTGAGATTGTATTATTAAACAATACCACCCAAGTATGCGTCTTCGCTGATCTCCTTGCCAAAGCTTGTAAGCAATACCGCATATTAGCTCGAGGCTGAATCACAGACAGAAAGTCAAGATCTCTACAAAACAATAAAAGAATTCAACATTTCCCCTAAATAAACCAAAAGCCACAGAAACCCATCAACCAATCAAACCAACATATAACAAATCACCAAACGTCTATATACAAATTTAGATTTATTTACAAATTTAAAGATAATTGAAAATACATTAAATAAACTTACTTAATGAAGAAAAAAAAGCAAAAATCAGCCAAACTTATTTAAAAATAGTACCACCATAAAGATGGAATTCGTCATGGTTTTATTGAAAATTAAGCATAGTGTAGGCACATGAACATTGTCTTATGGAAATTGAAAACATAACATCTTGAAGCTGACAAAAGCCATCAAAGTGATACCACGGTGTGCATGCTCGAACCCTTCCCTCAATCCTCTGTGGCCCTCCATTAGTTACCTGAAACACATGCATAAAGGATTTTGTTATCAATAATGTTGGTGAGTCTATGGGTTTTGAACGTACTGTGAAATGACCGTGTCATCCGTGTTTGACCAATCATGAGCTAGCTAAGCAAATGATCACTGTGAGAACCATGAGTCCTGTAACCAAACCTCGTGACTGTGGTGCCTCGTGCATTGTACACTAAAGACAATGTATGTATAGTAGAATACTAACACTCTTTTGCATGTGGCCGGTTAGCGCGACTAACCAAGAGTGGGGTGTCAACCCAATAGATCTATTAAAGTGTTCCATGGCTAAATGTCTAGCTAATGGTTACAGTGAACGATGTACGAGGACTAATGGGCTCATGAACCAAATGTCTCATGTTCCACATGGTAGTCATGCTAGAATGTACACACACAAGTATTGATCATGTATTTCCCCCAAAATGTAAAATAGTAAAATGGGGCCATAGAAAACTCACCTGTTTGAGTCGTGTGGTGTCTAGTGAGCTAGTAAATGATCACCGTCCTGACAAATGATACCCTATGATCATTATGGACATGGTAAGTCATCCGGATGTTGTTCATCATACAAATTGTTCACCCGACACTTGTGGACCATTGTGTTTAGTGTGTTTCATTGTTCATGATACATGTTAATTTCCTAACAAACGTATAGTTCCAAAACCTTGTTGTTTTGAAATGTAATATCCATGGTGAACCATATTGGGCCTCACATGGGGTATTTGGGCCGTATATTGGCATCAAATCGCCATGTGTGGTTGGTTTTTGAGAAAACATCATTTAACACATGTTTAGAACCCTTTTCAAGTCCATTTATAGTTAACACATGGTTCGGCTTTCATTAACACATGTTAGTTTAATGTGGCCGATTAGTGTTCCTTGTACAAAAGTAATTTGCGATTTGTTAATGAATCATTTTAACCATTTCTAAGCTTATTCAAGCCTTTTAGTGTTATTACATGACATATTTGTGAGTTTTGCATCATTTCAAGTCTTGATCACCATGTGGTTAGCCTTAGCTTAAAGCTTAAGCCAAGTGAGCTTGCACTTATGAAATCCGATTCATTTCATGGTGATCTAAGTCGTGCATGGTTTCAAAAACATAATTTGACTACTTGTAATTGTAACAATGCCGATTATAGTGATGTTAAAGCAATATTATGTGAACATACACTAGTGTTAAGACAATGTGGTAAGTAGTTAGTGAACAAAGCAATGTAACTTGTGTTATGTGTTAAGGCCGATCGATAGAGGTTGGATGAACATACTAAGTCGATTATAGAGGACTAAAAGAGCTTGGATTACTTACCTAGTGGAGCAAAGTGAGGATGGCCGATGGTTAGAGCCTTCGGGTCTCCTAGTGTTCTCCTAAACTTGCACTTGGTGGTTATTGAGTGATGATGGGAGTGGTTCGGCCTAGAGAGAGAGCCGAGAGAGTTAGAGAGTTGTGTGGTGTGGTTTCAAGTTCTCTTGGATGCTCCTATTTATAGGCAAATCTTAAGGAAAGTTGACAATGCTTTGTTATAGCTATGTAAAGGTTGGTTTCCATTTCCATATAAGGTCTCTAGGTGTCATTGGATTTATTCATGTGAGGTTTTCGGCCGCTATGCATGGATCTAGGGAAGATATATATATGGCAAGCCCCTTTGTGTAAGTCTTATGATGAAAGTCCACTCCTTCCATTTAGATGTAACTTAGTGGCACTAGTTTGATGGTGACTCTTCATGAGACAAAGATTTCTTTGTCTTTTCCATGTGCACATCGAACAAGGGGTGAGGAAAACAAGACCATGTGTTCAATGTAGGGTGGTAATTTAATTATAAGAGGAAAGGTTGACATTCCTATGTTGTGTTCTAGTGTTATCTATAAGGGTGTAAGTTGCTCCTTTCTAGCTTCCTTTGGCCGATTGTTTTCTTAGTGAGTTCTTAGGTTCATGTTCAATCACTATCATGTGTATATGTAGGGTGTAGTAGGCCGAGTATGTGGGAAAGAATAGGGTGGTGGAAGCTTGATGTTATAGGCACATGGTGGTGGTGATAGCTCTTACATTCTTCACTCTATGATTGCTTAAGTTAAGAAGGGTAGGGGTTTGACTTTAGGAAGGTTAGAAAGCTTTTGTGGGATTACCATTTTGGTGTAAGCTTGTGACATACATTCTTACAAGTCAAATGTGGCCTTGAGCCATGTGTTTCGGCCTAGTGTAAGACAAAGAATGGGGTTTCCTAGTTAAGGCTTGTCTTGTTACTGAGTGAAATTGTTGTAAGATCATGCCTTGCCTCTTTGATGATAACAAGACATGTGTGAGGTTCCTTGTGTGCAATGCTTTGGCCGAGATCAAAAGGAAAGGAAAAGTTGTCAAGGTTTGTAGGATAGCTAGTCATGTGTACATGATGATATATATATATATATATACATATGTGTGGTGTCGTGTGTCTATGTATATATATATATATATAATGTCGTATGCTTGTGTGTATATGTGAGCATAACTTGTGTAGATCCTAAGACAATTAGCTTGGCTATGATCCAATACTTAACATGTTATGTTAAATAAATCGGCCTATTCATGTTATTAGTGTTGTGATTGTTCGTTGTATAGCCTCTTGTACACCTTTGATATAGGAATATCATTCGGTCTCATAAGAGTAAGAGGTTGTTAAGTTCCATGCCTCTTGATGACGATATTAACATGTATTTTGTTTCACATGTGTCATGGGTTTGTTGTATGATTTCCCATGATGATCTTTGTGTTTACAATCATGTGTTAGAGGTGCATTAGCATGTGTTAGTGGGCATAACCTCTTGTAATGCTTGTTTTGATGGTGTGTCCGGGTGTTGTATGACTAAACATATTGAGTTTTCTATTTAACTCATGCTCTACTAGCCTGGGGGTGGTATAGTGTATGCAAATTGTCTAAAAATGCACATATAATGACTTAATAAATGAAACTACGGTCGTTGACCTGTTACGTTGACTGTTGTCACAAGTATACGTGGCATACGATACAGGAAATAAAAGAATGATCATCTTCAATTGATTGGTCGTGATGAAAGAACTCAAGAAGGTCATCTTGAAAAGATTTTCAGCAAAATGTTCAAATATAAGCAATATAATGAATTCTCAAACCCAAATATTGAACAAATGTTTTCCATACATTGGTAAAATAGTATCTAGAAACTTTTTTATTTTATATGGACTATCTAGGAGCAGCCACCAATGCATTGAATTGTTACCGGTCCAAATGGCATTTCTAGTTCATCATGAAACTTCACATAAGCTGGTGGCAACACCTATTACATATGACATACACTTTTAATAACATGAACCTATGAAGAGTAACATACAAGTGACATTACAAAGACTAAGATATATACCAAATGATTAGAAGAGGTATCGTGCAACTCCTTCAGATATATACCAAATGATTAGAAGAGGTATCGCGCAACACCTTGAAGGACATTAGTCTTATTTAAGCCTGAAAAAAGTAATAAAATGAAAACAGGGAGATTAAAGATTGTCGTTCTCAAAAGAACAATACGCATATAATGTGAAACGATAATTTAAATTGTCTTTCTCAACTCAAATCAAAGCATTAATTTTGAGTTACATTGTTTAACAATACTAACAGAATGAATAGAAAATTATAACCAAGCAACATATACTAATGAAAGGTCTGGTGCATATACAGAAAGTTAATAGTGTTCGGATTTAAAGCGGAAATAGGTAACACAATGATTTGATATATAGATCAGTGTTTCGAGACCTTAACATTACATAAGTGTTTTGCTGGTTCAAATGAAACAACAAAGATAAATCATCTTTAATCAAAATAATAACATTAATAGATTACAATCACTTATCCAAAAGAAAATGTTTCGAAAATACAAACAATAAGGGTTTCGAATGCGGATTCATATCGGCAATACAACAAATTGCGTTTCAGCTAAACAAAAACAGATTAAAACCCAAGAAAACACATTGTACCTGCAATATATAGAACAAAACGCAAAAACATATCTAAAAGTTAACCATATTGAAACCATTAATAGGCCGAAAAATTATATACACAGTCAATTAAAAGGTAAAGATAACAATTAATCAAAAAAGAAAACGGATTAATGGAGATAGATGGTAAAAGAGAAAGGAGTGTAATAAACACAGATCTGCGGATCCCCCTAACCGAATTGCGATTGAAAGAATTAAACCAAAAAAAAAAAGAAAAAGAAAGTGAAGAACAGAAACAATCTACTGAAATGATAGGACGATAAAGAAGATTAAATAAAATGATACATTGATATCAATACCTCTAATATGCACAAGCACAATGTCTCGACTTTTTAGGATTGAAGTAGAATGTATTTGTTTGAGAAAAAATGAAGAGATTCTAGGTTTTATAATCGATGTTTGAATCATAGAGGTAGATACAAAAGAGGGATAACCAACACATGGTAATGATGAAGATGAAGAGTAGAAGGGACAGAAGGAGAGAACGGTGGTAGAGGCAGAGTGTAGGTAGAATTAGGGGTTTGAGAATGATAAACTATAGTAGAAAAAGAATTTTTATATGCGGGTATATGGGTTATAATATTGGGTTATGGATCGGATAAAATAACCCATACCCAAGTTAAACGGGTTGGAAAAGGGTGAGGTGGACACCCTAGTTGGTGACACCTCAACCCTAGATACTCTTTTATTATATGTATGTATAGATAATATAATCAATGTTTTTCCCCCAATTCCCTGCACAATTCTCCTCTTTTCAGGCATTCTTTTCTGTCACACCCTCAAATTCCACATGTGGGGTTTTACCGCGAGGCGCGTGACACACCAGGATCCCAGTCAACGATCACAATAAATAAACAACAAACATGCATACATATATATATTAAAAACCAAAACATCATGCTTTGAGCCGTAAACCAGCAGCAGAAGCATTTCTTGTTTACAACCAAAAGGAATATTATAGTTTACAAAACATTGTTTAATATGCATCAAAATTCTAGACGATGTACAAGACTCTGTGCGCCTAGTCCATTAACTGCTACCATAGCGACATGAGAAAACATGCCAAAAATGTCAACATATAATGCTGGTGAGTTCACAGGTTTTCTTTTATAAAGGAGTTGTTATAAGTTTGAAAATATCATTCCCGTTACTACTAGGTTATAAGAACGTTAGCTAGACGTTAAGTGTTTTTACTACTACGGTTGGGAAGCCATTACTAAACATGTACCAATGTTGAATCTAGCCTAGATTGACTGGGTTACCGATGCCTCGATAACCCGAGAGTTAGAGACAATATGCACCCGCCCGACATCCCTGCCGTCGGGTGGGGTTTGTGAGGCCCAATAGATCTATCCACATTTCCCTCGTTGTGCATCCCCGCACATTCATGGTTTCCCCTAGGGCTTTCCGTAAAAGCCGCATAGTAACATGAAGTAACCATAGTATAACATGACCTTTAATAAGTAAGTAAGTAGCATGTTTTTCCCCCGAAAACAAAACGGTAAAAGTGGGGCTGTGACACTCACCTTAGATTGCGTTACTTGAAAATAGTTAAATAAGTATGCTATGATAGCCCCAAATAGCGGCGACCTATCATAAGATGTGTGTAAGTATCCGGACTAATAACCCATAGGTTAACTAGTCCTCGAATGTCCAGACCATAACCATAAACGTTTGAAAACACCTTTGACTGTTAAACCGACCGTACCAGACAAGACTCGACATCCCATTGGTGACCCGACATCCCACGTGTTAGCCGAATACAAGACATCATGCAACATATGCAATTAAACACTTAATACGCGCAAGAGTTCGCGTAGTCTAGCATAATGCTTAATTAACGCATAAACAAGTCCGAACACGTGTTACTAAGTCATTGGACGTATCCCAGGGTTCCTATCATGTTCCTAGGTGTCAAATCATGTTTCGGGATGTCAAAATACGCTTACAACAGCAGTACACGTGATTAGGAAACTAGCACGCAATTAGGAAAAGTCAACTAGTGATTAGAGGGAGTCAACAGGCGAGTAGATGGCTAATCGCCTGATACATCAGGCGATTAGGTGGCTAATCGCCGCTGCAGCAGGCGATTGCAGCTCCCAATCGCCTGTTGCAGGTTCATTACGTGTTTTCACGCGTTAAACCCTCCAAATCAGATCCGAAACATGTAAAATCACCCAATATCAAATCTAAACTATTAACCAACCCATTTTAAGCAAAAACCCTCCAATTTATCTTTGCTCTAACGGCCTCGGTGCGATTATTTCCAAAAATGGCAAAGTTCTATGATTCATTAACTATGAAATCTTTCCTTAAATGGCAATAATCAGATTACACATCCTACAACCTTGCAAATCATCATCTCCTTGTTATAATATCATTCTAATGTGAATCCTAACAAAAAACAAGCATTGAATCAATATCATAACATCCTAATTCTTCAAGAATCATCCAAATGGGTCAAAATGCATACTTTCATCAAAACAATATAACAATAGCTCAAATCCTTAGATAATCATCCTAATAACTCCTACACATCAGAAGTACATCAATTTCATGGAAACATTCATGTTCTAACCACCAAAAATCATCATATGCATAAATACTTCACATATAGCAAGTAGTATGGTGTAGACTTGTTTTTAGAACTCATTTCAAAGGTTTTTAAAAACACATACTTAGCAAAACAAGGTCTGGACTTTTGGGAACCAAAACAATAACATTACAAAGGTTTGGGATGAAGAACACACCTTGGATTTTATCAAAGAAAGGTGTGTAAGCTTGGAAATGGTGTGTTTTGAAGCAAAACGAGTTCCAGAAGTGTTTTGAGGTGTGTGGGAGGCTTAGGATCCGATAGGGTTGCACAAATGGTGTTTGGGGAGTCAAGGGTTGTATTTATAGGTGTTTTTACTCGTGCAACACTCATCAGGCGATTACAGGAACAGATCAGGCGATTACAAGCCTAATCGCCTATACTATTGGCGAATAGAGCTCTAATCGCCTATAACTTCTTCCTAATCGCCTATTTGTCTCGCGATTAGGATTATCACCCCTTATTTACATGCAATTACGCGTAATCCCCTACAATGTCATGCAATTACGCGTAATCACCTATAATGTCATGCAATTACGCGTAATCACCTATAATGTCATGCAATTACGCGTAATCACTATTTTAACACATATAAACACGTATTCACATACCGACAAGTCACATAATGATTACAAACATATAATGCATGATAACTAACAAGTTTACGTCCGTTCACCAATTCTAGGACTCGAGACTTGCGTGTGTGCGTTAAACCCGACGATTCCACGAATCACCAATCCTTGTACACATGGTTATGGGCCAACTCCCGATGATCCCGCGGATCATTGTAACGACTTCCGATGATTCCCAAAATCATCGTAACGACTCGACTGACCCCGTTAAGTACGTAATATGCATGACTCGCTAAGGTAGACTTACTAGTTTAGTCAATGTTACTAACCTGAGTTTTCCGGGTGTCACATCATCCCCCTGTTGAAAGAATTTTCGTCCCGAAAATTGCCCAAGGCCAAAAAGGGAGAGACGAAAGAGAAGAAAAATTTTCCGGTTGCCACATCATCTCCCTGTTGAAGGGAATCTCGACTCGAGATTCATTCAGCTTCAGCAGAGACATGTCTTGATTCGAACACGCGCTTAGGAAATAAATGAGGATACTTAGCTTTCATCTGATCCTCCCGCTCCCACGTGAACTCCGGTCCACGGTTTGAGTTCCAACGAACTTTATCAATGCAGATTTTACTCCGGCGAAGGCTACGGATCTTATAATCGAGAATCTCAACCGGTTCTTCCACAATACGCAGACGATCATCCACCTTGATCTCTTCGAGAGGAACAACTAAAGACTCATCCGCCAGACACTTCTTGAGGTTAGAGACATGGAAGACATTATGAACATTACTGTGTTTAGTTGGCAGATCAAGCCTGTATGCTACCGGTCGAATTCGTTCCAGAATTGCGAACGGTCCCACATACCGAGGATTCAATTTGCCTAGCTTCCCAAAACGTATAACGCCCTTCCACGGGATACCTTCAATAAAACCCTGTCGCCAACCTCAAACTCTAAAGGCTTGCGACGACGATCGGCATAGCTCTTTTGACGATCCCGAGCTGCTGCCATGCGGTTACGAATTTGTACGATATTCTCAGAAGTCTCGTACACAAGTTCCGGGCTGGTGAGTTGGCTCTCACCCACCTCAGCCCAACAAAGAGGAGACGGCATTTCCACCCGTAAAGAGCCTCGAACGGAGCCGCCTTGATACTAGAATGGTAGCTATTGTTGTAGGAGAATTCCACCAGTGGTAGATGACTCTCCCACCCTTTGCCAAAGTCGATCACACATGCACGAAGCATGTCTTCTAGTGTTTGAATCGTCCGCACATTTTGACCATCAGTTTGCAGATGATAGGCTGTGCTCATATCCAACTGAGTACCCAAAACCTTATGCAAGGATTTCCAGAAATTAGAGGCGAACCGAGGATCATGATCGAAAATAATAGAGACAGGCACCCCGTGCCGAGAAAACCACTTCCTTAGGATACAAACGAGCCAAACGCTCAAGGCCATCCGTTTCCTTGATAGCGAGGAAGTGCGCAGACTTTGTCAACCTATCGACGATCACCCAGATCATGTCACAACCACTGGGCGACCTCGGGAGTTTGGTCACAAAGTCCATTGTAATCCATTCCCACTTCCACTCGGGATTTCAGGCTGTTGCAGAAGGCCGGACTGCTTTTGGTATTCAACCTTGACTTTAGCACAGGTCAAGCATTTGCTTACATACGAAGCTACATCCGCCTTCATATTCGGCCACCAATAAAGTATCTTTATGTCTTGATACATCTTATCGGAGCCAGGGTGAATAGAGTACCGGGACTTGTGAGCTTCATCAAGAACGAGCTCCCGCAAGCCCCCGAATAAAGGGACCCAAACACGTTCAGCGAAATAGTGTAGGCCATCGGACCTGAGTTCAAGGTGGCTATCAGCACCATGCATGGTTTCAGCTTTAAGGTTTTCCTCCTTCAAAGCTTCTTGCTGCGCCGAACGGATTTGGTCACGTAAACCAGAATGGATAGTGAGCTGAAGAGCTCGAACACGACGAGGCTTACTTGATTCCTTCCTGCTCAAGGCGTCTGCGACAACATTTGCCTTGCCAGGATGGTATTTTATAGCACACTCGTAATCATTAAGAAGCTCGACCCAGCGACGCTGTCATATGTTCAACACCTTCTGATCAAAGATATGCTGGAGGCTCTTGTGATCGGTGTAAATGGTGTACTTGGTACCGTACAAGTAATGCCTCCAGATCTTCAAAGCAAAGACCACTGCACCCAATTCTAGATCATGGGTGGGGTAGTTTTTCTCATGAACCTTAAGCTGACGAGAAGCATAGGCAATGACCTTCTCGCGCTGCATTAAACACGCAACCGAGACCCCGGATAGAAGCATCATAATAAACCACAAAATTGTCTGTGCCTTCAGGCAAGGACAAGATAGGAGCAGAACAGAGTTTGGCCTTTAGCATCTGAAAGGCTGACTCTTGCGAATCACCCTAGTCGAACTTCTTGTCCTTCTGGGTAAGCGAGGTGAGGGGTTAAGCGATCTTCGAAAATCCCTCGATGAAACGATGGTAGTAACCTGCAAGACCCAGGAATTGCCGCACCTCAGATGGCGTCTTCTGTGCTTCCCAGTCTTTGATAGCTTCTATCTTAGCGGGATCAACATGAATTCCTTTCTCATTAACCACATGACCAAGGAATTGAACTTCACGCAACCAGAAGCTACACTTAGAGAACTTGGCTTACAGCTGTTCCCGCCTCAAGAGTTCCAAGACAAGACGCAAGTGTTCCCGGTGGTCCACTTCGTTCTTGGAATAGACTAGAATGTCATCGATAAACACAATCACGAATTTATCAAGATAGGGCTTACAAACACGGTTCATCAAATCCATGAATATGGAGGGCGCATTGGTGAGACCAAAAGGCATGACCAAGAATTCAAAATGGCCATAACGAGTTCGAAAAGCGGTCTTCAGAATATCAGCTTCTTGGACCCTCAACGGATGGTACCCCGATCTCAAATCAATCTTCGAATAGATACTAGAACCCTGAAGTTGATCAAATAAATCATCGATGCGAGGAAGAGGATAACGATTCTTGATGGTGACCTTGTTCAATTCACGGTAGTCGATACACATACGTAGGCTTACGTCTTTCTTCTTGACAAAAAGAATAGGGGCTCCCCACGGGGATGAACTAGGTCGGATGAAACCCTTCTCCAACAGCTCCTGCAATTGGTTAGACAACTCCTGCATCTCTGGAGGTGCAAGACGATATGGGGCTCGGGCAATAGGGTCTGCACCTGGAGTAAGTTCAATACCGAATTCGACTTAACGATAAGGCGGAAGGCCAGGTAGATCTTCAGGAAATACGTCGGGAAATCGCAAACGACAGGAATATCTTCAATCTTCCTCTCTTCCTCTGATGAAACCGAGACAAGAGCCAGAATGGCAGAATACCCCTTTCGAAGATACTTATAGGCTTTCATACACGAAATGATACTCAAAGGGACACCGCTCTTCTCACCATGCACCAACAGAATTTCTCCATCAGGGAGAGGAAGTCGAATGACTTTATCAAAACAAACGATCTCAGCATGATACAAAGATAACCAATCCATACCCACAACAACATCAAAACTACCCAAGGACACCGGCATAAGGTCAATAGGAAAAGAATAACCCGACAATTCAAGGCGACACTCCCTAAGGACGTGCGTCGCTTCAACTTTCTTACCATCAGCCAATTCTATCAAGTACTTAGCCTCTAAAGGTGTAGGTACCCTATCAAGCAATTGACTAAATCCAAGAGATATAAAACTCTTATCGGCACCAGAATCGAATAAAACCGAAGCATAGCGATTATCAAGAAGAAACGTACCGGTAACAGTGTCAGGGTCCTGTCGAGCCCCGCTCGAACCAATCACAAAGGCACAAGCATTCCTGCCTCCGCCCCCGTTGTTTCCATTACCCGATCCATTCTTCCCAGCCTCGCCCTGCTTCAACTTGGGGCATTCACGATTGTAGTGCCCAAGCTCACCACAGTTATAACACTTCTGTTTTCCCTGGTTTCCCTAGGAGCAGTAACCTGAGGATCTGGGGTAGGTGTAGCAGGTGGGTTCCGATTACCCTGAAGATTAACCCTACAATCTTTAGCCTAGTGCCCAACCTTATGGCACCGGTGGCAGCGGTTCCTCTCATCACAGTGACCATTGTGGTGAAATCCACACGGTCACATTTCGGCAGCTTCCCAGAATAACCCCCGATTTCCGCTCAGACGACGATCCCCCAACATCAGATTTCTTTACCTGCTGAGGCTGAGCTGAACTCAAACCTCTACTCACGCCTTCCCATTTTCGCTTGTTGCTCTTGGGAGCCTTTATAGTAGCGCCTCGGGGAGGCAAGACTCCTTTAGCTACCTTCATATTGGTCAGCCTGTGAGCCAACCGAACAACTTCAGAATAAACAGTGAGATTGCCCGCAGCTACCAATCCTGCAACCTCCGGCACCAACCCAGAAATATAGTGCTCAATCCTACTGTATTCCGGTGTGTGCAAATCCGGGCACAACACTGCCAGCTCATTGTGTCTAGCTGTGTAAGCTTCAATCTCAGACCCCACCATCTTGTGATTCCAGACCTCATGCTCGAGCTTCTGGATCTCATCCCTCGGGCAATACTCATTTTTCAAAAGCTGTACGAATTCTACCTAGGGCATAGCATGAACTTCCCCAATACCCATGGTCTGGGTGGTGGAGTTCCACCAAGTTAGAGCTTGACCCTCAAGGGTCGCAGAAGCATACTTCACCCGGTCGCTCGCCGGGCAACTGCACATGGAGAAAACCGATTCAACTTTTTCCAGCCATCGGAGCAGTCCCACTGCCCCTTCAGTTCCACTAAAGTTGTGGGGCTTGCAATCCATGAACTTTTTGTAGGAGCACTGGGGTGGAATAGGTGGAAATCAACTTACCACCCATAGCATTGTGAGCAGCTTGGAATGCAGCCAAGGCTACGTTCACGTGCTGCTGTAGCAGATTGTCCAACTCCGCTTAGGTCATATTAACGTTTCCACGACCACCGCCGCCACCACGGCCGCCAGCACGACCGCCAGCACGGCCGCCTCTGCGACCTCCACGAGCTCCTGACATCTTCTGTCACAACATGAAACAAAAGACTTAGGCTTGCCTGTGGTATAACCCATTAGGAATTTCAAGAAACTAGACCGGGTCCAGTTCGGGTCCATCCGTTCAAACGCAAAGTCCACTATGGTTTCCATGCATTCCAGTTTATGATCTCGTGTGCACCCGACATGATAAACTGTTCTACATGGTCCTCCAGGTGTACCTTAAGCTTGAAGTTCAAGTCACCGAACACTAGCACCCAATCATGGTATTATCATAAGTATAAGTATAAGATAACATGTATAAGGACGAGCGTGTCTATTGGGGCATAGAAGGGAGATGTCCGAATCCCTGGACAGATCTCAAGAGTATGCCGAAGCTACCCCAATGTGCACCGCCGCCAAGAAGGTTCAATAATATGTCGTTCGCCGTCGAATCATGGTAAGGATGGGTTAAGGAATAGAATGATAAAGAGTAAACATATGATGTAGCGTAGAAGATGATGACACCGACACGCCAACAAGTTATAATGTTACCCACATATTAAGACTCGACCATCTGTGACCGTCTAGTGTGTGCGACTCGGCTATAGACTAGACTCTACATGCAGTCCTAGTTTACTATAACCGTTGGCTCTGATACCAATCTGTCACACCCTCAAATTCCACATGCGGGGTTTTACCACGAGGCGCGTGACACACCAGGATCCCAGTCAACGATCACAATAAACAAACAACAAACATGCATACATATATATATTAAAAACCAAAACATCATGCTTTGAGCCGTAAACCAGCGGCGGAAGCATTTCTTGTTTACAACCAAAAGGCATATTATAGTTTATAAAACATTGTTTAATATACATCAAAATTCTAGACGCTGTGCAAGAATCCGTGCGCCTAGTCCATTAACTGCTACCTTAGCAACCTGAGAAAACATGCCAAAAATGTCAACATATAATGCTGGTGAGTTCACAGGTTTTCTTTTATAAAGGAGTTGTTATAAGTTTGAAAAGATCATTCCCGTTACTACTAGGTTATAAGAACGTTAGCTAGACGTTAAGTGTTTTTACTACTATGGTTGGGAACCCATTACTAAACATGTACCAATGTTGAATCCAGCCCAGATTGACCGGGTTACCGATGCCTCGATAACCCGAGAGTTAGAGACAATATGCACCTGCCCAGCATCCCTGCCGTCGGGTGGGGTTTGTGAGGCCCAATAGATCTATCCACATTTCCCTCGTTATGTATCCCCGCACATTCATAGTTCCCCCTAGGACTTTCCGTAAAAGCCGCATATTAACATGAAGTAACCATAGTATAACATGACCTTTAATAAGTAAGTAAGTAGCATGTTTCTCCCCCGAAAGCAAAACGGTAAAAGTGGGGCTATGACACTCACCTTAGATTGCGTTACTTGAAAACAGTTAAATAAATATGCTATGATAGCCCCAAATAGCGGCGACCTATCATAAGATGTGTATAAGTATCCGGACTAATAACCCGCAGGTTAACTAGTCCCCGTATATCCAGACCATAACCATAAACATTGAAAACACCTTTGACTGTTAAATCGACCGTACTAGACAAGACTCGACATCCCATTGGTGACCCGACATCCCACGTGTTAGCCGAATACAAGACATCATGCAACATATGCAATTAAACACTTAATACGCGCAAGAGTTCGCCTAGTCTAGCATAATGCTCAATTAACGCATAAACAAGTCCGAACACGTGTTACTAAGTCATTGGATGTATCCCAGGGTTCCTAACATGTTCCTAGGTGTCAAATCATGTTTCGGGATGTCAAAATACGCTTACAATAGCAGTACACGCGATTAGGAAACTAGCATGCAATTAGGAAAAGTCAACTAGTGATTAGAGGGAGTCAACAGGCGAGTAGAAGGCTAATCGCCTGATACATCAGGCGATTAGGTGGCTAATCGCCCCTGCAGCAGGCGATTGCAGCTCCCAATCGCCTGTTGCAGGTTTATGACGTGTTTTCACGCGTTAAACCCTCCAAATCAGATCCGAAACATGTAAAATCACCCAATATCAAACCTAAACTATTAACCAACCCATTTCAAGCAAAAACCCACAATTTATCTCTGCTCTAACGGCCTCGGTGCGATTATTTCCAAAAATGGCAAAGTACTAGGTTTCATTAACTATGAAATCTTTCCTTAAATGGCAATAATCAGATTACACATCCTACAACCTTGCAAATCAGCATCCCCTTGTTATAATATCATTATAATGTGAATCCTAACAACAAACAAGCATTGAATCATATCATAACATCCTAATTCTTCAAGAATCATCCAAATGGGTCAAAATGCATACTTTCATCAAAACATTATAACAATAGCTCAAATCCTTAGATAATCATCCTAATAACTTCTACACATCAGAAATACATCAATTTCATGGAAACATTCATGTTCTAACTACCAAAAATCATCATATGCATAAATACTTCACATATAGCAAGTAGTATGGTGTAGACTTGTTTTTAGAACTCATTTCAAATGTTTTTAAAAACACATACTTAGCAAAACAAGGTCTGGACTTTTGGGAACCAAAAAATAACATTACAAAGGTTTGGGATGAAGAACACACCTTGGATTTTATCAAAGAAAGGTGTGTAAGCTTGGAAATGGTGAGTTTTGAAGCAAAACGAGTTCCAGAAGTGTTTTGAGGTGTGTGGGATGCTTAGGATCTGTTAGGGTTGCACAAATGGTGTTTGGGGAGTCAAGGGTTGTATTTATAGGTGTTTTTACTCGTGCAACACTCATCAGGTGATTACAGGAACAGATCAGGCGATTACAAGCCTAATCGCCTATACTATTGGCGAATAGAGCTCTAATCGCCTATAACTTCTTCCTAATCTCCTATTTGTCTGGCGATTAGGATAATCACCCCTTATTTACATGCAATTACGCGTAATCCCCTATAATGTCATGCAATTACGCGTAATCACCTATAATGTCATGCAATTACGCGTAATCACTATTTTAACACATATAAACACGTATTCACATACCGACAAGTCACATAATGATTACAAACATATAATGCATGATAACTAACACGTCTACGTCCATTCACCAATTCCCAGGACTCGAGACTTGCGTGTGTGCATTAAACCCGGGGATTCCACGAATCACCAATCCGTGTACACATGGTTATGGGCCGACTCCCGATGATCCCGCTGATCATTGTAACGACTCCCGATTATTCCCAGAATCATCGTAACGACTCAACTGGCCCCGTTAAGTACGTAATATGCATGACTCGCTAAGGTAGACTTACTAGTTTAGTCAATGTTACTAGCCTGAGTTTGCCGGGTGTCACATTTTCCCTTTACTTTATACCTACACTAGCTATATACCCCGAGAGTGTCCTGGGTTGAAAAATCTAATATAAACTTTCTATATAATCAACTTAAAGATGTGTTAAAAAAAGCCTTTTATCTTATCAAAAGTATGTATCAAACAAACTTAAAATAACAAAAACTAACCTATGTCCGTTGTTGAATTAAATGCCCACCCGGGGTTAAAAAATCTAATATGACGTAATAAAATCAATACCTCAATGGGAATTCCTTAGTTATAAGGAAGAAGCTCTGCTCCAATGCCATTGCCTCTTGGGAATCTAAAGCAACTCGGCCTGTCGTCATTGGCTGCAGCCGTGGCAACCATGTGCATCGGTTCGGCCTCATCTGCTGGAGCCATCACTGCCATGTTTGGCAGGCATGCCATGTAGGTTATGTCAAATGCTCTACAATGTGTCGGTCTATCTGCGGAAACTAAACCAGCTCTATCCATTGCAAGCTGAACAGGTAACTTTGAAGATCAACATCATGAATCACCCGATATTTACCAAACCCACTTATCAATTGATAAGATAATTGTCATCTAATAGATATCAGTTATTCGGAACTAATAAGTTATCACTTTATTTAACATATAAATGTTAGATGTGATGAGTTATTTAACAATTATAGGTTATTTTAACATTGATCAGTTATACCCGATAAGAATTGAAGTGCTCACTTGATCATAGCCTCGTTGTAAAAACGACGAATAGATAACACAAAATGGCTTAAGACCTTCGGTTACTAAACCGGCTACAAAGGTAACAGCATATTGCTCCGCGCTACAAACATCAAAACAACATTCTGGAAACCTCTTCTGGAAGTAATTGAGTCCGGTCCCACCTCCCATTGCTGCCTGTATAGCAACTATCTTCTTATCTGCATCGGCTTCTTTATCTTAGCGATATATATTTATTATAGATATAGAGATAGTATTTTGTAATTTAAATGTTTTATCTTTTCCATATTTATCTCTAGGGTTTTAGGGATCCCTATCATTATATAAAGGGACCCTCTTGATTGTAATTTTTCATTCAGAAATCAATTCAATAACCTCTTTCATGGTATCAGAGCTTAGGCTCTTTTACTTTTTCTTTTCTTTTCCGTTTCACCCAAGCTTCGGCTACCCTTAAACTTTCTGCCGTAATCATCACAGCTTCGGCTGATTCATCATGACTACCGGCAAACAGGAAGAATCGTCTGATTCATCCAACCCTTCTAAACCATCATTACACCCAGCCTATTCGGTTACTAATATCAATTCCAAAGTTAGAACCCTAGACGACAAGAAGGTTACATACACTTCTTGGACCAAATTATTTCGCCTTCATGTAACCGCATACCAAGTCCTAAATCATATTGATGGTTCCCCCGCACCACCCGAATCAGACCGGCCTATGCAGGTTGGAAGGAGATCGATGCACTCGTGCTACAATGGATTCTAAGTACTGTGTCGGATGACTTGCTGCCCGTGTCCAAGATATTGGGCCGGAACCCATTGCCCGTCTCGTGTGGCTCAAACTCGAGAAGATTTATCTTAGCAACAAGAAGGCTCGTCCGGGAGCCTTGGAAACCCAATTCTGTAATCTTACTTTATCGGCTTGCTCTTCGTTGGACGACTATTGCCAACGCCTTAAGGAGATTGCTAACCAGCTAGAGGACGTTGATCACCCGGTTACCGAGGATCGACTTGTCCTTCAACTGGTTCGTGGTCTCCCTGTGGAGTATGACACGATTGCTGCTCTTATTAACGCCAACAATTCTGATTGGGATGAAGCCAGGAGCCTGCTTCAGGATGATATCATTCGTATTGAGGGTCGTAAGAAAACTAATGCTTCGGTCTTGATGGCACAAACCAACACCACCCAACCCAATAACCCTAACCCGAACACCTATAACCCGTCCCAATATGCAGCCAATCAGTATTATTCCTGAAACCGAGGCCGCGGACGTGGCCGTGGCAGAAGCACTCGTGGCCGCGGCTACGGTTGCTCACAATCATATTACCCGAGCCAACCACCATACTCTCCCTACTCGCCTCAAACCCAAACACCCTCCTACCCGCAATGGGCTTGGTGGAACACACCGCCTTGTCCATACCCAACCCAACCGGCCTTTAAACCACCCTTCCCACATAACCCATCCGCCAACCAGTCCAACCCCAACCCACCAGCAGCCCATTACTCCTTTTCCCCACAATCGCCGGCCCAATACAACTCCATTCAGCAGCCCTCTAACCAACAGCCCACAGCCCCATATTTTCCTTCTCCCTACGGCCCACCACAAGCCCACTATAGCAGCCTACAACCCCAATCCACATCTTATAATGCCTTAAGCCCATCAGACCTTAGCGCCGCCCCGGCAAGAATGAATCTCACATACACGGATCCGAACACCATTATGGACACGGGCGCTTCCTCTCACTCGGCAGACGAGCAAGGTATGATTCAAATCCCTGATCCTTTTCCTGTAACAAGTAACATTTTAGTCGGTAATGGCGCGACTTTACCAATTCATGGGTCTGGAACTGGCTTCCTACACCTACCCAACCGAACCTATGTCCTGTCCAATATCCTTTATTGTCCACAAATTATCAAAAGTTACTTTCTGTTCGTCGTTTTACTAGAGATAACAATGTTTCTGTCGAATTTGATCCGTTTGGTTTTTCTTTGAAGGACCTTCCAACGGGGCGAATTCTTTCCCGCCACAATAGCACCGGGGACCTTTATCCGCTCACACCACCTGAATTACCACTTCAAGCAAGCTTTATCACAACTACTTTCCTACCATGGCATGAACGCTTCGGCCACCCCGGCACTGAAGTTTTAAATATTCTTAGTCGTAATTTGAATTTTCATTGTAATAAAAACAAAGCATCTAGTCTTTGTCACTCTTGTCAGTTATCTAATAGTAAAAGACAACCTTTTTATGTTTCCAATTCATTTACATTTGCACCTTTTGATATTATACATTGTGATTTGTGGACATCTCCCGTGCCTAGCAATTCTGGGTACAAGTATTACATGGTCCTTATTGACAATTTCTCCAATTTTATTTGGGTGTACCCTCTAAAATTTATATCAGAAACCTTTCCAACTTTTGTCAAATTCTACAAACTAATTCACACACAATTTAACCGACCCATTAAAACCTTCCAATGTGACTTGGGTGGCGAATTCGATAACAATGCCTTTAAGCAATTCGCCACACAACACGACCTTCTGTTTCGGTTTGCTTGTCCCCAAACCTCCTCTCAGAATGGCCGAGCCGAGCGTATGATTCGACGTCTCAACGATGTCATTCGCTCCCTCTTAATCCATGCCCACCTACCCCCAACCTTTTGGGTCGAGGCCCTACACACCGCCGCCTATCTCCACAATATCTTACCCACAAAACGCCTAAATTTTTTCACACCCACCTTCGCCCTTTACCTTCGCCACCCAACATATGATCACCTTCGGGTATTCGGATGCGCCTGTTATCCTAATACTTCCGCCACTACACCACATAAGCTGCACCCACGCTCCGTTCGGTGCATCTTTCTAGGCTATCCACCTGATTTTCGTGGATACCGGTGCCTCGACCCTACCACGGGAAAAGTCTCAATTTCCCGGCATGTCACCTTTGATGAACACACTTTTCCCTATACCACCCCACCTCACCCGACCTCATACCAATTCCTCGATGACCCTATACCACCCGGCTTCTCCTTTCAGCAACCCGCACCACATCCACCCCCACCACAACCGGCCACACCCGCACCACAGCAACCCCCACTTCAATTCACCTACAGCCGTCGGCCTAAACCTCCAACACGAGCCGCACCCACCGTCCCACCCGGGTTCCTACCCAGCCCGTCACTCATCGGCCCAACAACATCAATCAGCCCAACAGCCTATACGACCCAGCCCCACAGCCCCGTCTCCATCTACTAACCTGCCACCAGCCATGTCTTCAGCTCCTACACCCAAACCGACCCACCCTATGGCCACCCGTTCAAAAACGGGTAAATTAAAACAGCCACAACAAACCTTTCACACCATCACCATCTCTCCCATTCCCACGTCCTACACCCAAGCCTATACCGACTCGAATGGTCGCGCGCTATGCAGGCTGAATTTACGGCCTTACAGGAAAATGAAACATGGGAATTGGTTCCCCAACCGGTTGATCGTCCGGTCATTCGTTGTATGTGGTTGTTCCGACATAAATTCAAGGCGGATGGTACATTGGAACGTTACAAGGCTAGGTTGGTTGTGAATGGTAAATCACAAACGATTGGTATTGATTGTGAAGACACTTTTAGTCCGGATGTTAAACCGACTACCATCCGCACGGTGTTGTCCCTGGCAGTTTCCCGCAACTGGCCAATTCACCAGTTGGATGTGAAGAATGCTTTCTTGCACGGTCATCTTAATGAGACTGTTTTTATGCATCAACCCCCGGGTTTTGTTGATTGTAGGTATCCAGGGTATGTTTGCAGGTTGAAGAAATCTCTTTACGGCCTTAAGCAGGCCCCTCGGGCATGGTACACCCGGTTTGCCACATACATTTTGTCACGCGGATTCCGCAGCAACACATGTGACAATTCTCTTTTTGTTTACACACAGGGGGCCGATGTTGCCTATTTATTACTGTATGTCGATGATATAGTGCTAACTGCATCATCGCCCACTTTGCTTCATAACATTATTCAGCAACTCTCACGAGAGTTTGCAATGACGGACTTGGGCCAGCTACATCATTTTTTGGGATACGCGTGACTCACAAACCGAATGGGCTCTTCTTGGACCAGGCCCAGTATGCAAAAGACATTTTGGCTCGGGCTTCCATGCAATCATGCAAGCCATGCACTACACCAGTGGATTTATCTTCTAAACTCAGTGCTACTGATGGTTCTCTATTCCATGACCCGACTTTATATCGTAGCCTTGCGGGAGCCCTTCAGTATCTCACTTTTACACGGCCAGATATTTCTTATGCAGTCCAACAGGTTTGCCTTTTCATGCACGAGCCTCGGGATCCACACTTCACATTTATGAAGCGTATCCTAAGGTACTTACAGGGCACTCTTGACTTTGGTATTCGTATGGTCCGATCTACCACAGACACGTTAACCGCATACTCTGATGCTGATTGGGGCGGCTGTCCTGACTCTAGACGTTCCATGAGCGGGTACTGTGTTTTTCTCGGGGACAATTTAATTTCTTGGTCTTCCAAACGCCAGCCTACAGTATCGAGATCCAGTGCAGAAGCAGAGTACAAGGGTGTAGCAAATGCGGTGGCTGAGGCCACCTGGATCCGCAACCTTTTATTGGAGTTACGAGTTCCTCTACAGCGGGCTACAGTTGTCTATTGTGTTAATGTTTCGGCAGTTTACTTATCAGACAACCCAGTTCAGCATCAACGTACCAAGCATATAGAGATTGATATTCATTTTGTGCGTGAAAAAGTTAAAGTTGGTGACATTCGTGTTCTGCATATTCCAGCGTCTTATCAGTATGCAGACATTTTCACAAAGGGGCTCTCTCGTCAGCTATTTCAGTCTTTCAGATCCAGTTTGAACGTCTGTCCTACGACCGCTCAAACTGCGGGGGGATCTTAGCGATATATATTTATTATAGATATAGAGATAGTATTTTGTAATTTAAATGTTTTATCTTTTTCATATTTATCTCTAGGGTTTTAGGGATCCCTATCATTATATAAAGGGACCCTCTTGATTGTAATTATTCATTCAGAAATCAATTCAATAACCTCTTTCACTTTACAAGTGCTTCTGCAAGAGAGTGTTGGCGATTTTGTCTTGAACTGCTTTCCTGTTGGAACACAACATATATGATGTTAATAATCTCTAATAGATTAATTTTAGACGGGTATAATGTATATAAGTTTTTTTATAAATATAAAAATATGCAACTACATATGAGTTGATAATCTAAAAGCAAAAAAGAGAGTAATGTTACCTTAATAAACAATTCTTGAATATGGTTTGGTTGATGTGATGATTACGATTGCCCAAATATATTGCGTCCCCAGACCAAATTTTGTGCTTTGATCACGAAATAATAAATATAAGTGTTTTAGCTAACACTCAAAAATAAATAATTAATTTATTCTTATCTGAAGATTTTGCTTTAAATCACTTGAGTTTGTGATGGTTGTCTAACCAGAGAAATAAGAAAAAACCCTAACAATATCGATGACATAAATTTTTTAAATAAGGACTAAATATATATGTTTGAATACCTATAACAAAGAAAACACAAGAATTAATGAGATCTGTGTGGATTATAAATATTTAAAATACATGATACATGTACGTATATAACAAATAAAGAATTGAGTTTTCATTGTTAAAAAAAATAAAAACAAATAAAGCCGTAAAGTTCTTGAAACCGGAAGAGAGAAGGAGGCGGCGAGGGTGAGGGTGGTGGAACGGTAGAGGTGTGGTTTGGGAGGAAGGTGGCAATGAGGGGGATGTGGATGGTGTTAGGAAATTCAAGGTTTGAGATGGGGAGGAGAGAATATGAATTAGATGATATGTAGGGTTTTGTGCATTTAATTTTATTTAAAAAAGAAATTTAAAAAAATTAAAATAAAGCTCCATATGATGCCACATGGCACATTCAACGAGTGGGGAGTTGCATCATTGAATGACATGTCATCGAAAGGGCTTTCTTTTATATATATTAACTAGGCGAGATCCCGTGTGGAAACACACGGACGACTCAGCCAACCCTTATTCGTTGTACGGTAACCACTGACACGTCAACAGACCAAACGTCTATTTCGCAACGTCTGTTTATATTGACACATCAACAGACCAAACCTCTAAAACACTCAATCTATTGTTTAAAGAAAAAGTGTATTTCCTAACGTCTGTTGATTTCAAAACATCAGTTAATAATACTGAGGCAAATAATCGTTTGTAACTCAACTGTTTGTAATTCAACGTCTGTTCCTCTCGCAACTCTGTTCATTACATAAATTAAGCACGTTTTTTTAAAACACATGTTTAGCAATGGTTTAGCAACGTGTGCTGCGAAGAAGCACTATTTAGCAACGCATGTTGATATCTTTTATGATAATTATTATTTTATTATATACATAATGTAGCAGACCCACCGTTAACTGCTGTTCCTTCCACGATAACAGTTAATAACACGGATTAAAAAGCTGTAGACAATATGTAGCAATATATAAAAAACCATATATAATCAACTTTAAACAAAACAACCATAATCAATCTTAAACATCAATATACATAGCTAGTTAAAGTAATTAATGAACTTAAGCTTCAATTCCATTGAAGCTTCAAGCTGTGCGTGTGGATCTTGAATCTTGCCAAAAGTTCTACATCCTTAATATCGGACTCTGAATTGCACAACACCGACAAATCACGAACAGCAGTCGAAGGCATTGACTTCAAAATCCATTGAACAACGTCTCGCTCAAGTGTGCCCAAGTGCAAACGGTCAAAACAAATCTTCAACTCTCTTGTAGTCTTCAAATCTTGATAGTATTGTCGTGTAATTTGATTAAGAACAAAAATTCCTTCATTTCATCTTCACGGTTATCACTTGGGGCTGCCATTGATACAATTGATGAACACTGAAATGTAAATGTTAATATTAATATTAATTAAAATCGTTTATGATGAATTTTTGAATGTCTTTAGTATTTTATAGACTGGCAACGCGTGAAGATGAAATGTGATACGGTAGAATATCTATACTATATTATAATGCATGAGGCAAGGGTAATTTAAGATACCCAAAAGTTAAGAACTTTATTTTCATTAACAACCCTAAAATGAGGGTAAAATTGTCCTTCAAACACTTTTACACTTTAGTACCTCATATTATTTACACTTTAATTCCCTCATTTTTTAGTTAGTAGTTACACTATTTTTTTCATCTCCTACAAAATTATATTTCTTTTATTTAATCATTTGATAACTTTTAAACTGTTATATTTTAAAAACATTCGAAAATACCGTGACGACTTGCTCATTTTTGTCAACAATTTGATATTTGTCTTAGTCAATGTCGACGTGTGAATTGAAATGTACAAGAATGAATTGCCGTATATACAAGGATTATTGAATTGGATGTTTAAATGAATTCAATTTACTATATTGGGTCTGTGATGGATACCAAACTCAAGACTTCAAATCTCCTCTATAGCTAAGTAATCAAACTAAAGAAAATGTAAACGTAACAAGTGTCGAATAATTTCCAGGTACTTCATTTCATTCCCAAAGTTAATTAAATACATATAATGCACACTGATAGTTGAAAAGGAGTGGCCTGCGTGGGAAACTACTTATTGAAGTTTTATTTTAATCTTTATTTTAATAAGTCGGTTTTATTAATTTAGATTATTAAGGTTTATCTAATTTAGCTTATCCATAATTGTTAGGAGTGGATATTTGTTTTTTTATTTGAATTTGAGTCAGAGTAGGAACTTGGGGCCCAAGGCTATGGTATTATAAATAGATATGTAGCCAAACAATGTCATGCATCGAATTTGTAATTGTCTTTTCCGTTTCGTTTGATAATAAAGAAAAAGCCGTCGTGAGGTTTGTCCACCTCACAAAATTCGTGTGTTCGTTTCGATACCGTTGTTTCGTTTCTAACAATTGGTATCAGAGCCTCACCGATCTGAGGTTCGATAATTGAAGCAGTAAAGACCGAAGGATTGCGTCGTGTTTGAAGCACCGTTGTTGCGAGACTGTCCTCTGTTTGGGCTGAAGTCTGATCCCATCTTGTGAGCTAAGAAACGGGTAGTCGAAACTTCACTTGCAAGGCTTAGGTCTGATTGCAAGTTAGGAAAAAGGTTTCAATTGTGTGGTTTTTCTATTTCCACGAGAGGTATTAGTGTATTACACTCATCAGGAGGTTAGATGGCTGATGAAGGTGGCGCTCAACCAAATAATGCCGTGGTGATTCACGAAAGAACAGGTTCTTCGAACCTTGTTTGTCCGAAGTTAACAAGCACCAATTATAATACGTGGACGGTTATGATGGAGGCGATACTTGATGCTCAAGACTTGTGGGAAGCGGTGGATCCGGTGACCGGAGACGCCGTTGATGCGAAGAAGAACAAGGTTGCACGGGCAATAATATACTCGGCACTTCCCGAAAATATTTTGTCTCAAGTTGCAACAACTCGAAGTGCAAGCGAAATTTGGGAAACACTACGGGTACGTTTTCTAGGTGCCGATCGATTCCAAAAGGCTCGGCTCCAAACTCTAAAGCGAGATTTGGATCAATTGAAGATGAAGGAAACAAAGACGGTTGAAGAGTTTGCGGGAAAATTGTCTGAAATTGCAAACAAGTTTAGAAGCTTGGGTTCAAATTTGCATGATAAAACACAAGTAAAGAAGTTGTTGGATAGCATGCCGGATAAATTCATTGCTATTGTAGCAACTATCGAGCAATTTGCGGAGCTCGATACGATGACGATAGAAGATTGTATTGGCCGTTTGAAAGCGTTTGAGGAACGAGTAAAGGGACGAGAGGTTGCGGCTGAACAAATGGGAAAGTTAATGCTTTCTAATGTAGATTCACAACCCCAACGAAAAACCGATCAAGATAGAAGAAACCAATCTGGAAGAGGACGTGGTAACAATTTTCGTGGTCGAGGCCGAGGTCGAGGCCAAGGGGGTGGTCGAGGACGTGGTAGGAATCAACAAAATGGCGACAATCGCAACTATCAAGCTCGTGGCAACAATGACAACAATCGAGGTAACCGTGGAGGTGAAAACGGAAACGAAAGAGGTCGAGACAAAAGAAACATAACTTGTTTCTCGTGTAACAATAAAGGTCACTACTCGTGGGAATGTACTCGACAAGCTCAACCGGAGGTAAATTTAAATCAAGTCGGTGATGACGAGCCGACGCTTATGATGGCATCGATTTCAGATTTAGAAATCATGTTAAACGAAGAAAAGGTGCATCCTAAGGCATATGCAAATGATCCGAAAGATGATTCAATTTTCTATTTGGACAACGGGGCTTCAAATCATATGACGGGTTTGGAATCACTCTTTTCGGAATTGGATAAAAGTATAAGTGGTCTTGTCAAATTCGGTGACAGTTCAAAGGTTAGAATTTGTGGAAAAGGCTCTATTGTCTTCAATTGCAAGAACGGGGAACAAAGGATCGTAAGTGATGTGTATTTTATTCCGGAGCTACAAAGCAATATTCTAAGCCTTGGACAAATGACGGAAAATGGAAACAAAGTTTGGATGGAGAACAACCACTTGTGGGTGTATGAAGAAGATGGAAGAATTTTAATGAAAGTCCCGCGTGCACCGAACCGGCTATACAAAATCTCACTTCGTGTTGGATCCCTGGTATGTTTTCTATCATCCATAAATGAACGAGCATGGCTTTGGCATGCTAGGCTCGGACATTTAAATTTTCAATCAATTTCGGATATGAAAAATAAAAAGATGGTACGGGGCAAAATTCAAACTATGAAAGGTGAACATATTTGTGATGCTTGCATGTTGGGGAAACAAACTCGTGACCCGTTTCCAAACAAAGCGTCCTACCGTGCCTCAAAACCATTAGAGTTAATTCATACCGACTTGTGTGGTCCGATTAACCCGCCCACTTTGAGTGGAAATCGGTATTTTATTTTATTTATAGACGACCACACAAGATATATATGGTTTTACACGTTAAAAAATAAGAATGATGCTTTGGTGTTCTTTAAGAAGTTTACACAGGAGGTCGAGCTTCAATTTTCACTAAAAATAAAGGCGTTAAGAAGTGATCGTGGTGGCGAATTTTTAAACGGCTTATTTGCTTCATTTTGCAATGAAACCGGTATTCGAAGATATTTTACCGCGCCATACACGCCACAACAAAACGGCGTTGTTGAAAGGCGGAACCGAATGATTTTGAACACCACGAGGAGCATGATGAAAGGCATGGGTGTACCGCAAAATTTATGGGGTGAAGCGGCGCTACACGCCGTTTATATTTTGAATCGATCTCCAACAAAAGCGTTAAAAGACATGACTCCATACGAAGCTTTGCACGGGAAGAAGCCAAATATCAAGCATTTACGTGTTTTTGGATGCAAAGCGTACATGAAGGTTCCCTCGGTCAACACTACGAAACTCGATGATCGTAGTAAGTTACTCGTTTATATTGGCAGTGAACCTGGCTCAAAGGCGTATCGCTTATTTGACCCGGCAAATAAAAAATTACATGTGAGTCGGGATGTCAAATTCGATGAGAGAACTAAATTTGAATGGGCTGGTCATAAGCACAATTTAGAAATCGGTGTTGGACCTGAATGGATTGAGTTCCGGGTACAGTATGGAGATGAACCTGTGGTCATTCAAGAAACCGATGTTGCTGCCGAACCAGATCAACATGGGAACTTTGGGCCAAATAATGATGAAGTTGTTGAAGATTCTGTTGAAATCGAAGATCATAAGTCAGACCATAATGATGAAAATGATGAGCAAAATATTACTCCAACAACTAGAAGGTCTACGAGACCTACTGTCTTACCAAAAAGATATGAAAATTTTGTGATGATGCAAGAACAAGAGCCAATACAAATAGGTGATGAACCTGTGAATTTTAATGATGCAAAAAATCTGAAAGAATGGCAGAACGCAATGAAAGTTGAGCTAGCATCAATTGAAGAAAATGATACATGGATGTTATGTAATCTACCCGCTGCAACGAAAGCGATAGGTGTTAAGTGGGTTTTTAAGGTGAAACAGGATGCAAACGGATGTTTGATAAAGCATAAAGCGAGATTAGTAGCGAAGGGGTATGTTCAGGAACACGGCGTATACTATGAAGAGGTGTTCTCCCCGGTCGCGAGAATGGAGATGATTCGATTAATTCTAGCTTTGGCGGCTCGTAATAGTTGGCGCGTATTCCATTTAGATGTCAAGTCGGCATTTTTAAATGGAGATTTGAAGGAGACGTTTTTCGTTAAGCAACCTGAAGGTTTCATTATTCCGGGTAAAGAACACATGGTCTATCGTTTAAAGAAGGCGTTGTACGGGTTACGACAAGCTCCAAGAGCTTGGAATGAGAAGTTGGATGCGACATTGAAGTCGTATGGTTTTATTAAGTGTGCGCGTGAACCGGCGGTTTATAAAAGAGTTGCTAAAGGCGAGCTAACCATAGTTGGTATTTATGTTGATGACTTGATCGTGACGGGTTCAAGTCTTGCTGAAATTAACCAATTCAAGGAGCAAATGAAAAGTAAGTTTAGTATGCAAGATCTTGGTTTACTTACTTATTATTTGGGTCTCGAAGTGTCACAAGAGCATGATCGGATTACTTTGAAGCAAGCATCGTATGCAAAGAAGATTCTAAAACTTGGTGGAATGTCCGATTGTAATCCTACTCGTTATCCTATGGAGCATCGGTTATATCTAGACCAAGACGAAGGCGGTGAAGAAATTAATGTGACCGATTATCGAAAATTAATCGGTAGCTTGCGGTATTTGACACACACAAGACCCGACATTAGCTTCGCGGTTGGTTTAGCTAGCCGATTCATGCAAGAGCCGAAATTATCGCACTTAAAGGCGGTAAAACATATTTTGCGTTATATACGAGGAACCGTTGATTACGGTTTGAGTTATGAAAGGAGTGGTAAGATGGAACTAAGAGGCTATTGTGATAGTTCCTACGCAACGGATCAAGTTGATGGAAAAAGTACAACGGGCATGGTTTTCTATCTCGGTGAAGCGTTAATATCTTGGAATTCTCAAAAACAACAAACAGTGGCGCTTTCTTCGTGTGAGTCGGAGTTTATGGCGGCGACCACAACGGCATGTCAAGCATTGTGGTTAAGAGGTTTGCTAAGTGATTTAACAGGTCGAAAGGAAGAAATGGTCTTGTTACGAGTAGACAATAAATCGGCTATTGATCTAATTAAAAACCCGGTGTTACATGGTAAAAGCAAACACATAAAGACGAGGTATCACTTCATAAGAGAAAGTGTTAAGAATGGAGAGATTAGTGTTGAGCATATTGAAGGAAGCAAGCAACGGGCCGATATCTTAACAAAAGCCTTACCTCGTGTGAAGTTTGAAGAAATGCGAAAGTTGCTTGGCATGGTGGATCTTGGTGGAACAAACAAAGATTAAGGGGGTGAATGAAGTTTTATTTTAATCTTTATTTTAATAAGTCGGTTTTATTAATTTAGATTATTAAGGTTTATCTAACTTAGCTTATCCATAATTGTTAGGAGTGGATATTTGTTTCTTTATTTGAATTTGAGTCAGAGTAGGAACTTGGGGCCCAAGGCTATGGTATTATAAATAGATATGTAGCCAAACAATGTCATGCATCGAATTTGTAATTGTCTTTTCCGTTTCGTTTGATAATAAAGAAAACGCCGTCGTGAGGTTTGTCCACCTCACAAAATTCGTGTGTTCGTTTCGATACCGTTGTTTCGTTTCTAACACTTATTACTTAACACACAATGCATAACAAAAGGGTCATGTGAGAACCAACTGAACAAATTCAAACATGGGTTAACTAAAAATAAATGTGCAGGATGGTAATATATTAGACGATAGTCTTTTCTAACATCTTTCTATTACACTCTAAAATTGTATGGCATTCATTGAGTAATTCAGAAACAGGCTAAAATACTACCAGCATGCTAATGTTGTTCTCAAATCAAGTATCTAATTCTTTCATTAAAACAAGAATTGTGCCAACATATGCAGCCCATCTAGAAAATAAACCTCTTTAGTATATTTCTAAAATTTCATGTGTAAGACGAAATACTTTTGTGACGGATCTCGGGCAAAGTACCTTTTGGTGTTTTCATATAAAATTGGTTGATCACCACATGAAATTTGATATGTATATGTCAAATGTCTGTCCACGGTTGCTCAATTCTAACACATGTGACACTTGATATGATCAAATTTAAAAAATCAAGTTATAAAGAAATACACCTTAAAAAAATCAAGGTATAAAACAACAATCAAGCAAACAAAACATGAAAACAATAACCGCATACCAGTCACCAGACGACATGACAATTCCATTCGGTAATAAAAAAAACACTCAATAACAAAACTAATCAATGAAGTATTTCCTTCAATTCAAAGAAATGTATATTTTTTTATTATATAATCTTTAGAGCAATATCGTCAACTAAAAATGGCAGTGTTGACGAGATTAATGATCAAATGATTGACATGTTTCAAGGGAAGGAAAAGGTTTACGATAGTTTTGATGAAGCCGAAGACGATCGCCACAACTTATATCTGGTCAAGTTCTTAAACTTGCTAACTGTTAGTGGTTTGCCGCCTCATAAATTTCGTCTAAAAATCAGATGCCCCATAAGATTATTGCGGAATATTGATCCATCTCTTAGGTTGTGTAATGGCAGAAGATTAATATGTAAAGACTTTAAGCGCAATGTTATTGATGCGGAGATAGCTGTCAGGCAACATACCGGAAAGAGAGTATTTTTGCCGAGAATCCCTCTATGTTTTTCTAAGGATGAGGTGTTCCCATTCAAGCTAAAAAGAAACTAGTTTCCCATTTGACTTAGCTTATGACAATCAGCAAAGCTTTAATTAGGTCAAACAATTTCACATGTTGGTGTTTAGCATCCGGATTCCGTATTTTCGCATGTACAACTTTATGTCTCTATCAAGAAGGATATCATGCACTAATACAAAGGTATTAGTACATCCTGCCAAAGACTTAAAATGAGACCGGGTATAAACCTCATATGTTGTATATTAGGAGGTGTTACGCGATATATAAAATTCTTGTAAGTGAGAACGTAGTGATTTTTTTATGCATTTGGTGGTTTACGCAAATACATTCTAAATATAGTTACAAGATGTTATTAATTTATATACTTTGGTCACTATTACTAACTTATTCATTTTTCTCTTAAAGAAAGATTAGGAATCTGTCATGGATGAGACAAAGAACAAAATGGGAGACACGTCAGGTATGTATATTATATAAAACATGACAAAACACATGTTACTTATAACATACTTAACATTGTTTTTTAGGTCCCAAACTTGCTCCGGCTACTAACGGGTCAGCAAAACAGGAGAAGATGGAGGAAACTCATCCTCCAAAAGATGTAATAATCAAACATGAAGAAATACAAGAAATCCCACGATCACTCTTGATGATGAATAATAGGCCGACAAGATAGATGAGATCATGCAAATTTGGAAGACATATGACTAAGGTGTTGTTTGTTTTTTCTGTAGGAAAAGGTCCACAGTCTGCGGACCACATCTGCACACATCTGCATAAGAAGAGGTGGACCAAAGGTCTGCAGTCTGCAAGAAGAAGACTGTTTATTTGTTAACGTCTGTAGGCTGCTGAAATAAACTGAAATTTAAATAAACTGATTTTTTTACAACAGTCTGGCGGTGGACGGTGGTGGTGGTGGTGGTGGACGGTGGTGGTGGTGGGTGAGGAGAGGAGAAGGGGAGAAGACATTTGAAGACTTTAAAAGACATTGGAATAAGTCTGCACCAATAAGAGGTCAGGAAGACCTTTTTGAGTGAAAGGTCCTCAAAAAAACAAACAATCTGCAGACCCCAAACGTCTGTACGCGTCTGCGCGACGCAGACAAAAGAGGCCAGAAGTGTTTCTGAGCAAAAAACAAACAGCCCATAAATTGATCTCATGATTCAAGTAGTTCACACATGAGTTTTTAGTTCTCAGCTTTTATGTTTATTAAGGCTTATTTTTCTTTATTCGTATGTTACTTTATTATTTCATCAAATGCTTTTTAAATTACTTTATAATTTCAATGTTAAATCATTTAAGTTACTAGACATGCGTAATGTTTATGACGTATATCCAACGAAATAATGCTACAACAAATATTATACAAATGTGAAATAATTATTGCAATGCAAAGTGTCGCTCCCGCCGCATCGCGCGGGTCTCCTACTAGTTTATTATACTTGGTTTAACGTGTTAAACGAAAGGTTTTATTATAATGATTATTTAATTAATTTCAAAACGTTTATAGTATCTAAAAAGTCCATATAATTGTGGACGAAGACTCTGGAAAACGAATAGACGAAATAATTTATCTCTAAATTGCACACAGTACATATTCTAAAATTCATCTACAAAAATGAAAAATAGATCATACTACCATTTTCCTGATACATCAGATGCTAAGTCTTCATCCAACGTTTGGTCACTAACAGAAAAGAGAAAAGATTAAAATATTTGCAATAAAGTAGAGAGGATCGAAGAACCAATTAAGGAACAATCCTGGGCAAACATTACCCTGCTAGATATGGTGTTGCATGAACCAGCAAGTGCTTTAAGAGACAAGATAGAAGACTATTTGACGCAACAACTACAAATCGAAAACGACATCAATGAATCATTGACGAAATTAAAAAAGGATCTGTCAAGCGAGATTTTGAAAAAGAAACAAAGGATTTTTGAAATTTTAATTAAGTAGTTTTGTATAGTAGATATGATTTTCATTATGTACGTTTTAATTTTAAATGTTAAGCTCTGTTTATTAAAAACAACATTATTTATCCAATCGTCTGTTGTTTGAGAATATCTGTTTATTACAATCTGTGTGTATGTTGAAAACAATTAGTTAAGGTCTGTTTACTAAAAACAAAAAAATAAACAAAGCAACTGTTATATTCTGTTTGGTAAAAACCAAATTAAAGAGTCAATCTACTGTTTAAAATAAAAACTGTATTTTGTAAGGTCTGTTCCATTCACAATGTGAGTTAAATGTATACACAAATTAAAGCTGTGTTGAGATAACACATATCAAAACAAAAAAGAGGATGATCAAATTAAGAGGTAAATATAAAGTTGAAAGAAAAGCCATATTTGATAACATCGTTCAAAGCACGCCATTAATATAGCATAATTTTGAAACATTGTTTAAAAAACTATTGATAACAGATGTAAATTCAAGTGTTTGGTTAAAACAGTTGTTGACTTAGACAGTTGCTACTAACAACTATAACACCTTTACATTTTGAATGTTTGATTACTAAAGATCAATGATCTGTTGATTTTAACGGTAGACTATTTAATCAGTTTTATTATACTCAAATTTGTATTTAGAACAATAATTCTCTTTAACAAAGTCTTTGTCAAACGCCTGTTATAGTTATACCATTCAACAATATTATTGCAATTCAATAATTTGAGTTAAATATTTACTTTAAGAAAAATAAATACAAAATGGAAGACTTATAAAAAAAAGAAGAGTTAATTACACCATTAATTCTTGTGGTTTCCACAAAGTTTCAAAGTCAGGTACTAATAGTTTAAAGTAACAACTTGAGGTATTAACCTTCTAATTGATTTCAATGTTGAGTATTAGGACTAACTTTGTGAAAGTCTAACTAACTCCGTTAAAATCTAGGGGGCATTTTGAAACATTAAAATTAAAAGGTTAATTATGTGTATTAATGGTTAATCTAAAAAAATATTTTATAAAATTCTGGAAAAATTATTTTAAGTTTATAAACTTATAAGCTTTATAAAACAGAATTTTATTTAAAAAAAAGGTAATTAATTATTTTTAATTAGTTAAACTTATTTTATTCATAATTAATTCATTATAAATTCGTTTTTAATCATTTTTATATCAAAAATTCACAAAAAAATATTTTTAACATTTTAAAACAGGATATGAATCTGTTTTAAGAAAACTTGAAAATTTTATATTTTTAACTTATTAAAGTAATTGTTTACTTTATACAATATATTGTGTTATTCCAAACAAAAATAAAAATTATTTTTCAAAAATTATTTTTTTAGAAATGTCAGATGATAATAATAATTTGAATAAATTTTTCAAAAATTATTTTTTTTAGAAATGTCATTAATTTATTAGGTCAAAAGCTCAAAATCAATTTTATCTTTTTCATGTTAAGATACTTTTTTCAGACTTTATCATGTTATTAATTATACTATCTTTCAAAAAAGATATTTTATAAATGTATATACAAAATTCCAAACTACCAGTAAAGATACACCCAAACACCCAAATAAGATGGGTATTGACGACTTGACGTTAGAAAGTCGGTGACACGTACGTGGCACTAATCGAACTTAAAGGAAAAATTTGAGAATAATTCAGCACATGCATAACAAAACAAAACAACCTATTAACTCCTCTTCACCGGCCAACCGTTCAAAAAGAACCAGAAATAAGTATTTATATTTATATTTTAAATCACGATTAATTCAATGAATTTTTATATTTTTTTATGCGAATGAATATAGATTTATATGATTATTCATTTACCACTTTTCAATCGTTTTATATTTATATTTTAAATCACGATTAATTCAATGAATTTTTATATTTTTTTATGCGAATGAATGTAGATTTATATGATTATTAATTTACCACTTTTCAATCGTTTTATAAGAAAAAAAAAAACATACAAACGTTTTCCAATAAAAAAAAATATTTGAAAACTTATTTTTATTTTTGTTTGGAAATGTTAAAATTATTTTTTTGCGAAATTTTGATATAAAAATGATTAAAAACGAATTTATAATGAATTAATTATGAATAAAATAAGTTTAATTAATTAAAAATAATTAAATACCTTTTTATGAAAATAAAATTCTGTTTTATAAAGCTTATAAGTTTATAAACTTAAAATAATTTTTTCAGAATTTTATAAAATATTTTTCCTAGACTAACCATTAATACACATAATTAACCTTTTAATTTTAAAGTTTCAAAATGTCCCCTAGATTTTAATAGAGTTAGTTAGATTTTAACGAAGTTACTCCTAATACCCAACATTGAAATCAATTAGAAGGTTAATACCTCAAGTTGTTACCTGACATTAAAACTTTATGGAAAGCACAAGGACTAATGGTGTAATTAACTCAAAAAAGAAATTTGTGGAAAGACATTTGAAAGTAATATCATTATGCATATGGGATGGAAAGATATATATGAGAATAGTTAAACGAATATATAAATATGGAAAATGATTATTGGGAATTCGTCTCCTTTTATAGTATGAATACACTAACTATTTGTAAAGTTGGTGTTCAAGTTTACTAGTTGTATTTCAAGTAAATATAAATTTCGAAAGTAATTTTATGACTTTTTTTTTACTTTTTATATAATAAAAGACAATTACTTCACAACAACAATAATAAAACAATAATGTTAATAAAGTAACTTGAAAATCGTAATCATTATTTTAGGGCCTTTTTATAACATCTGTTGACAATAAAAACAGCTGTTGTCACATCAAAGTTTTTCAGTATTTTTTGCAACAGATTGGGTAATCTGTGGAAGGAAAAACCCCACCATAAATGATGAAGAAAAAGTGACAAAGCATTGAAAATTATTAATTAAAACTTTTATATATATAATATACTTAATATTAAAACAATATTCATACTTGAAATAATATTGTGAATGCCTCCATTTTTTATAGAATGAATAAACCAATAACTCCTAAGTTGATTTTCAACTTTATGAGTTGTTTTCAACTTTAAATAATATTACTCTTTTCAAATTTATAATTATGACAACTGTACAAATAAACCAAGTAGATAAAAACTTGAAAAATACGATAGTAGTAAATGATAGAAGTATTTTATTTTAGTATTGTTAGACAACTACAAAATATTACCACAAGTTTACATATTATCATTATTATTTATTATTATTTATTGAAAAACAAAAAATATTTATTTTATGATCATTTGAATCGGTAAAATGATTTGAATTCTTTTGTTTTATATCGCTACAAAAGCGAACTAATACCAACAAACACAAACTGTTAACAAAACATGCAAGATAGTGTATACTGATAAAAAAAGTACAATATCGCTACAATACTAAACTAATACCATCAAACAAATTTCTTCTATCAATAAACAAAATACATATAAAATAAACAAATGCAAAGAAAAGTAAATTAACACAGAACTGAAAACAAAAACAAAAACAGAGCATAAAAAACAGATGTTATTATACAACTTTCATCTTAATAACTAATATTACCTGTGTAATAATATAAATAAATAAAAATTAAATTCTATGATGACGACTGTACAATGTCTGTGGACTTACCAACAAATATATCAAACAACTGTCTTCAATTACAGTATATGATGGCCACTGTACAAATGAACGATGTAGATCGAAACTTACAAATGAAGGATCTACATGTTATCAAATAACTGTCTTCGTAAATGTTTGATTAATTAATTTTCCCACTGAAACAACTCTTCAAATTCTTTTCTTTTTTTTAAATACAAATTTCCAGACAAAAAACAAAAAGTATTTACAAGTATTTGTAGAAATATGAACATGTGATGTTTTACGTTTTTCTTATTATAAATAATTGTTTAAATTCTATCTTAGAAAATTGAACAAGAAAAGCTTGTTTAACTTGCTTTGCTAAAAAGACATTGTCACTAACAATGGTAATCTAAAAATTCTTACCAAATAACCATCAATCAAACTTCCATAATTACAATTCATAATTTCATTTAAACATTGAATTTAACAGAAATAAATAAAAAATTGAGCACTTATAAAAGAACAAATACAAAATATCTCTAAAAAACTACTTTAATTAAAACAGAATTACAATATGTGACTTTACAAACTAAATAAAAATACAAGGAAATATAAAAAAAAACCCTACTAACAACGAAACCCTAGTCATTGATCTTTCTTCACAACATCATCGAACCAAATGACAAACCAAAACAATGAAAACCAGTACACGACAGCAGCTCGTATCTAAATATCATCCAGATCCAAAAAGCTTAACCATTGAAAATAGGAAGTGGATGTATATATGTAATAATAAATTGATGTTTTCCTTTAATTGGAAGAATCATTGGAAAACATCAATTTGAAGTAGTTTACCAACAAACTGTTGGCAATCTATTTTCCTTTGATTGAAAGAATCTTTCGAAAAATTTGTGGAAACAGAATTAAAAGTAATATCATAATGCATATTGAATGGAGAGATGTAAAGTGAGAATACTGAAAATGAATATTGGAAATTCATCCCCTTTTATAGACTGAAATATAATAACTACTCGTAATTGTAAAGTTGGTTTTCAACTTTAATAGTTAGATTTCAAGTAACTATAAAGTTGGAAGTTAGTTATCAAAATTTTAATTTATTTTTTATAGAGTGAAAGACAATTGCAAACACAACAATAATAATAAAATAATGTTTTTAATAAAGTTACTTCAAAACCGTAATCATTATTTTTGGGCTGTTGATACGGGTGGTAATTGATGCTTATGCGTCTGCTATAAGTAATCTCTGATTATTAATGATACAACTGTTATAACAAACAGTTGTTGCTTAAAAATAAACTTAACGAGTCATATATCTTTTTTAATACAATTATTATAAACAAAATATAAAAAACATAAACAAACCAAATGCTATGATCTGTTTACTGAACAACAAATTAAAAACTAAAAAAGCTGTTATAGAATTCAACTTTATATTATTACAATCGCATAATTTGAATGAAATATAAAAAAACGTAAGAATTATAAGAAAAAAATCCATATCGATACAAAACTCACCAAAATATAAAAAACGTAAGAATTCTAACAAAGGTATATACAATATCCATATCGATAAAAAACACCAAATTATAAAAAAACGTAAGAATTCTAAGAAAAAAAAAATCCAATATCCATACAAAATTGGAGTAATGCTAACTATGACATTCAATACAAAACTGAAGTAATGCTAACTATGACATTTCTTCCATTAGAATGAAAAATACATACATATACAGGCAGAAAATGACCAAAAAACCTGAAGAAGACAAAAACAAAAACAAAAATAATTACAGATAATAGCTATAACTCCTCAAGAATCAGAGACATATTATTTCACTATACACCCATCTCTAATTAGACAGGCTATAAAGGAGATCGTGATAAGAATAAAATTTTCCTTTGATTGTAAGAATCTTCCGAGAATACCAATTTCAACTTGATTATCAAAGGCTTTACTCTTATACATTTTTTTTCATTGGAAAAAAATAATATTTTTTTATCGTTGGTAGCTTTATTTATTTATCATAATAAATGAAGAGAAATAAAGTTTAAAAAGGAAATGACGAATTGCTTGGCTTTTATAGAGAGATAAAATGTCTTACATATTATAATAAGATTTTTTACTCATTGCGTCAATAGTAAAACCATTAGCAAAACAACTAATAAAATAATATTATAAACATTTTACTCTTAGTGTCACTAATACAAATTTCCAAAGACAATGTCTGTGTCACACCCCGACTTTTCCCTCGTCGGTTGTGACGTTTGGTAGCTTCGCCGCGCAGCGGAAAGTTGTATCTAAGACTCTTACTTCCTGAACGCCAATTCTAACCCTCTAGGATCCCCGATCCCAAGACGTCGCCCACTCCAACCGTGCCGTTGCCAAAGTTTAAACTTGAAAGACATGCTTAAAAAGTCAACATAAAGCTAATTTTGTGAAACCAAAAGTTAAGTTTAACCCGAAATCATTTCAACCCAAAATCTATGTAGTCCAAATCCAGGAACTAGTTGCGTAACCCCAAACTAGGGAATAAAGTTATGATATTCCAAACCAGGAATAAAGTTTTACAAAAACATTTCCATAAGTTTTGAAAGATCCATCATGTTACTACTATCTTAAGATGATAGCGGTTAGCTAGACGCATGAATGCTACTACTACGACTTGGAAACCATTACAGACAAGACGAAATAAGAGTTTGCCCGAAATATGCACTACCATCCACGACAACGTTATGACCGAGACAATATGCACCCGCCTGCCCCCGGCCGACGAATGGGGTCTGTCAGTCCCAATTGAGAGGAACGAGCAACCTAGCGTTTCTTTTTACTCTCTTCAAAGGTTAAACGGGACCTGATTTCACTGAAAGAAGGCAGCGGGTTTTTATCTTGCAACACGGTGGAAATACCATCGTATTGTTCCGTAAGACCGGTTAAAACTTTAATTGCAAGCATGTTATCATCAACAGGAGTACCTACACCGGCAAGCTGATCGGCAAGATGTTTGGCATGTTCACAATATGCGGACATGGACTGAAAGTGTTCAAGGTTGAGATTGGCAGATTCTTGACCAAGGAAGATAACACGGGCGGTCTGATATTTCATATTACCACAACCAAGTACATAACTTTTCTCGTTCCGCTTTCATTTTAATAATAGTTTTTTATATTTTTAGTGTTTCAGTTTGAAAATTTTGTCCCTGTATGCATCGTGCAGATTCTTCCTTTGATTCAAAGATACTATAGGTATGTTTTTTATCCTTAAAAACAATTGTATTTATATTATGTGCTTTAAGTATTAATGCCAATGTTTTTTCATTATTGCATCGTATTTTTTATGTGGTGAACCTTATCCGACTCGAACCGGCAAACCGACCCGAACCCTTGAACCGACCCGAAATTTTTATGTTTGGTCATATGAAATTGAAACACTTAAAAAAGGAACTCAGTGAAAAAAATTCCTGTATCCGCCACTGACCATAACCATGGTCATTTCTAATGTTACAAAGGGTAAAATTGTAATTTCTGAGGTACTGTAGAGATTGAAAGAAGCAATGGCGCATACCTGTGGAAACCCTAATTTCTGACGGAAAGCGCCAGATAATAGGAGCTGAACTTGAAGAGGCAACGATATGACGTAGAGCTCGAAGGCAACGAGAAGATGGAGGAAAAAGAGTGGCGGTGGAAGGTGGAGACAAGACAGAGGAAGAGCAGGGCGTTGGTTTGAGGGGGTGGGTTTTGACTTTTGATGGCACTGGTGGTCGTAGTTTGTTTTTTTTGGCATGTGGCAACCAGAAGGTGTAGGTGAGGAAATAGGGAAAACCGGAACTATTGTTAAGCAGTTCAGCAAATGTTTATAAAAGTTTTTTTAAAACCACCCATGAAAATTTGTTTAATTACTGGTATGCCACAGACGAACACTGTTCCTAAGGCTGGATGTGTTTTGTTATTATATAATAATAATAATAATAATAATAATAATAATAATAATGTTTTGTAGATCAAGTCTCATGAGTTAAAAGCCATTCTGTAAACGTGTACTAACCTTCAAAATATTTTATTATAGCAACTTAGCAATAAAAATGAAAAGCTTGACAATGATAATAATGATGTTGTTGCTACAACAAGGAAAATGATCGGTATTAGGTTAAGAGATGTTATTGGTTATGAGTGTGTTAGGTTTAGAGGGTCCTGGAGCTCCTGGAAGGGACCTGAACAAGGTAACAGACACCGTTAGCCTTAACGCAGGAGGGGTCTCATGCGTTTGGACTCCGGCGTGAGAATAAGTATATATTCGATTGGAGTTGGGAAATAATGAATTAGAGAGTGTAAGAGTAAAGAGAAGAAGTGTGGGGTGAATGTGTAGAATGACAACCCAATGGTCTCCTTATATAGGCAATGGAATTCTGCCTAGGAGCTCCCTTGTGGTAGCCTTCTACTATACCTGGTAAGGATTAACTCTCTATATGCTCCCTGCAGTGAGACTTTGCTCATTTGGTATGTTTTCAGCTTTTACTATTTCCTAGGTCTTGCTTGGAGCTGTGTGATGGTTTTGTCTTGACCATAGTAAGAAGACAAAATACTTTTTTATATTTCCAATGAGTTTTACTGTTTGCTTTCTGCTGCATAGTTACCGTATGGCAGCCACGCTACCCTACGTTAGTTGTTCAGCTCCATTAAGTCAGGCAAGCCTTAACGCTTTACATTACTTTATTTTTTGACGAGGGACTTAAACGTGGTCGTTTTAGGACCCACGTCATCAGCCCCCCAGTCATAAGCATTTGTAAAGAAGTTATAAGTGTTTGTGTCTTGTAAATTATCCGGCTCCTTGGTGACAATGTTAGCCATTCTTACTTTGGTATCGAGGAGCTATTAAATTCCAGGCTCCCCCTTGCGAGCATGGTACTTATCGTGTGTCCTCACCAATTTAATGAAAGTGATTGGCCCTTTGCTTCTAATCATGACCTCCTTTTTAAATAATATAAATAGTCATAATTGTTTCTCGGGAGCAGCTTCGCGTCCCATCAGCTGCTGCAGACTACCGTTGATTTGATGGGTGCCTAGGCTGACATCATGCAAGTGGGAAAGTTGTGAGGCGGTTACTCCCTCGGTAACCGTCCTTATTCATTAATTCAAATTTTAAATTCCTATAAAGCTTGCAACTTTTCATTAATCCCCCATTTCCTTCCCTCTTTAGTAAAATCTTTCTCTCTCTCCCATGATCTTCACTCGCCGGCGTTCCCATTTTCCTCCTTTATATTTGGTAAGTAACCTCCTTCATTTCATATTTGCTTTCATTATGTCTAAAAACGACCTTGCCTCCCACTTTACTCGTTTATCTAAATCTAATGCCGAACGGTTTTGCACCGAAATTGGTATTCCCCTGTCATTCGAGCCGGTTGTTTCAAAGGGGAAAAATCCGATGACCACTGTTCCGGTAGGGAAAATAGCCGTGTACACCTATCAGTTCGATCTGGGTAACCTTCGGTACCCTTTTTCTAAGTTATTTCTCAATGTCCTTAAGTATCACCAACTCTCTCTTGACCAGTTATGCCCCTCCGCCGTTGCTCGAATTTTACACTTCGAGATTGTGTGCCGCTGCCTTGGATATGAGCCTCCCTTGGCCATGTACTTGGTTTTAAAAAGCGCCAGACGCAAAAAAGCGACGAGGTCTAAGCGCAAGGCGCAAAGCGCAAATGCGGTGGGCTTTTGGTACCTGAGGCGCACATATTAAAAAAAACACCTAAAATTATACATAAGTCATATGTAATACACAAAACACATTAATATATATATTTTTAACATCCAAAACACCCACATATATATATGTGTGTCATCAAACACCATGAACAAGCGAGTAGCATAAAGCAAAGTAACGAACAAAAGGAGTTAGCGAGTACAAAGTACCACATAACTCAAAAGTTTGTTTCCAAAAGTACACCACCAAAGTGATTTCAAAAGTTTATGACTAAGGCACTAAGCCAGGACTAATAGCTCCCATCACTATCCTCATCATCATCGATACCGAGCACCTCATCTTCTGCCACACCATGGTCACTCTCACCGATATTCTCTTCTTCAATATCTTCATCATCTTCATCAATAAAGTGATGCAATTAGTAACATCTCTCGCTTCATTCTCCTCGTCATACATGCAACCCATCACCCACTCATTACTTTCATCAATATCATTTAAAAGTATGGGATCCGTGGTGTCACTTCGTTGATACCGTTGCTTCAGTGAACGATTGTACTTAACAAACACCAAATCATTTAATCGGCTTTGTGCCAATCGGTTTCTCCTCTTTGTATGAAGCTGTTAAAATAATAATCCAATTAAATAATAAAGTAAAAAATAACACTATTAGAATGAATGTTTAGTTTGACAACTTACTTGTTGAAAGATACCCCAATTTCTCTCACAACCAGTAGCACTACATGTCAAACTAAGTACCCGAACAACAAACTTTTGCAACTCCGGAGTATCACCACCAAATGCACTCCACCAATCCGCTATTAACAAGTCAACTAATAAATAAATGTTAATCTGTAAAGCTGCTGATTTCAGCCTACAAACATGGCTGTTTGCATCCTATAAAAATTATAATTTGCAGCACTTAAAGCATGGCTATTTGTAGGTTATGATAAGCTGCTATTTCAGCAGCTAGCAGGTAAGCAGAGCGCTGATTTGCAGCATTCATAAGCTGTTAAAAGTAAGTGTTTACCTGTAGATCTCATTTTCCTTTGTCTTATAGCCATTTTACCACCAAATTGACCTGTGGCGTTTTGATATGCATCCAACTGTAGGCTGATTTTGTCTTGAAGTCTTTCATCAGGAATCAATCTTGCAATGCATTTCAAAACTGCCCCCATGATCTCTCCAGATTTTGCCTCTTCTTCATTCTCATAGTAATATTCAGGATTCAAAAAATAGCCGTGGCATGTAAAGGTCTACGAAGTTGGAATTTCCACCTTTTATCTATAATGGCGATCGCTTTAGCATATTGCTTCTCATCGCTGAAACTCGCCTTTATGGTTTCCTTTGCCCTTTTCATGGCTGCGTATATGTATCCCATGGCTGGCTTTTTATCTCCATCAACAATTCTAAGGACTTTAACAAGCGGGCCTAACAACTTTATAGCATACACCATATTTCTCCAAAACTTTTCCTTGATAAGAATGGAGTAAAGTCTCTTCCCACCAACTTCCTTTCCCCATTTGCTATTAGTATACTCAGAAGAAACAATCATCTTCTGCAAATTACTCCTTTGCTTGTGCATTTGGGAGATGGTGATGAATGATGTTGCAAAACGAGTAACCGCAGGTCGATACAAATTGTGTGAATTAGTGAACCTTCTCATCATGTTCACTAGACCCACGTGGTTATATATATATGCATTGACGAACATTGCATCTTTTAGCATCTCTTTAATCCTTGTAATCTTTCCGATGTCCTCCAACATCAAATCAATACAATGTGCAGCACAAGGTGTCCAATACAAATGAGGCTTTGAACCTTCCAAGTATTTACCTATTAAGAAAACAAGAAAATTTAAGTAATATAAGTATTAATGTACAAGCAATCAAGCATAACATAATAAATTAGTAATGTACTTGCTAATAAGTAATAACATGTATAATATTAAATTACATACCCGCTTTGACATAATTTGATGCATTATCCGTCACGACTTGCACAACGTTCTCCTCTCCTACCTCGTCCACCATTTTTTCAAGCATTCCACACAATGTGTGGGCGTCCTTTGTAACCTCTGACACATCAATCGACTTCATAAACACAAACCCTTTAGGGGAATTAACTACAAAGTTCACTATATCCCTTTGCACGGTGGAATCAAGCCATCCATCAGATAAAATGGAACAACCCTTGCTCGCCCATTCTTTCATGTGATTGCCAATCTCCGTTTTGGTGTCCCCTACTTCCTTTTTAAGTAAAGGTACCCTCAACTCATGCATTGTAGGTGCTTAAAATCCAGGCCCAAATTGTGCAACTGCTTCCAACATAACTTTAAAGCTATCATAAGTAGCCGTGTGGAAAGCAATACCCGCATCATAAAACCACCTAGCAATCTCCTTACAAGCATTACCCCTCAATTCTCTTTTAGATATTTCGTTCATAGTTTGTTGCCTTCCTCTTCCTCCATTTCGACCTTTGAGAATGTCTTCGGGTTTAGGCTTGAAGTAGTTGTTTATACACAGATTTTTAGACACATTCCTTGAACTGAACTACTTCCTCTCTTCACCTTTCTAACCACACATTCTTCCTCCTCTTCATCACTTAAATTAAAATCACCAGCTAAGGGGTCGATTGCATTTTTACCCTTGATTTTGTTCAACATAAAATTTTTAATCTCTTCACGAACATGCGTGGGACACTTTTGACATGCTGTGACATTTCTAAACCCTCCAACTAAATGTTGTTTCATCCTATACACCCCTCCTGTAGATGTTTTAGAACAAAAATTGCAAGTGAACCGATTTTTGTTTTTGGGGTCAGCCTTGCCATATTTTCTACCAGGGTCACCCATGTGGGTTCCCGTTGATGCACTAACAGCACCACCATCATCAGTCTCCATTGCAACTTAATAACTATCAGGTTTGAAAACTAAAATTAGACCAGTAATAACCAAAAATAAGACCAGTAATATCAGATTTAAAAACTCAATAACAACTATCATATATATAAAAGAAACATAAAACAAAAATCACATGATAATGATCAATAACAAAATTATACACCCAAAATTCAAACATAAAAGTAAAACAGGACAATAACAAAATTATACACCCAAATTCAAACATAAAATTATCAGATTTAAAAACTCAAAACAGGAACATAGAACCTTAAAAAAGCTGAGTTTTTATAACTACAGAGTACAGAGACAAACAGTCAAACACAAATGAAAATTGTTGTGTTTGCTGAGTTTTTATAGTGCTCTGTGAATTTTTAAGATGAAGAAGAACACAAAATGGAAAGATCGAACAAAAAAGAAGTTGGGTGGAGAAGATTACCAGACAACTTGATGACGGCAGTGAAGGATAAATGGCGGGAAGAAAGGAAGCAGTGGAAAGTGGCTGGAAAGGTAAAGTGGGTGAAACAAAATAAGAAATTAGGGTAAAAAAGTTAGATCTTAAAAGGTAAAGCGGGGTAAAGTGGGCTGACAAATGAAACTTGGGCTGTAGAAAAAGGTAAAGTGGGCCCAATGTTATTTATAATCCATACAATGTATAAAAAAACACAAACCTGTGCCTAGGGTACAATAAGCCCTTAATCCCACGCCTTGTCAATTTACATAAAAGCCCAAAAAGCGCTCGCTTTCGGGAAAACATTCACCTTATGTCACAAAAAGCGATGAAGCCTGCGCCTTATTGCTCTTTACGCCTAGGCGTGCCTAGAGCGCACTTTTTAAAACCCAGGCCATGTATCGTCATTTTTTCAGGCTAGCCAAGAATGGGAATTGGTTTACCATTGAAAAGACCCAGTGTGATCCAGCCCTAATTTCCAGTGTCATAGGGCTTGTCTCTACTTGGAAAGACAAGTTCTTCTTTGTTAACTCTGATATCCTGCCTTTCAAAGCTCCTAGGAGATCTTCGGAGGCTCCCCTGAATGATAAGGAGCCTGATCCTGATACCCTTGATCAGGAGCTATTGGAAAAGCTTCAAACTTTTCCCACTCGACTCCGTACTTTTCCTGAGGATTTCTTAGTCATTATGGGTTTAAGTACCAATTGGGACGATCCGAAGACCGAACCAGTGATATATCATGGTGGGAGGGTATGTGTTGTTGTGGCTTGCTTTCCCTACCCATCTTTCTTTGCTTGTTTCTTACCTGACTAGCTTTTCTTTTTGCAGAAATGAGTACCCTCGATTTTCTCGCGTTGGACGATTTTTCTGATGTCAAGTTCAAAGTTCGTGCTTCAAGTGAAGGGAAGAACGTGGTAGTGAGGACCGAGCATGTTCGTTTCCAAGGGGAGTATACCAGCATTATTTCTTCAACCTTAACCATTGCAGAGCCTTCTGGGAAGAAGGCAGTCACTGTTCGTCGCTCCAGCAAGCGCCTGCAGACTGCTTCTTCTGATCAGGGGAACACACCTGCCATTCCCTTGGTTCTTGAGGATGAGAATGAAGATTCCTCAATAATAGCCTCTGCTATGGGTTTCGCACCTACTTCAGGGAAATGTAAGCTTACCCTGTCCTCCCCTAAGAAGGATGATGTTGTGTTTAAAAAGCCAAAGGATGTTGCAGTTGAGAGTGGGAAACATGAGCTTTTGTTATTGCAAGGTGAGGGAGGTGAGAGCTCTAAGGCAGCTGCCGATATAGTTGGTGACCCTTCTGCACAACAGGGTCATGGTGAGGGGATTTTCGTGCCGAAGTGGGATGTGAAGAGTAGTGATGTTCTGAAGAAAGATTGAGACTTTCTATGAGGAGCATGAAGCTGAGCTGGTGAAGGTGAAGGAGGAATTGGCACGTTATGTTGCTAGAGAGAAGGATTTGGTGCATGAGTTGGCTGTGTCCATGACTCAACTTGGTTTGGAGAAAGATAAGTTTGATAAGATGTTTAAAGGGTTGAATGAGGAGAAAGAGAAAGTTGCTGAGGAGAGGCAGGGCTTGGCTCAGGCTCGTGAAGCTGTTAAGCAGGAGCAAGTGGCGATAGAAAAGGTTGGTTTGGAGCTTCGGGCTCAGGTTGACCGTCTGACCGAGGAGAAGGAGTGGTTGATATCTAAAGGTGTGGCACGCTTTTTCAGCAACCTTTTGCATTCCCAGGAGTTTAACGCTCCTCTTGTTGATATCTATGCAAAGGCTATAGCCTTTGGTCGTCATGGGGGAATCCAGGTTGGCTTCAAGGTGGCAGAGGAGGGTCAGAAGCCTGAGGATCTTCCATCTTTTAAGCCTTCTTCCGGGACAGAATTTGTTGATGCAGTGAAAGCGATGGAGCTCTCCACTTATCCTTACATTTCTGCCATCACCAAGGCTTCTCAGCAGCCTCTTAGCTTCCTGCAAGACTTGGAGCCGAAGGGTTTGAAGAAGGATGTGGCCAACGAGGTTTTCCAGTCTTATGTGTCCAAGAGGCCTCTCAAGATCATGCTTGAGGGAGGTAGTGGTGAGGAAGGTAGTTCGAAACGCTTTAAGCCTGTTGGTTCGTCCGGGGTTCCACACTTGGAGTAGGTATTTGAGAGTCCCACCCTACTTCAAGCCATTGAGGTTGATTCTACCCCTCCCTCCGTCGAAGATGATCCGTTTGTTGGCCTGGACACTGATGGCCTGTATGAAGATGTTGGTAACAAGACCCTAGCTTCCTCCGGTGAAGGTGATGCCAGCCAGGAAGCCGAAGACTCTGCTACCCCCTGATCTAGTTATGTTTAAATTGTCTTTTGTAATGAACTTTTGGTTGTTAGCCCTAGGGGATTTTTAGGACTTTTAATAGAAATGCTCCCCCTTTAGGGGTGATGCTCCTTTTATGTTTAATGCTTGTTTGTTTTGAATGTTTTACTTGTCATGTGTTGTGTTTGCAATGTCCTTAACCTTTCACATAGAGTTGGATGTTGCAGTCATCCAGCCCAAGTTACTTAGCCAGGGAGCCGATGCAATACTTACCTTATTAGCTTGTTTGTTTAATAGGAACCCCATTCAATGGTTGTTATTTTAAATGCTCGTCTTTTATATTTTTATGTGAACATGTATGAGCTGTCTTGGTGTGAGGAACTCACCCTCTTTCATGGGTTTAGGTTTTCCTTTTAAGACTTGTCCCATGGAGTTGTGGATTGTATTAGGAACTCACCCTGTATACAGGAAGGTTATTAGCCTTGTTTCCTGTTGAGCAGTTGTGGCCTGGGAGCTCATCCCCGTTTCATGGGTAGGTATAGCACCGGACCCCATAGAACCTTGTTAGGAGGGGCTCACCCTTTGATAAGATAAGTGACAAGTAAATCGTTCTTAAAACAAAGTTCTTCTCATTAGTCATAACGTTTGGAGTACATAGTGGTATTACAACCAATTAAACATAAAATCGTTTCAAGTGCTTGTCACTCCAATGTCTTGGGACCATCTTGCCGTTGGGGTCAGCTAGCTTGTAGGACCCCCCCCTTGTGAGCCTCCTTGATGATATAGGGAACTCCTCTTGGGACCTAGCTTGCCCACACTTTGCTGCTTGCTGGCTTCATTGTACCTTAACACAAGATCCCCTGGTCTGAAAACCTCCTTTTGAACCCTTGTGTTGTAGTAGGCTTCCAGCTTCTTTTTGTATCTAGCCTCCCTGATGAAGGCTTGGTCCCTTGTTTCTTCCAGGAGGTCCAGGTTGAGCAGCACCTCCTCGTCATTGTGTTGTGAGTGTTTGCAAACACTTCTCCTTGAGCTTACCCCAATTTCTGTAGGTATGACAGCTTCGCATCCAAAGACAAGGCTATAGGGCGTCCTTTGGTGGCTAGTCTTTTCCATGGTTCTTATTGCCCATAACACACTTGGGAGCTCATCGACCCATTTTTTGCCATATCTTCCCAGCCTTGTTTTGATTCCTTCGACGATGCTTCTATTCATGCATTCAACCTGCCCATTGGACTGGGGTAAGCTACTGAGCTAAATACTTGCTTGATGCCTAGCTCGGAGCACAAGCTGCTGAACGGCTTGTGGGCGAATTGCTTTCCGTTGTCGGTGATGATCTCTCCTGGTAGCCCATATCTGCAAATTACTTGTTCCCACACGAAGTTCATCACATGTTTCCCAGATATGGTAGCCAATGGCCTAACCTCTGGCCACTTGGTGAAATAGTCAACGGCTACCAGAATGAACTTTAGCTTTCCTGGGGCTTGTGGGAAGGGACCCACTATGTCCATCCCCCACTTATAGAAGGGCCAGGCAGAGATGATGGGTACAAGATCATGCTTTGGGTTGGTCTTCACCGGTGTTTGCAATTGGCATGCTTCACACTTGCGAATTGTTTCGAATGCATCTTTGTGCATAGTTGGCCAATAATAGCCAAGATTCATTAGCTTCGACACGACAGCACGAGGTCCAGCATGCATGCTACATATCCCTTCATGTATCTCCCTGATGAGATAATTGCTTTGATTGGGGCCCACACACCTGAGTAGGGGTGCCAAATAGGCCTTCTTGTCGAGCTTATCGTCTTTAATCACATATTGCCTTGCTTTGATGACCAACCTCCTTGCTTCTTTCTCATCATCTGCTAGCTTCCCTTCCTTAAGGTAGGACACAATGGGAGTCATCCATGTGGATTCTATCTCGGTGACAACATCTTGCACCTCTTTGTCGTCAATGGATGGTTCTCAGAGCACCTCAACTAGAACCTTCTTAGTTAGGTGAGCAAATGCTAGGGAAGCCAATTTGCTCAAGGAATCAGCCTGTTTATTTTTGGTCCTTGATACTTGCTCAAGTGTGAAAGCCTCAAATTCCTTGATGAGCTCTTTAACCTTATCTTTGTACTTGATCATTTAAGGCTTCTTAGCCGCGTACCCTCCATTTACTTGTTTGACCACCATGTTGGAATCAACGAACACCTTTAGTTCTCGAACCTTCATACGTTTTGCCAATCTTAAGCCGGCTAGCAAGGCCTCGTATTCAGCAACGTTGTTAGTGCAGGGAAAGTTGAGATGGAGCTCATAAGTGTATTCAGTTCCGTGGGGGTCCCTGATGACAAGACCAGCCCTGGAACTCTCTACACTTGAGGCTCCATCACTAAAGAGACACCACTTCCCATTGAGGTCAGGCCGTTCCTCCTTGACCTCATTCATTTCTTCTTCTGTCTGCTGGATGGATAACTCAGTGAGGAAGTTAGCAAATACTTGTCCTTTGTAGGCCCTCCTGGGCACGTATTCTATCTTGTGCTCCCCTAAGCCAACAACCCATTTTGCCAACCTCCCCGAATCTTCAGGTTTTTCTAGGACAGAGCGTATAGGTTGGCCAGTGACGACTTTCATTGGGTGAGCTTGGAAATATCGCCTCAGCCTCTTGGCAGTGTGCACAAGTGCTAGCACCAGCTTCTCTATGGGAGCATAATTGATTTCAGCATCTTTGAGGGCCCGGCTGACATAGTAGACAGGAATTTGCTCTTTCCCCCGGTCAAACAGGAGGACTGAGCTGGCCGCTTTTGATCCTGCAGACAAGTAAACTGTTATTACTCTCCCCTTTTCAGGTGTGGCCATTGCCATTTCTGGCAAGGAAGCTATGTGTTTTTTAAGCTCAAGGAAGGCAACTTCTGCCTCTACCGTCCAACGAAAATCCTTCTTATCAACACAGATTTTGAGTGTTTTAAAGAAAGGTAAGGATTTTTCCACGGACTTGGGCAAGAAACGTTTCAAAGCAACAATTTTACCATTGAGGCTCTGTACTTCCTTATTTGTGGAAGGCAACTTCATGTCTAGGACAGCCTGAATCTTGCTTGGATTAGCCTTGATACTTTGCATCCCCACTATATGGCCAAGGAATTTACCCTCCTCGAACCCAAAGGAACATTTCACTGGATTGAGCTTCATGTTTATTCCTCGGAGGTTATCGAAGGTTTCCCGGATGTCTTGGATCATGGCCTCCCGGACTTGCTCTTGATGACCAAGTCGTCTACGTAGGCTTCCATATTTTTCCCAATCTGTTTTGAGAAAGCTTGATCTACCAGAAGTTGGTAAGTTGCCCCTGCATTTTTCAATCCAAAGGGCATCTTTTGTAGCAAAAGATCCCTTTGTCAGTGTGAAAGGCTGTCTTTTCTTCGTCTTCCGGTTTCATTTGTATTTGATGATATCCCTTGTAGGCATCCAAGAAGCACTTGTATTGAAAACCTGTGAGGGAATCTACCTTCTAATCAATTTCGGGCAGGGGTAGCAGTCTTTAGGGCAAGCCTTGTTAAGATCCTTGAAATCCACACACATCCTCCAAGTTCTGTCTTGCTTTGCTACCATAATTGGGTTGGAAACCCAAGAATGGTATTGGACCTCCCTTAGGATGCCAGCTTTTACTAACTTTGACACCTCTTGACAAGCCGCCTGGCTCCTGACCGGGGCCAAGCTTCTCTTCTTCTGGACAACCGGCTTGTAGGAGGGAGCTATGTTTAATGCATGCTCAACAAGGCTTCTTGGGGACTCCAGTTAGTTTAGTCATGATCCCTTTAGGGAGCTGGTTGTTAACTTTGATGGTCTGCTCCGGGTAGGAAAATGACCTGCACAACAAGAAAAATGACCGGGATTAGGTTAAGAGATGTTATTGGTTTTGAGTGTGTTAGGATTAGAGGGTCCTGGAGCTCCTGGAAGGGACCTGCTCAAGGTAACAGACACCGTTAGCCTTAACGCGGGAGGGGGTCTCCTGCGTTTGGACTCCGGCGTGAGAATAAGTATATATTCGATTGGAGTTGGGAAATAATGAATTAGAGAGTGTAAGAGTAAACAGAAGAAGTGTGGAGTGAATGTGTAGAACGACAACCCAAGGGTCTCCTTATACAGGCAATAGAATTCTGCCCAAGAGCTCCCTTGTGGTAGCCCTTCTACTATACCTGGTAAGGATTGACTCTCTATATGCTCCCTGTAGTGAGACTTTGCCCATTTTGTCTTAACCATAGCAAGAAGCCAAAATACCTTTTTATGTTTCCAATGAGTTTTACTGTTTGCTTTCTGCTGCATAGTTACCGTATGGTAGCCACGCTGCCGTACGTTAGTTGTTCAGCTCCATTAAGTCAGGCAAGCCTTAACACTTTACATTACTTTATTTTTTGATGAGGGACTTAAACGTGGTAGTTTTAGGACCCGCGTCATCAGATGTAAATGCTAAAATCTAAGGATACGTACCGTAACCAATTCCTTAGGCTAGTAAAAGTACAAAACATGGTGTTGAGGTGTTGAATGATGATCGGTTGTTTGTGTTAAAGGAGAATTTCGATGTTTTTAACTTTTAAGGGATGTTTGGTTAATTAAGTGCTGAATCATTAAGAGGTCTGAATGGTTAAGAGGTCTGTATAGTTTAGTGCTGAATCATTAAGTTGGACCTCTTAATGGTTAGTTTTCTTGTTCCACATTGGTACGAGAGTTTTATTAAGGTTCAGCCTAGTTCAGTGCTTAATGATTCAGTGCTTAATGGTTCAGCAACATCCCAAGTCTTAATGATTCAGCCTTAACCATTCCATTCAGAGGCTGAAACAAACGCGCTGAATGCTAAATCATTCAACACTGAATGGTTAAGAGCCTCTTTAAGAGGCTACCAAACAGCCCCTTAATCCTGATCGAGATTTAATTTTGAAATGCATGGAATGTCTTTGCCTTTATGTATTAAAATATAATGTATCTGTTGCTAAGTTTACCAAAGAGGAAGTTGATAGATGCATCATGAGTCACATTGCTATTACTAACCGGTTTGAAGCAATAATGTAATGCACCATCATTGCAGCCCAAAGAGGAAATTGAAATGGTGCATGCATGCGTTGTATTGCAATTAACCCCATCATCATGCATTAAGTTTGTGAATTAACACGGACCCGACCGGCCGGTCGGACCGGGAAACGGAACCCCGGCCGGTCCGGGTTGCTATATCGGACCGCTGTTGACCCGGTGACCCGGCCGGTCGGACCGGGATTTATGAGGTCACACCAGTTTTTTTATTTATTTTTTGGGGTTTTGGTTTGTGGTTTTGGGCCGGTTCATTGGACCGATCGGACTGGTGAATTGTCAGGGACTCTGATTCGATGTCCGTTCCGGTTCTGAAAACATTGGTTTAACCTTTGTGAATCACCCTTGAAATCATTTCGACTTTAATAAGTTTCAATTTACGAAATCCATAAATAAAAAAATATAATCTTAAGTACTGTAGAAATAAAACTCTATTCAACAAACTAGGTGTATTAATAAGCGCGTTGCGCGTTTTTCACATGACGCGTTAATGCGATTTTGGTAACTGACAAAGGCATAGAGACTAACCTTGAAAAATGAGAAAATACAAAAGTGGCAGTGGCTACGCGGAGAATACCGGGAATCTCCCGCGGTCCGCGCAACATGGTGGAGATGGCGCATGGTAGATGTGGTAGGTGGCCGGCTGCGTACGTTAGAGTGAAGTAGCTATTCATTTCGTGGTCGTTAAATATATAGATAATAAACGGACAAAAACCGAACCCGTGTGAAATCGGGTAAAAAACGCATTATGTCGGGGGCCAAAATGGAAAATAAAAACTTAATAAAAAAGTTGGTGGCCAAAACGAGAAAAAAACTTAAACAAAAAGTAAAAAAACATTGTGTGGCCAAAATGAGGAAAAAAACTTAATAAAAAATTTGGTGGTCAAAATGGAAAAAAAAAAAGTTAACAAAAAAAGCAAAAAAAAATGTGGCCAAAATAAAAAAAATGAAACTTAACTATTTAAATCAAGATGTTTATTAATATTAGGGTTGTGCAAAGGGTCTGGAACTGATCCGGACCCACCAGAACCGTATACCCTTTTATTATTGAAATTAGGAACCACGAACCGAACCTTAAAAGGCTATGTGGTTCCGGGTCCTAAAGGTTCTGAGGGCCACTTTTAGAGGATTTACATATTTCTATTCTTTCACCATGCTCGTAAAAGAATTCCTCCATATGGTTCTAAAGCCGTCCGTTGTGGACGCGCGAGCGAACGTGCGCAAGCCACCGACGTGACTATCCAGTAATCCGGTCACTTGACCCCGTTGTGGCTGGAGGTGAGCAACGGCGTGACCAAATGTCACTTTTTCCCGTTAACCCACGCAACCACCATCGCTTGTGCTCGCGCCGGAACTGTTCGTGTGGGGCTGTTGTGGTTGGGGGTGAGCACGGGCGCTGAAACCTCATTTGCGTCGTGCTACTCGCGCTTCCACAACGGACAATCTAACAATAGCCCATGAGTTTTTTTTAAGTCATTTTTCGTTTTCGACTTATGTTTTCGTAACAATTTTGGATATAATATATATTATATAATATATCATATCTATGCATATCCATTAAACCGAAAAAAATTTCAAGAAAAATACTTTGTTATTATTATAGATAATATTTTTAATATTGTATTAACATTACATGAAATCGATTACAATAAAACGTAAAAACGAATAGTGAAAAGACTAAAAAAGATTATTTTTTTATTTTTTAATTAAAATACAAACGGTTCTTGTAGATCTTATATTAGAACCGTGGGTTTGGAAACGACCCGACCCGACCCGGAACCGATAATTCATATAAATCTAGAACCGGAAACCGACCCATATATTTAAAAAGGTTCGGGTCCAAGGTTCTCGTAGGTCGGGTCCAAGGTTCCTGTGGGTCCGAACCACAAAATGCTCACCCCTAATTAATATATTGTAATTGTAATTAGTGAACTAATAAGTTATAATTAAACATAATTTGCAAAAAACAAAAAGACAACCGTAACAACCCACTACTAGTTATCATATGCATGGCATGCATGTTAGATATGTTGTGCTCATGCATTACATTATCAAACCATTTAATCGTATAAGAATTAGGTTTTGCCTTAGTCTTAATTGCCTAAAACAGGTGATATTCGTTTTTTTGTCAAATCTTTAGTGGAATTACACATCCTTACTTAACCTTAGTAACTATAACTAAAAATAGATTTCGTGTACACTGCACGCTATATATACATGAAGAAACAATAACCGGAACGGCTGTCCGGTGTATGCCTCGACGGTGTTGAATAGTGGAACTGCAGCTCGGTCTCCGTCTTCTCCGGTAAGATCCAGACCTGCAAGTGAGAAAGGAAAGGTGGGGCGTGGAGGTGACTGCTAGGAAACCACGAATGGAGTCCAACGTACAGACACAAAAAGTGATGGCGGCAGCGGCGGCAGCGGCGGCAGCTATGTGTTATCAGGGGGTAATATGTATGTGATAACTTGTGCCCTAATGAGAGGTGAAGACCTCTTATATAGGGCTTCTCATGGGCCTTAATGGGCCGAACATCATGGACCCCTAACTATATGGGCACATAGCCCATTGGCACCGAGCCCAGTTAGGGGGTTACCTCCACACCCCAATATTAGTAAATAATATAACAAGTAACAAGTAATAAAGACGGTATCTCGGGTCAAGCACCATACCTCTACAAGTCCCCCTAGTCTAGTGCTGCTCCTACGTGTCAGCGTGGGTGGAGTGCTAGACTAACCAGGAGTGCTCAGGAACGAAGATTAAAAGCTTTATCTTCTCGGTGGGCTAATGACTTCGAACGTTTCATCCTTTTGGCGGTGTGCGGGAGGTTGCTCGTTGCGCTTATTACCAACTAAGTGTCACCTTCTAAGCGAACTGTCACCGACGCGTGTGAGGGTTGCTCTTTACGCTTGTTATCGGCTAAGTGTCACTTTCTAGGCTAACTGTCGCCGGCGCGTGAGTGTTCAGAAATGTCACACCCTCAAATTCCACTGCGAAGTGTATACCGCGAGGAGCGTGACACACCAGGATCCACATAGCCATAAGTCATATGAACGACTCTAAATGCCCAAATCATTTAGCTCGTTTTCAAAAATATAGTTTTAACATTTAACCAAAAAGTTTAGATAAGTTGCGGAAGCGTAAATCAAACATAATCGTTTAAGTTCATGCGCAAAACAACGCGCCCAAAATAAAACCATTGAATGTAAAGCAAAGTATAAGTTAAATAATGTTCACAACCCATGACACAATGATACATGTCCTATCGTGCTCCGAACCTAGAGACCTGCAAAAGCATGCTATCGTGTGTCAACATAAAGTTGGTGAGTTCACAAAGTAAGGTAAGTAAAAGTTTAGGTTTCCCAAACCAAGAACAACAGTTAGGTTTCCCAAACCCAAAACAGTAATCAATAACCACTAGTTCAGCGTATGCCAAGGGTAGCTAACCCATTCATGATAACTAAACAATGATATACCGAATTGCTATTCAAACGATGCACTCGCCCCGCGAGCTGGTTTTTGCCTCCCATCATTGCCTATCAACAATGATAAAATCTAAGGTCGTAGTTCACGCCGGCTCCCAGCACGGTGTGAGGTTTGTCAAACCTAATAGCGCTATCAACTAGTAACCCGCTTGCCATAACCCGGCAACTCATTCGGTAAATAGTGAAGGACTTTCGTGATAGAGTGCAGTTTAGTTCATCAAGGACAAAAGATATGAAACTAGTAAAATGCGATTCCTCCCAGGAATCAGTGTATCTCAACTCGAGATAGAATAAGCAAATCCCAATTTCTCCCAGGAATAAACCCATCCCAAAACCCGGGATAAAACAGTAGTCCCAAACCTGGACTAGAAAAAGTTAAGTAAGTTGTCTCCCCGAGACGCATGCTGTTGAGAAAAAGTAGTGAAACTCACCTTAGGTTGCGTTAAGTGCTAAATCCAAATCCAAGTAAGAAGTAGAGACTCGCTACCGACTCCCTTAAGCCCTTTAATCTTCTTGATTATAAACCTTCTCAAGCTCCAAAGATTTTTAGATTATGTTAATGGCATAGGGTAGGGGTATAATTTTCGTAATTATGCAGCTTAGGGTAATTAGGGTTGAGTTATATTGTTTAAAAGTGATAAAAAAACGTTATTTTATAATAATTCCCAGCGAAATGGGCTTTGAGAGGGCTTTGGGCCGCGTCAGGAGTCAAGAAGCCTGTTGTGCGTCTCCACCGCTGTTCCGCCTATTTTTCTTCTTTTCTTTTTGTTGTTATTTTTCGTTTCTTGACAATTAAGTCAAGTCATTCTCATCATCATTCATTCTTATTCTTATTTTTTTTTTTTTTTTTTTTTTTTTTTTTTTTTGTACTTGGTATCACCAAGTTTTCGTAACACTAAATTTAATTTAAATTTTTTTTACTATTAAACACACACACACACATATATATATATATATATATATATATATATATATATATATATATATATATATAATTAATATATAAAATATTTAACCCAAATATTTTATAACTAATATATGATTGTCATTCTGTCAAGTGTCGGTTACGAGCTCGGTACTATGTTTTCGCATAATAACATGTAACGTCACATAAGTTCACAAATAAATTCACATAAGTACATAATTACAAATATTATCAAACAAGTTATTATGTAGTTATTAGTTTTATCATTTCACCAACGTTCAGGGTTCAAGACTTGTGTATGAGATCTGGTAATCCCCGAATTACCGTTTATACAGTTATTAGCCTATTACAGTGTACTGTATGACTCACTTAACAAACCGTAGTCAAGTAAAATGCTACGAATTATCGTGTAAGTTAACTAGAGTTAGGTTAAACTATTAACCCGAAAGTGCGGGGTGTCACATCATCCCCAAGTTGAAAAGAATTTCATCCTGAAATTCGGCAAGTTATCAATGGAACAGGTGTTAAGAGAGAGAAGAATTTTGAAAAATTTTCTGTGTGTCACATCATCCCCAAGTTGAAAAGAATTTCGTCTCGAAATTCAGTTCGAGTTTTCGATTACGAGCTCTGAGTTCTCCTAAAAAGAGATGCCAACACTGGCGTTTTTTCGATGTAGCTGGCCAGATAAGATTTTCCCCACCAGAACGAGGGACACCAATCACTATCTCGTGCCAAAGATTTCAGTTCATGGCTGGACAACCCGTCCGCGCCCATGATGATGTCAAAGCTACGAAGGGCAGTTGGGATGATAAGATTGATACCTAATGGTTAGTTAAACCGTACGGGTTTCTACTTGTAATAGATCTAGGTAACTTTGATAAGCTTACCATCAGCTAGTTCTATGGTGTGTTTGAATTCAAAGAGAATTGGGTCTAACCCTAGAGTTTGCACTAAAGTCCAAAGGCACATGCTCAATCAGCATCAGATTCAAATAGAACATTAGCAAATTACTTATTTATAAAGAACGTACCCGTCACGCATTGTTGTTATCATTGTTCCTATTGTTGTTATTGTCACCATTGAGCTGGGGACAGTCCCTTTTGTAGTGAGTTTCACTCCCACACTGGAAACATCCTTTTCCAGTATTTCGACGACTCTGTTGCCCCTGGTGTTGTTGCTGATTCTTTGGGAATTGAGCACGACAGTCCTTAGCTGCATGACCAGCTTTTCCGCATCGTTCACACTTTCCGTCCTCACATGGACCAGAATGATGATAGTTGCACTGTTCACACTTCGGGTGCCTCCCCTTGTAAGTACCCTGGTTATTGTCAGAAGGGGTCTGGTTGCTGTTGTCGTTTGCACCTGACCTCTTCCGCTGCTGCTGACTGCCGCCACCACTTGAGACCTTGTCCGAGCCATCTTCCCATTTCCGCTTGTTATCTTTAGTGGCAGACGATGAGGTACCCCGTGGGGGCAAGATTCCTTCTTCCACCATCTGATCCGTTAACTGGTGGGCTAAGCGAATGACTTGCTGAATGTTATTCAGGTTAGCAGCAGTGACCATTCCTTTAATCTGAGGCACTAAGCCCTTGATGTACAGTTCAATTCGTTTGTAGAGCGGAGTAGAGCAATTAGGGCACATGGTCGCCAGCTCATGCGACCTAGTAGTATAAGTATAAGTCTCAATCTCCGACCCCACCATTTTCAGGTTATGGTATTCAGTCTCCAACTTCTGAATCTCATCTCGAGGACAGTACTCCTCCTTCATCAGTTCCTTGAAATCCGCCCAAGGTGTAGCATTGGCCACATCCACCCCTAGCATCTGCACCTGCGTGTTCCACCAGGATAATGCCGCATTCTCAAGTGTAGCAGTGGCATATTTAACCCTGTCAGCTGGGGGACAGTTACACATAGCGAAGCATGATTCCAACTTTTCGAACCACCTCAATAGCCCGACTGCTCCTTCAGATCCTCCGAAATTCTGAGGCTTGCAGTCCATGAATGACTTGTAGGTACAAACAGGCGGGTGATGAGCAGGTTGACCTAAGCACATACGTAATGGAGAATAAGAGTAAGATCAGTGTCCGAACAATGAGAGCTTAGAAACAAAAATAGAGACTAATTCGAATAAGTTGTTACCAGCTTGAAAGGCTGCAAGGGCTGCAACTACCCTTTCGTTAATTATTGCATTCAGTTCCGCCTGTGTCATATTGATGTTTCCCCGTCCATGTCCACGTCCAGCCATAGTGATCCTACATTCACCATAAGCTCATGAGACATAAAAATATGCGGGCCATACGATCGTTCACACGTAGTGTAGGCGAACTGGAATAAAGAACAAACTTTAAGAGAACAACTCAGTCTCGACTGGGTCTAGAATAAAAGAAAGAAAGATCAAGCGAATAACGATAGGAATCAATCGTCTCCGTGCTCAGTTAAAATAATAGAGTCTCCATATTCAATCTCTTCGGGTTTGATGGGTTCGGGTTCCTTCTCTAATTCCTCTTCCTCCTCCTCTAGTGGTGTAAGTGTTATCTATAGTTATTCGCGTGTAGTACTAACGTCCTACTCGTTCCTCCTAGTAGCCTTCCTCTCTCACCTGTAATGTCGCACCGTGTTCAATGGTTGATTCTCGCACTGGTACTCGATGGCTAACTCCCCCATCCATGAAGCTGGTTGGAATTTTAGTCCCAATGGATGCGCCACATGGCCTAGCTTTCGTCCTTCACCAAGGATGTGCTTGATATCGGATTTAGTGTTAAAGGATTGTGTATCTCCTATAACTAGTTAAGCAAGTATACATGGCTCGAAAGCTAGTTGTGCACTTAAGCTGTGAGTGTACTAATGCAATGCTTATGCTATGACAGTTATAGACTAGACTCACCATGCAGTCCTAGTTCACTATAACCAATGGCTCTGATACCAATCTGTCACACCCTCAAATTCCACTGCGAAGTTTATACCGCGAGGAGCGTGACCCACCAGGATCCCCATAGCCATAAGTCATATGAACGACTCTAAATGCCCAAACCATTTAGCTCGTTTTCAAAAATATAGTTTTAACATTTAACCAAAAAGTTTAGATAAGTTGCGGAAGCGTAAATCAAACATAATCGTTTAAGTTCATGCGCAAAACAACGCGCCCAAAATAAAACCATTGAATGTAAAGCAAAGTATAAGTTAAATAATGTTCACAACCCATGACACAATGATGCATGTCCTATCGTGCTCCGAACCTAGAGACCTGCAAAAGCATGCTATCGTGTGTCAACATAAAGTTGGTGAGTTCACAAAGTAAGGTAAGTAAAAGTTTAGGTTTCCCAAACCAAGAACAACAGTTAGGTTTCCCAAACCCAAAACAGTAATCAATAACCACTAGTTCAGCGTATGCCAAGGGTAGCTAACCCATTCATGATAACTAAACAATGATATACCGAATTGCTATTCAAACGATGCACTCGCCCAGCGAGCTGGTTTTTGCCTCCCATCATTGCCTATCAACAATGATAAAATCTAAGGTCGTAGTTCACGCCCGGCTCCCAGCACGGTGTGAGGTTTGTCAAACCTAATAGCGCTATCAACTAGTAACCCGCTTGCCATAACCCGGCAACTCATTCGGTAAATAGTGAAGGACTTTCGTGATAGAGTGCAGTTTAGTTCATCAAGGACAAAAGATGTGAAACTAGTAAAATGCGATTCCTCCCAGGAATCAGTGTATCTCAACTCGAGATAGAATAAGCAAAACCCAATTTCTCCCAGGAATCAACCCATCCCAAAACCCGGGATAAAACAGTAGTCCCAAACCTGGACTAGAAAAAGTTAAGTAAGTTGTCTCCCCGAGACGCATGCTGTTGAGAAAAAGTAGTGAAACTCACCTTAGGTTGCGTTAAGTGCTAAATCCAAATCCAAGTAAGAAGTAGAGACTCGCTACCGACTCCCTTAAGCCCTTTAATCTTCTTGATTATAAACCTTCTCAAGCTCCAAAGATTTTTAGATTATGTTAATGGCATAGGGTAGGGGTATAATTTTCGTAATTATGCAGCTTAGGGTAATTAGGGTTGAGTTATATTGTTTAAAAGTGATAAAAAAACGTTATTTTATAATAATTCCCAGCGAAATGGGCTTTGAGAGGGCTTTGGGCCGCGTCAGGAGTCAAGAAGCCTGTTGTGCGTCTCCACCGCTGTTCCGCCTATTTTTCTTCTTTTCTTTTTGTTGTTATTTTTCGTTTCTTGACAATTAAGTCAAGTCATTCTCATCATCATTCATTCTTATTCTTATTTTTTTTTTTTTTTTTTTTTTTTTTTGTACTTGGTATCACCAAGTTTTCGTAACACTAAATTTAATTTAAATTTTTTTTACTATTAAACACACACACACACACATATATATATATATATATATATATATATATATATATATATATATATATATATATAATTAATCTATAAAATATTTAACCCAAATATTTTATAACTAATATATGATTGTCATTCTGTCAAGTGTCGGTTACGAGCTCGGTACTATGTTTTCGCATAATAACATATAACGTCACATAAGTTCACAAATAAATTCACATAAGCACATAATTACAAATATTATCAAACAAGTTATTATGTAGTTATTAGTTTTATCATTTCACCAACGTTCAGGGTTCAAGACTTGTGTATGAGATCTGGTAATCCCCGAATTACCGTTTATACAGTTATTAGCCTATTACAGTGTACTATACGACTCACTTAACTAACCATAGTCAAGTAAAATGCTACGAATTATCGTGTAAGTTAACTAGAGTTAGGTTAAACTATTAACCCGAAAGTGCGGGGTGTCACAAGAAACAATTAGTTGCATGTGTTAGTGTGGCTCGTTGCCAAAACCTGCAAGTATCTAAATCATATAATATGGGTGTATTGTGAGGCGCCCAACCTTGTATTAGTATATCTTAACTTGTAATAAGTTGTTAGATAGTAAATAACGTTGAATATAAAAAAGGTTGTACCAAAACCTTGAGCGGCCAATGCTATGGCGCGCGTGTAGATGTTATAGCGCGTGGTGAACCAACGACACCTTTCTTGGGGGGTGAATTCATACGGCGCATCATGGTATGAGGTCCATCTAAAGTGGTGTTATACCGTGCTATCCCCCCAGTTCATTGCTGCTAAGTGTGATGTTTAGTAGCATTGAACTGATAATAAGAGTATCCTTCGCTGATGGATTGTTTGACGTGCCAAAGTTATCGTCCGCGAATTGCTTTAAGTAGACAAGGGCATGCTCCGTGGAAGACGTCTTTTAAGGGCGTACTTCAGTCAGAAGCAATGCTCCACGATATTCGTGAAGTGCTTTGCGGTGGCGTATGATAGCCATTGACTGCGCGAAGTGCTTGCTGTTGACGGATGGAAGCAATCAGCGGAGAACGTCTTTTAAAGTATACGTCAACTCAACGCAGTGGCGGCGCGTTCCTGAAAAGGACACGCGCAGCGTTGTAACACGCTCCTGAAAAGGAGACGTGGCGGCGCGTTCCTGAAAAGGAGACGCACGCGAAGTTGAAGCATGTTCCTGAAAAGGTGACGTGGCGGCGCGTTCCTAAATAGGAGACGCGCGCGAAGTTGAAACACATTCCTGAAAAGGAGACGTGGCGGCGCGTTCCTGAGAAGGAGACGCACGTGAAGTTGAAGCACGTTCCTGAAAAGGAGACGTGGTGACGTCGTAGCACGTTCCTGAAAAGGAGACGTGGCGGCGCATTCCTGAAGAGGAGACGCGTGCGAAGTTGAAGCACGTTCCTGAAAAGGAGACGCGCTCGATATTGTAGCACGTTCCTGAAAAGGAGACGTGGCAGCCCGTTCTTGAATAGGAGACCCACGCAAAGTTGAAGCACGTTCCTGAAAAGGAGACGTGGTGACGTCGTAGCATGTTCCTGAAAAGGAGACGTGGCGGCGCGTTTCTGAAAAGGAGTCGCGCGCGAAGTTGAAGCACGTTCCTGAAAAGGAGATGTGGTGACATCGTAGCATGCTCCTGAAAAGGAGACGTGGCGGCGCGTTCCTGAAAAGGAGTCGCGCGCGAAGTTGAAACACGTTCCTAAAAAGGAGACGCGCTCGAAGTTGTAGCACGTTCCTGAATAGGAGACGCACGTAAAGTTGAAGCACGTTCCTGAAAACGAGACGTGGCAGCGCGTTCCTGAAAAGGAGACGCGCACAAAGTTGAAGCACATTCCTGAAAAGGAGACGTGGCGGCGCGTTCTTGAAAAGGAGACGCGCGCAAAGTTGAAGCACGTTCCTAAAGAGGAGACGTGGCGACGTCGTAGCACGTTCCTGAAAAGGAGAAATGGCGGCGCGTTCCTGAAAAGGAGACGCGCGCGAAGTTGTAGCACGTTCCTGAAAAGAAGACGTGGTGGCGCGTTCCTGAAAAGGAGACGTGGCGGCGCGTTCCTGAAAAGGAGACGCGCGCGAAGCTGAAGCACGTTCCTGAAAAGGAGACGCGCTCGAAGTTGTAGCACATTCCTGAAAAGGAGACGTGGCAGCGCGTTCCTGAATAGGAGACGCACGCAAAGTTGAAGCACGTTCCTGAAAAGGAGACGTGGCGGCGGGGTTACCCTTAAGCATGGAGTTACCGGCTTGCGGGGTTACCATTGCGTAGGGAGTTACCGACAGGCGGGGTTACCCGTAGCGTGGAGTTACCGGCTTTGCGCGGGATTACCATTGCGTAGGGAGTTACCGACAAGCGGGGTTACCCGTAGCGTGGAGTTACCGGCTTTGCGCCGGATTACCATTGCGTAGGGAGTTACCGACAAGCGGGGTTACCGTAGCGTGGAGTTACCGGCTTTCACGGGGTTACCATTGCGTAGGGAGTTACCGACAAGCGGGGTTACCCGTAGCGTGGAGTTACCGGCTTTGTGCGGGATTACCGTTGCGTAGGGAGTTACCGACAAGCGGGGTTACCCGTAGCGTGGAGTTACCGGCTTTCACGGGGTTACCATTGCGTAGGGAGTTACCGACAAGTGGGGTTACCCGTAGCGTGGAGTTACCGTTTTTGCGCGGGATTACCATTGCGTAGGGAGTTACCGACAAGCGGGGTTACCCGTAGCGTGGAGTTACCGGCTTTGCGCGGGATTACCATTGCGTAGGGAGTTACCGACTAGCAGGGTTACCCGTAGCGTGGAGTTACCGGCTTTCACCGGGTTACCATTGCATAGGGAGTTACCGACAAGCGGGGTTACCCGTAGCGTGGAGTTACCGGCTTTGCGCGGGATTACCATTGCGTAGGGAGTTACCGACAAGCGGGGTTACCCGTAGTGTGGAGTTACCGGCTTTCACGGGGTTACCATTGCGTAGGGAGTTACCGACAAGCGGGGTTACCCGTAGCTTGGAGTTACCGGCTTTGTGCGGGATTACCGTTGCGTAGGGAGTTACCGACAAGCGGGGTTACCCGTAGCGTGGAGTTACCGTTTTGCACGGGGTTACCGTTGCGTAGTGGAACTGCAACTTTGTTTTGCTTTCTAACTCTCTTCACGGGTAAAATCTGAACTCTACCTTACCTTACCTTCCAAGTTGAACCGGGTTCTGATCACCATTCCTTTTTAAAGAATAACCTTCTATTGTTGTTAAGTTTCGACAAGGTAACTCATATATTTATTTATTTTTCGCATATTTACATGTGAACTTTCATGTTTTGGGATAATAATTAACAAGGTTAACCTATCACCTTGTTTTTTGTTAGGCACGTAACTATATATAAATATATTATAATATAATATATTATTTATTATTACTTTATATTTATTATACATATATACATAAAATGTAATGTGATCGATCATATCATTGGTATTGATCATAACATCAAACTTATAGCAAAATATCATCTATTGAGACTTGAGCCTATTGAAGATATGTGTCCGCTCCACCATGAGGAACTAAACAATTTTTGTCTTAATAAGAATTAAGATGTCCAACCACCCGTTTTATTTTGGCTTATATAGTTTTATATTCGTTAAAGATAGAGATACTGTAGCTGCAATTAACCGGAAATCATGACACTAATAAAATGAAGTTATTTGAATTAGGTAATATTATTATCTAATAATATATTAGTCAAAGTGGAGCTAATAATATGTCAAGATACTTGCGTCCGAAGTCACCATCCATCGCATTGCCAACACAACCATTGTCACGCCTTCACTCCTTAGTGGGTTTTAATATAATTATAATCTTTGACGAATATGAAAATAATAAGTTTTAATAATTTTAAATTTAAATAGAAATTATTTAAAATATAGTATGTGCTTCAACCCTTTGTTAAGTTTTTTTTATTCGTTTGATTTCATTTAAAAATCAACAAGAATTACAAGTGAGCGGTGGGTAAACGAGCAATAAGTTACGCCGTCATCCCCTTTTGAATAGTAAAACATACTCTATAAAAAATAAAGTTTGTGTCCTTGGCCGCAGGAGAGTGACTCTGCACCACCCTTGGCACTCAATCTAAAAACCGGATTGCTTCTGGAGCAGGCCCCCAAATGTGTCAAAAGTGAAGGACCCAAAAACGTGTTGGTTTTCAGACAATCAGCTTCCTGTTTGTCAAATTTCTTCGATTCAACTTTTAAGATTGTCTGCCCTGCCACAAACCCGAATCCCGAAATCCCACCAAAAGAAACACCCCTGTGACCAGCTGCTTTAGATACCTTCCTAAAAAGAATAATGACATCATATGGATATGGTACATATTCCTTTATTTCATTTGACAAATAAACAAGGATGCTTGCTTTGCTTGCGTGTCTAGTTTTATAAATATATACTTCTTAGGATTTGGATTTAGAATTTTTATTTGGATCTTACTTAATTTCTTATTTTATTTTTATTGATTATGTTTCAAGAGATTTTTTTTATTATTTTGACCTTTTATTTTTGGCAAATAGACTTTGCTCGGAAATTATTTTAAGTGAAAAGGAGAAAAAAAGTATAATCTTTTAAGCTATTTGTTATATTTTCTCACATTTTTTACTCCACGTCACAGTCACATAGACATGGGGTCTCACGCTCTTGTTTTTCACCTTTACTGTGTAATAAATCACAAGTTTTAACTATCCCCTATCCGTTAAAATAATATTTAAATTATTTTATAATAAAACGTAAAAATTGGTAAAGTGGATTATACGGGCCTTCTTTATTGGTGCTTGCAATTATTTCATGAGAGCAAAAATTAAAAGCTGCAAGATTGAGTCGTGAATGCATTAACGCCTTGAAGTCTCGTACCTACATTCACAAACCTTGGGCTGTTGTTTGGATGTGAGTGGGGGTTAACTCATTCTACGTGGCATGTGGAGTTGTGGACCATAATAAATGGTCTTACGAGGACACACCCACGAGACTAGAAGACCGAACTTCCTAGAACAAGCTCTAACCAGGACTCCATGACCCTAAAGAAAGGCGTAGAGCCCACAAGTTGGATGCCTAAATGGGTACAAAATAGCCCATAAAATATGGGCAAGCCCAATAGAACCCCTATGGCCAATACAAACTACTAAGGCCTTAGGCCATAAAATATCGGCAATCTCCAAGCCACGGTCCTTGTTTATTTGTCTAAACATATATACATTGGCTTATGAAAATTAGTAGGTATAACGGTTTTAAACCGGTATAAAGCGGTTCATAAAACAAGTAAACTTATGAAACAAGTAATCATCATTCAAAACCCAAAAACCAAAGGATTCAAGTCCAAATTTTAAGCCAATGTTTTAAAAACCGGTATATACTGGTAATACCGGATGCTGGAAGATATTCCGGTATGAAACACCCTGGTAAAAAGGAAAAACTGCATCAAGTTCGTACCGCCGGTAAAATACGGTATACCGGTTTGAATTGTTATATCGGTACCGGTCTAAGGTAAATTTTTGGGTTTTGAACTATGTTTACTTGTTATATATGTTACTTATCTTATGTAATTTTAGTACCCATATATTGTGCTGCCAACACAACCATTGTCGTGTTTACATATAATTATAATCCATAAGAATACGGAAATAATAAGTTTTAGGAATTCTTAATCATGATAGAAATGATTTAAATCATAGTATGTGCTTGAATCCTTTATTATGTTTTGAGCTGTGTGACCATCTCCTTTTTATAATATGAATTAATAGATACATTCCCAAAAAAAAAAATTGACATCATATGATGGTACATTTTGTTGCTGTTGGAATTCCTTAAAGTTGTGCAATATGTTTATTGAGCTTGTATTTGCACACTTTTATTGATACTACTCAATAACATATTCATTATTTGCACACCGAAATATTGTATGGTTACAACTTGTCGGACTAGAATTATTTTAATTTTATTTTATAGAACTATATGTAAAAATTAATACTTATAAAAACATTTATTTTATCAAAGTTGTTAGTATTTTATTGATATAAGTATATACACACATATTTAATTTATACATAGTTATTCTATGTAAAATAATTCTGACTAACAATATTTTTTTTGTAAAAATAATTGTAATTTATACGATAAAATATGTAGATGCAATTGTGCGACTAGTGCTTCGGATTGTTCAAATAAACTTGTTTTGATAATGGTCGATGGTGCGAAGGAGAAATAGTTGGTGCGAAGGAAGATTTTTGTTTGGTCGAAGGAGGATCAGAGGGTGCGAAGGAGCAAGTTTTGTACGAATGTGAATATTGTTTTATGTAAGGCTTGGTTCGACCAGTTGGTTTGGTCGAACCTGCACATTCGCACGAACCATTTGGGCGAATGTGCAGTCTATATATAGTCAAGCTTGATTTTTTGAATGTAACTTGGAGTCATATTATTCCCTCCACTTTCTGATTCTCTCTCTAGAAGTTTATTTAGCTCTTTTCACGTTCTTACCCTGTTTGTTTCAATCTATAAACGTGTAATTGAGTTTCTAATTAATGAAAAAGCTTTTGAAATGATGATTTACGTGTTTTGATTTGTCTGACTATTATTTTGTGATTGTTTGAGGGATTCCGCACCTAAAACTAACTTGTTTGATCATTCTTTGTTGTTTACATGATCCATACATTCACATACAAAGTGGTATCAGAGCCATTCTGGATCAAACAACCACAAATTAATAGTTTCTCAGTTGATTTGGACCCAATTTTGGTCAAAAAGTTTCTGTTTTCATTGAACAAACTGATTTGATAAGATTTTGATTGATTACAACTTGTTTTCATGGTTAAATTGGGTAATTCTCTTCATTAAACTTGTTCCAAATCAATTCTGATTCAAAACCTGATTTAGATCATCAAAATCCATCAACATTTGATAAACATGATCAAAATTAACGGATTTTCAAAAAATAACTGTTTTTGAATTACCAGGGGTCGAACGTAGAGAGAACGGTCGAAAGTGTGATTTCATTTGGTCGAAAGAGAGATTTTGTGGTCGAAGGTGTTGTTTTAGCGGTCGAACGTAGACTTTCATTGCTTATTTGTGTTCATTCGCCCGTTGGTGTTACATTCGACTGGTCGAACGGTCGAAGGAGAGGAAAAACGGTCGAACGAGAGAAGCAAACGGTCGAAACGGTCGAAGGAGAAGGATATTTCTCATTCGCCCGTCCGATAATGCGAAAGAGTATTCTGTTTTAAAACTTTTCTAATCTTTTCGTGTTTAAACATTTACAGGTTAAGATGTGGAACTTCCCAACAACGCCAAGACCTACTCAAGCACCACAGCAGCAGACAACACGAGATCCATGGTCAGTTGCAGCCCAGAAGACTAGTCCACCATCCCAGCCAATCAATTACATGGCTATGACTAGTTCTGCTCCTCAGCAAGTTGTTCAACCGTTACAACAACCAATTGACAACTATTGGGGAGTAGCAGCAGCTGCCGTTCATTCGCAGACGACCAATGCCATATCTACACTCATTCAAGATCTATCATCAGGAAGCGGCAATCGTCCACCAAAGCTCATGGATATGAAGGAGTACAACACATGGAAGACAAAGTTCAAGATACATGTGGAGGGACAAGGATTAGAAGGAGCCGAGGCATGGCAGATGAAAGTAAAGGGTTATGTTGCTCCTATTCTGGAGAACACTAGAGAACCGATACCATTGGAGAATTTGGCTGATGATGAGAAAAAGAGGTTTGCGGTCGAGAAGAAGGCGTTTTCTCAGTTATCTCAGGCGATCAACACTGATTTGCTGCATCAGTTCGGATCGTGTACAACATCTAAACAATTGTGGGATATGCTGAGAAACAGACATGATGGTAATGAAAAGACAAGGAAGTTGAGAATGGAAGAGCTTCGAAAAGAATTCGAGAACTTTAGTTACATGGGCAATGAGACTCTAAAAGAATTGGTTCCACGGTATTGCCATTTGCTCACAGAACTTTCGAGTTATGAGATCAGCATATCGATGTCAGAACTGGTGGATAAATTTGCTGATGCTTTACCACCATACTGGAACCAACACATTGAAGTGTTAAAGGAAAAGGATGCTTACCAGTATTGGACTATCAACGAGTTCATACAAAAACTGGAGAACAAAGAAATGGAGGAGAAGAGGAAAGCCAAGATAGCGCAGATTCCACATAATCCAGATCTGTATGTGAGTGGTACATCTACTTCTCTTTCTACTTCAAGCTGGTGAGGAAGATAAAGAACGAGAAGAAGAGCAGGTAGATTTTGAGCCATCTGACGAAGAAGAGGATGAAGATCTTGATGAAGATGCTGGCAACGATCCTCAAAAGAAGAAGAAGAAAGATGATGGAGATGATGGAGGATTAGATGGTGGATCGAGTGATGGAAACAGCTCTGCTTTTGATAGTAGTGATGATGATGATGATGACGACGCTGAGAAGTATAAATATGAAAAGCGTGATTCAAGTAAGGGTGGACAGTCGAGCTCTAAGACTCCAGGTGAAAATGTTGATGACGATATCTTTTGGAATGAAAAACTGCAGTCATTATCTGAAGAAGACAAGAACATGTATCGCCAGATGCTTACAGATCGAGTCTGGACGATTGACATGACAAGCAAATTCCTAGAAATATTTGAGTCGAGCAATAAGCTGTTTGAGTTGGAGTTTGATGACCCTGATCTTGAAGATGGAGAGGTTTCTGCGGCAGTTTCTAAAGAGATACTTGAAGGTTTAGCCAAACAGGTGGGAAAGACTTTGGAAGAGTTGCTTGCTGACAATTACATTCCAAAGATACCTGAAAAGGAAGCCGGGAATCATTCTGATGACCGTGATGTTCCTGCTTTTGAAGACGTTGAAATGGAGGATATAACGAGTGAGGAATATCCACAATACTTCAAGAATAATCAAGATTGTGGATTTCCTGGATTCTCAGAAGAAGTGCTAAACCAAGCCGAGAAACTGGCGAAAGAGAAGAGCAAAGTGTTTGAAGATGAGATTTTTAAAGGGCATGATAAACCACGGTTCGAGCAATCTGAGAGTTTGAAGGAGTTTCTGAGGAAATTGAAAGAGAAAGAAAATAATCATCTGAAAGCTGAAATACAAGGTAGCTTTTACAAACTTCAGAGTGGAATTTTCAAAGGTCGTGCATTGGCCTGGAAGTTTGTTAAAGAACTGAGATGTATAGCAGTGAAGTGGGAGAAGGGAATCTTATATTTTTATGAGTTTCATCATTTAAAGACTCTTCCTTATTGGGCAATTCGTGATATTTTCTGTCACCGTTTAACGGGAGCGTCAAATAGTCAGATTACCTACTTTGCTGAGAAGATGACAAGAGAAAGCCGAACCAAGTGGGATTTATTTGAACCACAATATCCGAAACGAATTGTTCATAAAAAGGATATTGATTTGATTACAGGTATGCCCAAGGTGACGTTAAAGTATAAACCACCGCGAGTGTTGAAAAAGATTCCTTTGTTGCCAATTCCACAACACTTCGCTAAAGATTTCATTTGGTGGTATTACGATTGGAAGATAGCAGAGGCTGTGATTGTGTTGAAAGACGGAGAGAAGAATTACAAGAAGATACACATTTTTGATCCCATGTGGTTAATCAACAGTTCACATGAGGATATAATAATGTTGTTTTATAATCCGATCTATTCTGAAGTGAAGGATGCTGAACAAGCAGGAAAATACCAACGTGTGGTATTTGTGTGCTTTGCGTATGATATAAACGCTGGTTGTGACTATGACAAGAAGCTTGGAAAGTTTGTAGAGAAGCAGAAGGTGCCTGATGTGAAAAAGACGAAGCCTAAACAATTTCAGGAACCGGTATTGACTAGAGAACAAAAGATTGAGCGACATATCAAACTGATGAATATCAGAATGGACGAACAACGTCGACAGCAATCCAAGCAATAGACGAGGGGGAGTTTGTAGATGCAATTGTGCCACTAGTGCTTCGGATTGTTCAAATAAACTTGTTTTGATAATGGTCGATGGTGCGAAGGAGAAATAGTTGGTGCGAAGGAAGATTTTTGTTTGGTCGAAGGAGGATCAGAGGGTGAGAAGGAGCAAGTTTTGTACGAATGTGAATATTGTTTTATGTAAGGCTTGGTTCGACCAGTTGGTTTGGTCGAACCTGCACATTCGCACGAACCATTTGGGCGAATGTGCAGTCTATATATAGTCAAGCTTGATTTTTTGAATGTAACTTGGAGTCATATTATTCCCTCCACTTTCTGATTCTCTCTCTAGAAGTTTATTTAGCTCTTTTCACATTCTTACCCTGTTTGTTTCAATCTATAAACGTGTAATTAAGTTTCTAATTAATCAAAAAGCTTTTGAAATGATGATTTACAATTTTTGATCTGTTTGACTATTATTTTGTGATTGTTTTAGGGATTCCGCACCTAAAACTAACTTGTTTGATCATTCTTTGTTGTTTACACGATCCATACATTCACATACAAAGAAGGGGGAGATTGTAAGTGCATTATTCATGTATGTCCCCAGCTAGTGATCCAGTACTGAATGTCGAAGGTTCAGATAATCAGAAAAATGATCAAGGCTTTAGCTTAAAGTTACATTCGACCAGTCGTATGGTCGAATGTAGTTATCTCTGGTCGAATGAAGATTGAATGTAGAAGAAGGATTCATTCGAACCCTTAAAAGGGTCGAATGAACACCTTCGACCTCCTTAAAGGGGCGAAGGTGGAATCCTATATAAAGGGAAAAGTTTGTAATTTTTAGAGGAGTTATCATTTTGAGCCTTTTCCCTAGAGTGTGTATGTGTGTTTTTCTCTGTATTAGGTCTAAGATTTCATATGTAAACATCTTGATTTGATCTAATACAAAGATTAAAGTTATGGAAATTGCTCGGTGATTCGTTATCTGTTTTCATCACGATCGTTACCGTTTATTTCTGAATCATTTTGCATGATCGTTGGGGATTCCGCACCCTACGGTTGATATTCGTGAGATCACGTTTCTTGATTACGATCCTAAAACGGATTCACAAGTGGTATCAGAGCTAAGGCTCGATTTCACGATTGCAAATTGATCTGAATTGATGAAAACTGATTAGAATTCTGGTTTAAGAGTTAAAAACCCAAGAAATTTTGAAGCTTTTCATAAAAACATGGTTTTTGATTGAATTGGAGTTGAATTTGATGTTATTTTCACAAATTCTTTCACAAATGTTTGTCTAAATTCAAATCCGAACAAAGCCTACCAAATTTCATTACATTTGGTGAAAATTTTATCAAAAACCGATCAGATTCGTGTTCTTGAGGTTGAAGATGATGAACAGACTTGAAACGGTCGAAGGTGAGATTTGAGGGTCGAACGTAGCCTTTTTTGGTCGAACGTGGAGTTTTAACTGGTCAAATCTAGAGTTTATCAGTGTTATTTTGTTAATTCGACCATTTTGTCTCATTCGACCATTCGAACGGTCGAAGGAGAAAATCAAACGGTCGAAAGAGAGTTAAAGGGTCGAAAGAGATTAGTGTTGGTCATACTTCTCTTTGGTATCTTTTCAAACGGTCGAAGGAGATCATTTTGGCTCATTCGACCACTCGAAAATTGAAAAGGGTCGAACGTAGAATCTGATTTTCAAAGATTTTCATTTTAAAAGGTCGAATAAGACTGGTTATTTCCATATTCGAACCTACGAATATTCGGATAATATTTTTCAAATTTTAAGGTGTAAAAAATTTCGTTGTTTTTAGAAAATTTTTGAAATAATTTTTGTTGAAAAATGATGAATTACTTGGCTATGTCAAGAACTGATGATCAGATAAAAGCTGCAATGCAACAAAAGCTAACATGGGAACAAGTTGTTGCATCTAAGATTCAACAATCTGTTACACGACCAGCTGTGCAACCAACTGATAAAATGGTTAATGTGCATGGGTGTATTAATAGAGAAAGTGTTAAAAGTAACGCTGTGTGTTTTGTCAAACAAGTGGGGAATGATGATTCAAGTGAATTGTCAGAGAGTGTCTTGAGTTCTGATACGGATTTAGAACAGAGTGAATCAAGAGAGAGTGATATCTCAAATATTGATGCAAAATCTGATAATGGTAATAAATCAGATGATGAGGTAAGATCTAGTATTGACTGTGCTAGTTGTTCTGAATGTGTCAAGTTGAAATGTGAATTGATGACACTTATTAAGGACAAACAGAACCTAGCAAATGAACTAAAAAATTGTCAAAACCAAAATAAAGTTTTTGAAAAGAATGAAAAAGATTTGTTAAATAAAATTGAATCTTTAAAGCAAGAAATTTTAGAAATAAATAAAACCATTTCAAAGAATAATTCCATACCAGAGTTGGAAATCATAACACCTTGTGTTGTTGATCCTGATTCTGAGGTGAAATCTGTGTTTGAAGAGAAAACTAAAAATGTGGCAGAAACTTTAGAACCTGAATCTGAAGAGAAACCCATATTCAAGTTTCCTGAAGGAATTGAAGGATCCTATATGTTGGTAGTGTCACACCCTCAAATTTCACGTGCGGGGTTTTACCGCGAGGCGCGTGACACACCAGGATCTCAGTCAACGATCACAATAAACATACAACAAACATGCATTCATAATTATATTTAAAACCAAAATATCATGCTTTGAGCTGTAAACCAGCAGCGGAAGCATTCTTGTTTACAACCAAAAGACATATCATTGTTTACAAAACATTGTTCAATATGCTTCAAAATATTAGACGCTGTGCATGACTCCGTGCGCCTAGCCCATTGACTGCTACCTTAGCGACCTGAGAAAACATGCCAAAAATGTCAACATATAATGCTGGTGAGTTCACAGGTTTTCTTTTATAAAAGTGTTGTCACAAGTTCACAAAGATCATTTCCGTTAATACTATGTCATAAGAACGTTAGCTAGACGTTAAGTGTTTTTACTACTACGGTTGGGAACCCATTACTAAACATGAACCAAAAGATGATACCAGCCCAGACGACTGGGCTACCGATGCCTCGGTAACCCGATAGGTAGAGACAATATGCACCCGCCCGGCCCCGCCGTCGAGTGGGGCTTGTGAGGCCCAATAGATCTATCCACATTTCCCCCGTTGTGCGTTCCAGCACATTCATGGTTTCCCCCTGGGACTTTCCATAAAAGCCGTATAGTAACATAAAGTGCCCATAGTATAACATGACCTTTAAATAGTTCGTACAAAGCATGTTTCTCCCCCCGAAAGCAAGACAGTAAAAGTGGGGCTGTGAAACTCACCTTGGATTGCGTTACTTGAAAACAGTTAAGTAATTATGTTATGATAGCCCCGAATAGCGGCGACCTATCATAAGATGTGTATAAGTATTGGACTAATAACCCGCAGGCTAACTAGTCCCCGAATGTCCAGGCCGTTACCATAAACGTTTGAAAACACCTTTAACTGTTAAACCGACCGTGCCAGACAAGACTCGACATCCCATTGGTGACCCGACATTCCACGTGTTAGATAAATGCAAGACATCATGCAACATATGAAACTAAACACTTAGTACGCGCAATAATTCACCTAGTCTAGCATAATGTCCGTTTAACGCATAATCAGGTCCGAATACGTCTTACTAAGTCATTGGGTGTATCCCGGGGTTCCTAGCATGTTCCTAGGTGTCAAATCGTGTTCCGGGATGTCAAAACGCGTTCACGACAGCAGTACATGCGATTAGGAAGGTCACACGCGAGTAGGCTTCAGCCTACAGGCGATTAGGGCCCACTCGCATGAAGTATGAGGCGATTAGGGTCCTAATCGCCCCTTTGGTCTGCATAATCGCCTGGCATCAGGCGATTAGGATTCCTAATCGCCTGTTGCTGCTGTGTAACGGATTTTCGCGCGTTTAACCCTCCAAATCAGATCCGAAACATGCAACAACACCCAATATCAAACCTAAATCATTTACCAACCCATTTCAAGCAAAAACCCCCAACATATCACTGATCTATCATGTTCTACGCAATTATTTCCTAAAATGGCAAAGTACTAGGTTTCACCAACCAACCTTATCTTTCCTTAAATGGAAACAATCAGATTTCAACCTCTACAAACATGTAAATCATCAAACCTCTGATCTAACATCTTCCTAGTATGAATCCTAACAACATTGCATCAACAATCATACCATAATCATCCTAAATCCTCAAGAACATCCAAATGGGTCAAAATACACATTTTCTTCAAAACACCACAATAATGGCTAAAATTCTAAGACAACCTTCCTAATAATCTCTACATAGCAGAAGTACAATCATATCTTGGAAACATTCATGTTATAATCACCAAGAAGACCAACATATGCATGTAAACTTCACATATAACAAGCATTAAGGTGTAGACTTGGTTTAGAACTCTTTTGAAAGGTTTTTAAAGACACAATTTAGTAAAACAAGGTCTGGACCTTTGGGGAACTCAAAATAACAACTTTACAAAGGTTAGGGATGAAGAACACACCTTGGGTTTTGTTAAAGGAAGGTGTGTAAGCTTGGAGATGGTGATTTTTGTAGCAAAAAGAGGTCCAGAGGTGTTTCAAGGTGTGTGGGTGGTTTGGGAGCAGCTAGGGTTGTTCTAGAGGTGTTTGGGGAGTTAAGGGTTCTATTTATAGGTGTTTTGACCCGGACTCTGCAATACTAGCGATTAGCAGTCCAGATCAGGCGATTAGGGGCCCTAATCGCCTCTTGTTCATGCGATTAGGCCTCTACTCGCGAGTAGGGACCCTAATCGCCTCTGTTCATGCGATTAGGCCTCCTACTCGCCCCAATCCCCTTGTAATCGCCTACTGTTCACGCGATTAGGAGTCCCCCAGGCTCCTAATCGCCTATAAGGTGCTGGAATGGGTTTTTGGCGCGTTAAACACTATTTTAACATATATAAACACGTATTCACATACCGATAAGTCACATAATGATTCCAAACATATAATGCATGGTAACTAACACGTTTACCTCTGTTCACCAATTCCCGGGACTCGAGACTCGTGTGTGCATTAAACCCGGCGATTCCACGAATCGCCGATCCTTGTACCCATAGTTATGGACCGACTCCCGATGACCCCGCGGATCATCATAACGACTCCCGATGATTCCCAGAATCATCATACCGACTCGCCTAACCCCGTTAAGGACGTAATATGCATGACTCGCTAAGGTAGACTTACTAGTTTAGTCAACGTTACTAACCTGAGTTTGCCGGGTGTCACAGGTAGGACAGGACAAATTGATTTTAAACAAAGATTTTCCAATTGATAATATCGAACAATCTTTACTTAAATGTATTTTTGTCGATAATAATGATTTGATAACTCAATTTAGAAATCAATTTGATCATTTACATTTTGAACTCAGTCCTAACCAACATGAAAATAAAATGGATCAGTCTGGGAACAAAAAGAAAAATCAAAAGACAAAAGGACCAAAACCAAACAAATCGAAAGGCAATGATCAGATGAAAAATTCTTATCAATGGAATTCAAGAGGTTTTTCATCTAGATCGCATGATTTTGATAATTATCCAAGTCACTCTCGATTTGATGGTTATTGGAGAAACAACTCACCATAGTATTCTCATGGTTATATTGAATGGAGAAGCTGTTTTGAATGTGGTGAAGTTGGTCATATTGCTGCTCATTGTCCCTACTGGAATTGGGATGAAGGGTATGCATGTGATTTTGAGGAATATAGGTCTTGTTATAACTGCGGAGAGTGTGGGCATTTAGTTGCTTCCTGTCCGTATGTTAAACAGAAAAAGACCGAAGTGAAATTTGCTAAAAATTCAGGCAATTTCAAAAAGTCTGTATCCCCAAAATCAATCAAGAAACAAAAGGGGAAACAGGTTGTGTATGACAATCGTAACAAGATTGCCTTGAACAAACATGTAGATAGTGAACGGGTTACTAAGGTAAGGGGGAGTTCTAAGGCTAAGCCTAAGAATAACTCTAAACCTGGACCTTAATCAGTTAAGTCTGAGAAGGTTCCAAACAAAGTTCTGAAGCAGGTTTTAGATAAGAAATCTAAAAAGTCAACAATCAAAACGATTTCAACAAAGTCTACGTGTTTGGAAACCCAAATCACTTTCTAAATCAATAGCAATTTCTACTTCAAATCAATCCATTGAAAAACCAATTGATTTTTCAAAAGGAGAATGGATTGATGTTCCAAGGATTGATGACCTTGGACGACCCATCATTGTGAAGGGATGGGTGCCTCTCTCCTACTAATTGTTTAACAAGTGTGCAGGTGGTTCCAGACAGACCTATTAGCTATCTTTTATAGTTGATAATGGAGCATCTGTATACAAGCTATTTATTGGAGAGGTAAAGGTCAAGGAAAGGATTTTGAGAAAGAAAGAATGATGTCAACAGAGAGGAGAGTGTTTGTTGTCTGTTTCCTACATGTGAAGCCGGAAAATGTTGCAATCTCATGCAATTGCTTTCAGGTTTTGGATTTCTACAACAAGATACGACAAAACGGTTTTTTCTAAACTCTCTTATCTTTGTTAATGATTTTACTAATTTGAAAAATCTTTGTGAGTAAAGTAATCTGAGTGGGGAAATGGTTTTTGAAACTCAATGAGTAAACCGCATCGGATATCATTTTATTTTGTTTTTCTTCAAAAGTATAAAAAATCCAAAAATATGCTTATTTTTAGATTTTTAGGGGGAGAAAATTTCAGAAAAATCAACATTTAGAAAATTCAAAAATGAGTTTTCCGGGAGAAAAAGAGGAGATGATAGTACATCAGTGGACTTTCAGACTACTCTGAAAACAAAATGAATAAACATTGAGTAGCCACTACAATTATATATTGGTAGGCTTGAAATCAAAGTTTATAGTTCAGCATGGTGATATAAACCTAAAAACATTAACTGATAATCATGTGGATCAACGTCTCGTTGATATATGGTCTTAGTACCGAAATTTCGTTTGATAGATTGCCAAAATCGGAGGTTTCGGGTCGTTATATTGAAAGTTATCTGGGGATAGCCTAACTGATCTTCTGTCGTATTGATTTACGGACCTAGATCAGTTAGGGTATCTTAACAAAAGATCTTTAATGACAAATCCTTAAGTTACCGAATGAGGAACTTAACATGTGTGATGATAGTCAATGATTATCTAATGCATCGTATCAGTACTATGATGAAAATCATGTATGATATTAGTCCTCACCCTGGTTGAGTGCATAAGTCGCTTTGAAGCATTGATTTGCTGACCTGTCACCGCTGTGCCTCATACCTTGTAACTTACAGATAACTACAGTATAATCACGTGTTACGATGAAACTTTGTGCAATTCTTGATACGGGAATGTGTCGCGTGTGCGGGGAACATAGATGTTTCAGTATCTAATATTATCATAATGTATCTGAAATGCTGAATAATGAATAATGATTTTGAGTTTAAGTGGACAAACATACTGGTAATGGTTGTAGGATGCTCAATGTTAAAAAACAGAAAATTAGTCAAATAGAGTTTTGACTGATTGTTCCAATACTGATATGATCCTCTTACCGGAAAATTCGCAAAAATATGTTTAGTATACTTTTATGCAAATTTACTTGAAAATTCAAAAAGATTTTTGGTGTGTTTTAGCATAAACTTTGAAAAATCAAAATGTGTTGTTTCTATTTTATTTTCGATAACCGATGATGGGATACTTAATGTGAATACTCAGATATTTAAAAGTTGAAAAAGGCTACAGATTTTCAAGTTTCTGGTGCGTATTAAAAATGTTTAACAGTTCAGGGGGAGAACTATTGAGGGTCAAAAGAAATGTGAAGAGTACTTCCGAGATTTTTGTCGTGTCTAACGCTGGTTGTAGTTTGTGCAGTTTTTAGTAATTTTTTCTGCAGAATCAAACACAACAGGTGCACTGCTCAAGATTCATCGACAAAGTGTGTAACTGAAAAAGACCCAAACCTGAACATCTAGAACTAGAACAACAGAAACTATTCAGAGATTGTTAAAGAAAAGATTGAAGATCGAAGAATTCAATATTGATGTCTGTCTTCATCTATGGTCCAACAAATGATAAAGCCAAGATTTCTTGAGTTTGTCTGAGATTTCAAAGCTTACCGCAGAGATAGACAAGAACCTCGACACAAACGTGCATGAAAATGGAAAGTTGTCAATTCGTTCAAGATGATGATTGCAAGACTTGAAGAATTGATAGCTTTCTGATTTGGTACATCACTAGCTAGGTCCAAGGGGGAGATTGTAAGTGCATTATTCATGTATGTCCCCAGCTAGTGATCTAGTACTGAATGTCGAAGGTTCAGATAATCAGAAAAATGATCAAGGCTTTAGCTTAAAGTTACATTCGACCAGTCGTATGGTCGAATGTAGTTATCTCTGGTCGAATGAAGATTGAATGTAGAAGAAGGATTCATTCGAACCCTTAAAAGGGTCGAATGAACACCTTCGACCTCCTTAAAGGGGCGAAGGTGGAATCCTATATAAAGGGAAAAGTTTGTAATTTTTAGAGGAGTTATCATTTTGAGCCTTTTCCCTAGAGTGTGTATGTGTGTTTTTTTTACTGTATTAGGTCTAAGATTTCATATGTAAACATCTTGATTTGATCTAATACAAAGATTAAAGTTATGGAAATTGCTCGGTGATTCGTTATCTGTTTTCATCACGATCGTTACCGTTTATTTCTGAATCATTTTGCATGATCGTTGGGGATTCCGCACCCTACGGTTGATATTCGTGAGATCACGTTTCTTGATTACGATCCTAAAACGGATTCACAAAATATACACACATACGTATTACATATATACTTTATCTGGTGATAACACTATGAGCTTAATTTACAAAATTTTTGTCATCTTCTGACATGTTACCTCATCCAGGTTGGTGCGCTACGACTTATACATGCGCTTGCTAATGGAGATATTGATCATTTTCCTAACCATATGCGTATTCATTTCTTTGGCCTCTTCCCTAGATCAAGAACGAATGGTTAATTGATTGTTTCCTATAGACTGTTAATTCCCTTTTCACCACCTTGAGCATAAACCATATTGTTTTTTATTCAGCCTATCTATGTTTTATGACTGGATTACAATTATAATTCTCTAAACTTCAATTTGACTTATGGAAAAAACACAAACACCAGATTTTGAAGACACCCTGCCTCGAACATTTTTTATTTACAGAGCTCGACACAATAAACTGATTACATAACCTTGTATTAATATTAGGGGTGTTCAAATTCAGATAATCCGAATTTCGGATATCCGAATTTCGGATATCCGAATTTCGGATAGTCAATATTGGGATCCGAATCCGGATCCGAAATTCGGATTCGGATCATCCAACGGATAATCCAAAACTTAAAAAAATATAAAAAAATAAATAAAAAAAACGTTCTACTTTATGTCTAAAATGTGAACCTGTTAAAAAAAATAAAAATCGAAGTTAGATAAACGATATTGGAACAAAAAAAATGTAAAAGAAACTTACCGTTTGGTGGACGGGGGCTGTGGAGGTCGGAGACGAGGTGGACGGGGGCTGTTATAGAGAAGAGAAGAGGGATTTAGGATTGTGTATTGTGTTATATAGTGTATATAATATTATATATTTATATATATTTTTTTAATATTCGGATTCGGATAATCCGATTATCCGAAAATTTTCAAAATCAGGATCCGAATCTGAATCCGAAATTTCGGATTATCCGATTTTCGGATTATCCAAAATTTCGGATAATTCGGATTCGGATAATCGGATTTTTTTGAACTCGGATTCGGATTTTTTTTAACACCCCTAATTAATATCAAACACTACTCTAACACGGATACTTATCAATTAAATAACAAACTTGTAATCACTAAATACATAATTCCAACTTTCAACTTTATCTTCTCTTCAATCTTGATCCACATTAATTATGGACTCTTTCATTCATTGGTTATGTTCTCATTTACATCTAGTTCTCATGAATATTAATTTTTGCAGATTTATATTGCTTATATGGGATCTCTCCCTGAGAGCGAATACTCGCCTTCATTGCATCACTCTCAAATTATTAAACAAGACATTCATCCCAGGTATATCTTTGATTTAAGTTTTTAGATTTGAGGGTATATATATTTATTATTTATGTTAAAAATAACAGTTTTGCAAGCCAAGCATTAATTCGGAGCTATAAAAGAAGCTTCAATGGATTTGCTGCTTATCTATCTGAAGAAGAAAAACAGAAGTTAACAAGTAAGTCACTTGATCATGCAAATTAATTAAGTCATAATTTGGGCTATAACACAAACATAAATTATATATAACTAAATTAACTGAAAAGGACTTGATTATTATTTAGAAAGATGTTAACTTAGAAATATACATTGTCATAGAATAATTAATCTTTATTTTATGCAAAATGTGTTGGTTCAGTCCAAGATAACACAAACACTCATGTATGTGTCAAGCTTATTGCTTTTGTAGTATGAACAGGAAAAGGAAAAATGTATACTTTGCAGAAGTGGATAATCTATATTATCTTATTAAGGAGGAGTGATGTACAACATCGTAATTTGCATTTCTGTACAACTTAACAAGAAACATGTACAACATATTTAAGCAAAAAAATTAAGGGTATTATTGGCATATTTGTGACAATTAAGACACTTAGGAGGGTAGATTAGTAAATTTAACATAATCCAATACCTCACATCCTAAAATCATGTCCCAATTATGCCCTTATGTCCAACTATTAAAACACAAAATACAACATAACATATGATGCATCTTAAATGTGAGACCTTTCAACTCCTCATCTATAAAATTTAACATAATCCAATACCTCACATCCTAAAATCATGTCCCAATTTTGCCCTTATGTCCAACTATTAAAACACAAAATACAACCTAACATATGATGCATCTTAAATGTGAGACCTTTCAACTCCTCATCTATATTATTATATATACTCCATTATAATCAATTTCTTGAATGATAATACTCTTTTCATAACCCCAAATAAAATCTTAGAGCTAATTTCATGCTTTGAAACATTGTTTTGTCCAAAAAATTTATGTCTTCATTAGATGAGAAGAGAAAAAAATCAATGAGATGTTGACACTTGCAAGATATGGTTCCCGGATGCTACAAGATATAAAGATATGAGTTAATCTTTATATACATATATACATTTTTTTCTACTTGTTCATATGTTCTTTGACAATTACAAAAATTTATCTTCATAATATATCATTGTTTTGCTCCATTTAAATTTAGGTTGTATTTGCTATAGACAATGGGAATGCCAGATGTAATAATCAACCATGTTGGATTGTTGCAAAATCAAATTGAGGTAATTTAATTGTGCAACTAACAATTAAAACAATAAACAAACAATATTCAGAATTATTGATGAGAAAATATTTTTCAAAATTAATTAGTACCGTTTTTTCTCTTCTTTGTGCATTTTTAGTTTCTTTCCTTGAAGCTTTCAGAAGCCAGAATGTTCTATGACCTATTGACCTCAACTCTACTGAATTGGGTGATATGGCCCCTATGAAGGTGACCGATGGCTTTCCTTACTATCCTTCTTCAGAAGTTGTGTATCTTGAATCATATATATTGTTAACTAAATAAAACCGACAAATTTATAAATATAATATTCTAGACTTGCTAATACGTTTCTAATATATTATAAATATAACTTCCACTTACTGCATGGGATGAAAACTGATGTTGCAGAGAACAAATGGACATAAAGGACAGATGATGGAGATGATGGTTAAAGAAGGATATGGAGACTTTCCTAAATTTCAATCAACATGGTCTCCTTGAACGCCATGAAATAGTTAACTCTATAAATCTATATATGCATGCTCAAATATAACTTTATACGTAAACTATATTTGTTCTAAGACTTTTAAGGTATTTGTTGATCTATTTAATTTTCTTGTTAAACGTTGTATGAAGTGTGGTTCATAATATTATTTTGCTTTTGTCAATTGTATATTGTTTAAGTTCTAATTTTAATTAATAATATAAATTAAACACTAGCATAAAGAGAAAAAAAACTTAACTATGTGTTAATTACTTGTGTTATTTGTGTTAAGAAATAAGAAATCGAAAAGCCATAAATTCACGCCCACGCTAATGAATCTACCTGAATCTTTATCTTCTATGCTATATTATAAAGCATCAGTGAAGGATACCCGCAAAATTTAAGTAAATACAACATTTATTGCTTATAGTACAATGCTTACTGAAGTCATTTAGGGGGTAAAATTGTCTTTCTACCTAAATATTAAATTGTTGAGAAAATTAAAATAAACATAATTATAAAATTAATGAGGAAATTAACAATTATGTGGTGACTCTTTACATTCATAACCTCCATGTCTTTATTATGTTTGTATCAATGTCATAGTCTTATAAATAGTGGTCATGTATTTGATATATAAATAATGTGGTGACTCTTCACATACATAACTTACATATCTTTCAATGTTTAGAGTAAATAAATTACATCATATATTATGTATTTATATCTTCTTTTTAAATTTATGTGGTTGCAGGATGGTATGATGTGACACTTCTATACACAAATGAATATGTAGGCTTAAAGTTTGCCAACACACCCAACACATGCACGTTTCAACCCAATAAAGTGAGCGATATATGTAGGCTTGACGTTTATACAAGCAAATATGGTAGAGATACTTCATGAGCAACGTCATCATCTTCCTCGATGGTTTTTTGTTTTCTCTGCTACTATAATCTTCTAGGAATAGAATTTAAGTTTCTGATCTCACGAAGTCACCAATTGTTTACATATCCAAAGAAGACAAGTTCTTATCAATCGATTAGGTAGTTTTAACTATATTGATTACTAATTTGTTTGGTCCAATATATTTGTTACGGCGCTTGTCAAACTAACATAAAACGAGAGTATCTATGCAAATCATTGACTCCGCTGCATCTCGCGGGTGCCCTAAAATAATAGAAATATGTTGCACACTAAAAATTGCATTTTAGTAATTACATCACTTCCACTACAATCTTATGGTCATTCAGAAATACAACGCCACTTCACTTCACTACGCTAAGCACCGCTCTACGATGGCATACTTATTTGCCTTCGAGATACATAAAAGGGTCCTATCGAAGGATGTAGGCCAATCTAAAGGTGTTGCAAGGAATAGTACGGCCTATTGTGATGTACCTATTTAAAATATTCAGAAGATATACTTATGAGTTTCAGATTTTAATAACATATATTTTTATACATCGTTGTTTTCTACTTCATTATAACGAATAACCAACAAACACGATGCACGAGGGGCAAAACAGATGCACCCGCTGCAACGCGCGGGCATTCCTTCTAGTATTATTAAGTGCCAAGAAATGCCTTTAATAGGCTAACAACTAACTGAACACAAACAAAAGACTCATTCTACTATTACCTATTCTAAAGGAAAGGAAACATCCTAGAATATCTATTGACTTAACCTACAAACCAACGGCTACATTAAATACTAATACCTAGTCAAGCATGCTAAATTGTTAGAAGATTATAATCAACAAATTAGTGTTTATTATAAAAGTCAGAATTTGACTTTAAAAAGTCAAACAGATTTAGGCGCCAATATTGCAAGTTATGTCGGTTAATTAGAACAGCCATGTCGGTTAGATGTAGCGGTTAAATAACCATCTTTGTATGTGTATAAATACCCCTCCTATATATCATCTCATATGTGTGGAATAATAATATTAGTTTCATCATCATCATCATACTCAGTTAATCCCACCAATAACAAAAGCTAAGGTAGGATCTGAGGAGGGTAAGATGTAGACAGCCTTACCTCTACCCCGTGAGAATAGAGAGGCTGCTTCCAGTGAGACCCCCGGCTCAATAGTGGTTGTGTATCAAGCCTTAGACATGAGGCACATAACACTTAGCAATCGGGACAAACCCGATTGGTGCATGTACCCCTTGTCTTTTGGCTATCAATGTCACCACCTGATGCATGATTAACCGTCCGTCATTTTAAACGTTATTTTTCACAAAATTAGTAAAATAACGATAAAATTAGTGAAACTTTACTTTTGCCCCCAGAGGGCCACACATATATACATTATATGCGCACAGCCGTAAAGCGGGCTTGAATAATAATATTAATTTGTTCATATCAAATTCTCTCCACCCTCTATTCTATATTCGTGAGTCCGTGCATCAATTGTGATGCATACTCCTATCATATCTGACGTTCATCTTGATTGATCCAAGATCAGAAGGGGCCTCAACATGGTATCAGAGTGTATGGTTACTGTGGATCATTCAGAAGCAGTCCAAAGAAGTCATCGCCTATGAAGAACAAGAAAGACCCATAAAACAGAGCATGGAAGGATCGCAAGAGACGATCCCGTTTTCGGGCAGAAACGTAAGATGAATAAAGAACAGAAAGATTAGAAACCAGAATCAAAAGAGAGATCATGTTAATTGCAAGATTGGGGGTGTGTTTTTAGTACAAGGCAGCACAGAGAATTGAAATCATTGTATTGATTGAGAATTGGTTGTGTTGTTCTTACAATGAAAAAGAAACAATAAATAGATGGAAGAAGCCAAAGGACCACACAAGGAAACAAAGAAAATAAGGCAAGTAGGCAACGATCACTTTGACTTGATGTGGGGAAAGTGAATCAAAAGATATCTTTTATTTTCTAAGGATATCTTTATTTTCTAACACCCCCCTCAAGTTAAGTAATGGGATCTCCAATACTTAACTTGACAAGGCAATGATTAAATATTCTCCGGTAAACGGCTTTAGTTAGAACATCTGCCAATTGGTCTTCTGATCGAATGAACGGGAATGCAATAGTTCCTGTTTCAAGTTTTTCTTTAATGAAGTTCCTGTCAACCTCTACGTGCTTTGTTCGATCATGTTGGACGGGATTCTCTGAAATTTGTATAGCTTCTTTATTATCACACATTATCATACCGGCTTCGTTTTGAGTAAATCCAATTTCTTTCAGAAGCTTGCGTATCCACAACACTTCTGCTAAACCCCGTGCAATCCCTCGAAATTCTGCTTCAGCACTGGATAAGGCCACAACTTTCTGTTTTTTGCTTCTCCAAGTAACAAGGTTCCCACCAACTAAGGTGAAGTAGCCAGATGTTGATCTTCGGTCTTTTTTATCTCATGCCCAATCTGCATCTGTGTATGCTTGAACCTTTAGATGTTTGTTGTTTTGAAAGAGAACCTCGTGTCCCACTGTACCTTTGAGGTATCTAATAATTCTCCATACTGCTTCCATGTGGGCAACTTGAGGTTGATGCATAAACTGGCTGACGACCCCAACTTCATATGCGATGTCTGGACGAATATGTGAAAGGTATATAAGCTTTCCTACTAGACGTTGGTATCTCTCTTTGTTGACCAATTTTGCTCCGCCTTCCATATAGAGTTTTTGATTGGCTATCATCGAGGTATCAGCTGGTTTACAGTCAATCATTCCCATCTCAACTAGGAGATCAAGGATATACTTCTTTTGGCAAATGAATATTCCATGCTTGGATCTTAGAACTTCAATACCTAGGAAGTACTTTAATCTTCATAAGTCCTTCATTTCGAATTCGTGAACAGCTTTGCTTTTAACCTTTTCATTTCTTCCTCGTCGTTTCCTGTAATAATCATGTCATCAACATATATAATTAAACAAGTTATAAGTTTACCTCTATGTTTGAGAAACAACGTATGATCAGAGTTGCTTTACCGGAAGCCATATCCCTTCATTGCCAGAGTAAACCTGCCAAACCAAGCCCGGGGAGATTGTTTAAGTCCGTAGAGAGTTTTTTTCAGCTTACACACTTCTTGTTTCTTGAAATTTTCTGTAAACCTAGGCGGAGGTTCCATATACACTTCTTCTTTTAGTTCCCCATGTAGAAAGGCATTCTTAACATCAAATTAGTGAAGGGGCCATCCTTGATTTGCAGCAATGGATAGAAGAACACGGATGTATCAATTTTTGCCACTGGGGAAAAAGTCTCCGAGTAATCAATCTCGTACGTTTGAGTGTACCCTTTTGCTACTAGACGGGCTTTGTACCTTTCAATGGTTCCATCTGGTTTGTGTTTAACAGTAAAGACCCAACGACATCCTACAGGTTTCTTTCCTGGAGGTAGGGTAGTCTTATCCCATGTTTCATTCTTCATAAGCGCACTCATCTCTTCTTCCATTGCTTCTTTCTAGTTTTGTGAGTTTAAGGCTTGTTCTACAGGTGTCTTAGTAAGGACAGTGAATACTTGTTTCTCTTTATCATGGTAACTCCCAGATCTGGGAGACCTTCTCCGTTCCTCATTCCTTCGGGGCTCAAATGACCTGCCAGATCGTCATTCATTATAAGGCTGGAAACCAGGTCTTCGAGAGATGGACGGGTTGTCTCTCCAGCTTCCCCTATCCTGTTTCTTGGAGTCCTGCCTAGTGAGAGCTTCCTCTCCCCTGAGGTAGGCTTCTGCTCTTTCAAAGGCTTACTCCATGGTTTGAGGAACATCTTCATGAAATCTTCTTAAAAGCTTTTTGGGTCGAATGGCACCCATGAAACCTGACACTCTAATTTTCTCTATGGCCCCACTGTATTTTATATCTTTCGATGAAGGTTCGGAGATCCTCGTGTTCCCCCTGCTGGATCTGGTGCAGGATTGCAGCGTCTTTGGTACATTTTCTCAGGGGGTTGAAGTTTGACGTGAAACTTCTCCTCGAGTCATCAAAAGATGTTATGCTCCGAGGAGGGAGGCCACAGAACCATAGGCGAGCAGGTCCTACTAAAGTTTGCATAAACATGTGGCAGCACTCAGCCTTGTTCCATTTTTCTACGGTAGCTGCCCCAGAAAAGACATTCAAATGGTCATCTGGATCTTCAGTCCCATCGTATGTTTTTACATTAGCCGACATCTTGATCTTGTTGGGGGAATCAAAATGGGCTATGTGTTCGGCGAAACATTCCAGGGATTTGGGACGGTAAGGCTCTGAAAGGGTAGCTTCTACTCTTGGTTTTGTCACATGGAAGATGACAGGAGGTTGGGAGGTTCCCGGACCTAGGCTCTCAGGAAGAGACGTTCCTATTACTTGGTTCAGGGGAGGTGGAACTTGCCATGGGTGACCTCCTGGCCAACTGGGGAAGTACGGCGGCATGTAAGGTGAGTACTGTGTGTGTAGATAGCTTGGGTACACCGTTCCTGTAGAGAAGACAGGTCCTCCAGCAGGACAACTGACTCCCATTAGGGAAGTGGCGACTGCACTTCTGGCCAGGGTAAAGATCTCAAAGCTTCCCCATAGGAGAGGGGTGTTGAAGAAGGTTGAAGAGCCTGCGTAGCTTCCAACAGCTGTTCCACCGTGTACTCTTGGGCCCCGGGGGTGAGTACAGAATAGCTAGGGCCTACACCGAAAAGGATTCCTCCCTGATCGTTCAGATAAGGGTGAGGATTTGTGTTGAGACGTCTGGTGACCGTCGAGGTAGTAGTTCCGACTACTGGAGGTCCAGGTGAGAGGGTAACAGTTGGTTTTTCGTCGTAAGACAACCTGACTCTTACGCCTCGGGACCTTTCCTCCCATACATAGCCATTCAAGAGGTTCCGGAGTTGCAAGAAATTTCTTCGTACTCCCTCCGGGGTAATGTCCATGCGTTCTATAGGTAATAGCACGTTATCTCTAGGGGACGAGTTAAAAAATCGTGAGGACTGTGGAGTCCGGAAGTCGGGCATGTCCCCCAGAGACGGTTCGACATGTGGTCCGTCCGTTCCAGGTGTTTCTCGGCCAGTGGCGTCACTGGAAGTGTAACTGCTGGCCGGAGTTTTCGAGGGACCCTCGTTTGGGTGGCTATCTCCACCGGACATTACAAAAACGGTTACTTAGGAACAAACGGGACTGTAGAAACTTCCAACGTATTTGTTCAAAGTAGCGACAGCCCCACGGTGGGCGCCACTTGTTGCTACAACAAGGAAAATGACCGGGATTAGGTTAAGAGATGTTATTGGTTATGAGTGTGTTAGGATTAGAGGGTCCTGGAGCTCCTGGAAGGGATCTGCACAAGGTAACAGGCACCGTTAGCCTTAACGCAGGATGCGGGTCTCCTGCGTTTGGACTCCGGCGTGAGAATAAGTATATATTCGATTGGAGTTGGGAAATAATGAATTAGAGAGTATAAGAGTAAAGAGAAGAAGTGTGGAGTGAATGTGTAGAACGACAACCCAAGGGTCTCCTTATATAGGCAATAGAATTCTGCCCAGGAGCTCCCTTGTGGTAGCCCTCCTACTATACCTGGTAAGGATTGACTCTCTATATGCTCCCTGTAGTGAGACTTTGCACATTTGGTATGTTTCAGCTTTTACTATTTCCTAGGTCTTGCTTAGAGCTGTGTGATGGTTTTGTCTTGACCATAGCAAGAAGCCAAAATACCTTTTTATGTTTCCATTGAGTTTTACTGTTTGCTTTCTGCTGCATAGTTACCGTATGGTAGCCACGCTGCCGTACGTTAGTTGTTCAGCTCCATTAAGTCAGGCAAGCCTTAACGCTTTACATTACTTTATTTTTTGACGAGGGACTTAAACGTGGTTGTTTTAGGAACCGCGTCATCAGATGTAAATGCTAAATCTAAGGATACGTACCGTAACCAATTCCTTAGGCTAGTAAAAGTACAAAACATGGTGTTGAGGTGTTGAATGATGATCGGTTGTTTGTGTTAAAGGAGAATTTTGATGTTTTTAACTTGTAATCTTGATCGAGATTTAATTTTGAGATGCATGGAATGTCTTTGCCTTTATGTATTAAAATATAATGTATCTGTTGCTAAGTTCACCAAAGAGGAAGTTGATAGATGCATCATGAGTCACATTGCTATTACTAACCGGTTTGAAGCAATAACGTAATGCACCATCATTGCAGCCCAAAGAGGAAATTGAAATGGTGCATGCATATGTTGTATTGCAATTAACCCCATCATCATGCATTAAGTTTGTGAATTAACACGGACCCGACCGGCCGGTCGGACCGGGAAACGGAACCCTGGCCGGTCCGGGTTGCTATATCGGACCGCTGTTGACCCGGTGACCTGGCCGGTTGGACTGGGATTTATGAGGTCACACCAGTTTTTTTATTTATTTTTTGGGGTTTTGGTTTGTGGTTTTGGGCCGGTTCATTGGACCGATCGGATTGGTGAATTGCCGGGACTCTGATTCGATGTCCGTTCCGGTTCTGAAAACATTGGTTTAACCTTTGTGAATCACCCTTGAAATCATTTCGACTTTAATAAGTTTCAATTTACGAAATCCATAAATAAAAAAATATAATCTTAAGTACTGTAGCAATAAAACTCTATTCAACAAACTAGGTGTATTAATAAGCGCGTTGCGCGTTTTTCACATGACGCGTTAATGCGATTTTGGTAACCGACAAAGGCATAGAGACTAACCTTGGAAAATGAGAAAATACAAAAGTGGCAGCGGCTACGCGGAGAATACCGGGAATCTCCCGCGGTCCGCGCAACATGGTGGAGATGGCGCACGGTAGATGTGGTCGGTGGCCGGCTGCGTACGTTAGAGTGAACCAGCTATTCATTTCGTGGTCGTTAAATATATATTTAATAAACGGACAAAAACCGAACCCGTGTGAAATCGGGTAAAAAAACGCATTATGTCGGGGGGCCAAAATGGAAAAAAAAAACTTAATAAAAAAGTTGGTGGCCAAACGGAAAAAAAAAGTTAACAAAAAAAGCAAAAAAAAAATGTGGCCAAAATAAAAAAAAATGAAACTTAACTATTTAAATCAAGATGTTTATTAATATTAGGGTTGTGCAAAGGGTCTGGAACTGATCCGGACCCACCAGAACCGTATACCCTTTTATTATTGAAATTAGGAACCACGAACCGAATCTTAAAAGGCTATGTGGTTCCGGGTCCTAAAGGTTCTGATGGGTTGGGTAAAAGGGTATAACCCTCTAGAACCCTTTAATGCAATAGCCAATTTTAGAGGATTTACATATTTCTATTCTTTCACCATGCTCGTAAAAGAATTCCTCCATATGGTTCTAAAGCCGTCCGTTGTGGACACGCGAGCGAACGTGCGCAAGCCACCGACGTGACTATCCAGTAATCCGGTCACTTGACCCCGTTGTGGCTGGAGGTGAGCAACGGCGCGACCAAATGTCACTTTTTCCCGTTAACCCATGCAACCACCATCGCTTGTGCTCGCGCCGGGACTGTTCGTGTGGGCTGTTGTGGTTGGGGGTGAGCACGGGCGCTGAAACTGTGACACCCAGGAAAATCCCACATCGGCCGTGGCCAGGAGAGATCCTTGGTTCATAAGTAATGTCTTGCCTCTTAAATCACCAACGCGTTTTGGGGCTTAATGTTAGTGGATGAGAGGAAACTCCACAGTTAAGCGTGCTCAGGTGGGAGAAATTCCAGGATGAGTGACCTCCTGGGAAGTCTCCACTTGGGCAACCAAAAACAAATCCGTGAGCTCTGGATGGGCAAAGCGGACAATATTGGTGATGAGAGGGGCGGGGTGTTACAGATGGTATCAGAGCCACTCCTGTGCCGTTCGGGATGGTGGGTGCACACCTCATCAGGGACGATGAGACTCTAATAGGGGGTGAATGTGACACCCCAGGAAAATCCCACATCGGCCGTGGCCAGGAGAGATCCTTGGTTCATAAGTAATGTCTTGCCTCTTAAATCACCAACGCGTTTTGGGGCTTAATGTTAGTAGATGAGAGGAGAACTCCACAGTTAAGCGTGCTCAGGTGGGAGAAATTTCAGGATGGGTGACCTCCTGGGAAGTCTTCACTTGGGCAACCAAAAACAAATCCGTGAGCTCTGGATGGGCAAAGCGGACAATATTGATGATGAGAGGGGCGGGGTGTTACAGAAACCTCGTTTGCGTCGTGCTACTCGCGCTTCCACAACGGACAATCTAACAATAGCCCATGAGCTTTTTTTAAGTCATTTTTCGTTTCTCGACTTATGTTTTCGTAACAATTTTGTCATTCTCATCAATAGAAACATTATGTGAATCTGTTATGTATACATAATAAATACTCTCACACACACATCAGAGCGATATATATAAATATTTACTTCAAATTTGGATATAATATATATTATATAATATATCATATCTATGCATATCCATTAAACCGAAAAAAATTTCAAGAAAAATACTTTGTTATTATTATAAATAATATTTTTAATATTGTATTAACATTACATGAAATCGATTACAATAAAACGTAAAAACGAATAGTGAAAAGACTAAAAAAGATTAATTTTTTATTTTTTAATTAAAATACAAACGGTTCTTGTGGTTCTTATATTAGAACCGTGGGTTTGGAAACGACCCGACCCGACCCGGAACCGATAATTCATATAAATCTAGAACCGGAAACCGACCCATATATTTAAAAAGGTTCGGGTCCAAGGTTCTCGTGGGTCGGGTCCAAGGTTCCTGTGGGTCCGAACCACAAAATGCTCACCCCTAATTAATATATTGTAATTGTAATTAGTGAACTAATAAGTTATAATTAAACATAATTTGCAAAAAGCAAAAAGACAACCGTAACAACCCACTGCTAGTTATCATATGCATGGCATGCATGTAAGATATGTTGTGCTCATGCATTACATTATCAAACCATTTAATCGTATAAGAATTAGGTTTTGCCTTAGTCTTAATTGCCTAAAACAGGTGATATTCGTTTTTTTTTGTTAAATCTTTAGTGGAATTACACATCCTTACTTAACCTTAGTAACTATAACTAAAAATAGATTTCGTGTACACTGCACGCTATATATACCCATTCAAGTCACCTCAAATCTTAATCATTAAGTATCTTCTTGTTGTGAAACTAGCCTAATAGCAAAATAATAAGAGAACAAGAATAGGGAGAGATCTAAGATTTCATTAATCAAGTATGTATTACAATGAGATACAATGAGTATAAATAGGAATGAAAATTCTTGGGGAACAAGTCTAATCTAATTTAGGCATTGATAACCACAATATAATATATTTATAACACTCCCCCTTGGTTATCAACTTCATACGCTTGAGATGCTGCCTCGTTAAAAACCTTGCCAGGAAAACCCAGTGAGACAAAACCATAGCTAAGGGAAAAAGAGTGCAGCGCATATTGCCTCCCCCTGATGATGTTGCCTCGTTAAAAACCTTACTAAGAAAACCCAATGGGATAAAACTTAGTGGAGGGAAAAAGAGTACAACTTGTATAATACTCCCCCTCATTTGAACATCTATTTTCTAAGTGACTGGTGTGGATCTCCGTATAGCTCAAAACTTTTGTAATTAATAATTCGTTGCTTGATTCCTTGACATGCGATCTTTTATGTTGAGCAATGTAGTGTGTTCTTCATATGACACTTCTAGTGCCTCCTCTCGTGAGCAAATATCAAAACATCCATAACTATGTTGTGCTACATTCCCTGCATCTATAAGACTAGCCCAACTTGTTTTCATGGGTTAGTAAAATATAATTTCATATCTTACATACCTTTGATGTAAAAAAATAGTTCTAATAACTCATCCCAATGCCTTTTTGCTTTACACATACTAACCATGACAATAAGTTCAAATAAAAATAAAAAAATATTATAATCATGCATAGCTAGAAAGAAATATGTTGATGCACATATGCATTTAACTAATGACATTTCTAGACTGAGAATCTCTACTTTGATAAGAGATGAAAAGAGTCATTTTCTATATAAAATAATTGACAACCTCAATGTGTATTAAGTATGAGTTTTGTCCATTGTAAAATGTCACAGCATTTCTATAAATACTTTGATAGATTGATAAACATATCATTACACATATACTCGAACTGCAGGGTCGAGCAATAATTAAACTGTGTCAAGGACTTTAAAAAATTCTCTCTTTAAAAGTTCTACAGAGTCTCTCGATGATGCCTAGGCATTATCACTGTAAACTGCGATTATAGTGAACTTTTAAGAGAGAAATTATGTCAAAAGATAGATAATATTATAAGCCTATATTCCTCTTTGTAGGAATACTTCATGAGTTGTACAACACTCAACTCAACTATTTTAGTCTATATTTATTTTGTTAACTTTACAAAATACTTGATATCGATGCATTAGGCATCATCAATCCATCAAGGACATTTTCCATCTTGACCAATTAATGCCAGTGCATTTACTCTTTAAGGGCTTTGGTACATGAAATTTATCATATAGTAAATCAATTAGAAAAATCAATTTCATCCATTTGTCCAATCTATATTGTACTATTGTTATACATTGAAGTATCATAATCACCAGGTTTAGTTTATTACATGTAGAGTATTGGTGCACAATAATTACATCCTACGATGTTTCATATTACCTTTTAAGCACTCAGTTGCTTTAGGATACTCTTGAGGAGTTCCACCTATATTCAATTCAATCATATAACAAACATAACGTATTTAGAATTGAATCTATTTATTCCGATCATAACGTTCTCAAGAACTTACGTTACAAGATTTTGACACATTAAATCCTTCATCAGGTATTTTTCATGTAAACTTTCAGCGTCAAGTAAATCATGATATTTATTAGACGCATTTCAATTCTCTCTTTGCATTACCAGACTAATAACATGATGAAAAATCATTGTATCCACCACTGGAGAATGCGTCTCCTCATAATCAATTATGGGTCTTTGCGAAATTCTTGTGCCACCAATTTTCCCTTATATCATTTTCTTTTCAAATGTTGATTCGCACAAAAGACCTTTTCGTATCTATATGTTTTACAACTTTTGTTGTATGGACTACCGGTCCAAAACTTTTCTTTTCAATAGAGAATTCAACTCTGCCGTATTTGCGTCTTTCCATTTTGGCCAATCATTTCTTTGTATTCATTCATAGGCAGATCTTAAATCTTGATCCTCATTTCAAGCGCTACATTACATACAAAAGTATAACGACGTCGATTTTGTGTCGATTCCATACATTTCATAGACATGATACTATATAATGAGATCTCTTTATTTTCAGGTACCTGGGGTTCTTCTGGAACCATCATGTCTAATGATCTTCAGGAGACCTTTTTACTATAACCTCGACTTGACCATCTTTATTACTTGCTCCAATTTCTCGAGGATTTTTATTCTTTGGAATCAACCAGTTTATGACGCTTCAGGCATGCAATAGACTAATAAGATTATTTGGAGCATTAGCAGTCGGTATATGTGACTTAATTAGCTAGTCCACATATTTAGGTCAGTTAATCTGTCTCGTAAATGATTTGTTAATCGTTGTAAATGAGTTATGCTTTGAAATTATGTTCGAACTTTATTTTTGAGGATCAATTATAACTCATACCAACTCCTTTCGTTACCAACTGCCTATCTCCCCCTGATGTTGGGAATGTTAATCCATTGAGATGGATAACAATTAATTGAGCCATAAATAAATATCTCATTAAAGGCTCTATTCATCATCGTATATCCCAACCACCTTTTGAGGTCCCATCTTTGTGCGTCATAGTGGATCAATTTCAATATATGTCGCACAACAAAAAAATATTAGATGGGCAATGTTTGGTTCCTGACCAAAAACCAACTATAATGGGGAGAAGCTATTACCACGTATTGGCTTGATGTGAATAAATGTTACTGCATGTAAAATCTCATTTACTCAAATATAAACATGAACTTTTGCTCTCATGATCATTGACGTTGCAATCAATAGTAGACGTTAGTGATCGTCTATATGTGCATGAACATAAGCTACTAGTATTTCAATACTTAGGTAGGATATGCGTATCCTTTAATCAATTCCAAAATATATAGTGATACTCACCCTACTTTATATGGCAAATACATAATTTTGCTTAAGAGTAAACATGACATGCTATGTATCAGATTGAAGAATCTTTAAGTTCTTCATTATGTTCACATCATTATCGACTCGGTGTGGTCTTACCGATCATGCCAACTAATTAAATAATTATGATCTATAAACTTCTTGTTTATGATCATATATGTATTACTTGCATGTATGTAATACAAAACATAAGATATTAGGGAATGCATCATAACTTCAAATTTCAAACTATCATGTTATATAATCCCTCTCTATATGTTTTCCACTTGCGGTGGTCAATCTCATGCAATTCTAAATGGTCGATCTCATCATTATAACTTTCTTAATTATGTCCATGATCACTATTATGATCAACTATCAACATCTTGATGGTTTATTTAACATTGGTATATTCTGCAAATTATGCACATATGCTACAAAATAGTGTTGGGTTCATGAATCAACAATTTAAATAACACACTTTACGTGTAATAAAAGCTCATATTGACTAAGAATATGTCAATATATCATTCATATCATTTGAAGCATATGCTATAGGATTCCAAACAAAACAAATATGATGAAAAGTTGTATTATAATCACAACTAAAATCGAATTGTACCGGAGGCATAACTTTGCAAGTAATGAAATCAAAATATTCATCTATGATGCATACGTTTTGCATTACAGAAATCTAAAATAACGAATAAATAATTTCTTAACAAATGAAATATAATACCAAAATATCCATATGGATAGTAGTTTATTATCAATATGCACCAAATATTTATCTTATGCTATGACTATGTTTTAGAAATTCTATAATATACATTCCAAAATCTGATTTAATAGAATTTCTCATAAAATCATGTATTCAAATTAATAAATGAATATGGATTTTGACTCTTGAATGCGTTACTAAATAGTCGGGAATAAGTCTTTGAATTTTATAATTAACTATCAACAATCATATTACTAAATAAAGAGTTGTTACGCATATATATTTGATATATATACACTTTTAATATTTTAATTAAGGTAAAATAAATTAGTTAATATATGCTTATTACTTTAGAATATAAGTATGTAAATAATACAATCAACAAGTAGATGCATGCAAAACTTAAGGCATGCCTTTTATCAAAATTTTATGTTTAAAAGTTCAATATAATACATATAAAACACACGGATATACCAATTCAATCTATATTAGTATATGATTCAACACTTATTTGCATCTCTAAATGTATGGTAATCAAATTAAATACGATCAAAATTTTCATGTTAAACTACCCTTTCATTTTAATGAATATGTGATGAATAGAAATAATTAGTTTAAATCTAAAAACATAGACGATAGAAAACAAAACACATCATTTGTTTATAATATAGAGATTAGGCAGAAACACTTTAACAATAATATGAGGACAAAAAATCATTATCACGAATTCTATAAATTGGGATTTAAATGTAATCCAAAAACTTCTGTTTCATTAGTCTCGGGAAAAAAAATTATAACAATTCAAGATTTCTAAAAAAAAAAAAACAAGTACCAAGTTGAAATACGCGGTTAGGGTAGTGTTACCTGAATAGATGAAGAAAAACCAAAGTATGGATCTGGAGATCTTCAATCCTTAGCAACTCGTGCTGATAACGTGTTGTGAAACTAGCCTAATAGCAAAATAATAAGAGAACAAGAATAGGGAGAGAGATCTAAGATTTCATTAATCAAGTATGTATTACAATGAGATACAATGAGTATAAATAGGAATGAGAATTCTTGGAGAACAATTCTAATCTAATTTAGGCATTGATAACCACAATATAATATATTTATAACACTTCTAATGTTCTAACAAACAAGTCACTTCAACTTTGTTTTGCTTTCTAACCAGGTTTTGAAACCCGGACCGACCGGCCGGTTCGACCGGTCGGACCGGGTTCCGGAGGCCAAGACGGGCCGGGTCGATACAAAGGACCGTGCTTGCACTGAACCGCCCGGTTGGACCGGGTCGGACCGGGAACTGCTCTGTTCGGACCGGACCGGCTACTTTACCAAACCTCTGTTACACTTCTGTATCACTGTATCTACACAGCCACCAGACCAAACCTCGAAACCCTCTTCATCATCATCGACCTAATGTCCTTGTTAATCATCTCCATCTGATTTCGAGATTTAAGGGTGATGGTGAAGATGAAGCAGTGAAAAGAACAATGTCGGAGATATTATGCAGAGAACAGTAGATGAGCTACCATGGATTTGGGTTTTAAAGCTTTATGGAAGATGAAGGTTTGAAGATGAATGTAAAAAAGAAAGAGAGAGAACCTCATAAAGTGATAAAACTTCTTAATTGAATATTATTTCGTGTGTACAGCTGGTGAAACAAAGATTTGTTGAATATTTTTCATCTTTACACCTTGTAGAATGAATGCTTTTCATGTTTGACACCTTATAAAAACAATAAGATAAATAGGTTCATTCTAGTTTAAGTTTTATACATTATAAGATATAAATTAACTAGCTGACTACCCGGGAGCGCCCGGGGTTGAAATTTAATAATATTTAATGTCACTTGTCGTTGAGCATTATGAGAAAGTGGTTGACGCTAATTTTACGTGTGCACATGTTGTATACAACATGCCATGGAATTAGTCGAGTTTATAATAATCACTAATCTATAATATGATACAAAACTAACTGTGAACAACACATAAAGACGACCAGTCATTAACCACATATAATGTCATTTATGTGTAGCAGAACAACATATATATAACCGTAAAACATCAAATTACTATCCAAGTGATCAATAACAACTTAATTAACCAAATGTTCTTTCAGAATCCTTCCCTTGAATTTTAAGTTAGATTATTGATACAAATAGTGAAATACGTCTATACATGTTATCTTATAATAACAATATACAGATTTGCCATTTCTGTAAATTTATTACTATGTTTTTTAAATAATTTTTATAACAACATCTGCACAGAATTGGAAGATCGCTTCAAACGCTTGATCCGGGGTTATAACTTGAAATAGAACCTAGCATGGCACCAAGAAGAGAGCATGTTGTTCTTCCAATAGGCATAAAACGGGACCGCGCAGGGAAAACCGCCAAAACCCAAAATATACCAAAAGCAAGACATTCTAGAACCACGTTGATTGAAGGAGCTAAAACCATTATTATTGATGATCCACAATTCCCACACACAGTTGTCAATAAATGAGAGATCAATCACCCTAAATATAAAAAATGAAAAAATAAGTCAGTAGCTAATTTGCAGCATTCACACGCTTCGAACAAAACAATCAAACAAACGTACCCAGTAAAAGCACACTTATAGTAGAGTTATTGGTACTGAGCATGACAACTTCTACAATAGATTATAACATCACCAGCTCATTAAAACAACTACGATCCAAAGAATACCAACATGCTAAACTGAAAAGCTTGTTACTTAACTCATTATAATTCAAAGAACAATTAAATAGATAGTTACATTTATTCCATCGTATATATAGTGATCTAAATTATAGCACAATGAAACTGATCTATTGAAAGAAAAACTAAAGCTTACTTCATTATGGAACTGCACAAGGCTGAGGTGGAAACAAAATTCAATCTAAATCAAAATAATAATAATGATAATAATAATAATAGTAATAATAATAATAATAATAATAATAATAATAATAATAATAATAATAAGTAGATTAAGAAAGAGATATTTGTATAACAGTGTGGACTTTGATGAGATGGTTAGGTGCCAATTGTTTTGTGGGCATAAGAGGGACACACCTAAAGATAAGCAAACGGACTGACAGTTTTTTGTGTCTATGAAATACAAAATCTATGGAGTGTGGACCACTATCTTGATTTGAAATTTTTATATTTCTTCATGGTTATCTGTTATAAAGTTAACAATACCTTTAAAAGATGCAGATACAAAGCGTTTATTTGGAATCTTGGTTTTTATAGCGTAAAACGTTTAGGTCCCAAAGCCGAGGCGTGAGGCAAGAGCTTTGTGTCCGCGAGGCGCTGATTATCAGTTATCATATGAAATAGGTGACGGTTCATGTGCATAGTGAAAAACTAAATATGAGGCACATATCTTAAAACATACCTTGAAACAAATGCTGCTCGAAACCTCTTCTCTTCATGATCAAGATCTGTCACTTCTTTTTTTGCTTCATTTGTGCTGCACGTGTATCATAAAGTGAGCCACCCACCTATATACATATTACTATTGTCATAATTAACCACAAGAAAGACTGATTGTCTACCTCTTGACTTGAGAAGTGGCACTCGATATGTGTTCTTCTTGAAGATCTGAAAATGGAATACTGGCCAGGAACGCCGACAGTGGATCAGGTGTGGTTTCATGCATGTTCCCCCTATCGAACATTTCTCGAGTGTGGCTCGCCCCATTACTGTACAATTGAAGCAGAAAAATCATATATACCTAACCTTCTTATGTTGTGTCACTTCTTTTTCGACTATTGAATAAAACCAATAACACATGAATGTCGTGCACAACATAAGGATCAATTTGATATTACCTAACCTTAACGAACTTTTGTTCACTCGTATCATTTACCAAAATCATATAGTATCTAGATTGCAACCAATAATTGTAAAATATTACCTTATGTGTCTCTTCCAAGCCTATGAATTGGAACATGACATAACTCTCGATGTCTTAATAAGTTCTTGATGTTGTATACGCCATTGCAGTTGTGTAAGGACACTTCTCTGCTGAAGGAGTCTCGTAGGTAAAACTTGTACCAAATTATCATCTTAACACCAACGTATAGCAACTTGAGTTCTCCTTTGAAGTGATTTATGTTGGTAAAGTCTTGGGTCTTTGTTTCCTAGTGAAAGAAACCATGTCACTGCAGGTTTTCCCCATGATGTCATTGAGGGCTTCATTGAAGAAGACCGTTTCTGTTTGGTCTTTGTCATCTTTGACAATTGCATAAAGGCAATACCTGTATGAGTAGGTTAAGTCAGTTTCGTTATATATCAGTATTAGTTGATTGTTGTAATTTTACTTACATGAACACCGGTTCTTCATCTATGTCTTCATCCAGACATACATATTTGCCATCATCTAAACACCACCCTTTTAGAGCATTTAGGGCAATTAGCATAAAACCATCTGTGGTACTCATGCATAGTGGTTATTCTTGCATAGTGTTAATGTGTCATGAATGAAAGAACGTGGTAAGTGAAATAGTTAGTATGTACTCTAATTTGATCATTTACTTCAAACTAATGCAAAAATGTAATGAATTATTTAACAATTCCTTCTAAACTTTTATAGCTAAGTATATCACAAAAACAGTAGTTAAATATCCATTTTAACCAAAAAAACAATATGTAGTTCCTAGACGTCATCAAACTGATTCAAACAACAAATAAGTAATAATATACAAACAAATGCAAAAATCTAGTGAATCATTTAACAAATTCTCCTAAACTTCCAACAAAACCAAAATAAATTACTATTTTATAGCTACTGGAGTTAAGATAACAGCTAGCTTCTAGATATATTTATGAACTGCTGCAAATTATGTATCAAACAATTTCAAAACCTAAAGTATGATTTATTTTATACCATATTCTATAAACGTATCATGAACTGATGCACACATACGTATCAAAAGATCAAAGTATTCCCACCCATGTTAGACCGTGTGTTGTGGTGCGCGAGCGAGTGGGCGCGACCACCTCGAAACCATCGCTCTGGCAATCGCTCGCGTGGAGGTGTTATGGCTCGCTCCAGACCATTGCTCGCGTCCCACTCAAAATCCAAGACAATAGCGTCGTGACCGTAGTCGGTTGTGCTCGCAGTGACTTGCTCGCGCGGGCCTTAGCGTGGGGCTGTTGTGGTGTTCGTGAGCCACGTGGCTCGCGAAAGGCTCGTGCCGGCCTGTTCGCGTGTCCACAACGAATAGCCTTAGAAATATTCCAATTGCCTACTCTGCTTGCTTGCTTATTTGAACTCCTTTAACTTTTGAGATCCCGACCTGCATCAAAATTGAACCACAAAAGCATTGAAAAGCATTAGTCTGTGATAAAAAAACCAAAGCTGCATCATTCTAGTAAACAAAAATTCTAATTCTTAAATCTGCAAAATATATAAAAAAGTAAAAGAAGGAGGAGGAATCGAATTCAAACCCATTACATTGTATTAGCGTCATTATTAACCGAAGAGCATAAAATGTCCACTCCCTGATTGATTTAAAGCAACATATACCACAATCAAACCTAGGGATGAGCTCGGGACGGTATCGGTACCGAACCGATACCGATCCCGACAATACCGATACCGAAAAGTCCAAAAAACCAATACCGATACCGATCCCGAAACCCCTCGGTTCGGTACGGTATCGAGATCGGGACGAGACGGGATCGGTATTCGGCCTTGTATGCTCATCCCTAATCAAACCCATTAGCGTGTATGCTCTTATTCATTTATTTCTTCACGCACAAGTGGATTTTGCAACCACAATACATAATCACAAAACCAAAACGCATTGGACTAATAAAACATACCTTTTTTCACAAACTTATGTTATGTATTCTTCAACATCCATCCACTTTGTAGATGACCATTTATTCCTTATAATCACCGAACAACCACCTAGAATAGATCAACATAATATAATCAACAATCAAATGGGTCAAAATTGCCCATGAATAATATATTAACTATTAATTACATAACATAATCCCTTGTAAATCTTTGTGAATTAGGAGAGCAAGTAACCTCACCTATTAAGGTTGCAATATACTCGTGATTGATGCCATCTCCATCCTTCCACACACTTGCACCCCTAGAATCCACAAAAACAAAAAACTAATCCACATACATGATAAAAATAACAATCAGATTTCGTAAAAAAAACTCAAAGCAACCGACTTTCCAGTTTCTAACCCTAAAAGATTATGAAAACATAAAACCCATAAAAAACTAACCAGTAACAGTTACAGAGTATTGAAGAAGATCGAAGTTCTTGATAGATTGAGATTGAGATTGAGAGAGTAAAGTTTTCTTGATTGAGATTCAGAGAGTAAAGTAGAAGGTTTAGGTTTATTGTGATGATAGATGCAATGGAAAAGAGGCGCACGATATGTTACGTTTTTTAGGGTTAGCGTGTATTTTTTTTGTAAAAAAGGAAATACTTCAAAATCATCAAAAACACTCCCTTATTAAGCCAATTGGCACAACTAAGAGGAGGTTGAGGCCTCCATTGGACGCCACGTCAGCAAACCTATTTTCTTTTATATATATTAATAGATTATCCGGTTCTTAAATCCGGTTGGACCGGTTGGACCGGTCCGACCAGTAAACCGATAAGAAGACGGTTTGACATCCGGTCCGGTTCTGAAAACATTGTTTCTAACTCTCTTCACGGGTAAAATCTGAACTCTACCTTATCTTACCATCCAAGTTAAACCGGGTTCTGATCACCATTCCTTTTTAAAGAATAACCTTCTATTGTTGTTAAGTTTCGACAAGGTAACTCATATATTTATTTATTTTTCGCATATTTACATGTGAACTTTCATGTTTTGGGATAATAATTAACAAGGTTAACCTATCACCTTGTTTTTTGTTAGGTACGTAACTATATATAAATATATTATAATATAATATATTATTTATTATTATTTTATATTTATTATACATATATACATAAAATGTAATGTGATCGATCATATCATTGGTATTGATCATAACATGAAACTTATAGCAAAATATCATCTATTGAGACTTGAGCCTATTGAAAATATGTGTCCGCTCCACCATGAGGAACTAAACAATTTTTATCTTAATAAGAATTAAGATGTCCAACCACCCGTTTTATTTTGGCTTATATCTATTATTAATTAATATATATAAAAGAATTGAACATTGCTGACGTGGCGTGCAATGGTGTCTTCAACCTCTCCATGAAACTGCCACGTGGCATCATAATTGAAAAGAGTTTGATGTTTTGAATTATTTCATTTTTTTAATTAAATTGAGTTATTTTAGGAAAAAAGAATTTAAAAATAAATTTAAAATTTTCTCTCTCATATTTCCTCCCACAATTTTTAAACGTTTATATCTTTTATATACGAGATTTTTTAAAGAAAAAAATTACACCAAATTAACGAGCATTTTATTATCTTTCCAACGAGTACCATAGTGCTATATAAAAAATGGAGAAAAAATCGACTATTTTTTTGTGGGGTTTCGTTCATACAGGAAAAAAAACATACAAGGTGTTCATGTTATTCACTAATCATGTTTTTTCTTTAAACCAGGTTCTTATCTACGATGCTGAAAATCAGCCCAAACGCCATGTTATCATTGGAATTTTACTAGGTATACTTCATCAAGAGAAGCTAGGAGAAAGAATCGCGCAACACTTCAACACATGGTGTCAGCTTATAGCAATGTTATTTTTTTTATTTATTTAATTACAAGAGTAATAATTATTACTATTAGTATTAGTATTATTACAATGGTTATATTTTTCAACCCCGGGACGCTCCCGGGAAGAATTGATAGTTGCTGGCGTGGCGTTTAATGGTGGCCTCAACCATCTCTTGATTATGCCACGTGGCATAATGAGATGCAATGGTTACAACTTCCAACTTAAGTGTTTGTTTAGTTGATTAGGTTAGGAATTATAAGAGTCATTAGAATGTGAGAAATTAGAGAGATGTGATGAGTTTTTGAATAGTTGCAGCTTACATAAATGATTCTTTAGATGATTACTGATTAGGTTTAAGATTAGGGAATATGAGTTATTACTTATTAGAATACTATGAACATGCAATGATTGAGAGATTTTGTAGTTAGTTAACTTGAGCCATTTGCAATAGGTTATCACGTAAAATTAGATTTTTCAACCCCGGGACCCTCCCGGGGTAATCAGCTAGTAGTTTTATATTCATTAAAGATAGAAATACTGTAGCTGCAATTAACCGGAAATCATGACACTAATAAAATGAAGTTATTTGAATTAGGTAATATTATTATCTAATAATATATTAGTCAAAGTGGAGCTAATAATATGTCAAGATACTTGCGTCCGAAGTCACCATCCATCGCATTGCCAACACAACCATTGTCACGCCTTCACTCCTTAGTGGGTTTTAATATAATTATAATCTTTGACGAATATGAAAATAATAAGTTTTAATAATTTTAAATTTAAATAGAAATTATTTAAAATATATTATGTTCTTCAACCCTTTGTTAAGTTTTTTTATTCGTTTGATTTCATTTAAAAATCAACAAGAATTACAAGTGAGCGGCGGGTAAACGAGCAATAAGTTACGCCGCCATCCCCTTTTGAATAGTAAAACATACTCTATTAAAAATAAAGTTTGTGTCCTTGGCCGCAGGAGAGTGACTCTGCACCACCCTTCGCACTCAATCTAAAAACCGGATTGCTTCTGGAGCAGGCCCCCAAATAAGTCAAAAGTGAAGGACTCAAAAACGTGTTGGTTTTCCAGACAATCAGCTTCCTGTTTGTCAAATTTCTTCTATTCAACTTTTAAGATTGTCTGCCCTGCCACAAACCCGAATCCCGAAATCCCACCAAAGGAAAACACCCCTGTGACCAGCTCCTTTAGATACCTTCCTAAAAAGAATAATGACATCATATGGATATGGTACATATTCCTTTATTTCATTTGACAAATAAACAAGGATACTTGCTTTGCTTGCCTGTCTAGTTTTATAAATATATACTTCTTAGGATTAGGATTTAGAATTTTTATTTGGATCTTACTTAATTTCTTATTTTATTTTTATTGATTATGTTTCTAGAGATTTTTTTTATTATTTTGACATTTTATTTTTGGCAAATAGACTTTGCTCGGAAATTATTTTAAGTGAAAAGGAGAAAAAAAGTATAATCTTTTAAGCTATTTGTTATATGTTCTCACATTTTTTACTCCACGTCACAGTCACATAGACATGGGGTCTCACTCTCTTGTTTTTCACCTTTACTGTGTAATAATTCACAAGTTTTAACTATCCCCTATCCATTAAAATAATATTTAAATTATTTTATAATAAAAACGTAAAAATTGGTAAAGTGGATTATACGGGTCTTCTTTATTGGTGCTTGCAATTATTTCATGAGAGCAAAAATTAAAAGCTGCAAGATTGAGTCGTGAATGCATTAACGCCTTGAAGTCTCGTAACTGCATTCACAAACCTTGGGTTGTTGTTTGGATGTGAGTGGGGGTTAACTCATTCTACGTGGCATGTGGAGTTGTGGACCATAATAAATGGTCTTACGAGGACACACTCACGAGACTAGAAGACCCAACTTCCTAGAACAAGCTCTAACCATGACTCCATGACCCTAAAGAAAGGCGTAGAGCCCACAAGTTGGATGCCTAAATGGGTACAAAATAGCCCATAAAAATATGGGCAAGCCCAATAGAACCCCTATGGCCAATACAAACTACTAAGGCCTTAGGCCATAAAATATGGGCAATCTCCAAGCCACGGTCCTTGTTTATTTGTCTAAACATATATACATTGGCTTATGAAAATTAGTAGGTATAACGGTTTAAACCGGTATAAACCGGTTCATAAAACAAGTAAACTTATGTAACAAGTAATCATCATTCAAAACCCAAAAACCAAAGGATTCAAGTCCAAATTTTAACCCAATGTTTTAAAAACCGGTATAAACTGGTAATACCGGATGCTGGATGATATTCCGGTATGAAACACCCTGGTAAAAAGGAAAAACTGCATCAAGTTCGTACCGCCGGTAAAATACGGTATACCGGTTTGAATTGTTATATCGGTACCGGTCTAAGGTAAATTTTTGGGTTTTGAATTATGTTTACTTGTTATATATGTTACTTATCTTATGTAATTTTAGTACCCATATATTGCGCTGCCAACACAACCATTGTCGCCACCTTCACTCCCTAGTGTGTTTACATATAATTATAATCCATAAGAATACGGAAATAATAAATATTAGGAATTCTTAATCATGATAGAAATGATTTAAATCATAGTATGTGCTTGAATCCTTTATTATGTTTTGAGCTGTGTGACCATCTCCTTTTTATAATATGAATTAACAGATACATCCTAAAAAAAAAAATGACATCGTATGATGGTACATTTTGTTGCTGTTGGAATTCCTTAAAGTTGTGCAATATGTTTATTGAGCTTGTATTTGCACACTTTTATTGATACTACTCAATAACATATTCATTATTTGCACACCGAAATATTGTATGGTTACAACTTGTCGGACTAGAATTATTTTTATTTTATTTTATAGAACTATATGTAAAAATTAATACTTATAAAAACATTTATTTTATCAAAGTTGTTAGTATTTTATTGATATAAGTATATACATACATATATTTAATTTATACATAGTTACTCTATGTAAAATAATTCTGACTAACAATAATTTTTTTTTAAAAATAATTGTACTTTTGTCACACCCTCAAATTACCACTGCGGAGTTTTACCCGCGAGGCGCGTGACACACCAGGATCCAAGTCAACGGTCACAATAAACAACACTATATGATACGTAAAACTGACATAAGTAAACCATTAAGGTTCAAAACTGTTCTAACACAGCGGAAGCATAATATGTGTTACAATTCAAAATGAAATATAAAGTCTGAAATGTTTAGCAAAACGTGCATATGATTCCTAGACGCCGTTAGACTCCGTGCGCCTATCGACAGCTGCTACCTTAGCGACCTGAGACAAACATGCTAAAAACGTCAGCAAATAATGCCGGTGAGTTCACAGGTTTTTAAGTAAAACGTTTCACGAACTTTTGAAAGACCATCATGATACTACCGACCGATGAAAACACTCGTTAAATGTTTGGACTCCATAACGAACCTCCCAAACGAACTATCACCCACCGCAGTTAACGAACTACCATCCCATGGTCAACGAACTGCTTTACCAAAGCTAACGAACTACCATCCCATGGTCAACGAACTACTATGACATAGCTAACGAACTACCACATAGAGGCTAACGAACTACCGCACCACGGCTAACGAACTGCCACAACATAGGCCATATAATACGAAACATAAATGAATACCTTGAACCCAAATGAACACTCCCAAAACGTAGTGAATACGTGAGTACCCAAAAACATAGTTGTCACGCCTTTTAGGAAAACACATTTGACACACGTTAAAGAACACAGCATGTTTTCTCCCCCGAAAACGTAAAACCAGTAAAAGAGTGGGGCCGTGAAACTCACCTTGTAGTGCGTCTTCCGATAACTAGAATTCCAACACGTGTATGATAATCCCAACTAATGACAACCTATCAATGAGTTTACATAAGTGTGATGACTACTAACCCGAAGGCTAACAAGTTCCCGATTGTCCAGATCTTGACTACGTGTGTTAAAAAGTGTGTTTAAACGTTAACCGGACATCCCAGACCGACCCGACATCCCGTTGGTGACCCATTACATCAATTAGTCATGCACATAAGTTTAACACATAAGTTTCAAGCATAAAACACTTAGTTCGTATCAAAAATCTCATTTTTGTTATCGTAGGGCCGAACGTGGCTTTGAGTGGTCGAAGGTGGCTTTAAACTTCCACCTTCGCCCCCTTTTTCCTCCTTCGCCCCTTTTTGTGGTTCATTCGCCCCTTGGTTTCCAGGTTCGACCCCTGGGAGTCCACCTTCGACCGTTCGGCTGGTCGAAGGTATTCCAGGTTCGCCCCTGCTGTTAGATTTTCCCAAAAACGCGTCGAAAACATCCGAAAACATCACGAACATCATGAGTTACAGCAGTCAAGCATCATTAACATATTCCTACGAAACCCTACCGATTTTACCCCAAAATCTATCCGTTTTTACAAGTTTCCTAAAATAGTAAATTATGGAGATGTCACATCATCATGCATGAAATCATTACCCAATTAGGAAACTTTCTAAATTTAATCAATCATCAGCTCATCATACTTAAATCATCATGAACAAGAAACCCTATCATAACTCTATCATTATCATCCAAAAACAAGCCCTAAATCTAACTAAAAATTCCTTTAATCGACAAAACACCATCAACCATCAATTGTAACATGTTTCAATCATAACTCTCCATTAATAACAGTCCTAGGTTGTTGTCATGTCATCTACATAGCAAGTAATCATCAAACAATGCTTAATACCACATAAACACATGTTAAATTGTATGAAAACTCATTGTTTATGAATAGGTTTTATTTAGAAAGATATTAGGAAGGTTTTTACCCATAAAACATGTTGATATCAGATCTGGACCCTTGGGGTTTAGATGAAAACAAGTTAAAATTGTTTTAAAAAGGATTTGAAATGAAGAACACACCTTAGTTTTTCACTTGTAATGATTTAGAGAGTTAGGTTATGAAAAAACAAGCTCAAAAACTCCTTCCCCAATGATAATAGCTGATAGAGAGTGTTTGGAGGCGTTTAGGGTTTGTGAAATGGTGAAAAATGGCTAAGGATGGTATTTATACCAGGTCCAGGTTCGCCCCTTTTATATGGTCGAATGTGGAACTTTTCCACATTCGCCCCTTATTAATGGTCGAATGTGGAATCTTTCCACATTCGCCCACTTTGTTTCTACATTCGCCCACTTTCTCAAGTTCCATTTCCACATTCGCCCACTTTCCACTTTCAGGTCATCAGCACTTTTTAACACAGGTTAACAGCACTTTTTAACACATGTTAACTTTTTCCAGATTTCCAGTTTGTCGTGTTTAACGCATTCTAACACATTTTAACACATAAGCATGCATCCAATAGTCTATACTTAGCATATTTAAGCACGTATAATCATTTGTACATCGTTTAAGCAAGTATAAGTATACAATCCACCACACGACCCATAATCTACACATATACTTAATTAGTTCATGTAATGTCACCAACAACGGAACCCGGTACTAGTGTATTCCCCAAAATGACTCCCAATGATCCTCCAGATCATTGAACCCTGGACAATCCTAATCTGACCCGACTCAACTAACCCAGTTAAGTTTGTTTATAAACGTTTCTCGCTAAGGTAGACTTATGTGTTTATAAAATGTTGACCCAAACATGCCGGTGTCACATCATCCCCCTGTTGAAAGAATTTTCGTCACGAAAATTTCCCGAAGTCAAAGAGAACGAAGCGATAAAAAGAAAAATTTTTTCCCGGTCGTCACAACTTTATACGATAAAATATACACACATACGTATTACATATATACTTTATCTGGTGATAACACTATGAGCTTAATTTACAAAATTTTTGTCATCTTCTGACATGTTACCTCATCCAGGTTGGTGCGTTACGACTTATACATGCGCTTGCTAATGGAGATATTGATCATTTTCCTAACCATATGCGTATTCATTTCTTTGGCCTCTTCCCTAGATCAAGAACGAAAGGTTAATTGATTGTTTCCTATAGACTGTTAATTCCCTTTTCACCACCTTGAGCATAAACCATATTGTTTTTTATTCAGCCTATCTATGTTTTATGACTGGATTACAATTATAATTCTCTGAACTTCAATTTGACTTATGGAAAAACACAAACACCAGATTTTGAAGACACCCTGCCTCGAACATTTTTTATTAACAAAGCTCGACACAATAAACTGATTACATAACCTTGTATTAATATTAGGGGTGTTCAAATTCGGATAATCCGAATTTCGGATAGTCAATATTGGGATCCGAATCCGGATCCGAAATTTCGGATATCCGAAATTCGGATTATCCGAATTTCGGATTCGGATTCGGATCATCCAACGGATAATCCAAAACTTAAAAAAATATAAAAAAATAAATAAAAAAATAATAAAAAAACGTTCTAATTTATGTCTAAAATGTGAACCTTTTAAAAAAAATAAAAATCGAAGTTAGATAAACGATATTGGAACAAAAAAAATGTAAAAGAAACTTACCGTTTGGTGGACGGGGGCTATGGAGGTCGGAGACGAGGTGGACGGGGGCTGTTATAGAGAAGAGAAGAGGGAGCGACTGCTATGGATTGGAGTAGTATGGACTTAGGGTTAGGAGGATTAAGGATTTAGGATTGTGTATTGTGTTATATAGTGTATATAATATTATATATTTATATATATTTTTTTTAATATTCGGATTCGGATAATCCGATTATCCGAAAATTTTCAAAATCAGGATCCGAATCCGAATCTGAAATTTCGGATTATCCGATTTTCGGATATTCGAAAATCGGATTATCCAAAATTTCGGATAATTCGGATTCGGATAATCGGATTTTTTGGATTCGTATTTTTTTAAACACCCCTAATTAATATCGAACACTACTCTAACACGGATACTTATCAATTAAATAACAAACTTGTAACCACTAAATACATAATTCAAACTTTCAACTTCATCTTCTCTTCAATCTTGATCCACATTAATTATGGACCCTTTCATTCATTGGTTATGTTCTCATTTACATCTAGTTCTCATGAATATTAATTTTTGCAGATTTATATTGCTTATATGGGATCTCTCCCTGAGCGCGAATACTCGCCTTCATTGCATCACTCTCAAATTATTAAACAAGTCATTCATCCCAGGTATATCTTTGATTTAAGTTTTTAGATTTGAGGGTATATATATATATTATTTATGTTAAAAATAACAGTTTTGCATGCCAAGCATTAATTCGGAGCTATAAAAGAAGCTTCAATGGATTTGCTGCTTATCTATCTGAAGAAGAAAAACAGAAGTTAACAAGTAAGTCACTTGAACATGCAAATTAATTAAGTCATAATTTGGGCTATAACACAAACATAAATTATATATAACTAAATTAACTGAAGAGGATTTGATTGTTATTTAGAAAGATGTTAATTTAGAAATATACATTGTCATAGAATAATTAATCTTTATTTTATGCAAAATGTGTTAATTCAGTACAAGATAACACAAACACTCCTGTATGTGTCAAGCTTATTGCTTTTGTAGTATGAACAGGAAAAGGAAAAATGTATACTTTGCAGAAGTTGGATAATATTATTAAGTGCCAAGAAATGCCTTTAATAGGCTAACAACTAACTGAACACAAACAAAAGACTCATTCTACTATTACCTATTCTAAAGGAAAGGAAACATCCTAGAATATCTATTGACTTAACCTACAAACCAATGGCTACATTAAGAACTAATACCTAGTCAAGAATGCTAATTTGTTAGAAGATTATAATCAACAAATTAGTGTTTATTATAAAAGTCAGAATTTGACTTTAAAAAGTCAAACAGATTTAGGCGCCAATATTGTAAGTTATGTCGGTTAATTAGAACAGCCATGTCGGTTAGATGTAGCGGTTAAATAACCATCTTTGTATGTGTATAAATACCCCTCCTATATATCATCTCATATGTGTGGAATAATAATATTAGTTTCATCATCATCATCATCATCATACTCAGTTAATCCCACCAATAACAAAAGCTAACGAAGGGTCTGAGGAGGGTAAGATGTAGACAGTCTTACCTCTACCCCGTGAGAATAGAGAGGCTGCTTCCAGTGAGACCCCCGGCTCAATAGTGGTTGTGTATCAAGCCTTATACATGAGGCACATAACACTTAGCAATCGGGACAAACCCGATTGGTGCATGTACCCCCTTGTCTTTTGGCTATCAATGTCACCACCTGATGCATGATTAACTGTCCGTCATTTTAAACGTTATTTTCACAAAATTAGTAAAATAACGTTTAAAATTATTGAAACTTTACTTTTGCCCTAGAGGGCCTCACATATATACATTATATGCGCACAGCCGTAAAGCGGGCTTGAATAATAATATTAGTTTGTTCTTATCAAATTCTCTCCACCCCCTGTTCTATATTCGTGAGTCCGTGCATCAATTGTGATGCATACTAAGGGTGTTCAAAAAAATCCGAATCCGTATTTGAATCCGAAAAATCCGATTATCCAAATCCGAATTATCCAAAATTTTGGATAATCCGATTTTCGGATATCCGAAAATCGGATAATCCAAAATTTCGGATTCGGATCCTGATTTTGAAAATTTTTGGATAATCGGATTATCCGAATCCGAATATTAAAAAAAATATATATAAATATATAATATTATATACACTATATAACACAATACACAATCCTAAATCCCTAATCCTCCTAACCCTAAGTACATACTACTCCAATCCATAGCAGTCGCTCCCTCTTCTTTTCTCTATAACAGCCCCCGTCCACCTCGTCTCCGACCTCCATAGCCCCCGTCCACCAAACGGTAAGTTTCTTTTACATTTTTTTTGTTCCAATATCGTTTATCTAACTTCGATTTTTATTTTTTAACAGGTTCACATTTTACACATAAATTAGAACGTTTTTTTATTATTTTTTATTTATTTTTTTATATTTTTTTAAGTTTTGGATTATCCGTTGGATGATCCGAATCCGAATCCGAAATTCGATAATCCAAATTTCGGATCCGGATTCGGATCCCAATATTGACTATCCGAAATTTCGGATTATCCGAAATTCAGATATCCGAAATTCGGATTATCCGAATTTGAACACCCCTAATGCATACTCCTATCATATCTGACGTTCATCTTGATTGATCCAAGATCAGAAGGGGCCTCAACAAGGTATCAGAGCGTATGGTTACAGTGGATCATTCAGAAGCAGTCCAAAGAAGTCATCGCCTATGAAGAACAAGAAAGACCCATAAAACAGAGCATGGAAGGATTGCAGGAGACGATCCCGTTTTCGGGCAGAAACGTAAGATGAATGAAGAACAGAAAGATTAGAAACCAGAATCAAAAGAGAGATCATGTTAATTGCAAGATTGGATGTGTGTTTTTAGTACAAGGCAGCACAAAGAATTGAAATCATTGTATTGATTGAGAATTGGTTGTGTTGTTCTTACAATGAAAAAGAAACAATAAATAGATGGAAGAAGCCAAGGGACCACACAAGGAAACAAAGAAAATAAGGCAAGTAGGCAACGATCACTTTGACTTGATGTGGGGAAAGTGAATCAAAAGATATCTTTTATTTTCTAAGGATATCTTTATTTTCTAACACCCCCCTCAAGTTAAGTAATGGGATCTCCAATACTTAACTTGACAAGGCAATGATTAAATATTCTCTGGTTAAAGGGTTTAGTTAGAACATCTGCCAATTGGTCTTCTGATCGAATGAACGGGAGCTCAATAGTTCCTGTTTCAAGTTTTTCTTTAATGAAGTTCGTGTCAACCTCTACGTGCTTTGTTCGATCATGTTGGACGGGATTCTCTGAAATTTGTATAGCTTCTTTATTATCACACATTATCATACCGGTTTCGTTTTGAGTAAATCCAATTTCTTTCAGAAGCTTGCGTATCCACAACACTTCTGCTAAACCCCGTGCAATCCCTCGAAATTCTGCTTCAGCACTGGATAAGGCCACAACTTTCTGTTTTTTTTGCTTCTCCAAGTAACAAGGTTCCCACCAACTAAGGTGAAGTAGCCAGATGTTGATCTTCGGTCTTTTTTATCTCATGCCCAATCTGCATATGTGTATGCTTGAACCTTTAGATGTTTGTTGTTTTGAAAGAGAACCTCGTGTCCCACTGTACCTTTGAGGTATCTAATAATTCTCCATACTGCTTCCATGTGGGCAACTTGAGGTTGATGCATAAACTGGCTAACGACCCCAACTTCATATGCGATGTCTGGACGAATATGTGAAAGGTATATAAGCTTTCCTACTAGACGTTGGTATCTCTCTTTGTTGACCAATTTTGCTCCGCCTTCCATATAGAGTTTTTGATTGGCTATCATCGAGGTATCAGCTGGTTTACAGTCAATCATTCCCATCTCAGCTAGGAGATCAAGGATATACTTCTTTTGGCAAATGAATATTCCATGCTTGGATCTTAGAACTTCAATACCTAGGAAGTACTTTAATCTTCATAAGTCCTTCATTTCGAATTCGTGAACAGCTTTGTTTTTAACCTTTTCATTTCTTCCTCGTCATTTCCTGTAATAATCATGTCATCAACATATATAATTAAACAAGTTATAAGTTTACCTCTACGTTTGAGAAACAACGTATGATCAGAGTTGCTTTGCCGGAAGCCATATCCCTTCATTGCGAGAGTAAACCCTGCCAAACCAAGCCCGGGGAGATTGTTTAAGTCCGTAAATAATTTTTTTCAGCTTACACACTTCTTGTTTCTCGAAATTTTTGGTAAACCTAGGCGGAGGTTCCATATACACTTCTTCTTTTAGTTCCCCATGTAGAAAGGCATTCTTAACATCAAATTAGTGAAGGGGCCATCCTTGATTTGCAGCAATGGATAGAAGAACACGAATTGTATCAATTTTTGCCACTGGGGAAAAAGTCTCCGAGTAATCAATCTCATACGTTTGAGTGTACCCTTTTGCTACTAGACGGGCTTTGTACCTTTCAATGGCTCCATCTGGTTTGTGTTTAACTGTAAAGACCCAACGACATCCTACAGGTTTCTTTACTAGAGGTAGGGTAATCTTATCCCCTGTTTCATTCTTCATAAGCGCACTCATCTCTTCTTCCATTGCTTCTTTCCAGTTTTGTGAGTTTAAGGCTTGTTCTACAGAGGTGGGAATTTCCTCATCATATAAGGATGAAGTAAACGCTTGTGCTTTTTTGGATAAGTTTCCTTTGTCTATGTTCGCCATAGGGTACCTAGATGACTTTGTTTCTTTTTCTGGAGAATAACGTTTGGAGGGAACACCTCTATTGATTCTTGGTGGTAAAACATATTTCTTTACCGGCTCTTCCTGTATAGGTTCTTCCTGCACATGCTGTTCTACACGTATCTCATGGTTATTAGATATATCATTATTTTGAAGATCATTATAGGTATCATTTTGAAGATCATTAGAGGTATCATTATTTTGAAACTCATGAGTGTGTGAAAAAAAATACAATCCTCAAAGGTTTGAGGATCTCCTTCAAATAGTTGAGAGTTACTTACCTCAGGTACCAAGGCAGGATAGTCTTGGGTGGTGACACTGTTAGTTGATTTGTAAGGTTCTTGAGAAGTCAGTGACTCATCTAGGGTTTTGCAATTAGCTTCTTGTGAGGATGGGATCCATTTTAGCCAACTCAGGGTGTCAATTTCTTCCTCCCCATGACCACTGTGTTGGGCGGTGTAGAAAAATTCGGTTTCAAGGAAGTTGCAGTCCATTGTGGTGTACATATGACGTCTTTTGGGGCTATAACACCGATATCCTTTTTGGTTGATACCATATCCTAGAAAGATGCATTTTTCAACACACGGACCGAGCATCCCTCGATCTGTTTTTGGTATATGGAATATGATTTCAAAAAAAATATTGTGTCGATACATTCGTCAAGACTTAAAAATACAAATACAAATACAATTTTACTTGAAAATAAATTTTTTCGCATAACTTGACCGTTCTTCGCGAATGCTATCCATATCTGCATCTATGTAAACATATTCACTTGAAGCTAATCCCCTTTCATGCAAAATGAGCAGACCAAATTAAACTATCAGATCAACCAATAATACAATAAAAAAAGAGCAACAAGACCAGAATTCAATATACTAACAGGACACATGTCTTCAGTGAACTGATGAACAACATACTACCATTATGAACAATGTGAAAATATAAACCTACCTTCCCATCAGCTCCGGTTTCAATAGATTGTGAGCACACCTATCAACAAGTCAAACAACTCTCTCAAATCCAAAATCAAATATGCATCATGACCATTTAGTTAAACCCCATGAGGATATTTAATTGAATTTAACTTCGGAGATCAACCATATGATTATAGGAAATCTTTAGATTTTGAGGTCAACTGCATATATTTTTTTAACCAGTCTGTTTATGGTGAAAACTTTGATATGAAATTAATTACATATACAAGGAAACTTCTATGTGTTGTATCTGTTTTAAGCTGAATGAACTTTTCAAAATCTTAAATAATAAAGATCAATTCTCAAGGAGTCAATTCAAGCTGTAGAGTCAAACTTACTTTGAGATCTGGGTCATCTAAGCAAGAAACCGAGCCGAACAACTCTGTATTAGCCACCGAGCCACCAAGGGGAGTGTGGGCTGTAACTGTAATTCCATGCTTCTGATAGAACTTAACACAAGACTCGCACCGGAAATAAGGATGTGTTTCAATCTGGTTAACTGCTGGCTTTATTTTTGAGTAGGCTAAGCAATCTCTAGTCAAGAAAATGTCATAGTCTGCAACATTTTCACCAGAATTAGTCCTCATCAAAATGGTATTCCCCACCTTTCATGTTGTGAAAATATGATTTTAAGTTGAATAAACAAATCCTCAATTTCCAATTTGATATGAACAGTCATTTATTTTAATAAATTGTTGAAAATCAAGTTGTGAACTAATATAGTAATATAGACGCCATCTCTTAAAACTTGAAAAATGCTGGAAGTCTTAAAAGTAAAAAGTTTGACCAAAAAGTCATACTGCACAAGGTGACTTTAAATGTCAAATGAGGTAGTTCCCTAACCTCTAACCTTCAATTAATATGAACTATCAATCTTATCATTTAAGCTCCAAAAATCAAATTAATAACGCAAAATTCAACTCCGTCTGAAATTGAAATGAAACTAGTAAAAAAGACGAGTCAAGCCAAGTCGAGCCCGAGCTTAGATAGGCTTAAGCTCATCTCGTTTAACTAATGAGAACTCGGCTCAAGCTCAACTCGTTTACTATTCATTAACTAGATGTCTCGAAAGTCGAAACAAAAGTAAGTCATCGGACGAAAATGTTTGGGACCAGTTTGAAAATTTTATTGACGAGCACGGGAAAAAATGGCAATATGCAAGCATTGCTCAAAATCATACACTATAGACCCGGTTAGAAACGGAATATCAACATTGATACGACATCTCAAAAGATGTTCTAAACGCCCTGATAGTTAAAAGATTAAAGCAATTTATTATAAGTCGATCGTTAATGATACTTTAATCCTAATCCTTCATATATTTTTTTTTGCAGAAATTGATGAGAATTAAAGAGGCGTTCTGGATGAAAATGGAAAAGATGAAGGCTTTATTTATTGTTTGATTATGTTTTTTGGTTTTATTCAAGTATTTAACTTTTCTATTTTGTTTGGCAATGAATGTTACTATCTTAGTGTTGGGAAAGTTTTCCTGATCAAACAAAATGTACAAATACTAAACTGTTGTTGACCTCAACCTATGACTGCTGCCTGCTGAACAGTGTTTACTAGGCTGTTGCGCGCCTGCACCTCTGCTACTGCCTCCTATACCATGTATATTTTTTTTTGAACAGCAACAAGCCAACAACTGAATATGCAGTTCATGTTTTGGTTTCTAGAACAACTTTAGTGTTGGAACAATCAATATTTAAAAAAGGTGTATTACAAAGATAATATCTATATAACAATTAAAACAACCATTGGCATAGAAATTTGGAACAATCAATAGTTAAAAAAGGTGTATTACAAAACGTATTCCTTCAATACATTCATTGTATAAGATAATGAAATACCAAAACAAAACTCATACTAAATCAGACCAATAATGTGACATCCGGTAAGTTTCTTTTTGTTCGGTTCTTTCCGTTTCTTTCTTTTTGGGCCTTTGCGCAATTTTCGGGACGAAAATTCTTTCAACGTGGGGATGATGTGACACCCGGCATGTTCGGCTTAAACATAATAGTAACATCTAAGTCTACCTTAGCGAGAAACGTTTATAAACAAACTTAACTGGGTCAGTTGAGTCGGATCAAATTAGGATTGTCCAGGGTCAATGATCTGGAGGATCATTGGGAGTCGTTATGGGAATACATTAGTACCGGGTTCCGTCGTTGGTGACATTACATGAACTAATTAAGTATATGTGTAGATTATGGGTCGTGTGGTGAATTGTATGCTTATACTTGCTTAAATGATGTACAAATGATTATACGTGCCTAAACATGCTAAGTATAGACTATGGATGCATGCTTATGTGTTAAGATGTGTTAGAATGCGTTAAACACGACAAACTGGAAAAAGGTTAACATGTGTTAAAAGTGCTGTTAACATGTGTTAAAAAGTGCTGATGACCTGAATGTGGAAATAATGGGCGAATGTGGAAATGGGACTTGAGAAATGGGCGAATGTGGAAACAAAGTGGGCGAATGTGGAAAGATTCCACATTCGACCATTAAAAAGGGGCGAATGTGGAAAAGTTCCACATTCGACCACATAAACTGGGCGAACCTGGACTGGGTATAAATACCATCCTTAGCCATTTTTCACCATTTCACAAAACCCTAAACGCCTCCAAACACTCTCTATCAGTTATTATCATTGGGGAAGGAGTTTTTGAGCTTGTTTTTCATAACCTAACTCTCTAAATCATTACAAGTGAAGATCTAAGGTGTGTTCTTCATTTCAAATCCTTTTTAAACAATTTTGACTTGTTTTAATCTAAACCCCAAGGGTCCAGATCTGATATCAACCTATTTTATGAATAAAAACCTTTCCTAACCAAAACCTATTCATAAACAATGAGTTTTTATGCAAATAAACATGTGTTAGTATGATATTATGCATTGTTTGATGATTACTTGTTGTATAGATGATATGACAACAACCTAGGGCTGTTATTAATGATGGGTTATGATTGAAACATGTTACCTTTGATTGTTGATGGTGCTTTGGCGATTAAAGGGGTTTTTAGTTAGATTTAGGGTTTGTTTTTGGATGATTATGATAAGGTTATGATAGGGGTTTCTTGTTCATGATGATTTGATGATGATGAGCTGATTATTGATTGATTTCAGAAGTTTCCTAATTGGGTAATATTTTCATGCATGATGATGTGACATCTCCATAATTTACTATTTTAGGAAACTTGTAGAAACGGATAGATTTTGGGGTAAAATTGGTAGGGTTTCGTAGGAATATATTAATGATGCTTGACTGCTGTAACTCGTGATGTTTCGTGATGTATTCGGATGTTTTTCGACGCGTTTTTGGAAAAATCTGACGTCAGGGGCGAACCTGGAATACCTTCGACCAGTCGAACGGTCGAAGGTGGGTTCCAGGGGGCGAACCTGGAAACTAAAAGGGGCGAATGAACTAAAAGGGGCGAAGGTGGGAAGAAAAGGGGCGAAGGTGGAGGTTCAAAGCCACATTCGACCAGTTAAGGCCACCTTCGACCTCCCAGGACTACGTTCGACCCTACGTTCACAAAAATGAGATTTCTGATACAAACTAAGTGTTTTATGCTTGAACCTTGCATGTAATCTATGTGTACTTGATTAGTTAGAGTAATGGGTCACCAACGGGATGTCGGGTCGGTCTAGTGTGTCGGTTAAACATTTAAACACGTTTTAAAACATACTCGGTTATGATCTGGACAATCGGGGGCTAGATAACCTTATGGTTATTAGTCGGAACACTTATGTGAACATTTTGATAGATCTCCGGTAGAGGGATTATCAAGGGCTAAACATCTTTACTTATATTTGAAGAACGCTATCTAAGGTGAGTTCACGGCCCCACTTTTACTGCTTTAACTTTTGGGGGAGAAAACATGCGCTAAACAGTTTTGGTAACATATGTCATACTATGGTTTTAACTTTATATTGCTATACGATCTTTTGGAAAGTCCCGGGGGAAACCATGAATGTGCGGGTTTGCACAACGGGGGAAATGTGGATAGATCTATTGGGCGTGACCTGCCCCACTCGTCGGCTTGGAGGGCCGGGCGGGTGCATATTGTCTCGAACAGGAACATTATCGTGCTGAACATTACGGGCTGCTAAACATGCTAAACATTGCTAAACGTGTCCAGTAATGGTTTCCAATCGTAGTAGTAATAAAACATACGCCTAGCTAGCGTACTTGGTAGCATTGATATAGTATGGACATGGTAATATTTGGATAACATTTTTGAACAAACCTGTGAACTCACCAGCATTATATGTTGACGTCTTTTGGCATGTTTTTCTCAGGTCGCTAAGGTAGCAACAACTGGATCTAGGCGCACGGGTCGGCACGGGCGTCTAGGGTTTAGAGCATGGTCTTCATTAAACATTTGAACTATGTCATTTGGGTTGTAAACATTTAAAGCTTCCGCTACAGTTTATGTTTTTATAACTATATCTTTTGAGTTTTGTGTTATGCATATAGTGTTGTTTATTGTGACTGTTGACTTGAATCCTGGTTTGTCATGCGCCTCGCGGTAAAACCCCGCAAGTGGAATTTGAGGGTGTGACAAATAAAACAGGATCTTATCTTAACGAGCTGAGCCGGCTCGGCTCGTCTATCACATTGAGCTGATACTACTCAAATCATGAATCTTAACAAGCTGATTCGACTCGCTTGTTTATCTTAACGAGCTGAGTAGGTTCGACTCATTTATAGTATCGTCATCGAGCAGCTGGCTCGGCTAGTTGAGTTTATTATATCCAACTGAACCAGCTCGAATCATCTTAACGAGCTGAAATGTTAGGAATTCTATCGAACACTTGGTGGGCAAATATCATAAACACTTAATTATATGAAAACAAGCTAACATCACCATCCTATTCCATTAAGAACACACATCAAAGCATTTTGGGGCAAAATTAGGTTAAGAAACATGAAACCAATTTATAATTTGTAAGCAATGGAGTTGTTTGAAACTCACATGAGAACACAGATCAAAGCAACAAGAACACACATCATTATGAAACTCATATAAACAGATACGAGTGATTAGTAGATATTGCTGACCTTAGAACGTGATGCCGTCTCTTATCCACCGATTCCATATCTTTGGCTCGCGTTCGGATCTGTGACGATGATCAGAACCGTCAACGTGTTCGGATCTTCGTTGTCGGTGTGTTTGCTGCTTCGATGTGTGTGATCTTTCCTCTCTCTCCCGTGACTCTGTCACTATCTCTTTCTCGCTTAGAATTGAATCAGAGGCTAGGGTTTATGTGAAAAAAAATGTAAGGGAAGGTAGTAAACATTTAAAGCTTCCGCTACAGTTTATGTTTTTATAACTATATCTTTTGAGTTTTGTGTTATGCATATAGTGTTGTTTATTGTGACTGTTGACTTGAATCCTGGTTTGTCATGCGCCTCGCGGTAAAACCCCGCAAGTGGAATTTGAGGGTGTGACAGATTGGTATCAGAGACAATGGTTATAGTGAACTAGGACTGCATTTAGAGTCTAGTCAATAGCCGAGTCGCACACACTAGACGGTCACATACTTGAATCGGTTTGAAACATGTACTAACTTTGTCGGGGTGTCTTTACATCATCATCATGCTTCTCTGTTACATCATCCGTTTTTATTTGGGTTTTTACCTACTCTTGTCTTCTTCTTCTGGATTGAAGGAGGAGGGGTTGATTTGTTAGTTCTTGCACACACATGCCTTCTTACACTTGCACCTATTGCCACATAGGCAACAATGTTCGGTGACTGGGGTCTAAATTAGGGGTACATCTGGAGGACCATGTAGAGCAGTTTATCATTTCGGGTGCACACGAAATAATAAACTGGGATGCATGAAAATCCCGATGGACTTCGAGTTTGGATGTATAGTCCTGAATTTGTCCCTAGGTTAACTCTTGAAAAATTTCTAGTGGTTGACACTGGAAGTGAATCTGAATCTCTCGATTTCTTGGTTTGTTAGATCATGTCTGGTGCTCGCGGTGGTGGACGTCGGGGTGGAGGCGGTGGCCGTGCTGGCGGCGGTGGTCGTGCCGGAGGCGGTGGTCGTGGGAACATCAACATGACCCAAGCTGAGCTGAACAACTTGCTCCAGCAGCAAGTGAACATGGCTATGGCTAATTTCCAGGTCGGGATTAATGCCATGGGTGGTGAGTTGATTTCTGTCGACCTTGCCTCATTTTTGGGTTTCGTGTCCTTTCGTTTGTGTTTTACTCGTGTACCGTGTTTCAGGTGTTGGTGCCAATCCACCCCCACCTCAGTGCTCTTATAAGAAGTTTAGGGACTGTCAGCCCCATAACTTCGCTGGAACTGAAGGGGCAGTGGGACTGCTCCGATGGTTGGAGAAGGTTGAATCTGTGTTTGTCATGTGTAACTGTCCTGCTAGGGACCGAGTGAAGTATGCTACTGCAACATTTGAGGGCCTGCATTGTCGTGGTGGAATGCTACTACTCAGAATATGGGACTGGGAGAGGCTATTGCTATGCCTTGGGCGGAGTTTGTGCAGCTTTTGAGAGGTGAGTACTGTCCGAGGGAGGAGATACAGAAGTTGGAGCATGAGGTCTGGAGTTACAAGATGGTTGGGTCGGAGATTGAGGAGTATACTGTAAGGAGGAACGAGCAGGCGGTGTTGTGTCCTGACTTACACACACCCGAGTACAGGAGGATCGAGCACTATGTGTCTGGACTAGTGCCCGAGATTGCTGGGTTGGTGGCTGCTGGGAATCTTCCCACTATTGCTGAAGTTGTCCGATCAGCTCATCGGATGACTAACCTGAAGGTGGCGGAAGGCGTTTTGCCACCCAAGGGTACTACTGTGAAGACTACTGAGGGGAACAAGAGGAAGTGGGAGAGTGTGGGGAAGAGTGTGGTGCCAGCTCAGCCGGCAAAGAAGTTTGATACGTCTGGGTCTTCTTCTGGGGCGAAGACGGGTGGGTATGTCGGAAAGCATCCCAAGTGTAACAAGTGTGGCTTTCACCATTCTGGGAATTGTGATCGGGCTCGTTGTCATCGGTGCCATCAGTTGGGGCACCATGCTAAGGATTGCAAGGTGGCGCTCACCCCAACTCAGACTCCTGCGGCTACTCCTGCTCCGGCTGCTCAGGGGACTCAGGGGAGACAGGGGTGTTACAACTGTGGTGACACGGGACATTTCAAGCGTGATTGTCCCAAGCTGAAGCAGGGCGATAATGGGAGGGGCGGAAACGGTAGCGGTAACGGGAATGGCGGCGGAGGCAGGACTGCGCGTGCTTTCGTCATTGGGTCTGCGGAGGCTAGGCAGGATCCAGACACAGTTACCGGTACGTTCCCTCTCAACAATCGCTATGTTTCTGTTTTATTTGATTCTGGTGCCGATAAGAGCTTCGTATCTGTGGATGTTAGTCAGTTGCTAGATATAGTACCCACACCTTTAGAGGCTAAGTACTTGATAGAATTGGCTAATGGTAAGAACATCGAGGCGACTCATATCCTTAGGGAGTGTCACTTGGAACTGTCGGGTCTGTCATTCCCCATTGACCTTATGCCTGTACCTTTGGGTAGCTTCGATGTCGTTGTGGGCATGGATTGGTTATCGTTGTATCGTGCAGAGATTGTTTGCTTTGACAAGGTTATTCGGATCCCTCTCCCCGATGGAGAGATTCTTTCGGTTCACGGCGAGAAAAGCGGTGCTCCGCTGAGTATCATTTCCAGCATGAAAGCCCGTAAGTATCTTCGAAAGGGCTGTTCGGCCATTCTGGCACTTGTTAATGTTTCTACTGATGATGAGAAGAAGATTGAGGATATTCCGGTGGTTCGTGACTTTTCTGATGTGTTTCCTGATGATTTGCCTGGTCTTCCTCCCCATCGTCAGGTTGAGTTTGGTATTGATCTTGCTCCGGGCGCAGCTCCTATTGCCCGAGCTCCGTATCGTCTTGCACCTCCTGAGATGCAAGAGTTATCCAGCCAGTTACAGGAACTCTTGGAAAAGGGTTTCATTCGACCGAGCTCGTCCCCGTGGGGAGCTCCTATTTTGTTTGTGAAGAAGAAGGATGGGAGCCTTCGTATGTGTATTAATTATCGTGAGCTGAACAAAGTGACCATCAAGAATCGTTATCCTCTTCCTCGCATTGATGATCTCTTTGACCAGCTTCAGGGCTCCAGCTATTATTCGAAGATTGATTTGCGGTCCGGTTATCACCAGTTGCGCGTCAGGGAAGCTGACATTCAGAAGACTGCCTTTCGCACTCGTTATGGCCATTTTGAGTTCTTGGTCATGCCTTTTGGTCTCACTAACTCACCTGCGGTGTTCATGGATTTGATGAACCGCGTTTGCAAGCCTTACCTTGATAAGTTCGTCATCGTGTTTATTGACGACATTCTGATCTATTCCAAGAACAAGGCGGATCACGAGGAACATCTGCGGTTGGTCTTGGAACTTTTGAGACAAGAGCAGTTGTATGCTAAGTTCTCAAAGTGTGATTTTTGGTTGCGTGAAGTTCAATTCCTAGGACATGTGGTGAATGAACTGGGAATTCATGTCGATCCGGCTAAGATCGAAGCTATTAAAGACTGGGAAGCACCAAAGACGCCATCTGAGGTGCGGCAATTCCTAGGTCTTGCGGGTTACTATCGTCGTTTCATTGAGGGATTTTCGAAGATCGCTCAACCCTTCACTGCTCTCACCAGAAGGACCGAAAGTTCGACTGGGACGAACCACAGGAATCAGCATTTCAGATGCTGAAGCTTAAACTTTGTTCTGCACCTATCTTATCCCTTCCTGAGGGTACGGATGATTTCGTTGTGTACTGTGATGCTTCCATTCGGGGTCTTGGTTGCGTGTTGATGCAGCGCGGAAGGGTTATTGCTTATGCTTCTCGTCAACTCAAAGTTCATGAGAAGAACTACACTACTCATGACTTGGAACTGGGTGCAGTGGTCTTTGCGTTGAAAATCTGGAGACATTACTTGTACGGTACCAAGTGTGAAGTATATACCGATCACAAGAGTCTTCAGCATATTTTCGACCAGAAGGTGTTGAACATGCGGCAGCGTCGCTGGGTTGAACTCCTGAACGATTACGACTGTGCGATTAAGTACCATCCTGGCAAGGCAAACGTTGTGGCGGATGCCTTGAGCAGGAAAGAGTCGGCGAAGCCTCGGCGTGTCCGAGCCTTGCAGCTTACCATTCATTCCTCCTTACCTGACCGGATCCGTTCGGCTCAGGTGGATGCCTTGAAGGAGGAAAACCTTAAGGCTGAAACGATGCACAGTGCTGACAAGCATCTCGAGCTCAGGACTGATGGCTTACACTATTTTGCGGGACGTGTCTGGGTCCCACTGTTCGGGGGATTGCGCGAGTGGTTCTGGATGAAGCTCACAAATCCCGGTATTCTATTCACCCTGGCTCCGATAAGATGTATCAGGATTTGAAGATACTTTATTGGTGGCCGAACATGAAAGCTGACATAGCTTCTTACGTCAGCAAATGTTTGACTTGTGCTAAAGTCAAGGTGGAGTATCAGAGGCCGTCTGGTCTCCTGCAACAACCAGAGGTTCCGGAATGGAAGTGGGAACGAATCACGATGGATTTTGTCACCAAGCTGCCAAGGTCAACTAGTGGTTATGACATGATTTGGGTGATTGTTGATCGGCTGACAAAATCGGCACGTTTTATACCTATTAAGGAAACCGATGGACTCGAGCGGTTAGCTCGACTTTACCTTAAGGAGGTGGTTGCTCGGCACGGGGTGCCTGTTTCTATTATCTCTGATCGTGATTCTCGTTTCGCTTCGCGTTTCTGGAAGGCTCTGCACAAGGCTTTGGGTACTCAGTTGGATATGAGTACGGCTTATCATCCGCAAACTGATGGACAAAGTGAGCGGACGATTCAAACCTTGGAAGACATGCTTCGGGCATGTGTTATCGATTTTGGCAAAAGTTGGAGATCCACCTGCCGTTAGTGGAGTTCTCCTACAACAACAGCTATCACTCTAGCATCAAGGCAGCTCCGTTCGAGGCTCTTTACGGACGGAAATGCCGATCACCACTTTGTTGGGCCGAGGTGGGCGAGAGCCAGCTCACTGGTCCGGAACTCGTGTACGAAACTTCGGAGAAAATCGTACAGATCCGTCAACGTTTGGCTGCTGCACGGGATCGTCAGAAGAGCTATGCCGATCGCCGTCGAAAACCTTTAGAGTTCCAGGTTGGGGACAAGGTGCTTCTGAAAGTTTCACCATGGAAGGGCGTCATACGCTTTGGAAAGCGTGGCAAGCTTAACCCTCGTTATGTCGGACCGTTCGTAATCCTGGATCGGATTGGACCGGTGGCATATAGACTTGACTTACCGGCGGAGCTCGGTAGTGTGCACAACGTCTTCCATGTGTCTAACTTGAAGAAGTGTTTGGCTGATGAATCTCTCATTGTACCACTGGAAGAGATCAAGGTGGATGATCGTCTTCGCATTGTGGAGGAACCTGTCGAGATTCTCGACTACAAGATTCGTAGCCTTCGTCGGAGTAAAATCCACATCGTTAAAGTTCGTTGGAACTCGAACCGTGGACCTGAGTTCACATGGGAACGGGAGGATCAGATGAAATCTAAGTATCCTCATCTCTTTCCGAAGCGTGCGTTTGAATCAAGGCATGTTACTGCTGAAGCGGAATGAATCTCGGGTCGAGATTCCTTTCAACGTGGGGATGATGTGACATCCGGTAAGTTTCTTTTTGTTCGGTTCTTTCCGTTTCTTTCTTTTTGGGCCTTTGCGCAATTTTCGGGACGAAAATTCTTTCAACGTGGGGATGATGTGACACCCGGCATGTTCGGCTTAAACATAATAGTAACATCTAAGTCTACCTTAGCGAGAAACGTTTATAAACAAACTTAACTGGGTCAGTTGAGTCGGATCAAATTAGGATTGTCCAGGGTCAATGATCTGGAGGATCATTGGGAGTCGTTATGGGAATACATTAGTACCGGGTTCCGTCGTTGGTGACATTACATGAACTAATTAAGTATATGTGTAGATTATGGGTCGTGTGGTGAATTGTATGCTTATACTTGCTTAAATGATGTACAAATGATTATACGTGCCTAAACATGCTAAGTATAGACTATGGATGCATGCTTATGTGTTAAGATGTGTTAGAATGCGTTAAACACGACAAACTGGAAAAAGGTTAACATGTGTTAAAAGTGCTGTTAACATGTGTTAAAAAGTGCTGATGACCTGAATGTGGAAATAATGGGCGAATGTGGAAATGGGACTTGAGAAATGGGCGAATGTGGAAACAAAGTGGGCGAATGTGGAAAGATTCCACATTCGACCATTAAAAAGGGGCGAATGTGGAAAAGTTCCACATTCGACCACATAAACTGGGCGAACCTGGACTGGGTATAAATACCATCCTTAGCCATTTTTCACCATTTCACAAACCCTAAACGCCTCCAAACACTCTCTATCAGTTATTATCATTGGGGAAGGAGTTTTTGAGCTTGTTTTTCATAACCTAACTCTCTAAATCATTACAAGTGAAGATCTAAGGTGTGTTCTTCATTTCAAATCCTTTTTAAACAATTTTGACTTGTTTTAATCTAAACCCCAAGGGTCCAGATCTGATATCAACCTATTTTATGAATAAAAACCTTTCCTAACCAAAACCTATTCATAAACAATGAGTTTTTATGCAAATAAACATGTGTTAGTATGATATTATGCATTGTTTGATGATTACTTGTTGTATAGATGATATGACAACAACCTAGGGCTGTTATTAATGATGGGTTATGATTGAAACATGTTACCTTTGATTGTTGATGGTGCTTTGGCGATTAAAGGGGTTTTTAGTTAGATTTAGGGTTTGTTTTTGGATGATTATGATAAGGTTATGATAGGGGTTTCTTGTTCATGATGATTTGATGATGATGAGCTGATTATTGATTGATTTCAGAAGTTTCCTAATTGGGTAATATTTTCATGCATGATGATGTGACATCTCCATAATTTACTATTTTAGGAAACTTGTAGAAACGGATAGATTTTGGGGTAAAATTGGTAGGGTTTCGTAGGAATATATTAATGATGCTTGACTGCTGTAACTCGTGATGTTTCGTGATGTATTCGGATGTTTTTCGACGCGTTTTTGGAAAAATCTGACGTCAGGGGCGAACCTGGAATACCTTCGACCAGTCGAACGGTCGAAGGTGGGTTCCAGGGGGCGAACCTGGAAACTAAAAGGGGCGAATGAACTAAAAGGGGCGAAGGTGGGAAGAAAAGGGGCGAAGGTGGAGGTTCAAAGCCACATTCGACCAGTTAAGGCCACCTTCGACCTCCCAGGACTACGTTCGACCCTACGTTAACAAAAATGAGATTTCTGATACAAACTAAGTGTTTTATGCTTGAACCTTGCATGTAATCTATGTGTACTTGATTAGTTAGAGTAATGGGTCACCAACGGGATGTCGGGTCGGTCTAGTGTGTCGGTTAAACATTTAAACACGTTTTAAAACATACTCGGTTATGATCTGGACAATCGGGGGCTAGATAACCTTATGGTTATTAGTCGGAACACTTATGTGAACATTTTGATAGATCTCCGGTAGAGGGATTATCAAGGGCTAAACATCTTTACTTATATTTGAAGAACGCTATCTAAGGTGAGTTCACGGCCCCACTTTTACTGCTTTAACTTTTGGGGGAGAAAACATGCGCTAAACAGTTTTGGTAACATATGTCATACTATGGTTTTAACTTTATATTGCTATACGATCTTTTGGAAAGTCCCGGGGGAAACCATGAATGTGCGGGTTTGCACAACGGGGGAAATGTGGATAGATCTATTGGGCGTGACCTGCCCCACTCGTCGGCTTGGAGGGCCGGGCGGGTGCATATTGTCTCGAACAGGAACATTATCGTGCTGAACATTACGGGCTGCTAAACATGCTAAACATTGCTAAACGTGTCCAGTAATGGTTTCCAATCGTAGTAGTAATAAAACATACGCCTAGCTAGCGTACTTGGTAGCATTGATATAGTATGGACATGGTAATATTTGGATAACATTTTTGAACAAACCTGTGAACTCACCAGCATTATATGTTGACGTCTTTTGGCATGTTTTTCTCAGGTCGCTAAGGTAGCAACAACTGGATCTAGGCGCACGGGTCGGCACGGGCGTCTAGGGTTTAGAGCATGGTCTTCATTAAACATTTGAACTATGTCATTTGGGTTGTAAACATTTAAAGCTTCCGCTACAGTTTATGTTTTTATAACTATATCTTTTGAGTTTTGTGTTATGCATATAGTGTTGTTTATTGTGACTGTTGACTTGAATCCTGGTTTGTCATGCGCCTCGCGGTAAAACCCCGCAAGTGGAATTTGAGGGTGTGACAAATAAAACAGGATCTTATCTTAACGAGCTGAGCCGGCTCGGCTCGTCTATCACATTGAGCTGATACTACTCAAATCATGAATCTTAACAAGTTGATTCGACTCGCTTGTTTATCTTAACGAGCTGAGTAGGTTCGACTTATTTATAGTATCGTCATCGAGCAGCTGGCTCGGCTAGTTGAGTTTATTATATCCAACTGAACCAGCTCGAATCATCTTAACGAGCTGAAATGTTAGGAATTCTATCGAACACTTGGTGGGCAAATATCATAAACACTTAATTATATGAAAACAAGCTAACATCACCATCCTATTCCATTAAGAACACACATCAAAGCATCTTGGGGCAAAATTAGGTTAAGAAACATGAAACCAATTTATAATTTGTAAGCAATGGAGTTGTTTGAAACTCACATGAATCATTATGAAACTCATATAAACAGATACGAGTGATTAGTAGATATTGCTGACCTTAGAACGTGATGCCGTCTCTTATCCACCGATTCCATATCTTTGGCTCGCGTTCGGATCTGTGACGATGATCAGAACCGTCAACGTGTTCGGATCTTCGTTGTCGGTGTGTTTGCTGCTTCGATGTGTGTGATCTTTCCTCTCTCTCCCGTGACTCTGTCACTATCTCTTTCTCGCTTAGAATTGAATCAGAGGCTAGGGTTTATGTGAAAAAAAAATGTAAGGGAAGGTAGATAAGTGGGATTTTATAGTACAGAGGCGGGGGCGGATGGGTGAGAAAATAGAATTTCAAGGAATTTTGACGACACAAAAGAAGGACGCAATATCTTATGCCGTCATTGTTTTTAATTTCTTGACGTTAACTTCTTTACGCGCAAAAATGTTGGTCATTAATTAACCAAATTTCATAATTCATGACAATTTTATAATGACACACGCTTTCGCGAGTCATAAATAACTGTGTGTCATAAAAAGCGTGTCATAAAATGCATTTTTTCTAGCAGTGACAAAGGCTAAACATCCAAATACTCGTGGTTCCAGCGTAAGGGTAGGTGGAAGTTTTGTGAAATCAGATAGAGTTTTTAAGGGGGTTTTAAGATCCAAGGCTTTGGTAGGAAGCCTATTAATAAGATATGTGGTTGTGGTCAGGGCTTCGGGCCAAAATGACTTAGGGACCCGAGACTCTATTAGAAGGGCTCTAGCAATTTCTAAGAGAATACTGACGAGGTAGGGCCCAGATAAGTCAAACTGGCCCATACCACAGTTAACATAAGCCCAATAGAGAAAGACCCAATTTAAAGGAGTAAAAGCGGTCAACATGATAGTCAAATGGAATTAAGATAAAAAGCGAGATCTATGGACAAACAATCAGGCAATGATTATCTCCTTTGGCAAAGAGAACGGACTAACAGCAAAACAGCAAGCTATAAAAAGAGGATGAAAGGTAAAAGCAATCTCATCTCATCACTACCTCAATTACCATCACTATATTCTCTTTCACCAGAAAACAATACTTATTCTCACGCCGGAGGGTGGTCACAGGATTACCCCAATCCTGTGGCGAGTCCTAATGGTGTTTTCTCTTGCAGAAATAGCCTTCTCACTCATTTTGGACGATTTGAGAAGATCTCTTTGTATCATCTAGAAGATCCAGAGCACTAACCAGGTTCTTACTTCTTCATTGGTGTAACACCCCAACCGATGGCGGAAACATCGAGGTGTCACGTAGTGACGATTGTTCAATAGCTCATGGACTAAAGTGTAAATTTGAATACATTGATTAAATAGTTTATTACATTGAAATGAAATACAATGATTCTAACTGCCAACTAAATTGAAATACAATAAATCAAAATCTAAATATAAATCCGAAAGCTTAAAGGATGCATCTCAAAACAACCTGAAACATGTACAAAATCATTTGGTCAATACACAAAGTATTGGTGAGCATACCCTGTTTGAATAAAAGTAGTGGGAAAAGTGTTTAGCAATTCATGTGCGGTACCATTTGCAATTATGTAATAAGTAATATCCGTTCAAAACCAAACCTGAGAATAATGACTAACACATGACTAACCAACTGAATAATGAATTAACAAGACAATGACCAAGATTCTCTAAACAGAGTCTCAAGGGGGTATACCATAGTACTATTCATTGAAAAGCTAGGCCGCCCAGCGGTTAATGATTTTGACAAGCCATAGACACACCAATTAACATAAAGCAAACACACATGAGAATTGCATTTAGTAAAAGAAATAGAAACTTGATTAATAAGTACATGAGTCACCCCGAAACGTAAAACAGTAAAAAGGGGAAAGATATACTCACAGTTTGCGAAAGCGATCAAAATCCACTTAAGCGGTCGTGAGCTAAGTAATGGGAATACCGAGGAATTCAACCTATAACGTATAATGATACTAATAAGGAAGTGTCTAAAAAGTCTAAGGTATCTAGAGTCTAAGGCATTAGGGTTTGCTAAGTCGATTTGGGGAATTAAAGTTTTTAGGATAAATCGCGTTAATGTAAAAGTTGTATAATAACATCCCAAGTTTGTAAATATGATTTAGGTAATATAAATATTACCAATTGAATATTTAGATACAAATTATGTTTGAATAATTAAAACAATATAATGTAGTTAATTACTTTAACTATTTATTGTAAATAAATATAATAATTATAAATGTATAAATAAATGATTATGAGTTACACCATGATCCATCAAATGGTAATTAAGATTTTCAAACATAAACATTTCTATTTTATAAGAAAAATATTTATAAAATAGATGTTAAAATAGTGTAAATAAATAAATGTTTAATTATGTCTAATTAAACATAATAAGACTAATAATTCAAGACATGACCCAAAAATGCTATTTTTATAGAAAATGGATGATTTCTGATGTAAATAAATGAAAATAATTTGCTCATAATTTTTATAAACTTATTTATATTTAACACTGATTTAATGAGATTAAATCATGTTTAAATGATTAAAAATAGGAAAATTAATAAAAATAGATGTTTTCTGAACCAAATATTTTTTATTTCAGTTCATAATGGTTAGAAATAATTGCCCAAAAAGTTTGAGATCAAAATCACTAAAAATGAATTTTTAATCAACTAAATATGATTAAAACAAATTAAATCAATAAAAATATAAAAATAAGACATTTTCCAGAAAATAAAAGTGTGGAAATTTTCTTTATGGTGTCAAGATGCTACTCCTAAATTTTTATAATTTTTGGAGTAAAAATGAATTTATTATGAATATTCTAAGTTTTCCATGTATATATATATATATATAATGAATAATTTTAATAACAATATAAGGTTTAAAAAGAAAAGAAAACACAAAAAAACTGCATGTTTAGGGACTCGAACCCGAGTTCCTTGGGTGATATGATACACTGAAAACCACTCCACCACAAGTCTGATTTGTGAATTATACCTAAAGAAAAACTTGTTATCTTATTCTAAAATTGTATCATCTTCTTCCCCAAATAACTCTAGCCAAAACCCTAACCCTAACCAAAACAATAGAACCCGATTTAACACAGAAAGCGACTAAAACCATAGGGCTTTCGATCAGAATTGAGTGAAGATAAAAACGGCATAAAAGATAATGACTTACAACATGTGTATCGATCGAAACAGAGACTTGAATGGTCGAACAAGAAGCACGATTTTTAGAAGCTTCCAGGCGTGTTTGGTTGGATTTTATGGTGGGTTTATGTGTGGAAAGATCTGGGGAACATGGTAACACGATCAATTTATAGGATTGCTCAAAAAAAACACGTTTTGTGTTGAATAAAAAAAATCCGGTTGCTACCTTATTAAACCCGAAATAAAGTTCCTTAAAACTGCAGTTATAGCCCGATTAATCATGAAAAAATGTTAGTATGTAACGGAGAAACGTTTTAAGATCATTAAACAGTTGAAACGGACATTAAGGGATCGTATTTAAGTTCGCCGGAGATGAATTCCGGTGGCCGGAATAGTGCCCGCCGGAAAACCGAATATAGGAGGCAAATCTGATTTTTTTTTTTTTTTGTTTTGAATCTTTTGATTATTGGCAAAATAGGTCCCTATAGATTTAAACTAGGTTAGTTTATTCAAATTTAGTTAGTTTCCTCTTTATAAAACTTAACCAAGTTAACTAAGTTTAACCAAAAAGTTTCTAAAACTTTATAAAAACTCGAAGATTTTATGAAATCCATTTCGTAGACGTTTCAAGACCCGTATTTGATTGAAACTTATACCCGATCCATAATAAGTATACATGATACAAAAAAAAATTAGTTCGCTCCGAAATTAAATTTGAAAACGACGAACTTATATGGACTAAATGGAAATTTTGAAGGACTAATATTGTCAATTAGAAGAAATACGAGGGTGACGGATGTCACAGTCTCCCCTAGTTTAGAAAATTTCGTCTCGAAATTTCTTTCAAGCGGAGGTTACCATGAAACAAAAGACGTTGTATAAATCAAGTAGGTTGAAAAATTTTCATCATTTATGATTTTTTGACAAGTTTTAAAATAGTTGTCTAATATCCTAGGTAAAAGTTTCAAAATTTTCAACAGATGACCTGAGGTTAGAAAGTTGAGAGTTTAACTGAGAAAAGTTTTGGGAATGTGTAACGGGTGGGGGCAGAGGTACTAATGAAGCAGTCTCCCCTACTTTAGAAAAGTTTCTGACTAAATGTTGGTTAGAGTGCAGCAAGTATCCAAGTAATCGAGTGTGTAAGAGTATACAAGGTTCGTGTTTTCTGTGTGGGTGGTCAAGAGAAAAACTCTAGGAAGACGGATTGAAACTCGTGTAAGAATTCTCTTATAGAAAATGTTAGCTATTAGCCCACTGTTCTAATGAAGAGATAAGTATAAAGTAATGGATAGGTTCTTGGTCAAACTCCTAGTCCGCTCCCGCAGTATCGTTTATGCTTATATATAGGGTGTACCGCAGCTGACCCACCACACTCCCGATACTTTGGATTCGTACTAATTGTCTACCAATAGCCTAAGTAGAATCACACACCACCCTCATGTACCTGTAAGCCCATGATTGCGTTCCGGACCGTAATCATCGATTTACCTTACACTAGGGTGTTATGCTTTTCCATAACCCTAACATGAAATAAATGTGTGCAACCAATATGTAATAGCCACTGTAATGAAATAATGTTTAATCATGACATGGTTAGAGGTCCTTCCCTTCCGGGTTTTCCCTGTAACCGTAATGTAAATAACATGTAAGTATAAGACATGGTTAGTGGTTCTTCCCTTTCGGGTTTACCATTAACCGGTACTCCTGTCCTCATCGTTGGCTTTAAACACTCATATTGATAACCCTGAGATTTACACCGTTCCCCTCGGATTAAAGAAATACTCTAACCCGAGTCGTACGTGGGCACCGACTTAGATCTCATACGAGTTATCAACTAGTATGTTCGTTGGCCACGATGATGAACAAAGATAATGTAAAGTATAACAGGGTTTCGCTCAAAACAGGAAAGAAAATATGCATATTAAATACGCGTTCAAGTAAGTATATAAGTATAGCATAAAATTCCGACGGAAAGAATAGTATAACATAAATCGAGTAAATCGCACAATTGCACAAAATGAAAGTAAACGAGTTGCAAATAGGCAATGTGAAAATAATCACAAATAACGTGTTAGAAATAACTATGAATAAAAATGGTGCAAGATTAAAATAATGAAATAATGTGTATAGTCTACTGGCATGCAAGTTAAAATCTAGTAATTTTACATATATGCGTTATACTATAAAAGACATTTAACAAAATTCGGATAAGAGGGTATGTCCATTGTTTAAACCAAAAGTTTTGCGACTGAAAGTGTGCGAGTGTGATAGGATAAATTTTTATCAAAAACGTAGTTTGCGTAATCTTTGTGATATAATTGAAAGAATAGTAATAATGCATGTGGATAACTTTTTAGTAACCGAAGTGTGTTTTAGATTCAAAATTGATTCATTTGAAAAATCTTCGTAGATATGTGTTTACAAGGAGTCGAGTTTTTAAAAAAAAAATGTTATAAGGCTTATTATTAGTTGCAAATTTCTCTCGAAAATATATATTGGATATGTCATATGAAAACAAAAGATTTACATTTGGTTTTTAAAATATGCAATACAAGTTTGTAAAATGCCAAATGAAACTATTTCATGAAGTATGTGTAATTCTATTGTGTTTTTAAAAGACCATGCTTTAAAATGACGTGAATGATAGGATTAACCAATATTTAAGAAAATTCATAATCAACGAGATGTAGAAATAGATCCTTGAGATGTGGATTTCACTCCTAACTCAAAGATGTATTTCAAATTGAAAACGATTGTGGAATGAAACCAATCACTAAGTTAAGGATATCACTCCCAGCTTAGTGGTTAAGTTTCTTTTTGAAGGAAATACTCTTTGGGGTGTGGATGTCACTCCTATCTCAGAGATATATTCCTAAGATAAATAACCTATAGAGGAGTGAAACTAATCACCAAGGTATGGATGTCACTCCTAACTTGGTGCTATCGTTTCGTTTGGGAAATACGAGCGTATTCTTTTCTAAGCAAAATACCGAAAGAATAACGAGAAAAATATCATAGCAAAAATACCTAAAAGGAAAATATAAGAATAAAGAGGAATATACACGAGAGGACTCGTGAATGTAAGCTTAGTTATAGTCTAGGCTAAAAGGCATTCTAATAACCTAATTCCCTATAACCATGGCTCTGATACCAATCTGTAACACCCCAACCGATGGCGGAAACATCGAGGTGTCACGTAGTGACGATTGTTCAATAGCTCATGGACTAAAGTGTAAATTTGAATACATTGATTAAATAGTTTATTACATTGAAATGAAATACAATGATTCTAACTGCCAACTAAATTGAAATACAATAAATCAAAATCTAAATATAAATCCGAAAGCTTAAAGGATGCATCTCAAAACAACCTGAAACATGTACAAAATCATTTGGTCAATACACAAAGTATTGGTGAGCATACCCTGTTTGAATAAAAGTAGTGGGAAAAGTGTTTAGCAATTCATGTGCGGTACCATTTGCAATTATGTAATAAGTAATATCCGTTCAAAACCAAACCTGAGAATAATGACTAACACATGACTAACCAACTGAATAATGAATTAACAAGACAATGACCAAGATTCTCTAAACAGAGTCTCAAGGGGGTATACCATAGTACTATTCATTGAAAAGCTAGGCCGCCCAGCGGTTAATGATTTTGACAAGCCATAGACACACCAATTAACATAAAGCAAACACACATGAGAATTGCATTTAGTAAAAGAAATAGAAACTTGATTAATAAGTACATGAGTCACCCCGAAACGTAAAACAGTAAAAAGGGGAAAGGTATACTCACAGTTTGCGAAAGCGATCAAAATTCACTTAAGCGGTCGTGAGCTAAGTAATGGGAATACCGAGGAATTCAACCTATAACGTATAATGATACTAATAAGGAAGTGTCTAAAAAGTCTAAGGTATCTAGAGTCTAAGGCATTAGGGTTTGCTAAGTCGATTTGGGGAATTAAAGTTTTTAGGATAAATCGCGTTAATGTAAAAGTTGTATAATAACATCCCAAGTTTGTAAATATGATTTAGGTAATATAAATATTACCAATTGAATATTTAGATACAAATTATGTTTGAATAATTAAAACAATATAATGTAGTTAATTACTTTAACTATTTATTGTAAATAAATATAATAATTATAAATGTATAAATAAATGATTATGAGTTACACCATGATCCATCAAATGGTAATTAAGATTTTCAAACATAAACATTTCTATTTTATAAGAAAAATATTTATAAAATAGATGTTAAAATAGTGTAAATAAATAAATGTTTAATTATGTCTAATTAAACATAATAAGACTAATAATTCAAGACATGACCCAAAAATGCTATTTTTATAGAAAATGGATGATTTCTGATGTAAATAAATGAAAATAATTTGCTCATAATTTTTATAAACTTATTTATATTTAAAACTGATTTAATGAGATTAAATCATGTTTAAATGATTAAAAATAGGAAAATTAATAAAAATAGATGTTTTCTGAACCAAATATTTTTTATTTCAGTTCATAATGGTTAGAAATAATTGCCCAAAAAGTTTGAGATCAAAATCACTAAAAATGAATTTTTAATCAACTAAATATGATTAAAACAAATTAAATCAATAAAAATATAAAAATAAGACATTTTCCAGAAAATAAAAGTGTGGAAATTTTCTTTATGGTGTCAAGATGCTACTCCTAAATTTTTATAATTTTTGGAGTAAAAATGAATTTATTATGAATATTCTAAGTTTTCCATGTATATATATATATATATATATATATATATATATATATATAATGAATGATTTTAATAACAATATAAGGTTTAAAAAGAAAAGAAAACACAAAAAAAACTGCATGTTTAGGGACTCGAACCCGAGTTCCTTGGGTGATATGATACACTGAAAACCACTCCACCACAAGTCTGATTTGTGAATTATACCTAAAGAAAAACTTGTTATCTTATTCTAAAATTGTATCATCTTCTTCCCCAAATAACTCTAGCCAAAACCCTAACCCTAACCAAAACAATAGAACCCGATTTAACACAGAAAGCGACTAAAACCATAGGGCTTTCGATCAGAATTGAGTGAAGATAAAAACGGCATAAAAGATAATGACTTACAACATGTGTATCGATCGAAACAGAGACTTGAATGGTCGAACAAGAAGCACGATTTTTAGAAGCTTTCAGGCGTGTTTGGTTGGATTTTATGGTGGGTTTATGTGTGGAAAGATCTGGGGAACATGGTAACACGATCAATTTATAGGATTGCTCAAAAAAAAACACGTTTTGTGTTGAATAAAAAAAATCCGGTTGCTACCTTATTAAACTCGAAATAAAGTTCCTTAAAACTGCAGTTATAGCCCGATTAATCATGAAAAAATGTTAGTATGTAACGGAGAAACGTTTTAAGATCATTAAACAGTTGAAACGGACATTAAGGGATCGTATTTAAGTTCGCCGGAGATGAATTCCGGTGGCCGGAATAGTGCCCGCCGGAAAACCGAATATAGGAGGCAAATCTGATTTTTTTTTTGTTTTGAATCTTTTGATTATTGGCAAAATAGGTCCCTATAGATTTAACTAGGTTAGTTTATTCAAATTTAGTTAGTTTCCTCTTTATAAAACTTAACCAAGTTAACTAAGTTTAACCAAAAAGTTTCTAAAACTTTATAAAAACTCGAAGATTTTATGAAATCCATTTCGTAGACGTTTCAAGACCCGTATTTGATTGAAACTTATACCCGATCCATAATAAGTATACATGATAAAAAAAAAATTAGTTCGCTCCGAAATTAAATTTGAAAACGACGAACTTATATGGACTAAATGGAAATTTTGAAGGACTAATATTGTCAATTAGAAGAAATACGAGGGTGACGGATGTCACAATTGGCGCCATCCGTGGGACGGAATTAAGGCAAAGAGATATCTTTCCTGCCCAACTAAAATGACGGCAAGTAAAACAGCTCAACTAGGACCAATGTCCGAAATCCCGGGAGGACCTAGGGAAGATCGTTTTTCGGCAGAATCCATAGACGAAGAAATATTAATGGATCAACCCCCGGGATTCACGCCGTTGCCGGCAACACAGAACGGATTGCGATCTACACCACCCGTAGCGTCAGCCATTTCCACACCCCCATTTGCCGGACTTACCCCAGCTAACTGATGTGTTGCAAAACACATATCTTTTCCTATGTATTTTGTATATTATTTGGTTAGGTTTTTATTTGTTTCGTGTCATTTTTATTACATATTTATTATTTTAATTATTTTATAGGTGTTCGTGAAAAATGAGCTCAAAACGAAAGAATTTTACTCATGACACGAACACTTGAGGGTAGGTGGTCATAGACGTTGAAGCATAAATGAGAAACTTTGTTTAAGTCACAAACACCCGAATCAAGTGAGCATGACGTTATAACTAGTAATAATAATAATAATAATAATAATAATAATAATAATAATAATAATAATAATAATAATAATAATAATAATAAAATGTGAAAGTGGACTTAAATCCACGAGCCCAAACAAAAAAATGTGGAATGAATGAAAAAGAAAACCTACAAGAACAATATATTATTATTCGGGACATATTATCATCAGCCGCCAAGAAGGAGAGCCAGATCGAACAACACAGCAGCTTTAGAGGAAAAATAGAGAGGAGGTGAAGGCCAGGAAGGCTTGGGTTCACGAGTGAAGCTACGGGTTCGATCAATAAAAGTTTTAGTTTTATATTTATTTACTTCGTATTCATTAATATTGAGACCATGATTAATTTTTATGTTGAGCCTGTGTTTTTATCGCTTTTCATGACTATGAGTAGCTAAATCTTGAACCACTACCTAGGTTGTATGATGACTGGATGTTAATTTTATATTTCTCGGTTTATGGATTATTTATTGAATGGTTAAAGTTTAGGTAACGATTTGGTTGGTGTTTATTATGATGTGTGTGCGTATTTAAGTCTATTTATTATTTTTGAGAGTTCCATAAACGTCTTAGTGAATGTCTTTCATGTTTGGATGTTTATTAGGGTTACCTGCTTAGTGCTTGTAGCTTAGTTTATGGTTTTGTGCACGAAAGCCATAGGAACTTGATTAGAGAATTTAGAGGACTTAAGTATTCTTCCATTCTTGAGACCGGGAGGTGATGGAATGTTGGGTTGTCTAGAGTTTTAGGTGTTAGGTTTTGGGTGAGACCGGGAGGTGATCCTATCCTAGTTGTCTTTAGTTTCTTGCAATTCCAAGTCATAGTTAACCCAATTAGATTACTCCTTTACATCTTCGGGTGTATTGTGATTAGAGAGACCGAGAGGTGATCGAGTCATTTGAGTACCTTTACATTCTTAGTGAAGTGAGACCGGGAGGTGATCCGAGCTAGATAGCCAGTGTTTTATTCTTTAGGATTCTTTGGGGTGTGTTGGTGAGACCGGGAGGAGATCTAGCACGTCTTAGGGTTTCTTAAGTTATTTTTAGAATCTGGTAGCCATTCAATTTTCCATTACCGAGAGTTGTGAGTTCACATGTAGGATTCTTGACCTAGGTAGTTGCCTTCCTATCCTGATATTTTCCTCAATTATCTTCGCTGTCTATTTATCCTTATTTATTTTATTTTATTTTAATTAATTATAAAAAAACCAAAAATCATTTATAAACCAAATTTGTTAAGTCTTAGTTGAGTCTAGTTTTGTTTTCCCCTAGTGTCTTGTGGGCTCGCGTTCGGATCTGCGACGATGATCAGAACCGTCAACGTGTTCGGATCTTCGCTGTCGGTGTGTTTGCTGCTTCGATGTGTGTGATCTTTCCTCTCTCTCCCGTGACTCTGTCACTATCTCTTTCTCGCTTAGAATTGAATCAGAGGCTAGGGTTTATGTGAAAAAAAATGTAAGGGAAGGTAGATAAGTGGGATTTTATAGTACAGAGGCAGGGGCGGATGGGTGAGAAAATAGAATTTCAAGGAATTTTGACGACAAAAAAAAGAAGGACGCAATATCTTATGCCGTCATTGTTTTTAATTTCTTGACGTTAACTTCTTTACGCGCAAAAATGTTTGTCATTAATTAACCAAATTTCATAATTCATGTCAATTTTATAATGACATACGCTTTCGCGTGTCATAAATAACTGTGTGTCATAAAAAGCGTGTCATAAAATGCATTTTTTCTAGCAGTGACAAAGGCTGAACATCCAAATACTCGTGGTTCCAGCGTAAGGGTAGGTGGAAGTTTTGTGAAATCAGATAGAGTTTTTAAGGGGGTTTTAAGATCCAAGGCTTTGGTAGGAAGCCTATTAATAAGATATGTGGTTGTGGTCAGGGCTTCGGGCCAAAAAGACATACGTATTACATATATAATTTATCTGGTGATAACACTATGCGCTTAATTTACAAAATTTTTGTCATCTTCTGACATGTTACCTCATCCAGGTTGGTGCGCTACGACTTATACATGCGCTTGCTAATGGAGATATTGATCATTTTCCTAACCATATGCGTATTCATTTCTTTGGCCTCTTCCCTAGATCAAGAACGAAAGGTTAATTGATTGTTTCCTATAGACTGTTAATTCCCTTTTCACCACCTTGAGCATAAACCATATTGTTTTTTATTCAGCATATCTATGTTTTATGACTGGATTACAATTATAATTCTCTAAACTTCAATTTGACTTATGGAAAAACACAAACACCAGATTTTGAAGACACCCTGCCTCGAACATTTTTTATTTACAGAGCTCGACACAATAAACTGATTACATAACCTTGTATTAATATTAGGGGTGTTCAAATTCGGATAATCCGAATTTCGGATATCCGAATTTCGGATAATCCGAAATTTCGGATAGTCAATATTGGGATCCGAATCCGGATCCGAAATTCGGATTCGGATTCGGATTATCCAACGGATAATCCAAAACTTAAAAAAATATAAAAAAATAAATAAAAAAAATGTTCTACTTTATGTCTAAAATGTGAACCTGTTAAAAAAAATAAAAATCGAAGTTAGATAAACGATATTGGAACAAAAAAAATGGAAAAGAAACTTACCGTTTGGTGGACGGGGGCTGTGGAGGTCGGAGACGAGGTGGACGGGGGCTGTTATAGAGAAGAGAAGAGGGATTTAGGATTGTGTATTGTGTTATATAGTGTATATAATATTATATATTTATATATATTTTTTTAATATTCGGATTCGGATAATCCGATTATCCGAAAATTTTCAAAATCAGGATCCGAATCTGAATCCGAAATTTCGGATTATCCGATTTTCGGATTATCCAAAATTTCGGATAATTCGGATTCGGATAATCGGATTTTTTGAATTCGGATTCGGATTTTTTTAACACCCCTAATTAATATCAAACACTACTCTAACACGGATACTTATCAATTAAATAACAAACTTGTAATCACTAAATACATAATTCCAACTTTCAACTTTATCTTCTCTTCAATCTTGATCCACATTAATTATGGACTCTTTCATTCATTGGTTATGTTCTCATTTACATCTAGTTCTCATGAATATTAATTTTTGCAGATTTATATTGCTTATATGGGATCTCTCCCTGAGAGCGAATACTCGCCTTCATTGCATCACTCCCAAATTATTAAACAAGTCATTCATCCCAGGTATATCTTTGATTTAAGTTTTTAGATTTGAGGGTATATATATTTATTATTTATGTTAAAAATAACAGTTTTGCAAGCCAAGCATTAATTCGGAACTATAAAAGAAGCTTCAATGGATTTGCTGCTTATCTATCTGAAGAAGAAAAACAGAAGTTAACAAGTAAGTCACTTGATCATGCAAATTAATTAAGTCATAATTTGGGCTATAACACAAACATAAATTATATATAACTAAATTAACGGAAAAGGACTTGATTATTATTTAGAAAGATGTTAACTTAGAAATATACATTGTCATAGAATAATTAATCTTTATTTTATGCAAAATGTGTTGGTTCAGTCCAAGATAACACAAACACTCATGTATGTGTCAAGCTTATTGCTTTTGTAGTATGAACAGGAAAAGGAAAAATGTATACTTTGCAGAAGTTGGATAATCTATATTATCTTATTAAGGAGGAGTGATGTACAACATCGTAATTTGCATTTCTGTACAACTTAACAAGAAACATGTACAACATATTTAAGCAAAAAAAATTAAGGGTATTATTGGCATAGTTGTGACAATTAAGACACTTAGGAGGGTAGATTAGTAAATTTAACATAATCCAATACCTCACATCCTAAAATCATGTCCCAATTATGCCCTTATGTCCAACTATTAAAACACAAAATACAACATAACATATGATGCATCTTAAATGTGAGACCTTTCAACTCCTCATCTATAAAATTTAACATAATCCAATACCTCACATCCTAAAATCATGTCCCAATTTTGCCCTTATGTCCAACTATTAAAACACAAAATACAACCTAACATATGATGCATCTTAAATGTGAGACCTTTCAACTCCTCATCTATATTATTATATATACTCCATTATAATCAATTTCTTGAATGCTAATAGTCTTTTCATAACCCCAAATAAAATCTTAGAGCTAATTTCATGCTTTGAAACATTGTTTTGTCCAAAAAATTTATGTCTTCATTAGATGAGAAGAGAAAAAAATCAATGAGATGTTGACACTTGCAAGATATGGTTCCCGGATACTACAAGATATAAAGATATGAGTTAATCTTTATATACATATATACATTTTTTTCTACTTGTTCATATGTTCTTTGATAATTACAAAAATTTATCTTCATAATATATCATTGTTTTGCTCCATTTAAATTTAGGTTGTATTTGCTATAGCCAATGGAATGCCAGATTTAATAATCAACCATGTTGGATTGTTGCAAAATCAAATTGAGGTAATTTAATTGTGCAACTAACAATTAAAACAATAAACAAACAATATTCAGAATTATTGATGAGAAAATATTTTTCAAAATTAATTAGTACCGTTTTTTCTCTTCTTTGTGCATTTTTAGTTTCTTTCCTTGAAGCTTTCAGAAGCCAGAATGTTCTATGACCTATTGACCTCAACTCTACTAAATTGGGTGATATGGCCCCTATGAAGGTGACCGATGGCTTTCCTTACTATCCTTCTTCAGAAGTTGTGTATCTTGAATCATATATATTGTTAACTAAATAAAACCGACAAATTTATAAATATAATATTCTAGACTTGCTAATACGTTTCTAATATATTATAAATATAACTTCCACTTACTGCATGGGATGAAAACTGATGTTGCAGAGAACAAATGGACATAAAGGATAGATGATGGAGATGATGGTTAAAGAAGGATATGGAGACTTTCCTAAATTTCAATCAACATGGTCTCCTTGAACGCCATGAAATAGTTAACTCTATAAATCTATATATGCATGCTCAAATATAACTTTATACGTAAACTATATTTGTTCTAAGACTTTTAAGGTATTTGTTGATCTATTTAATTTTCTTGTTAAACGTTGTATGAAGTGTGGTTCATAATATTATTTTGCTTTTGTCAATTGTATATTGTTTAAGTTCTAATTTTAATTAATAATATAAATTAAACACTAGCATAAAGAGAAAAAAAAACTTAACTATGTGTTAATTACTTGTGTTATTTGTGTTAAGAAATAAGAAATCGAAAAGCCATAAATTCACGCCCACGCTAATGAATCTACCTGAATCTTTATCTTCTATACGATATTATAAAGCATCAGTGAAGGATACCCGCAAAATTTAAGTAAATACAACATTTATTGCTTATAGTACAATGCTTACTGAAGTCATTTAGGGGGTAAAATTGTCTTTCTACCTAAATATTAAATTGTTGAGAAAATTAAAATAAACATAATTATAAAATTAATGAGGAAATTAACAATAATGTGGTGACTCTTTACATTCATAACCTCCATGTCTTTATTATGTTTGTATCAATGTCATAGTCTTATAAATAGTGGTCATGTATTTGATATATAAATAATGTGGTGACTCTTCACATACATAACTTACATATCTTTCAATGTTTAGAGTAAATAAATTACATCATATATTATGTATTTATATCTTCTTTTTAAATTTATGTGGTTGCAGGATGGTATGATGTGACACTTCTATACACAAATGAATATGTAGGCTTGAAGTTTGCCAACACACCCAACACATGCACGTTTCAACCCAATAAAGTGAGCGATATATGTAGGCTTGACGTTTATACAAGCAAATATGGTAGAGATACTTCATGAGCAACGTCATCATCTTCCTCGATGGTTTTTTGTTTTCTCTGCTACTATAATCTTCTAGGAATAGAATTTAAGTTTCTGATCTCACGAAGTCACCAATTGTTTACATATCCAAAAGAAGACAAGTTCTTATCAATCGATTAGGTAGTTTTAACTATATTGATTACTAATTTGTTTGGTCCAATATATTTGTTACGGCGCTTGTCAAACTAACATAAAACGAGAGTATCTATGCAAATCATTGACTCCGCTGCATCTCGCGGGTGCCCTAAAATAATAGAAATATGTTGCACACTAAAAATTGCATTTTAGTAATTACATCACTTCCACTACAATCTTATGGTCATTCAGAAATACAACGCCACTTCACTTCACTACGCTAAGCACCGCTCTACGATGGCATACTTATTTGCCTTCGAGATACATAAAAGGGTCCTACCGAAGGATGTAGGCCAATCTGAAGGTGTTGCAAGGAATAGTACGGCCTATTGTGATGTACCTATTTAAAATATTCAGAAGATATACTTATGAGTTTCAGATTTTAATAACATATATTTTATACATCGTTGTTTTCTACTTCATTATAATGAATAACCAACAAACACGATGCACGAGGGGCAAAACAGATGCACCCGCTGCAACGCGCGGGCATTCCTTCTAGTATTATTAAGTGCCAAGAAATGCCTTTAATAGGCTAACAACTAACTGAACACAAACAAAAGACTCATTCTACTATTACCTATTCTAAAGGAAAGGAAACATCCTAGAATATCTATTGACTTAACCTACAAACCAACGGCTACATTAAATACTAATACCTAGTCAAGCATGCTAATTTGTTAGAAGATTATAATCAACAAATTAGTGTTTATTATAAAAGTCAGAATTTGACTTTAAAAAGTCAAACAGATTTAGGCGCCAATATTGCAAGTTATGTCGGTTAATTAGAACAGCCATGTCGGTTAGATGTAGCGGTTAAATAACCATCTTTGTATGTGTATAAATACCCCTCCTATATATCATCTCATATGTGTGGAATAATAATATTAGTTTCATCATCATCATACTCAGTTAATCCCACCAATAACAAAAGCTAAGGTAGGATCTGAGGAGGGTAAGATGTAAACAGCCTTACCTCTACCCCGTGAGAATAGAGAGGCTGCTTCCAGTGAGACCCCCGGCTCAATAGTGGTTGTGTATCAAGCCTTAGACATGAGGCACATAACACTTAGCAATCGGGACAAACCCGATTGCTGCATGTACCCCCTTGTCTTTTGGCTATCAATGTCACCACCTGATGCATGATTAACCGTCCGTCATTTTAAACGTTATTTTCACAAAATTAGTAAATTAACGATAAAATTAGTGAAACTTTACTTTTGCCCCCAGAGGGCCACACATATATACATTATATGCGCACAGCCGTAAAGCGGGCTTGAATAATAATATTAATTTGTTCATATCAAATTCTCTCCACCCTCTATTCTATATTCGTGAGTGTGACACCCGGCAAATTCTGGTTAACAACGTTGTCTAGATGAAAGTCTACCTTAGCGAGTCACGCGTATATTGCACTTAATTGGGTTAGTTAAGTCGGGTTATGGTTCGGGAACTATCGGGTTAGTCTAGAAGATCATTGGATGTTGGTCTAGAGGTTCATTAGATGTCGGTCCTTAACCAAGTGTACAAACGGTGACGATTTGTAGGATCGTCAGGGCATACGGAACATACAAGTCTCGAGTCCCGGGAATTGGTGAACGAGTGTGAATATGTGTATTTACAAGTGTTATGTGTTTACAATCATTATGTGACTTGTCGGTATGTGAATATGTGTTAACATATGTTAAAACGGGGTTTAACGCGCAAAACACACGGAACAGGCCCCTATAGGCGATTAGGATAGCCCAATCGCCTATAGTAGGGGCGAGTGGGCAGTCATACAGGCGAGTAGGGCCTAAATGCATGACTGTTCATGCGATTAGGCCCCAATTGCATGAACTTACATGCGATTAGGCTTCCTAATCGCGTGTAAAGGCTGCACAATCGCTAGTTACGGGCTGGACGACTAAAAACGACTATAAATACCATACTTGACCTCCTAAACTTCATTATACAAACCCTAGTCGTCCCATAACCCGCCCCAACACACACACAACCTCTGGAACGCGATTCTTGATCAAAACACAAGGTTTCAAGCTTAATTCATCATTCTTTCACAAATCTAAGGTTTGGTTTCCATCTATGAATCTTTATAAACGTTTTTAATCAATCCCTAATGGTCCAGACCTGTTCTAAAACGAAAAAGCTTTCTGAAAATCGTTAATAAGTGTTGATAATCGGATTCTAACTAGTATACATGTGTTATGTGTGTTTATGATTAGAAAGCTAGGGTTTTTATGATTCAAGATGAATGAATGACATGTTATTATGTTAGATCAGAATAATATTGATGTTATGTTAATGAAATCTGAGTAATTGATTATTAGGGTTATGGTTATGCATGTTAATGTGGTGTTTCATGCTATGTGTATGGCGTTTGGATTACATGGTTGCATGCAGGACTGATAATACGAGGTTAAACGAAGGATTTTGGTTTAAACATGTTTAGAATAGTTGTTGGGATGATATTGGGTGGTTACACACGTTCTGGATCTGATTTGGAGCATTAAACGCGCGAAAAACCGGAACAGCAAGGTTACAGGCGATTAGCAATCCTAATCGCCTATGTTAGAGGCGATTAGGAGGCCAATCGCCTATGTTTCATGCGATTAGGGCCTAATTGCTAGTAGTTACATGCAATCAGCCCTAATTGCTAGTAGTTACATGCAATCAGCCCTAATTGCTAGTAGTTACATGCAATCAGCCCTAAATGCTAGTAGTTACATGCGATTAGCCCTAAATGCTAGTAGTTACATGCAATCAGTCCTAAATGCTAGTAGTTACTTGCGATTAGCCTTCCTAAATGCCAGTTGACCAACCTAAATGCTAGTTGACTTTTCCTAATCGCGTGTACTGCTGCTGTAAGTGTAAATTAGCATTCCGAGACCCGATTTGACATGTAGGAACATGCTAGGAACCTCGTAACATATCTAATAACTTGGTAACATATGTTTGGATGTAATTCGGTGATACGTGAACTATGTGCTATAACTTGTTGTGCGTTAACGTATGTTAAGTGTGATCGCATGATTGTGTGTTTGAGAGCGTAAACATAACACGGGGAGTCTCGGGTCACCAATGGGATGTCGAGTCTTGTAACTTCGGTCAGTTAAACAGTCACGGTGTTTTCAAACGAACTTGGTTATGGTCTGGACATCTAGGGACTAACTAACCTGCGGGTTATTAGTCTAAGTGCTTGTAACTGTCATATGTTAGGTCGTCGCTTTACGGGACTAGCATAGCTGCTGAGTTATTCGTATTACGAAGTAACGCAACTTAAGGTGAGTTTACGGCCCCTCTTTTAAACTGGTTTCACATTTTCGGGGGAGAAAACATGTGTTAAAACGATTATTTGGTAACTACTGTCATACTATGGGTTTCTATTGTGTACTACACGATCTTTGGAAGTCCCAGGGGGAACCATGAATGTGCGGGTTTGCACAACGGGGAAATGTGAATAGCGCTATTGGGAGTGACCAACCCCACTCGTCGACTTGGAGGGTCGGCGGGTGCATATTGTCTCAAACAGGAACAACAGGAACAACGGATTACTACATCGGGCATACATTTGGTTTGCGAGTTAGTAATGGTTTTCCAATCGTGGTAGTAACAAAACATACGCCTAGCTAGCGTACACTGGTTTTCGATTTGTTATAGTATGGACAGGTTGACTTGGTACTTGGATTACAAAACCTGTAAACTCACCAGCATTTTTGTGCTGACGTAAACTTTTACATGTTTTCTCAGGTCGCTAAGGTAGCACTACTGGACTAGGGCGCACGCGTCTGCACGACGTCTAGTTAGAGTCGCATGGTTTTCATATGTTGAACATTTGGTTTACTTTTGAGATACTGTTTTGAATAAGCTTCCGCTGTAAACGGGGATTTTAAACTATGTTTTGAAATTGCATTATATTCATTTAGACTTGTTTATTGTGATCGTTGGTTTGGATCCTGGTTTGTCATGCGCCTCGCGGTAAAACTCCGCAAGTGGATTTTGAGGGTGTGACAGATTGGTATCAGAGCCAATGGTTATAGTGAACTAGGACTGCATGTAGAGTCTAGTCTATAGCCGAGTCGCACACACTAGACGGTCACATGGTACTAAACACTATGGTGGTTTACGTATGGTCTTGTCGGGGTGTCTCTAAATCATTTGGTCTTTCTATGTTACATCATCCGTTCTATCTTAGGTCGGGTTACTTGCTCTCTAGGCAGTGTAGTATATTGGGGTAACTCGTATACTCTTGAGATTTGTCCAAGGTTCGGACATCTCCCTTTCATACTCCAATAGAAACACTTGCCGTAAACTACCGTAGCATTACGGTGTATAGCTAAGAGTCTATGTCTGGTGACTTGAACTTTGAACTAGGAGAACACTTGGAGGACCATGTAGAGCGGCTTATCATTTTGGGTGCACACAAAATCATAAATCGAAATGCATGGAAGCCCTAGTGAGCTCTGGGTTTGAAGGGATAGTCCTGGATTGGATCTAGCTTTGATCTTGTGAACATTAGTGGTTATCTTTAGCTGCGAAACTAAATTTTTTTCTCGTTCTTTCTGCCAGAATCATGTCTGGAGTACGAGGAGGACGTGGAGGTGGTCGCAATGGTGGACGTGGTGGTGGTCGCGGTGGTGCTGGTGGTCGTGGAGGTATTAACCTATCGCAGGCTGATCTGAACAACTTGCTCCAAGCTGCCTTCCAGTTAGGGCACAATGGTGGTGGTAAGTTGATTTATCCATTTTCTTTGCCTCATTAGTGAACCTTGTTTACATTCGTCGTGATTCCTCACGCATTTCATTTCAGGTGGTCCTGTTAACCCACCCCCACCCATGTGTACCTACAAGATGTTTCGGGACTGTAAGCCCCAGGAATTATCTGGCACTGAGGGTGCGGTGAGCTTACTCAGGTGGTTGGAAAAAGTGGAGTCAGTGTTTTTGATGTGTAACTGTCTCCCAGAAGATCGGGTTAAGTATGCTGCTGCGTTATTCCAGGATGTTGCATTGACTTGGTGGAATAACATCACCCAGAATATGGGTATTGGGGAGGCGTATGCTATGCCTTGGGAAAACTTTGTTCAACTGTTGAAGCGAGAGTACTGTCCGAGGGAAGAGGTGCAGAAGCTAGAGCATGAGGTGTGGAACCTCAAGATGACGGGGTCTGAAATTGAGAAGTATATTGTGAGGCGTAACGAGTTGGCAGTGCTGTGTCCTGATCTGCATGTGCCAGAGTACAGGAGGATTGAACACTATGTCTCGGGGTTAGTACCGGAAATCGCAGGGTTAGTGGCTACGGGAAATCATCCTACATACGCAGAGGTGGTCCGATCGGCTCATAGGATGACCAACTTGAAGGTGAATGAGGGTATTTTGCCTGCTAAGGGTTCGACTGTCAAGGCCCCAGAGAACAACAAGCGCAAGTGGGATAATGAAGGGAAAGGGTCTGGGCCAGCACAGCAGGGTAAGAGGTTTGATAATGGGGGTTCTTCTTCCATCGACCCAGGCCCCGACTACTAACTCAGCTCCTACTACTCAAGGGACTACGGGAAGACAAGGATGTTACAACTGTGGTGAGACTGGGCATTACAAGAAGGATTGCCCAAAACTGAAGCAGGGTGGAAACAATGGAAATGGGAACAACGGGGGCGGTGGCAGGAATGCACGCGCCTTCGTCATTGGAGCCGCTGAGGCTAGACAGGATCCTGACACAGTTACCGGTACGTTCCTTCTCAATAATCGTTCTGTTAGTGTGTTATTTGATTCTGGTGCCGACAAGAGTTTTGTATCCATGGAAGTTAGTCGACTGCTAGATGTAGTACCCGTACCATTAGAGACTAAGTATATTATTGAATTGGCTGACGGTAAAAAGATTGAAGCTACTAGTGTCCTTCGGGAGTGTCAATTAGAGTTGTCGGGTTTATCGTTCCCCATCGACCTTATGCCGGTACCTTTGGGTAGTTTTGACGTTGTGGTAGGAATGGATTGGTTGTCCTTGTATCGCGCAGAGATTGTCTGTTACGATAAGGTTATTCGGATTCCTCTCCCTGATGGAGAATTCCTTTCTGTGTACGGTATCAAGGGTGGTGTTTCGCTAAACATCATCTCTAGCATGAAAGCCCTTAAGTGTCTTCGAAAGGGTTATCCAGCTGTTTTGGCACTTTTATCTGTTTCCTCTGGTGATGAGAAGAAGATCGACGATATTCCAGTTGTACGCGAGTTTCCTGATGTTTTTCCCGATGATTTATCCGGTCTTCCTCCCCATCGTCAAGTCGAGTTTAGTATTGATCTTGTACCAGGGGCTGCTCCTATTGCTCGGGCCCCCTACCGTCTTGCACCTCCCGAGATGCAGGAATTGTCTAGTCAGTTACAGGAACTCTTGGACAAGGGTTTCATCAGGCCAAGTTCTTCCCCTTGGGGAGCCCCGATTCTATTCGTCAAGAAGAAGGATGGAAGTTTCCGATTGTGTGTGGACTACAGAGAACTGAACAAATTGACCGTCAAGAACCGTTATCCTCTTCCACGTATTGATGATCTATTCGACCAGCTCCAGGGTTCTAGTTACTACTCCAAGATTGATTTGAGGTCCGGTTATCACCAGTTGCGCGTAAGGAAGCTGACGTCGCAAAGGCTGCCTTTCGTACACGTTATGGCCATTTCGAATTCTTGGTCATGCCTTTCGGTCTCACAAACGCACCGGCGGTTTTCATGGACTTGATGAACCACGTTTGCAAACCATATCTGGACAAGTTCGTCATTGTGTTTATTGATGACATTTTGATCTACTTTAAGAACAAGACCGAACATGAGGAACATCTGCGGTTAGTTTTGGAACTCTTGCGACGGGAACAACTTTACGCCAAGTTCTCAAAGTGTGACTTTTGGTTACGCGAAGTTCAGTTCCTAGGACATGTGGTTAATGAACTAGGAATTCATGTCGATCTAGCTAAGATCGAAGCAATCAAGGACTGGGGAGCACCAAAGACGCCAACTGAGGTGCGGCAATTCCTAGGCCTTGCGTGCTACTATCGTCGTTTCATTCAGGGGTTCTCGAAGATCGCTCAACCCCTCACCACTCTTACTCAGAAGGATAGAAAATTCGACTGGGGTGAACCACAAGAGTCGGCATTTCAAGAACTAAAATCCAAACTGTGTTCTGCTCCTATTTTGTCTTTACCTGAAGGCCCTGATGATTTCGTTGTTTACTGTGATGCTTCTATTCATGGTCTCGGTTGTGTGTTGATGCAACGCGAGAAGGTGATTGCGTATGCTTCTCGTCAACTCAAGGTGCACGAGAAGAACTACACCACCCATGACTTGGAGTTGGGTGCAGTGGTTTTCGCGTTGAAAATTTGGAGACATTACTTGTACGGTACCAAATGCACCATCTACACCGATCACAAGAGTCTTCAACATATTTTCGACCAACAACATTTGAACATACGGCAGCGTCGTTGGATTGAACTTCTGAACGACTATGATTGTGCCATTAAGTACCATCCTGGCAAGGCGAATGTTGTAGCAGACGCCTTGAGCAGGAAGGAATCAACTAAACCTCGTCGCGTTCGGGCGTTGCAGCTCACCATTCATTCATCCCTACCTGATCAACTCCGTTCTGCCCAGTTAGAAGCTTTGAAGGAGGAAAACCTTAAAGCTGAGACTATGCACGGTGCCGACAAGCACCTCGAGCGAAGGCCTGATGGCCTGCACTACTTCGCAGAACGCATATGGGTTCCTTTATTTGGGGGACTACGGGAGCTTGTCCTAGATGAGGCTCATAAGTCCCGGTATTCTATTCATCCTGGTTCGGATAAGATGTACCAAGATCTGAAGGTGCTTTACTAGTGGCCAAACATGAGGTCGGATATAGCCTCATACGTGAGCAAATGCTTGACCTGTGCTAAGGTCAAGGTGGAATACCAGAAACCGCCGGGTCTCTTGCAACAACCTGAAATTCTAGAATGGAAATGGAAACGGATTACAATGGATTTTGTCACGCAACTTCCTAAATCACCAAGCGGGAATGACAAGATATGGGTGATTGTCGATCGGTTGACGAAATCAGCTCATTTTCTTGCTATTAAGGAGACCGACACCATGGATCGTTTGGCTCGTCTTTATTTGAAGGAAGTTGTTTCTAAGCACGGGGTGCCGGTTTCTATTATCTCGGATCGTGACTCCCATTTTACTTCTCACTTCTGGAAGTCTTTGCACAAGGCTTTGGGTACCCAACTAGACATGAGTACGGCTTATCATCCGCAGACTGACGGTCAGAGTGAGCGCACGATTCAAACTTTGGAAGACATGCTGCGAGCATGTGTAATCGATTTTGGCAAGGGTTGGGAAGCTCATCTACCGGTAGTAGAATTCTCATACAACAACAGTTATCACACGAGCATCAAGGCGGCTCCGTTCGAAGCACTGTACGGACGGAAATGCCGTTCTCCTCTTTGTTGGGCTGAAGTGGGTGAGAGTCAACTCACTGGGCCTGAGCTAGTGTACGAAACTTCGGAAAAGATCGTACAGATTCGTAACCGGTTGGCAGCGGCACGGGATCGGCAAAAGAGTTATGCTGATCAGCGTCGCAAACCATTGGAATTCCAAGTTAATGACAAAGTACTTCTAAAAGTCTCACCATGGAAGGGCGTCATACGCTTTGGGAAGCGTGGCAAACTCAATCCGCGGTATGTCAGCCCATTTATGATCCTGGAACGGATTGGGCCGGTGGCATATCGTCTTGATTTACCGACGGAGCTCGGTAACATACATAACGTCTTCCATGTGTCCAACTTAAAGAAGTGTCTGGCTGACGAGTCTCTCATTGTTCCACTGGAAGAGATCAAGGTTGATGATCGTCTTCGGATTGTGGAATAACCTGTGGAGATCCTTGACTACAAGATTCGTAGCCTACGTCATAGCAAGATTCGCATTGTGAAGGTTCGCTGGAACTCGAACCGGGGACCAGAGTACACGTGGGAACGGGAGGATCAGATGAAGTCTAAGTATCCTCATCTCTTTCCTAAGGAAGCGTTCGAGTCGAGATATGTCTCTTCTGCAGCTGAATGAATCTCGGGACGAGATTCCTTTTTAACGTGGGGATGATGTGACAACTCGGGTAAATCTCTCTTTTGGTTTCTATCTTTTGTTTGTTCCGTTCGTTATTTCTTTTGTTCTTTTGGTACTTGTGCAATTTTCGGGACGAAAATTCTTTTAACGTGGGATGATGTGACACCCGGCAAATTCTGGTTAACAACGTTGTCTAGATGAAAGTCTACCTTAGCGAGTCACGCGTATATTGCACTTAATTGGGTTAGTTAAGTCGGGTTATGGTTCGGGAACTATCGGGTTAGTCTAGAAGATCATTGGATGTTGGTCTAGAGGTTCATTAGATGTCGGTCCTTAACCAAGAGTACAAACGGTGACGATTTGTAGGATCGTCAGGGCATACGGAACATACAAGTCTCGAGTCCCAGGAATTGGTGAACGAGTGTGAATATGTGTATTTACAAGTGTTATGTGTTTACAATCATTATGTGACTTGTCGGTATGTGAATATGTGTTAACATATGTTAAAACGGGGTTTAACGCGCAAAACCCACGGAACAGGCCCCTATAGGCGATTAGGATAGCCCAATCGCCTATAGTAGGGGCGAGTGGGCAGTCATACAGGTGATTAGGGCCTAAATGCATGACTGTTCATGCGATTAGGCCCCAATTGCATGAACTTACATGCGATTAGGCTTCCTAATCGCGTGTAAAGGCTGCACAATCGCTAGTTACGGGCTGGACGACTAAAAACGACTATAAATACCATACTTGACCTCCTAAACTTCATTATACAAATCCTAGTCGTCCCATAACCCGCCCCAACACACACACAACCTCTGGAACGCGATTCTTGATCAAAACACAAGGTTTCAAGCTTAATTCATCATTCTTTCACAAATCTAAGGTTTGGTTTCCATCTATGAATCTTTATAAACGTTTTTAATCAATCCCTAATGGTCCAGACCTGTTCTAAAACGAAAAAGCTTTCTGAAAATCGTTAATAAGTGTTGATAATCGGATTCTAACTAGTATACATGTGTTATGTGTGTTTATGATTAGAAAGCTAGGGTTTTTATGATTCAAGATGAATGAATGACATGTTATTATGTTAGATCAGAATAATATTGATGTTATGTTAATGAAATCCGAGTAATTGATTATTAGGGTTATGGTTATGCATGTTAATGTGGTGTTTCATGCTATGTGTATGGCGTTTGGATTACATGGTTGCATGCAGGACTGATAATACGAGGTTAAACGAAGGATTTTGGTTTAAACATGTTTAGAATAGTTGTTGGGATGATATTGGGTGGTTACACACGTTCTGGATCTGATTTGGAGCATTAAACGCGCGAAAAACCGGAACAGCAAGGTTACAGGCGATTAGCAATCCTAATCGCCTATGTTAGAGGCGATTAGGAGGCCAATCGCCTATGTTTCATGCGATTAGGGCCTAATTTCTAGTAGTTACATGCAATCAGCCCTAATTGCTAGTAGTTACATGCAATCAGCCCTAATTGCTAGTAGTTACATGCAATCAGCCCTAAATGCTAGTAGTTACATGCGATTAGCCCTAAATGCTAGTAGTTACATGCAATCAGTCCTAAATGCTAGTAGTTACTTGCGATTACCCTTCCTAAATGCCAGTTGACCAACCTAAATGCTAGTTGACTTTTCCTAATCGCGTGTACTGCTGCTGTAAGTGTAAATTAGCATTCCGAGACCCGATTTGACATGTAGGAACATGCTAGGAACCTCGTAACATATCTAATAACTTGGTAACATATGTTTGGATGTAATTCGGTGATACGTGAACTATGTGCTATAACTTGTTGTGCGTTAACGTATGTTAAGTGTGATCGCATGATTGCGTGTTTGAGAGCGTAAACATAACACGGGGAGTCTCGGGTCACCAATGGGATGTCGAGTCTTGTAACTTGGGTCAGTTAAACAGTCACGGTGTTTTCAAACGAACTTGGTTATGGTCTGGACATCTAGGGACTAACTAACCTGCGGGTTATTAGTCTAAGTGCTTGTAACTGTCATATGTTAGGTCGTCGCTTTACGGGACTAGCATAGCTGCTGAGTTATTTGTATTACAAAGTAACGCAACTTAAGGTGAGTTTACGGCCCCTCTTTTAAACTGGTTTCACATTTTCGGGGGAGAAAACATGTGTTAAAACGATTATTTGGTAACTACTGTCATACTATGGGTTTCTATTGTGTACTACACGATCTTTGGAAGTCCCAGGGGGAACCATGAATGTGCGGGTTTGCACAACGGGGAAATGTGAATAGCGCTATTGGGAGTGACCAACCCCGCTCGTCGACTTGGAGGGTCGGCGGGTGCATATTGTCTCAAACAGGAACAACAGGAACAACAGGGTTACTACATCGGGCATACATTTGGTTTGCGAGTTAGTAATGGTTTTCCAATCGTGGTAGTAACAAAACATACGCCTAGCTAGCGTACACTGGTTTTCGATTTGTTATAGTATGGACAGGTTGACTTGGTACTTGGATTACAAAACCTGTAAACTCACCAGCATTTTTGTGCTGACGTAATCTTTTACATGTTTTGTCAGGTCGCTAAGGTAGCACTACTGGACTAGGGCGCACGCGTCTGCACGGCGTCTAGTTAGAGTCGCATGGTTTTCATATGTTCAACATTTGGTTTACTTTTGAGATACTGTTTTGAATAAGCTTCCGCTGTAAACGGGGATTTTAAACTATGTTTTGAAATTGCATTATATTCATTTAGACTTGTTTATTGTGATCGTTGGTTTGGATCCTGGTTTGTCATGCGCCTCGCGGTAAAACTCCGCAAGTGGATTTTGAGGGTGTGACAGTGAGTCCGTGCATCAATTGTGATGCATACTCCTATCATATCTGACGTTCATCTTGATTGATCCAAGATCAGAAGGGGCCTCAACATGGTATCAGAGTGTATGGTTACGGTGGATCATTTAGAAGCAGTCCAAAGAAGTCATCGCCTATGAAGAACAAGAAAGACCCATAAAACAGAGCATGGAAGGATCGCAAGAGACGATCCCGTTTTCGGGCAGAAACGTAAGATGAATGAAGAACAGAAAGATTAGAAACCAGAATCAAAAGAGAGATCATGTTAATTGCAAGATTGGGGGTGTGTTTTTAGTACAAGGCAGCACAGAGAATTGAAATCATTGTATTGATTGAGAATTGGTTGTGTTGTTCTTACAATGAAAAAGAAACAATAAATAGATGGAAGAAGCCAAAGGACCACACAAGGAAACAAAGAAAATAAGTCAAGTAGGCAACGATCACTTTGACTTGATGTGGGGAAAGTGAATCAAAAGATATCTTTTATTTTCTAAGGATATCTTTATTTTCTAACACCCCCCCTCAAGTTAAGTAATGGGATCTCCAATACTTAACTTGACAAGGCAATGATTAAATATTCTCCGGTAAACGGCTTTAGTTAGAACATCTGCCAATTGGTCTTCTGATCGAATGAACGGGAGCGCAATAGTTCCTGTTTCAAGTTTTTCTTTAATGAAGTTCCTGTCAACCTCTACGTGCTTTGTTCGATCATGTTGGACGGGATTCTCTGAAATTTGTATAGCTTCTTTATTATCACACATTATCATACCGGTTTCGTTTTGAGTAAATCCAATTTCTTTCAGAAGCTTGCGTATCCACAACACTTCTGCTAAACCCCGTGCAATCCCTCGAAATTCTGCTTCAGCACTGGATAAGGCCACAACTTTCTGTTTTTTGCTTCTCCAAGTAACAAGGTTCCCACCAACTAAGGTGAAGTAGCCAGATGTTGATCTTCGGTCTTTTTTATCTCATGCCCAATCTGCATCTGTGTATGCTTGAACCTTTAGATGCTTGTTGTTTTGAAAGAGAACCTCGTGTCCCACTGTACCTTTGAGGTATCTAATAATTCTCCATACTGCTTCCATGTGGGCAACTTGAGGTTGATGCATAAACTGGCTGACGACCCCAACTTCATATGCGATGTTTGGACGAATATGTGAAAGGTATATAAGCTTTCCTACTAGACGTTGGTATCTCTCTTTGTTGACCAATTTTGCTCCGCCTTCTATATAGAGTTTTTGATTGGCTATCATCGAGGTATCAGCTGGTTTACAGTCAACCATTCCCATCTCAGCTAGGAGATCAAGGATATACTTCTTTTGGCAAATGAATATTCCATGCTTGGATCTTAGAACTTCAATACCTAGGAAGTACTTTAATCTTCATAAGTCCTTCATTTCGAATTCGTGAACAGCTTTGCTTTTAACCTTTTCATTTCTTCCTCGTCGTTTCCTGTAATAATCATGTCATCAACATATATAATTAAACAAGTTATAAGTTTACCTCTATGTTTGAGAAACAACGTATGATCAGAGTTGCTTTGCCGGAAGCCATATCCCTTCATTGCCAGAGTAAACCTGCCAAACCAAGCCCGGGGAGATTGTTTAAGTCCGTAGAGAGTTTTTTTCAGCTTACACACTTCTTGTTTCTTGAAATTTTCTGTAAACCTAGGCGGAGGTTCCATATACACTTCTTCTTTTAGTTCCCCATGTAGAAAGGCATTCTTAACATCAAATTAGTGAAGGGGCCATCCTTGATTTGTAGCAATGGATAGAAGAACACGGATGTATCAATTTTTGCCACTGGGGAAAAAGTCTCCGAGTAATCAATCTCGTACGTTTGAGTGTACCCTTTTGCTACTAGACGGGCTTTGTACCTTTCAATGGTTCTATCTGGTTTGTGTTTAACAGTAAAGACCCAACGACATCCTACAGGTTTCTTTCCTGGAGGTAGGGTAGTCTTATCCCATGTTTCATTCTTCATAAGCGCACTCATCTCTTCTTCCATTGCTTCTTTCTAGTTTTGTGAGTTTAAGGCTTGTTCTACAGGTGTCTTAGTAAGGACAGTGAATACTTGTTTCTCTTTATCATGGTAACTCCCAGATCTGGGAGACCTTCTCCGTTCTTCATTCCTTCGGGGCTCAAATGACCTGCCAGATCGTCTTTCATTATAAGGCTGGAAACCAGGTCTTCGAGAGATGGACGGGCTGTCTCTCCAGCTTCCCCTATCCTGTTTCTTGGAGTCCTGCCTAGTGAGAGCTTCCTCTCCCCTGAGGTAGGCTTCTGCTCTTTCAAAGGCTTACTCCATGGTTTGAGGAACATCTTCATGAAATCTTCTTAAAAGCTTTTTGGGTCGAATGGCACCCATGAAACCTGACACTCTAATTTTCTCTATGGCCCCACTGTATTTTATATCTTTCGATGAAGGTTCGGAGATCCTCATGTTCCCCCTGCTGGATCTGGTGCAGGATTGCAGCGTCTTTGGTACATTTTCTCAGGGGGTTGAAGCTTGACGTGAAACTTCTCCTTGAGTCATCAAAAGATGTTATGCTCCGAGGAGGGAGGCCACAGAACCATAGGCGAGCAGGTCATACTAAAGTTTGCATAAACATGTGGCAGCACTCAGCCTTGTTCCATTTTTCTACGGTAGCTGCCCCAGAAAAGACATTCAAATGGTCATCTGGATCTTCAGTCCCATCGTATGTTTTTACATTAGCCGACATCTTGATCTTGTTGGGGGAATCAAAATGGGCTATGTGTTCGGCGAAACATTCCAGGGATTTGGGACGGTAAGGCTCTGAAAGGGTAGCTTCTACTCTTGGTTTTGTCACATGGAAGATGACAGGAGGTTGGGAGGTTCCCGGACCTAGGCACTCAGGAAGAGACGTTCCTATTACTTGGTTCAGGGGAGGTGGAACTTGCCATGGGTGACCTCCTGGCCAACTGGGGAAGTACGGCGGCATGTATGGTGAGTACTGTGTGTGTAGATAGCTTGGGTACACCGTTCCTTTAGAGAAGACAGGTCCTCCAGCAGGACAACTGACTCCCATTAGGGAAGTGGCGACTGCACTTCTGGCCAGGGTAAAGATCTCAAAGCTTCCCCATAGGAGAGGGGTGTTGAAGAAGGTTGAAGAGCCTGCGTAGCTTCCAACAGCTGTTCCACCGTGTACTCTTGGGCCCCGGGGGTGAGTACAGAATGGCTAGGGCCTACACCGAAAAGGATTCCTCCCTGATCGTTCAGATAAGGGTGAGGATTTGTGTTGAGACGTCTGGTGACCGTCGAGGTAGTAGTTCCGACTACTGGAGGTCCAGGTGAGAGGGTAACAGTTGGTTTTTCATCGTAAGACAACCTGACTCTTACGCCTCGGGACCTTTCCTCCCGTACATAGCCATTCAAGAGGTTCCGGAGTTGCAAGAAATTTCTTCGTATTCCCTCCGGGGTAATGTCCATGCGTTCTATAGGTAATAGCACGTTATCTCTAGGGGACGAGTTAAAAAATCGTGAGGACTGTGGAGTCCGGAAGTCGGGCATGTCCCCCAGAGACGGTTCGACATGTGGTCCGTCCGTTCCAGGTGTTTCTCGGCCAGTGGCGTCACTCGAAGTGTAACTGCTGGCTGGAGTTTTCGAGGGACCCTCGTTTGGGTGGCTATCTCCACCGGACATTACAAAAACGGTTACTTAGGAACAAACGGGACTGTAGAAACTTCCAACGTATTTGTTCAAAGTAGCGACAACCCCACGGTGGGCGCCACTTGTTGCTACAACAAGGAAAATGACCGGGATTAGGTTAAGAGATGTTATTGGTTATGAGTGTGTTAGGATTAGAGGGTCCTGGAGCTCCTGGAAGGGATCTGCACAAGGTAACAGACACCGTTAGCCTTAACGCAGGATGGGGTCTCCTGCGTTTGGACTCCGGCGTGAGAATAAGTATATATTCGATTGGAGTTGGGAAATAATGAATTAGAGAGTGTAAGAGTAAAGAGAAGAAGTGTGGAGTGAATGTGTAGAACGACAACCCAAGGGTCTCCTTATATAGGCAATAGAATTCTGCCCAGGAGCTCCCTTGTGGTAGCCCTCCTACTATACCTGGTAAGGATTGACTCTCTATATGCTCCCTGCAGTGAGACTTTGCCCATTTGGTATGTTTCAGCTTTTACTATTTCCTAGGTCTTGCTTAGAGCTGTGTGATGGTTTTGTCTTGACCATAGCAAGAAGCCAAAATACCTTTTTATGTTTCCATTGAGTTTTACTGTTTGCTTTCTGCTGCATAGTTACCGTATGGTAGCCACGCTGCCGTACGTTAGTTGTTCAGCTCCATTAAGTCAGGCAAGCCTTAACGCTTTACATTACTTTATTTTTTGACGAGGGACTTAAACGTGGTTGTTTTAGGAACCGCGTCATTAGATGTAAATGCTAAATCTAAGGATACGTACCGTAACCAATTCCTTAGGCTAGTAAAAGTACAAAACATGGTGTTGAGGTGTTGAATGATGATCGGTTGTTTGTGTTAAAGGAGAATTTTGATGTTTTTAACTTGTAATCTTGATCGAGATTTAATTTTGAGATGCATGGAATGTCTTTGCCTTTATGTATTAAAATATAATGTATCTGTTGCTAAGTTCACCAAAGAGGAAGTTGATAGATGCATCATGAGTCACATTGCTATTACTAACCGGTTTGAAGCAATAACGTAATGCACCATCATTGCAGCCCAAAGAGGAAATTGAAATGGTGCATGCATATGTTGTATTGCAATTAACCCCATCATCATGCATTAAGTTTGTGAATTAACACGGACCCGACCGGCCGGTCGGACCGGGAAACGGAACCCCGGCCGGTCCGGGTTGCTATATCGGACCGCTGTTGACCCGGTGACCTGGCCGGTTGGACTGGGATTTATGAGGTCACACCAGTTTTTTTATTTATTTTTTGGGGTTTTGGTTTGTGGTTTTGGGCCGGTTCATTGGACCGATCGGATTGGTGAATTGCCAGGGACTCTGATTCGATGTCCGTTCCGGTTCTGAAAACATTGGTTTAACCTTTGTGAATCACCCTTGAAATCATTTCGACTTTAATAAGTTTCAATTTACGAAATCCATAAATAAAAAAATATAATCTTAAGTACTGTAGAAATAAAACTCTATTCAACAAACTAGGTGTATTAATAAGCGCGTTGCGCGTTTTTCACATGACGCGTTAATGCGATTTTGGTAACCGACAAAGGCATAGAGACTAACCTTGGAAAATGAGAAAATACAAAAGTGGCAGCGGCTACGCGGAGAATACCGGGAATCTCCCGCGGTCCGCGCAACATGGTGGAGATGGCGCACGGTAGATGTGGTCGGTGGCCGGCTGCGTACGTTAGAGTGAAGCAGCTATTCATTTCGTGGTTGTTAAATATATAGATAATAAACGGACAAAAACCGAACCCGTGTGAAATCGGGTAAAAAAACGCATTATGTCGGGGGCCAAAATGGAAAAAAACTTAATAAAAAAGTTGGTGGCCAAACGGGAAAAAAAAGTTAACAAAAAAAAGCAAAAAAAAATGTGGCCAAAATAAAAAAAATGAAACTTAACTATTTAAATCAAGATGTTTATTAATATTAGGGTTGTGCAAAGGGTCTGGAACTGATCCGGACCCACCAGAACCGTATACCCTTTTATTATTGAAATTAGGAACCACGAACCGAATCTTAAAAGGCTATGTGGTTCCGGGTCCTAAAGGTTCTGATGGGTCGGGTAAAAGGGTATAACCCTCTAGAACCCTTTAATGCAATAGCCAATTTTAGAGGATTTACATATTTCTATTCTTTCACCATGCTCGTAAAAGAATTCCTCCATATGGTTCTAAAGCCGTCCGTTGTGGACGCGCGAGCGAACGTGCGCAAGCCACCGACGTGACTATCCAGTAATCCGGTCACTTGACCCCGTTGTGGCTGGAGGTGAGCAACGGCGCGACCAAATGTCACTTTTCCCGTTAACCCATGCAACCACCATCGCTTGTGCTCGCGCCGGGACTGTTCGTGTGGGGCTGTTGTGGTTGGGGGTGAGCACGGGCGCTGAAACCTCGTTTGCGTCGTGCTACTCGCGCTTCCACAACGGACAATCTAACAATAGCCCATGAGCTTTTTTTAAGTCATTTTTCGTTTCTCGACTTATGTGTTCGTAACAATTTTGTCATTCTCATCAATAGAAACATTATGTGAATCTGTTATGTATACATAATAAATACTCTCACACACACATCAGAGCGATATATATAAATATTTACTTCAAATTTGGATATAATATATATTATATAATATATCATATCTATGCATATCCATTAAACCGAAAAAAATTTCAAGAAAAATACTTTGTTATTATTATAAATAATATTTTTAATATTGTATTAACATTACATGAAATCGATTACAATAAAACGTAAAAACGAATAGTGAAAAGACTAAAAAAGATTAATTTTTTATTTTTTAATTAAAATACAAACGGTTCTTGTGGTTCTTATATTAGAACCGTGGGTTTGGAAACGACCCGACCCGACCCGGAACCGATAATTCATATAAATCTAGAACCGGAAACCGACCCATATATTTAAAAAGGTTCGGGTCCAAGGTTCTCGTGGGTCGGGTCCAAGGTTCCTGTGGGTCCGAACCACAAAATGCTCACCCCTAATTAATATATTGTAATTGTAATTAGTGAACTAATAAGTTATAATTAAACATAATTTGCAAAAAGCAAAAAGACAACCCTTACAACCCACTGCTAGTTATCATATGCATGGCATGCATGTAAGATATGTTGTGCTCATGCATTACATTATCAAACCATTTAATCGTATAAGAATTAGGTTTTGCCTTAGTCTTAATTGCCTAAAACAGGTGATATTCGTTTTTTTTTGTTAAATCTTTAGTGGAATTACACATCCTTACTTAACCTTAGTAACTATAACTAAAAATAGATTTCGTGTACCCTGCACGCTATATATACCCATTCAAGTCACCTCAAATCTTAATCATTAAGTATCTTCTTGTTGTGAAACTAGCCTAATAGCAAAATAATAAGAGAACAAGAATAGGGAGAGATCTAAGATTTCATTAATCAAGTATGTATTACAATGAGATACAATGAGTATAAATAGGAATGAGAATTCTTGGGGAACAAGTCTAATCTAATTTAGGCATTGATAACCACAATATAATATATTTATAACACTCCCCCTTGGTTATCAACTTCATACGCTTGAGATGCTGCCTCGTTAAAAACCTTGCCAGGAAAACCCAGTGGGACAAAACCATAGCTAAGGGAAAAAGAGTGCAGCGCATATTGCCTCCCCCTGATGATGTTGCCTCGTTAAAAACCTTACTAAGAAAACCCAATGGGATAAAACTTAGTGGAGGGAAAAAGAGTGCAACTTGTATAATACTCCCCCTCATTTGAACATCTATTTTCTAAGTGACTGGTGTGGATCTCCGTATAGCTCAAAACTTTTGTAATTAATAATTCGTTGCTTGATTCCTTGACATGCAATCTTTTATGTTGAGCAATGTAGTGTGTTCTTCATATGACACTTCTAGTGCCTCCTCTCGTGAGCAAATATCAAAACATCCATAACTATGTTGTGCTACATTCCCTGCATCTATAAGACTAGCCCAACTTGTTTTCATGGGTTAGTAAAATATAATTTCATATCTTACATACCTTTGATGTAAAAAAATAGTTCTAATAACTCATCCCAATGCCTTTTTGCTTTACACATACTAACCATGACAATAAGTTCAAATAAAAATAAAAAAATATTATAATCATGCATAGCTAGAAAGAAATATGTTGATGCACATATGCATTTAACTAATGCATTTCTAGACTGAGAATCTCTACTTTGATAAGAGATGAAAAGAGTCATTTTCTATATAAAATAATTGGACAACCTCAATGTGTATTAAGTATGAGTTTTGTCCATTGTAAAATGTCACAGCATTTCTATAAGTACTTTGATAGATTGATAAACATATCATTACACATATACTCGAACTGCAGGGTCGAGCAATAATTAAACTGTCAAGGACTTTAAAAAATTCTCTCTTTAAAAGTTCTACAGAGTCTCTCGATGATGCCTAGGCATTATCACTGTAAACTGCGATTATAGTGAACTTTTAAGAGAGAAATTATGTCAAAAGATAGATAATATTATAAGCCTATATTCCTCTTTGTAGGAATACTTCATGAGTTGTACAACACTCAACTCAACTATTTTAGTCTATATTTATTTTGTTAACTTTACAAAATACTTGATATCGATGCATTAGGCATCATCAATCCATCAAAGACATTTTCCATCTTGACCAATTAATGCCAGTGCATTTACTCTTTAAGGGCTTTGGTACATGAAATTTATCATATAGTAAATCAATTAGAAAAATCAATTTCATCCATTTGTCCAATCTATATTGTACTATTGTTATACATTGAAGTATCATAATCACCAGGTTTAGTTTATTACCTGTAGAGTATTGGTGCACAATAATTACATCCTACGATGTTTCATATTACCTTTTAAGCACTCAGTTGCTTTAGGATACTCTTGAGGAGTTCCACCTATATTCAATTCAATCATATAACAAACATAACGTATTTAGAATTGAATCTATTTATTCCGATCATAACGTTCTCAAGAACTTACGTTACAAGATTTTGACACATTAAATCCTTCATCAGGTATTTTTCATGTAAACTTTCAGCGTCAAGTAAATCATGATATTTATTAGACGCATTTCAATTCTCTCTTTGCATTACCAGACTAATAACATGATGAAAAATCATTGTATCCACCACTGGAGAATGCGTCTCCTCATAATCAATTATGGGTCTTTGCGAAATTCTTGTGCCACCAATTTTCCCTTATATCATTTTCTTTTCAAATGTTGATTTGCACAAAAGACCTTTTCGTATCTATATGTTTTACAACTTTTGTTGTATGGACTACCGGTCCAAAACTTTTCTTTTCAATAGAGAATTCAACTCTGCCGTATTTGCGTCTTTCCATTTTGGCCAATCATTTCTTTGTATTCATTCATAGGCAGATCTTAAATTTTGATCCTCATTTCAAGCGCTACATTACATACAAAAGTATAACGACGTCGATTTTGTGTCGATTCCATACATTTCATAGACATGATACTATATAATGAGATCTCTTTATTTTCAGGTACCTGAGGTTCTTCTGGAACCATCATGTCTAATGATCTTCAGGAGACCTTTTTACTATAACCTCGACTTGATCATCTTTATTACTTGCTCCAATTTCTCGAGGATTTTTATTCTTTGGAATCAACCAGTTTATGACGCTTCAGGCATGCAATAGATTAATAAGATTATTTGGAGCATTAGCAGTCGGTATATGTGACTTAATTAGCTAGTCCACATATTTAGGTCAGTTAATCTGTCTCGTAAATGATTTGTTAATCGTTGTAAATGAGTTATGCTTTGAAATTATGTTCGAACTTTATTTTTGAGGATCAATTATAACTCATACCAACTCCTTTCGTTACCAACTACCTATCTCCCCCTGATGTTGGGAATGTTAATCCATTGAGATGGATAACAATTAATTGAGCCATAAATAAATATCTCATTAAAGGCTCTATTCATCATCGTATATCCCAAACACCTTTTGAGGTCCCATCTTTGTGCGTCATAGTGGATCAATTTCAATATATGTCGCACAACAAAAAAATATTAGATGGGCAATGTTTGGTTCCTGACCAAAAACCAACTATAATGGGGAGAAGCTATTACCACGTATTGGCTTGATGTGAATAAATGTTACTGTATGTAAAATCTCATTTACTCAAATATAAACATGAACTTTTGCTCTCATGATCATTGACGTTGCAATCAATAGTAGACGTTAGTGATCGTCTATATGTGCATGAACATAAGCTACTAGTATTTCAATACTTAGGTAGGATATGCGTATCCTTTAATCAATTCCAAAATATATAGTGATACTCACCCTACTTTATATGGCAAATACATAATTTTGCTTAAGAGCAAACATGACATGCTATGTATCAGATTGAAGAATCTTTAAGTTCTTCATTATGTTCACATCATTATCGACTCGGTGTGGTCTTACCGGTCATGCCAACTAATTAAATAATTATGATCTATAAACTTCTTGTTTATGATCATATATGTATTACTTGCATGTATGTAATACAAAACATAAGATATTAGGGAATGTATCATAACTTCAAATTTCAAACTATCATGTTATATAATCCCTCTCTATATTTTTTCCACTTGCGGTGGTCAATCTCATGCAATTCTAAATGGTCGATCTCATCATTATAACTTTCTTAATTATGTCCATGATCACTATTATGATCAACTATCAACATCTTGATGGTTTATTTAACATTGGTATATTCTGCAAATTATGCACATATGCTACAAAATAGTGTTGGGTTCATGAATCAACAATTTAAATAACACACTTTACGTGTAATAAAAGCTCATATTGACTAAGAATATGTCAATATATCATTCATATCATTTGAAGCATATGCTATAGGATTCCAAACAAAACAAATATGATGAAAAGTTGTATTATAATCACAACTAAAATTGAATTGTACCGGAGGCATAACTTTGCAAGTAATGAAATCAAAATATTCATCTATGATGCATACGTTTTGCATTACAGAAATCTAAAATAACGAATAAATAATTTCTTAACAAATGAAATATAATACCAAAATATCCATATGGATAGTAGTTTATTATCAATATGCACCAAATATTTATCTTATGCTATGACTATGTTTTAGAAATTCTATAATATACATTCCAAAATCTGATTTAATAGAATTTCTCATAAAATCATGCATTCAAATTAATAAATGAATATGGATTTTGACTCTTGAATGCGTTACTAAATAGTCGGGAATAAGTCTTTGAATTTTATAATTAACTATCAACAATCATATTACTAAATAAAGAGTTGTTAAGCATATATATTTGATATATATACACTTTTAATATTTTAATTAAGGTAAAATAAATTAGTTAATATATGCTTATTACTTTAGAATATAAGTATGTAAATAATACAATCAACAAGTAGATGCATGCAAAACTTAAGGCATACCTTTTATCAAAATTTTATGTTTAAAAGTTCAATATAATACATATAAAACACACGGATATACCAATTCAATCTATATTAGTATATGATTCAACACTTATTTGCATCTCTAAATGTATGGTAATCAAATTAAATACGATCAAAATTTTCATGTTAAACTACCCTTTCATTTTAATGAATATGTGATGAATAGAAATAATTAGTTTAAATCTAAAAACATAGACGATAGAAAACAAAACACATCATTTGTTTATAATATAGAGATTAGGCAGAAACACTTTAACAATAATATGAGGACAAAAATCATTATCACGAATTCTATAAATTGGGATTTATATGTAATCCAAAAACTTCTGTTTCATTAGTCTCGGGAAAAAAAATTATAACAATTCAAGATTTCTAAAAAAAAAAAAACAAGTACCAAGTTGAAATACGCGGTTAGGGTAGTGTTACCTGAATAGATGAAGAAAAACCAAAGTATGGATCTGGAGATCTTCAATCCTTAGCAACTCGTGCTGATAACGTGTTGTGAAACTAGCCTAATAGCAAAATAATAAGAGAACAAGAATAGGGAGAGAGATCTAAGATTTCATTAATCAAGTATGTATTACAATGAGATACAATGAGTATAAATAGGAATGAGAATTCTTGGAGAACAATTCTAATCTAATTTAGGCATTGATAACCACAATATAGTATATTTATAACACTTCTAATGTTCTAACAAACAAGTCACTTCAACTTTGTTTTGCTTTCTAACTCTCTTCACGGGTAAAATCTGAACTCTACCTTATCTTACCATCCAAGTTAAACCGGGTTCTGATCACCATTCCTTTTTAAAGAATAACCTTCTATTGTTGTTAAGTTTCGACAAGGTAACTCATATATTTATTTATTTTTCGCATATTTACATGTGAACTTTCATGTTTTGGGATAATAATTAACAAGGTTAACCTATCACCTTGTTTTTTGTTAGGTACGTAACTATATATAAATATATTATAATATAATATATTATTTATTATTATTTTATATTTATTATACATATATACATAAAATGTAATGTGATCGATCATATCATTGGTATTGATCATAACATGAAACTTATAGCAAAATATCATCTATTGAGACTTGAGCCTATTGAAAATATGTGTCCGCTCCACCATTAGGAACTAAACAATTTTTATCTTAATAAGAATTAAGATGTCCAACCACCCGTTTTATTTTGGCTTATATAGTTTTATATTCATTAAAGATAGAAATACTGTAGCTGCAATTAACCGGAAATCATGACACTAATAAAATGAAGTTATTTGAATTAGGTAATATTATTATCTAATAATATATTAGTCAAAGTGGAGCTAATAATATGTCAAGATACTTGCGTCCGAAGTCACCATCCATCGCATTGCCAACACATTGTCACGCCTTCACTCCTTAGTGGGTTTTAATATAATTATAATCTTTGACGAATATGAAAATAATAAGTTTTAATAATTTTAAATTTAAATAGAAATTATTTAAAATATAGTATGTTCTTCAACCCTTTGTTAAGTTTTTTTTTATTTGTTTGATTTCATTTAAAAATCAACAAGAATTACAAGTGAGCGGCGGGTAAACGAGCAATAAGTTACGCCGCCATCCCCTTTTGAATAGTAAAACATACTCTATTAAAAATAAAGTTTGTGTCCTTGGCCGCAGGATAGTGACTCTGCACCACCCTTCGCACTCAATCTAAAAACCGGATTGCTTCTGGAGCAGGCCCCCAAATATGTCAAAAGTGAAGGACTCAAAAACGTGTTGGTTTTCCAGACAATCAGCTTCCTGTTTGTCAAATTTCTTCTATTCAACTTTTAAGATTGTCTGCCCTGCCACAAACCCGAATCCCGAAATCCCACCAAAGGAAACACCCCTGTGACCAGCTCCTTTAGATACCTTCCTAAAAAGAATAATGACATCATATGGATATGGTACATATTCCTTTATTTCATTTGACAAATAAACAAGGATACTTGCTTTGCTTGCCTGTCTAGTTTTATAAATATATACTTCTTAGGATTAGGATTTAGAATTTTTATTTGGATCTTACTTAATTTCTTATTTTATTTTTATTGATTATGTTTCTAGAGATTTTTTTTATTATTTTGACATTTTATTTTTGGCAAATAGACTTTGCTCGGAAATTATTTTAAGTGAAAAGGAGAAAAAAAGTATAATCTTTTAAGCTATTTGTTATATGTTCTCACATTTTTTACTCCACGTCACAGTCACATAGACATGGGGTCTCACTCTCTTGTTTTTCACCTTTACTGTGTAATAATTCACAAGTTTTAACTATCCCCTATCCGTTAAAATAATATTTAAATTATTTTATAATAAAACGTAAAAATTGGTAAAGTGGATTATACGGGTCTTCTTTATTGGTGCTTGCAATTATTTCATGAGAGCAAAAATTAAAAGCTGCAAGATTGAGTCGTGAATGCATTAACGCCTTGAAGTCTCGTACCTGCATTCACAAACCTTGGGTTGTTGTTTGTATGTGAGTGGGGGTTAACTCATTCTACGTGGCATGTGGAGTTGTGGACCATAATAAATGGTCTTACGAGGACACACCCACGAGACTAGAAGACCCAACTTCCTAGAACAAGCTCTAACCATGACTCCATGACCCTAAAGAAAGGCGTAGAGCCCACAAGTTGGATGCCTAAATGGGTACAAAATAGCCCATAAAATATGGGCAAGCCCAATAGAACCCCTATGGCCAATACAAACTACTAAGGCCTTAGGCCATAAAATATGGGCAATCTCCAAGCCACGGTCCTTGTTTATTTGTCTAAACATATATACATTGGCTTATGAAAATTAGTAGGTATAACGGTTTAAACCGGTATAAACCGGTTCATAAAACAAGTAAACTTATGTAACAAGTAATCATCATTCAAAACCCAAAAACCAAAGGATTCAAGTCCAAATTTTAACCCAATGTTTTAAAAACCGTATAAACTGGTAATACCGGATGCTGGATGATATTCCGGTATGAAACACCCTGGTAAAAAGGAAAAACTGCATCAAGTTCGTACCGCCGGTAAAATACGGTATACCGGTTTGAATTGTTATATCGGTACCGGTCTAAGGTAAATTTTTGGGTTTTGAACTATGTTTACTTGTTATATATGTTACTTATCTTATGTAATTTTAGTACCCATATATTGCGCTGCCAACACAACCATTGTCGCCACCTTCACTCCCTAGTGTGTTTACATATAATTATAATCCATAAGAATACGGAAATAATAAATATTAGGAATTCTTAATCATGATAGAAATGATTTAAATCATAGTATGTGCTTGAATCCTTTATTATGTTTTGAGCTGTGTGACCATCTCCTTTTTATAATATGAATTAACAGATACATTCCTAAAAAAAAAAAATGACATCGTATGATGGTACATTTTGTTGCTGTTGGAATTCCTTAAAGTTGTGCAATATGTTTATTGAGCTTGTATTTGCACACTTTTATTGATACTACTCAATAACATATTCATTATTTGCACACCGAAATATTGTATGGTTACAACTTGTCGGACTAGAATTATTTTTATTTTATTTTATAGAACTATATGTAAAAATTAATACTTATAAAAACATTTATTTTATCAAAGTTGTTAGTATTTTATTGATATAAGTATATACATACATATATTTAATTTATACATAGTTACTCTATGTAAAATAATTCTGACTAACAATATTTTTTTTTAAAAATAATTGTACTTTATACGATAAAATATACACACATACGTATTACATATATACTTTATCTGGTGATAACACTATGAGCTTAATTTACAAAATTTTTGTCATCTTCTGACATGTTACCTCATCCAGGTTGGTGCGTTACGACTTATACATGCGCTTGCTAATGGAGATATTGATCATTTTCCTAACCATATGCGTATTCATTTCTTTGGCCTCTTCCCTAGATCAAGAACGAAAGGTTAATTGATTGTTTCCTATAGACTGTTAATTCCCTTTTCACCACCTTGAGCATAAACCATATTGTTTTTTATTCAGCCTATCTATGTTTTATGACTGGATTACGATTATAATTCTCTGAACTTCAATTTGACTTATGGAAAAACACAAACACCAGATTTTGAAGACACCCTGCCTCGAACATTTTTTATTAACAAAGCTCGACACAATAAACTGATTACATAACCTTGTATTAATATTAGGGGTGTTCAAATTCGGATAATCCGAATTTCGGATAATCCGAAATTTCGGATAGTCAATATTGGGATCCGAATCCGGATCCGAAATTTCGGATTCGGATTCGGATCATCCAACGGATAATCCAAAACTTAAAAAAATATAAAAAAAATAAATAAAAAATAATAAAAAAAACGTTCTAATTTATGTCTAAAATGTGAACCTTTTTAAAAAAATAAAAATCGAAGTTAGATAAACGATATTGGAACAAAAAAAATGTAAAAGAAACTTACCGTTTGGTGGACGGGGCTATGGAGATCAGAGACGAGGTGGACGGGGGCTATTATAGAGAAGAGAAGAGGGAGCGACTGCTATGGATTGGAGTAGTATGGACTTAGGGTTAGGAGGATTAGGGATTTAGGATTGTGTATTGTGTTATATAGTGTATATAATATTATATATTTATATATTTTTTTTAATATTCGGATTCGGATAATCCGATTATCCGAAAATTTTCAAAATCAGGATCCGAATCCGAATCCGAAATTTCGGATTATCCGATTTTCGGATATTCGAAAATCGGATTATCCAAAATTTCGGATAATTCGGATTCGGATAATCGGATTTTTTGGATTTGTATTTTTTTAAACACCCCTAATTAATATCGAACACTACTCTAACACGGATACTTATCAATTAAATAACAAACTTGTAACCACTAAATACATAATTCAAACTTTCAACTTCATCTTCTCTTCAATCTTGATCCACATTAATTATGGACCCTTTCATTCATTGGTTATGTTCTCATTTACATCTAGTTCTCATGAATATTAATTTTTGCAGATTTATATTGCTTATATGGGATCTCTCCCTGAGCGCGAATACTCGCCTTCATTGCATCACTCTCAAATTATTAAACAAGTCATTCATCCCAGGTATATCTTTGATTTAAGTTTTTAGATTTGAGGGTATATATATATATTATTTATGTTAAAAATAACAGTTTTGCATGCCAAGCATTAATTCGGAGCTATAAAAGAAGCTTCAATGGATTTGCTGTTTATCTATCTGAAGAAGAAAAACAGAAGTTAACAAGTAAGTCACTTGAACATGCAAATTAATTAAGTCATAATTTGGGCTATAACACAAACATAAATTATATATAACTAAATTAACTGAAGAGGACTTGATTGTTATTTAGAAAGATGTTAATTTAGAAATATACATTGTCATAGAATAATTAATCTTTATTTTATGCAAAATGTGTTAATTCAGTACAAGATAACACAAACACTCCTGTATGTGTCAAGCTTATTGCTTTTGTAGTATGAACAGGAAAAGGAAAAATGTATACTTTGCAGAAGTTGGATAATATTATTAAGTGCCAAGAAATGCCTTTAATAGGCTAACAACTAACTGAACACAAACAAAAGACTCATTCTACTATTACCTATTCTAAAGGAAAGGAAACATCCTAGAATATCTATTGAGTTAACCTACAAACCAACGGCTACATTAAGAACTAATACCTAGTCAAGAATGCTAATTTGTTAGAAGATTATAATCAACAAATTAGTGTTTATTATAAAAGTCAGAATTTGACTTTAAAAAGTCAAACAGATTTAGGCGCCAATATTGTAAGTTATGTCGGTTAATTAGAACAGCCATGTCGGTTAGATGTAGCGGTTAAATAACCATCTTTGTATGTGTATAAATACCCCTCCTATATATCATCTCATATGTGTGGAATAATAATATTAGTTTCATCATCATCATCATCATACTCAGTTAATCCCACCAATAACAAAAGCTAAGGAAGGGTCTGAGGAGGGTAAGATGTAGACAGTCTTACCTCTACCCCGTGAGAATAGAGAGGCTGCTTCCAGTGAGACCCCCGGCTCAATAGTGGTTGTGTATCAAGCCTTATACATGAGGCACATAACACTTAGCAATCGGGACAAACCCGATTGGTGCATGTACCCCCCTTGTCTTTTGGCTATCAATGTCACACCCTGATGCATGATTAACCGTCCGTCATTTTAAACGTTATTTTCACAAAATTAGTAAAATAACGTTAAAATTATTGAAACTTTACATTTGCCCCAGAGGGCCTAACATATATACATTATATGCGCACAGCCGTAAAGCGGGCTTGAATAATAATATTAGTTTGTTCTTATCAAATTCTCTCCAACCCCTGTTCTATATTCGTGAGTCCGTGCATCAATTGTGATGCATACTAAGGGTGTTCAAAAAAATCCGAATCCGTATTTGAATCCGAAAAATCCGATTATCCAAATCCGAATTATCCAAAATTTTGGATAATCCGATTTTCGGATATTCGAAAATCGGATAATCCGAAATTTCGGATTCGGATCCTGATTTTGAAAATTTTTGGATAATCGGATTATCCGAATCCGAATATTAAAAAAATATATATAAATATATAATATTATATACACTATATAACACAATACACAATCCTAAATCCCTAATCCTCCTAACCCTAAGTACATACTACTCCAATCCATAGCAGTCGCTCCCTCTTCTTTTCTCTATAACAGCCCCCGTCCACCTCGTCTCCGACCTCCATAGCCCTCGTCCACCAAACGGTAAGTTTCTTTTACATTTTTTTTGTTCCAATATCGTTTATCTAACTTCGATTTTTATTTTTTAACAGGTTCACATTTTACACATAAATTAGAACGTTTTTTTATTATTTATTTATTTATTTATTTATATTTTTTTAAGTTTTGGATTATCCGTTGGATGATCCGAATCCGAATCCGAAATTCGGATAATCCAAATTTCGGATCCGGATTCGGATCCCAATATTGACTATCCGAAATTTCGGATTATCCGAAATTCGGATTATCCGAATTTGAACACCCCTAATGCATACTCCTATCATATCTGACGTTCATCTTGATTGATCCAAGATCAGAAGGGGCCTCAACATGGTATCAGAGCGTATGGTTACAGTGGATCATTCAGAAGCAGTCCAAAGAAGTCATCGCCTATGAAGAACAAGAAAGACCCATAAAACAGAGCATGGAAGGATTGCAGGAGACGATCCCGTTTTCGGGCAGAAACGTAAGATGAATGAAGAACAGAAAGATTAGAAACCAGAATCAAAAGAGAGATCATGTTAATTGTAAGATTGGATGTGTGTTTTTAGTACAAGGCAGCACAAAGAATTGAAATCATTGTATTGATTGAGAATTGGTTGTGTTGTTCTTACAATGAAAAAGAAACAATAAATAGATGGAAGAAGCCAAGGGACCACACAAGGAAACAAAGAAAATAAGGCAAGTAGGCAACGATCACTTTGACTTGATGTGGGGAAAGTGAATCAAAAGATATCTTTTATTTTCTAAGGATATCTTTATTTTCTAACACCCCCTCAAGTTAAGTAATGGGATCTCCAATACTTAACTTGACAAGGCAATGATTAAATATTCTCCGGTTAAAGGGTTTAGTTAGAACATCTGCCAATTGGTCTTCTGATCGAATAAACGGGAGCTCAATAGTTCCTGTTTCAAGTTTTTCTTTAATGAAGTTCCTGTCAACCTCTACGTGCTTTGTTCGATCATGTTGGACGGGATTCTCTGAAATTTGTATAGCTTCTTTATTATCACACATTATCATACCGGTTTCGTTTTGAGTAAATCCAATTTCTTTCAGAAGCTTGCGTATCCACAACACTTCTGCTAAACCCCGTGCAATCCCTCGAAATTCTGCTTCAGCACTGGATAAGGCCACAACTTTCTGTTTTTTTGCTTCTCCAAGTAACAAGGTTCCCACCAACTAAGGTGAAGTAGCCAGATGTTGATCTTCGGTCTTTTTATCTCATGCCCAATCTGCATATGTGTATGCTTGAACCTTTAGATGTTTGTTGTTTTGAAAGAGAACCTTGTGTCCCATTGTACCTTTGAGGTATCTAATAATTCTCCATACTGCTTCCATGTGGGCAACTTGAGGTTGATGCATAAATTGGCTAACGACCCCAACTTCATATGCGATGTCTGGACGAATATGTGAAAGGTATATAAGCTTTCCTACTAGACGTTGGTATCTCTCTTTGTTGACCAATTTTGCTCCGCCTTCCATATAGAGTTTTTGATTGGCTATCATCGAGGTATCAGCTGGTTTACAGTCAATCATTCCCATCTCAGCTAGGAGATCAAGGATATACTTCTTTTGGCAAATGAATATTCCATGCTTGGATCTTAGAACTTCAATACCTAGGAAGTACTTTAATCTTCATAAGTCCTTCATTTCGAATTCGTGAACAGCTTTGTTTTTAACCTTTTAATTTCTTCCTCGTCATTTCCTGTAATAATCATGTCATCAACATATATAATTAAACAAGTTATAAGTTTACCTCTACGTTTGAGAAACAACGTATGATCAGAGTTGCTTTGCCGGAAGCCATATCCCTTCATTGCCAGAGTAAACCCTGCCAAACCAAGCCCGGGGAGATTGTTTAAGTCCGTAAAGAGTTTTTTTCAGCTTACACACTTCTTGTTTCTCGAAATTTTCGGTAAACCTAGGCGGAGGTTCCATATACACTTCTTCTTTTAGTTCCCCATGTAGAAAGGCATTCTTAACATCAAATTAGTGAAGGGGCCATCCTTGATTTGCAGCAATGGATAGAAGAACACGAATTGTATCAATTTTTGCCACTGGGGAAAAAGTCTCCGAGTAATCAATCTCATACGTTTGAGTGTACCCTTTTGCTACTAGACGGGCTTTGTACCTTTCAATGGTTCCATCTGGTTTGTGTTTAACTGTAAAGACCCAACGACATCCTACAGGTTTCTTTACTAGAGGTAGGGTAATCTTATCCCCTGTTTCATTCTTCATAAGCGCACTCATCTCTTCTTCCATTGCTTCTTTCCAGTTTTGTGAGTTTAAGGCTTGTTCTACAGAGGTGGGAATTTCCTCATCATATAAGGATGAAGTAAACGCTTGTGCTTTTTTGGATAAGTTTCCTTTGTCTATGTTCGCCATAGGGTACCTAGATGACTTTGTTTCTTTTTCTGGAGAATAACGTTTGGAGGGAACACCTCTATTGATTCTTGGTGGTAAAACATATTTCTTTACCGGCTCTTCCTGTATAGGTTCTTCCTGCACATGCTGTTCTACACGTATCTCATGGTTATTAGATATATCATTATTTTGAAGATCATTATAGGTATCATTTTGAAGATCATTAGAGGTATCATTATTTTGAAACTCATGAGTGTGTGAAAAAAATACAATCCTCAAAGGTTTGAGGATCTCCTTCAAATAGTTGAGAGTTACTTACCTCAGGTACCAAGGCAGGATAGTCTTGGGTGGTGACACTGTTAGTTGATTTGTAGTGTTCTTGAGAAGTCAGTGACTCATCTAGGGTTTTGCAATTAGCTTCTTGTGAGGATGGGATCCATTTTAGCCAACTCAGGGTGTCAATTTCTTCCTCCCATGACCACTGTGTTGGGCGGTGTAGAAAAATTCGGTTTCAAGGAAGTTGCAGTCCATTGTGGCGTACATATGACGTCTTTTGGGGCTATAACACCGATATCCTTTTTGGTTGATACCATATCCTAGAAAGATGCATTTTTCAACACACGGACCGAGCATCCCTCGATCTGTTTTTGGTATATGGAATATGATTTCAAAAAAATATTGTGTCGATACATTCGTCAAGACTTAAAATACAAATACAAATACAATTTTACTTGAAAATAAATTTTTTCGCATAACTTGACCGTTCTTCGCGAATGCTATCCATATCTGCATCTATGTAAACATATTCACTTGAAGCTAATCCCCTTTCATGCAAAATGAGCAGACCAAATTAAACTATCAGATCAACCAATAATACAATAAAAAAAGAGCAACAAGACCAGAATTCAATATACTAACAGGACACATGTCTTCAGTGAACTGATGAACAACATACTACCATTATGAACAATGTGAAAATATAAACCTACCTTCCCATCAGCTCCGGTTTCAACAGATTGTGAGCACACCTATCAACAAGTCAAACAACTCTCTCAAATCCAAAATCAAATATGCATCATGACCATTTAGTTAAACCCATGAGGATATTTAATTGAATTTAACTTCGGAGATCAACCATATGATTATAGGAAATCTTTAGATTTTGAGGTCAACTGCATATATTTTTTTAACCAGTCTGTTTATGGTGAAAACTTTGATATGAAATTAATTACATATACAAGGAAACTTCTATGTGTTGTATCTGTTTTAAGCTGAATGAACTTTTCAAAATCTTAAATAATAAAGATCAATTCTCAAGGAGTCAATTCAAGCTGTAGAGTCAAACTTACTTTGAGATCTGGGTCATCTAAGCAAGAAACCGAGCCGAACAACTCTGTATTAGCCACCGAGCCACCAAGGGGAGTGTGGGCTGTAACTGTAATTCCATGCTTCTGATAGAACTTAACACAAGACTCGCGCCGGAAATAAGGATGTGTTTCAATCTGGTTAACTACTGGCTTTATTTTTGAGTAGGCTAAGCAATCTCTAGTCAAGAAAATGTCATAGTCTGCAACATTTTCACCAGAATTAGTCCTCATCAAAATGGTATTCCCCACCTTTCATGTTGTGAAAATATGATTTTAAGTTGAATAAACAAATCCTCAATTTCCAATTTGATATGAACACTCATTTATTTTAATAAATTGTTGAAAATCAAGTTGTGAACTAATATAGTAATATAGACGCCATCTCTTAAAACTTGAAAAATGCTGGAAGTCTTAAAAGTAAAAAGTTTGACCAAAAAGTCATACTGCACAAGGTGACTTTAAATGTCAAATAAGGTAGTTCCCTAACCTCTAACCTTCAATTAATATGAACTATCAATCTTATCATTTAAGCTCCAAAAATCAAATTAATAACGCAAAATTCAACTCCGTCTGAAATTGAAATGAAACTAGTAAAAAAGACGAGTCAAGCCAAGTCGAGCCCGAGCTTGGATAGGCTTAAGCTCATCTCGTTTAACTAATGAGAACTCGGCTCAAGCTCAACTCGTTTACTATTCATTAACTAGATGTCTCGAAAGTCGAAACAAAAGTAAGTCATCGGACGAAAATGTTTGGGACCAGTTTGAAAATTTTATTGACGAGCACGGAAAAAATGGCAATATGCAAGCATTGCTCAAAATCATACACTATAGACCCGGTTAGAAACGGAATATCAACATTGATACGACATCTCAAAAGATGTTCTAAACGCCCTGATAGTTAAAAGATTAAAGCAATTTATTATAAGTCGATCGTTAATGATACTTTAATCCTAATCCTTCATATATTTTTTTTTTTTGCAGAAATTGATGAGAATTAAAGAGGCGTTCTGGATGAAAATGGAAAAGATGAAGGCTTTATTTATTGTTTGATTATGTTTTTTGGTTTTATTCAAGTATTTAACTTTTCTATTTTGTTTGGCAATGAATGTTACTATCTTAGTGTTGGGAAAGTTTTCCTGATCAAACAAAATGTATAAATACTAAACTGTTGTTGACCTCAACCTATGACTGCTGCCTGCTGAACAGTGTTTACTAGGCTGTTGCGCGCCTGCACCTCTGCTGCTGCCTCCTATACCATGTATAATTTTTTTTGAACAGCAACAAGCCAACAACTGAATATGCAGTTCATGTTTTGGTTTCTAGAACAACTTTAGTGTTGGAACAATCAATATTTAAAAAAGGTGTATTACAAAGATAATATCTATATAACAATAAAAACAACCATTGGCATAGAAATTTGGAACAATCAATAGTTAAAAAAGGTGTATTACAAAACGTATTCCTTCAATACATTCATTGTATAAGATAATGAAATACCAAAACAAAACTCATACTAAATCAGACCAATAAAACAGGATCTTATCTTAACGAGCTGAGCCGGCTCGGCTCGTCTATCACATTGAGCTGATACTACTCAAATCATGAATCTTAACAAGCTGATTCGACTCGCTTGTTTATCTTAACGAGCTGAGTAGGTTCGACTCATTTATAGTATCGTCATCGAGCAGCTGGCTCGGCTAGTTGAGTTTATTATATCCAACTGAACCAGCTCGAATCATCTTAACAAGCTGAAATGTTAGGAATTCTATCGAACACTTGGTGGGCAAATATCATAAACACTTAATTATATGAAAACAAGCTAACATCACCATCCTATTCCATTAAGAACACACATCAAAGCATTTTGGGGCAAAATTAGGTTAAGAAACATGAAACCAATTTATAATTTGTAAGCAATGGAGTTGTTTGAAACTCACATGAGAACACACATCAAAGCAACAAGAACACACATCATTATGAAACTCATATAAACAGATACGAGTGATTAGTAGATATTGCTGACCTTAGAACGTGATGCCGTCTCTTATCCACCGATTCCATATCTTTGGCTCGCGTTCGGATCTGCGACGATGATCAGAACCGTCAACGTGTTCGGATCTTCGTTGTCGGTGTGTTTGCTGCTTCGATGTGTGTGATCTTTCCTCTCTCTCCCGTGACTCTGTCACTATCTCTTTCTCGCTTAGAATTGAATCAGAGGCTAGGGTTTATGTGAAAAAAAATGTAAGGTAAGGTAGATAAGTGGGATTTTATAGTACAGAGGCAGGGGCGGATGGGTGAGAAAATAGAATTTCAAGGAATTTTGACGACACAAAAGAAGGACGCAATATCTTATGCCGTCATTGTTTTTAATTTCTTGACGTTAACTTCTTTACGCGCAAAAATGTTTGTCATTAATTAACCAAATTTCATAATTCATGACAATTTTATAATGACACACGCTTTCGCGTGTCATAAATAACTGTGTGTCATAAAAAGCGTGTCATAAAATGCATTTTTTCTAGCAGTGACAAAGGCTGAACATCCAAATACTCGTGGTTCCAGCGTAAGGGTAGGTGGAAGTTTTGTGAAATCAGATAGAGTTTTTAAGGGGGTTTTAAGATCCAAGGCTTTGGTAGGAAGCCTATTAATAAGATATGTGGTTGTGGTCAGGGCTTCGGGCCAAAAAGACTTAGGGACCCGAGACTCTATTAGAAGGGCTCTAGCAATTTCTAAGAGAATACTGACGAGGTAGGGCCCAGATAAGTCAAACTGGCCCATACCACAGTTAACATAAGCCCAATAGAGAAAGACCCAATTTAAAGGAGTAAAAGCGGTCAACATGATAGTCAAATGGAATTAAGATAAAAAGCGAGATCTATGGACAAACAATCAGGCAATGATTATCTCCTTTGGCAAAGAGAACGGACTAACAGCAAAACAGCAAGCTATAAAAAGAGGATGAAAGGTAAAAGCAATCTCATCTCATCACTACCTCAATTACCATCACTATATTCTCTTTCACCAGAAAACAATACTTATTCTCACGCCGGAGGGTGGTCACAGGATTACCACAATCCTGTGGCGAGTCCTAATGGTGTTTTCTTTTGCAGAAATAGCCTTCTCACTCATTTTGGACGATTTGAGAAGATCTCTTTGTATCATCTAGAAGATCCAGAGCACTAACCAGGTTCTTACTTCTTCATTGGCGCCATCCGTGGGACGGAATTAAGGCAAAGAGATATCTTTCCTGCCCAACTAAAATGACGGCAAGTAAAACAGCTCAACTAGGACCAATGTCCGAAATCCCGGGAGGACCTAGGGAAGATCGTTTTTTGGCAGAATCCATAGACGAAGAAATATTAATGGAGCAACCCCCGGGATTCACGCCGTTGCCGGCAACACAGAACGGATTGCGATCTACACCACCCGTAGCGTCAGCCATTTCCACACCCCCATTTGCCAGACTTACCCCAGCTAACTGATGTGTTGCAAAACACATATCTTTTCCTATGTATTTTGTATATTATTTGGTTAGGTTTTTATTTGTTTCGTGTCATTTTTATTACATATTTATTATTTTAATTATTTTATAGGTGTTCGTGAAAAATGAGCTCAAAACGAAAGAATTTTACTCATGACACGAACACTTGAGGGTAGGTGGTCATAGACGTTGAAGCATAAATGAGAAACTTTGTTCAAGTCACAAACACACGAATCAAGTGAGCATGACGTTATAACTAGTAATAATAATAATAATAATAATAATAATAATAATAATAATAATAAAATGTGAAAGTGGACTTAAATCCACGAGCCCAGACAAAAAAATGTGGAATGAATGAAAAAGAAAACCTACAAGAACAATATATTATTATTCGGGACATATTATCATCAGCCGGCAAGAAGGAGAGCCAGATCGAACAACATAGCAGCTTTAGAGGAAAAATAGAGAGGAGGTGAAGACCAGGAAGGCTTGGGTTCAAGAGTGAAGCTACGGGTTCGATCAATAAAAGTTTTAGTTTTATATTTATTTACTTCGTATTCATTAATATTGAGACCATGATTAACTTTTATGTTGAACCTGTGTTTTTATCGCTTTTCATGACTATGAGTAGCTAAATCTTGAACCACTACCTAGGTTGTATGATGATTGCATGTTAATTTTATATTTCTCGGTTTATGGATTATTTATTGAATGGTTAAAGTTTAGGTAACGATTTGGTTGGTGTTTATTATGATGTGTGTGCGTACTTAAGTCTAATTTATTATTTTTGAGAGTTCCATAAACGTCTTAGTGAATGTCTTTCATGTTTGGATGTTTATTAGGGTTACCTGCTTAGTGCTTGTAGCTTAGTTTATGGTTTTGTGCACGAAAGCCATAGGAACTTGATTAGAGAATTTAGAGGACTTAAGTATTCTTCCATTCTTGAGACCGGGAGGTGATGGAATGTTGGGTTGTCTAGAGCTTTAGGTGTTAGGTTTTGGGTGAGACCGGGAGGTGATCCTATCCTAGTTGTCTTTAGTTTCTTGCAATTCCAAGTCATAGTTAACCCAATTAGATTACTCCTTTACATTTTCGGGTGTATTGTGATTAGATAGACCGGGAGGTGATCGAGTCATTTGAGTACCTTTACATTCTTAGTGAGGTGACACCGGAAGGTGATCCGAGCTAGATAACCAGTGTTTTATTCTTTAGGATTCTTTGGGGTGTGTTGGTGAGACCGGGAGGAGATCTAGCACGTCTTAGGGCTTCTTAAGTTATTTTTAGAATCTGGTAGCCATTCAATTTTCCATTACCGAGAGTTGTGAGTTCACATGTAGGATTCTTGACCTAGGTAGTTGCCTTCCTATCCTGATATTTTCCTCAATTATCTTCGCTGTCTATTTATCCTTATTTATTTTATTTTAATTAATTATAAAAAACCAAAAATCATTTATAAACCAAATTTGTTAAGTCTTAGTTGAGTCTAGTTTTGTTTTCCATTAGTGTCCTGTGGGTTCGATACTCGGACTTACTTAGTCTGTACTGCATTGATAGGTCCACTTGCCTGTCGTGTGGTCTAGTTTAGTTGAGTCTGTTTTATATTACTAGGTGTCTAGGTTAGTTTATATTTTTAATCCATACATAGCACATCAAGTTTTTTGCGTCGTTGCCGGGGACACTTGGCGATTGCGAAATTAGCTTTGATTAGGACTTCACTGATTAATTGGTCTTATTTGAATCTTTTTTGGTTTTTAGTGTGTCTAGAGTGTCGTAGGTATTTATATTCTTTTTGTGTGCTTGCGTGTTGAGTCAATTCTTGTTTTTACCTTTTGTGTGCTTATGTGTCTTTTTGTTTTTGTGTGTTTTATTTTATTTTTGTTTTCTTTATATATATGGTGCCTGTGATCGTATTTGTTTTAGTGTCTGTATGCAGTGATGACAGAAAGAAAGAATGTAGCAGACCACACACGGGATAAGGTTAGTGATTACATGGGCCAACAGTACACGCTAAACTTCAGTTTTGGTCCAGGTAAGCGCAGGGATAGGTGGCCCAACACGTATGAGTTTTTCAAACATATTTTTAAATTCACCAATCGTTTCTTGATGAACAACGGTGAAAGAAAAGAATTAAACGTGTTGGATATGGGATGGATAAAATATAAGCCACCTGATTGAAACTGCATGAAAACCCAGTTGTAGAGTATGTAATATTTTTTAATTGTCTTTGTATTTTGTTATTATTTTTGTTTTTGAGTCTTTTAGCATGTTTTCGTGTTTGCTTAGGCATGAAAAATTACACCATGAACGGATCCCAGATACTTAACTATATATTTTTATGATTAGGTTTTTTGGTGGAGGTTTGGGTAATAAGATAATTTTTTTTCTAAACATTAAATTTGATTAACTTTCTGCGAAAAAAGGTTCTTAGTATAATGCGGAGAGCCTGGGCTGATCTGTTCGTCTCATATGAACAGTAATTACCACGGAAAGTTATATTTTTTTCGCTCGCGACGCGTGTTGAGATCACCAGTGTCCTTCATGTTGCACAAGTTGATTAGAAAAAAAAAAAATTTCACCATATTTTCTTCCACCACCATTCATCACCATTTCATCACATGTTTTACCATCATCCACCACATTCCACCATCTTACCTTTCCAGATACGTTTCCTGCATTTTTGTATATTGAGTCTGTATATTTTTTTTAGAGTCTTTTATTTTATTTTTGAGTTAGTTTTCTTTTAACTCACTTTGGGGTATCTTCCCTTTAAGTATGAGGATGATGGAGAGAGTCAGTTTTAAGTCATTGGTTTGTCTAATATATTTTATTGCAGGTTTGGATCTAGCCACCCGTACTCAATCTCCATTCGGGTGGAGACGACCCAACAATCATTTAAAGCAACCATTTGTTTTTATATCTTCTTTTTAGTTTTTGTCTGTCAGGTTTGAGTCAAAGGCCGCGAATAAAATGCTATACGGCTTGGGTGAGAAGGACAACTTCAGAGCGCTTGCAACTACATCGCTTATATCCAGGGGAGTCTGTTCCTTTTTGTTGTATATTTTTTATTTCTACTTTATTTTTTTTCCTACTTTCACATTGAGGACAATGTGTTGTTCAAGTGTGGGGATGGAAACTTCGTTTTTATTTTTAGGTAGTTTGAGTCATAAATTATAAAATCCCCAAAAAAAATCCCAAAAAAAAAGAAAAAAAAAAGAAGAGTAGGTTTGGTGTTAGTCCCGATCCTTTTTACGCGTAGTAAACGAGCCTTTTCAATGTAATACGTCGGTTAAAAGCGGGGTCGATTGTCGGGTTTACGGGTCTTAGCATATGTTTCTTTAAGTTGCGGGATAATAGGCTTGACTTAGTTGTTTTTCTGAAATAAAATGTTTGGGTTGCCTAGGATAGTGGATCAAGCTGGATGGTTAACTGGTTTTGCACTTGCTAGTATCGGTAACCCTTATTGCCACATGACAGAGAGTTTTGAGCCTTTAAATATTATATATAAATATTCACTATTTCGTTTCATGCGTGATATACCGACTTTATTGCATTATTTTAGAACTTGTGCGTTTTGATGCATTTTGAGACCATAAGCTTAGACTTGACACAAACATGATAGAGGCATTAGGATTACCCATTTTTGTTTAGCCTTTTCGTTTGTTTTTGTTATTTGAACTGTTTCACCATTTTTACCATTAGAAACCACTTTGAGCCTAAACCTTTCGTTTGTCACCCATTTTATTTTATATTGATTACCGGATTGTATATATTTATGTAATGTGAATATATATATATATATATATATATATATATATATATATCAGCATAAAAAGTAGCTGGAAAAAAAATTGAAAAAAAGGAAAATATACGAAAAAAAATCTGAAAAAAGAAAGATATATATATATATATATTTATGTAATGAGAAAAAAAAATAGAATAAAGGTTGTGGGTCGAAAATACCAAAGATTTAGAGTGTATATGTTCTATGTTAATCCGGTTTATCACTTTTTTTTTTTAGCCAATTTTTCCCAGTAAAATTTCCTACCTTTAACCCTTACCTACCCTTTTGAAGTCCTCTTGATTTGTGTTAGTGTTAGCAATTTGGTGGAAATTTGATTGACGTACAAGCTTATGATAATTTTGCATCATAGTTCGGTTTTGAGAGATTCACTCCAAATAAATATAAAACCGAGAGATGAGTGATATTGTGAGAGGTGCTTACAGGTGCATAGTCGGTTGCTTGAAGGTAAGTGAAGCTTGACTAGGTAGGCCTTGTTTTTAAAATTGTATCACCTTGACTAGTCAGCCTTTTGAACGATGTAAGTCTTGTGAAACCTCTATGCTTGTTGATTTCGTTACCTGCTTTTGAACCTGTTTGATGCTATCGTTTTTGTTAAGTGCTTTGTTGAAAATGTTGTCTGAGATTTTGTATAATTCTTTTTCGGGACGCAAAAGGTTTAAGTGTGGGGATGTTTGATGTGTTGCAAAATACATCTCTTTTCCTATGTATTTTGTATATTATTTGGTTAGGTTTTTATTTGTTTCGTGTCATTTTTATTACATATTTATAATTTTAATTATTTTATAGGTGTTCGTGGAAAATGAGCTCAAAACGAAACAAGTTTAACCATGACACGAACACTTGAGGGTAGGTGGTCATAGACGTTGAAGCATAAATGAGGAACTTTGGTCAAGTCACAAACACCCGAATCAAGTGAGCATGACGTTATAACTAATAATAATAATAATAATAATAATAATAATAATAATAATAATAATAATAATAATAATAATAAAATGTGAAAGTGGACTTAAGTCCACGAGCCTAGACAAAAAAATGTGAAATGAATGAAAAAGAAAACCTACAAGAACAATATATTATTATTCGGGACATATTATCATCAGCCGCCAAGAAGGAGAGCCAGATCGAACAACACAGCAGCTTTAGAGGAAAAATAGAGAGGAGGTGAAGGCCAGGAAGGCTTGGGTTCACGAGTGAAGCTACGGGTTCGATCAATAAAAGTTTTAGTTTTATATTTATTTACTTCGTATTCATTAATATTGAGACCATGATTAATTTTTATGTTGAACCTGTGTTTTTATCGCTTTTCATGACTATGAGTAGCTAAATCTTGAACCACTACCTAGGTTGTATGATGACTACATGTTAATTTTATATTTCTCGGTTTATGGATTATTTATTGAATGGTTAAAGTTTAGGTAACGATTTGGTTGGTGTTTATTATGATGTGTGTGCGTATTTAAGTCTAATTTATTATTTTTGAGAGTTCCATAAACGTCTTAGTGAATGTCTTTCATGTTTGGATGTTTATTAGGGTTACCTGCTTAGTGCTTGTAGCTTAGTTTATGGTTTTGTGCACGAAAGCCATAGGAACTTGATTAGAGAATTTAGAGGACTTAAGTATTCTTCCATTCTTGAGACCGGGAGGTGATGGAATGTTGGGTTGTCTAGAGCTTTAGGTGTTAGGTTTTGGGTGAGACCGGGAGGTGATCCTATCCTAGTTGTCTTTAGTTTCTTGCAATTCCAAGTCATAGTTAACCCAATTAGATTACTCCTTTACATCTTCGGGTGTATTGTGATTAGAGAGACCGAGAGGTGATCGAGTCATTTGAGTACCTTTACATTCTTAGTGAGGTGAGACCGGGAGGTGATCCGAGCTAGATAGCCAGTGTTTTATTCTTTAGGATTCTTTGGGGTGTGTTGGTGAGACCGGGAGGAGATCTAGCACGTCTTAGGGTTTCTTAAGTTATTTTTAGAATCTAGTAGCCATTCAATTTTCCATTACCGAGAGTTGTGAGTTCACATGTAGGATTCTTGACCTAGGTAGTTGCCTTCCTATCCTGATATTTTCCTCAATTATCTTCGCTGTCTATTTATCCTTATTTATTTTATTTTATTTTAATTAATTATAAAAAAACCAAAAATCATTTATAAACCAAATTTGTTAAGTCTTAGTTGAGTCTAGTTTTGTTTTCCCCTAGTGTCTTGTGGGTTCGATACTTAGACTTACTTAGTCTGTACTGCATTGTTAGGTACACTTGCCTATCGTGTGGTCTAGTTTAGAGTAGTCTGTTTTATATTTACTAGGTGTCTAGGTTAGTTTATATTTTTAGACCATACATAGCACATCACTAACACTTACCTGAGACCAATAATCACAACCGCAACGGTCGGAGAAAACCAGCCCATCTCAACTATTACGTCATGGATGACCGCCGCCGCGAGTTTCCCTTGTTCTCCGCGGTGATGACTGCATCCATGACATCCGCACCCGTGACAACACCTGCACATCCGGCTTTCACCACATACACTCCAATCACCCCCGGGAACCAATCATACGTTCCATAATATCCAATGCCATCCTATGGATACATGTATCCCCTTGTGGCGGGAAGTCCATACCCGTACACCTTTCCTTATATGTACCCTCCGGTCCAACCCATGATGACGGGAGCAGGAGGCGCGGCTAACCCGGCTCCACAGAATACGAGAGCCCATCTCGAAGAAGTGAGGGCAAGATTATCGTATGACGAAACACCAATGTCTGGCCAGCCGTTACCTCATGCGATACGACCTAGGGCATGGGACACGGCGCACAACCGGGTTCCCGACCACGGGGAAGAAGGGGACGATGAAGACCTGACTCGGCCTTACCGACCCCCGGCAATGGCTACATATTCGAAGTTCACTACCCGGATAGCCAATGCCCCGTTACCGCCAAACTTGAAGTTGTCGTCAACGGTAGGGAAATATGACGGTACCGGGGACCCGGATGATCACTTAAGTATTTTCGAATCCGCAGGGCGGTCAAAGGATTGGCCCATGCCGGCTTGGTGTCACATGTTCATCCAGACTCTCGTCGGGGCGGCGCAGGTCTGGTGGGACAGCCTGCCTCCCGGGTCCGTCTCCAACTGGAACGGAATTATGAAAGGTTTCTCACAACAGTTCAGTCAATAAAGAAGATACACCAAGTACAGAGACGAAGTCATGCACATACTACAAAGGGACAACGAGTCAATGGAACATTTTATCGTTCGATTCAACGAGGAAAGACTGCAGATCCCTGGGCTCACTGAAGAGTTAGCATAAACCGCCTTTACCATGGGGGTAAACGATGACGGCCTGTTACGAAAACTCCACGGCCCAACAGGCTATCCCCAGACCATGGATGAAATGATGACCATTGTGAAAGCTTACATAAAACAAGAAAAATCCATAGCCATGAACCATGCCGTAAGAAAGAAGCAAGATGCAGTTAAAAATTCTGAAAGTACCCGGGAACACCAAAGCTCCAGAAACAGGGGAAAACCGGATTCCAATAGGCATCCATATTCCCGGAATGATCACAGGGAAGATCGAAGAGACGAACGGCGACGGCCCGAAAGATCCCAGGATACATTTGTGGGAAAAGGAGAAAATTCGTTAAAACCAAGATTCGAATATCCGGAACAAACAAAAACGCCACTCCAAATATTGGATACCGAAGATCTGAGTCTTAACACGCCTCATCCCTTGAAAGATTCACCGTCCCAGGACAAGTCTAAATACTGTGCATATCATAAGGGTGCTGGACACGATACCAACGACTGTTTCCAGCTAAAGAAGTAGATCGAATACTTCTTTCAAACAGGAAAGCTGGCTCATTTGGTAAGAGATGTAAAACCAAGTATCTCATCCGCCGGAGCAGACAAGGCCTCTGAAAAAAGACCCTGGGAGATAAACATGGTGAAGATCGAATCAAGATACGACCGAAAGAGGTCGTTTGAACGAATAGAACCATGGATGGAGGGAACCATGACCATAACTCCTTATTACCAGATGTTGGGCATGGAAGCCTTGGTGATCTCCGCTGCAGTAGGATATTACAGCATGAGGAGGATCCTAGTAGATACTGGTAGTTCCGAAGATATCATATATGAGCCATGTTTCCGCCGGATGCGTCCGGAAGATCAAAGGATGTTAGAACCTACAAGAGGCCCCGTGAGAGGTTTTATCGGTGAATGCATTGAACGGCTGGGGCAGCTTACATTTCCAGTCACCATTGGAGATGGGCGCAAAGAAAGAACAGTATTGGTCACCTTTTTGGTCATCCCAGCTAATTCCCAATACAATGTAATCATGGGGCGGTATACTTTGGGAAGAATTGATGCCCTGGTCTTAACGGCTAGGGGGTTTTTTGATGTTCCCCACTCCTCAAGGAGTTGTCACGGTACCCGGGGACAAAACTTGCGCAGCCGCAGGCCGCAAATCACATCGCCAAGCACCAACAGGGCTGGTTGGCCCGGAAAGATGGGTGTTAAACGCAGAATACCCAGAGCAGACAGTCATGATAGGAGACACTCTATCCGCACTCGCACGGGATAGGCTCAAGCAGGTGCTGAGAAGCAATTTAGATGTGTTTGCTTTTAAACATGCTGACATGACAGGCATAGCGAGATCAAAAGCGGAACATAGATTGTCAACCTTCCCATCCATCAAACCCGTAACCCAGAAGAGACGAAGCATGGCCCCGGAGCGACGGGCCGCGGTGGTTCAAGAAGTAAAAAAGCTGGAAGAAGCAGACATCTTACGGAAGACCAAGTACCATACTTGGGTGGCTAACCCGGTCATGGTCAAAAAACACGATAGGACTTGGCGTATGTGTGTAGACTATAAAGACCTAAACAAAGCATGTCCAAAAGATGCGTACCCTCTCCCAGAAATTGATCTTAAGGTAGATTCATTAGCAACGTTCAAGTTCAAATGTTTTCTTGATGCATACAAGGGCTATCATCAGATCAAGATGGCTCGGGAAGATGAAGACAAGACTGCATTCCATACTGATGCCGGCATCTACTGTTACACAAAGATGCCCTTCGGATTAAAGAATGCAGGAGCAACGTACCAAAGATTAATGGACCAAGCATTTGAAAAACAAATTGGCCGTAATCTTGAGGTTTACGTCGATGATTTAGTCATCAAGAGTTGCACGGAAGAAAAAATCATCACAGACATTGAAGAAACATTCAGGACATTGCGAGACTACAACATCAAGCTTAATCCGGGTAAATGTTCTTTTGGAATGGAGGAAGGGAAGTTCCTGGGAGTTGTAGTGTTGAAGGATGGCTTTAGGATTAACCCCGAGAAGGTGACAACCATCACCAACATGCCATCCCCAAAAATATTAAAAGAAGCTCAAACTCTAAACGGGAGGCTAGCAGCCATTAACCGATTTCTGGCACGACACGGGGAAAGGTCTCTCCCCTTCATATCCACCTTGAACGAATGCCTGAACAAAAACAAATTCAGATGGACGGAAGAAGCAGAGAGAGCGTTCCAGGAAATGAAGGTATTCGTTGGCAACCTGCCTACACTCACCGCCCCTAAACCCGGAGAGGTCCTAAAGATGTATATAGCAGTCGGGCATCATGCGGTCAGCGCAGTCTTGCTAGTAGAACGGGGGAGTCTACAGACTCTAGTGTATTATATCAGCCGGGTCCTTTCTGACCCAGAAGGAAGATATCCAACGCTGGAGAAATTGGTGTTGGCTTTGATACACGCATCCCGTCGACTACGCCGACACTTTCAGGGACACAAGGTTAAGGTACTGACCGGTATTCCTTTGGCACAAATTTTAAACCGGCTAGAAGTCTCGGGGCGATTGGCAAAATGGGCCATTGAGTTTGGGGCCCTGGATATAACATTCAAAAAAAGAACATCCATCAAAGGACAGGTAATAGCGGATTTCATGGCCGAAATCCCAAAAGATGAAATAGTACAGTTGCCAGGAAGCAACAATGCAGCTACACCGGAAGACAAGAACTCAGCGTGGCAATTATACACGGATGGATCGTCCAACAGCAAAGGAGCGGGAGCCGGCCTCATGCTGGTCAGCCCGGAAGGGACGAAATCTTTGTACGCGCTACGTTTTGACTTTGAATGTTCAAACAACCAATCAGAATATGAGGCTTTGCTAGCGGGCATGCGGCTGGCCCTGTCAATGGGGGCAAAGAGGGTTGATGCTCACGTGGACTCGTTGCTAGTAAATAATCAAGTTAACGAATCTTACGAGGCCAAGGATGACACGATGGCGAAGTACTTGAAAAAAACAAAAGAGTTGATGTCAACATTCGAGAAAATAACACTAATTCATGTGCGAAGACACAAGAATGACATCGCGGATGCTCTCAGCAAGCTGGCATCCTCAGGTACTGAAGAAGACGTTCACATCGAAACCTTGAAACAACCATCAACCCATGTGGCGGAGGTACACAATATCTACATGGCAGAGGTGTCATGGATGACACCAATTCAACAATACCTGGAAAAGGGAATACTCCCGGATAACAAGGGCGAAGCAATGAAGATACGGACCAAGGCCCTGCAGTACAAAATGCATGGAGAAACTTGTATTGGAAGTCTTACTTAGGTCCAGCTCTACGATGTGTAGCACCATCAGAGGCAAGATTCTTAATACAAGACATCGATGCGGGCATATGTGGCATACACGCAGGTCCTCGGGCAGTAGTAGCCAAAATAACAAATGCAGGATAATTTTAGCCGGGAATGCACAACATGGCAGTGGAAGAACTACAAAAATGCATCAGCTGCCAGAAATATGCACCACAAACCATACGACCAAAGAACCACTTAATACCGGTCACGGCCGCATGGCCATTCCAAAGGTGGGGAATAGATTTGGTGGGACCATTCCCTTTGGACCCTGGAAAATTGAAATATTTGGTGGTTGCTATTGACTATTTCACCAAATGGGTCGAGGCCAAACCGTTGGCAAAAATTGAAGCAACAAACATCAAAAAGTTTCTATGGGAACACATAGTTTGCTGCTTTGGTGTTCCATTATATCTTGTCAGTGACAATGGAACACAGTTCACAGATAAGTCACTTAAAGAATGGTGCACGGGGCTACACATCCAACAAATCTTCACTTCCGTCACCCACCCACAAGGCAATGGCCAGGTAGAAAGAACAAATCGAAGCATACTGGATGGCTTGAAGAAACGATTGGATGCAGAAGGAAAGTCTTGGGTTGAACAGTTGCCACACGTCCTCTGGGCACATAGAACCATGCCGAAGACAAGTAATGGAGAAACACCGTTCAGTTTGACATTTGGCTCAGAAGAAATGATCCCGGCAGAGATCGGAATCCCTTCTCTAAGAAGGAGCAACGATGCGGCCAGGAACGAAGAACTGATTCGTGAAATTCTAGAAATGCTGGAAGAACGCCGCGAGTCAACATGCATCAACGAGGCCCGGTACAAGAGGCTCCTGGAAAAATACTACAATAAGCGGGTCCTCGAAAAGGCCTTCAAAGTAGGAGAAGTTGTTATGCGGGACAACGAAGCAAGCCGATCCGCGGCTCAAGGAAAGTTAAGGCCAAACTGGGAAGGGCCTTATGAGATAGCTGAAGTACTGGGCAAGGGAGCATACTCCCTGAAATAGTTGAATGGAGAACCAATACCAAGGACATGGAACGCGGCGCATCTAAAGAAATGTTATGTGTGACTGGACACGAATCAAGACATCAGGTTATACACATGGACTTAGTTTCTCACTACAGTTAGATTTCATGTAAACCTTTCAATAACATCCACGGCATGCCGTGTTTTCAGTTAATAAAACGCCTTCTACGGCAACATTTTTTACATATTTGTACACTGATGTGCAACATCCAAAAAACAGTCATACATACGACATTCCAAAACATGGTAGGAGGTAGGACAAAAATCCAAATGCCATTTCCTTACCAAATAAAATACTAGCTAGTAAAAACAAAAATAAAGGGAAGCAACCCCATTGAGCCTCTTCACAGGCACAGGATCCCTCAGAGCCTGCCATCAAGAATTGCTAACACCTCTGTAGGGGTGTATAGCAACTCCCCTTCGGGAACAACCTGGGGAAAAATCGGGTTATCAAGAAGGTCTTCAACTGCTCCAGCATGAAGATCCTCTTGATCAGCGGCAAGATCTTCAACATTGTCTAACACAACACCAGGTTGCTGAGGAACCTCAGTAACGACAGGGATCACAGGCCCTCTGGCCAAAACATTTGGGCCAGTCTTTGGCACGTGCTCGTGATCAGAATCATGATCCACATCAAAAAATAATTTTCGAGGACCACGGGAATATGTCCTCCCATACCTACGAGCGGGCACGTAATCAGCATACCTGATATTAAATTCTTCTAACGCGTCTCGACATCTGTCCCTATCACGAGAACACTGATAAAGCATCTGCAAACCGTCCAGAGCATCAAGTTCTCTCAACAATTACATAATAGAAACTGAACGTTGTGCCATAGAAAGAAGATAAAGAAGTAACAAAGAACAAGAGAGGAAAAATGGAACAAAAAAAAAAGTTACGGAGTATTTGATAAGTCAAGTGACTTATATAAAGATCCTCTTGGGAAGACCAAGAGATACGCTTTTAGTGATCCTGAATTTACCTGACACAAATATCTGTGGAATAGTGAAAATGGCGACGCATAATGTCATGTAATCATGACATGCAAAAAGCCATCAATAGCTGTCAAATCCACCATCAATACAGACTCATCCATAACATGACAAGTGGCACAAACACACACCACACATTACATTTAAAGCCACACGTGCAAATAAAGAAATAACAAAGAGTCACAATTACATAATTCTTAACCTTTACTAGATGAGGAACCTTCACCATCAGATGACACCACAACATAAGGTTCAAGCAAAGACCGGAGAGATGAAACACCCTCATCACCAACATGACCACTCAACTGAGATATAGCTTCCAAAGTATCACTGCTCAAGGCCTGCATCAAATCAGCAACCCGGGTAGGAATCTCCCTCTCCTGCTCCGTAGGTGGAGGTATTTTCTGACCAGCAAGACCGACTTTATTACCATAAACCAGCCCGCCATGGTACCCGGCTTCCATGGCTACCTCATTGAAAGCATTGATACGATCTTGATACTCTTGGCTGGTCCGGATGAAACGCCATGATGCAGGAATACCTTGTCCAATCAACCAATCCCGGTCAGCACGAACATGCTCCAATTGGGACTGGAGTGATATGGCAAGAGATTTGGCAGCTTCGGCAGACTCAACAGCCTGATCAGCCCGCTGGTTTGAGAGAGTTAATTGCCTTTGACACTCATTCAGTTTCTCCACCACAGAATCCTTCTCCTCTTCTGCCCGCCTGATCCGAGATTCAAAGTTCTCAACCTCAGCAGACAAAATGTTGGGTCTGCTGACCTGAAGAAGAACAGATGATTGAAAAGCCAAAACATACTAACAGTTGATCCACATAAATAAACAGTCTTTACAACATACTCTTCCCAAAAGACTGTTGACCCTAACAACTGTTCCACCCAAACAACTGCTATGACAACTGCTGCTACAAAGGACTGTTGGATAACAACTGATAGAGAACAACTGCTGACCAAAGGTCTGATGAAGAATAACTGCTGATCAAGTACTGAAGACTAAAGGTCTGTTGGAGCCAACATCACTTAGGCTCCAACAGATGATACAAGACCATCAGAGTTTTCCTCAACAGTAGTTTACCTTACAGTGTTTTGTAATATAACAGTAGTTTGTATAGGGCAGATGTTTTATGTTGTTATTCTGTTAGAGGTCACTATCTTAGGTGACGTCAGCCTAGGTCACTAGTGGTTTAGATTTGTCTATAAATAGAACAGTGCTTGTACTGTTCTATTGGTCACTCACAACATTCTCTCAGACAAACAATCACAGAGTGATCAGGCTGAGGGGGAGTACTTGTAATTGATTGTAATCTTTCAATATAATGAAAGCTTTCGATTAAGAAAACCTTTATTCCTTTTGTTTTGATTATAGTTTATCATTCCGCTGCACTTTCCATATATATTCACTTCATTCATTTCTCATTCTACTCTAAACAAATCAAAACAATAAAACTCAAATCCTAACAATTGGTATCAGAGCTTGGTCAATTAAATTCGATCTAATCAATCAATTTAATATAAACAGATCAGCTCACAATTATTGATATCGTTTGTTTGTCGGATTGAAAACAGAGTAATAGTTTATTTTCGATTCAACCGCTTATAAGCAGACCTTGTTTTTGAAAAATCAGAGAATGGCTTCAATCAATCACGATCCACACAACACTGGCACGAACAACAAGCCACCGATGCTTGTCAGATCTGAATACAATATCTGGCAACGTCGGATGAGCCATGTTCTAGCTCAACAGAACACTGGGTGTTGGAAGTCAGTTATCTTCGGACCACATGTTCCGATGGTGCCGAGTACCGAAGATCCCAAGGTTCAGGAGCCTAAGAAACTTGAAAACTACTCCGACCAGGATTTTCAGAAAATTGAGTTAGATGCTAAGGCCTTCAGTATTGTGGCCATGGCTCTACCAAATGATATATATGCTGGGCTGTTACACTGTAACAGTGCAAAGGAGTTGTGGGATGCACTGAAAGAACAATTTGGTGGGACTGAAGAGGTTATTGAAAACAATCGTGAAATACTTAACCAACAATATGAAACATTCAGTCATGTTAAGGGAGAGTCATTAACTCAACAATTTGAGAGGTTTAATTGTCTCATTAGTGAACTAAAACTGGTTTGTCTAACTTACCCTCATTCAACCTTGAACCATAGGTTTTTAAGATCATTACCAGATAAATGGGACACTATTGCTATAGTCATGAGAAACTCAATTGGATTCAAGGACCTATCACTGACCCCAGCTTCATGGTAAGCTCTTGACCTATGAGAGAGAGCTTAACCAGAAAAAGAAGCTCCAGGACTCTGGAAAAGTGTCCGATGATTATGTATTTGGTAATACAATACTTTTGGGTCATGATGAGGTGCCTGGAAATACTAAGGATCAGAAGTATGATCATTTCATTGACATAACTTCAGGTTTTAACTCAGATTTTAACTCTGATTCTTATTCACCAAACTATGCTTTTACAGCAAGCGGTGGTGATATCCAGGCATCTGATAACATATCCTTTGAGTATGATGACCTAAAATACTTTGACCCTGATGATTTAGAAGAAATGGACATTATGCACCAATTGGCCCTTCTTAGTGTAAGAACTAACAATTTTTACAAGAAAACTAGGAGAAGGTTTCCAGGGTTAACTGGCAGATCAAAGGTGGGGTTGGATAAATCAAAGATAAAGTGTTATAAATGTCATAGACTTGGTCATTTTGCTAGGGAATGTAGGAGTCAACATGGTACACCTATAATTACCTATCCAAATCAAAGGCCTCAGACCAACACTTATCAAAATTCCTATAATACCCCTGGACCTAATGTGCAAAACATTGCTCATTTTGCATAGTCCTCAAACACTGTTCCTGTCCAGTTTGTCCAAACCACTGTTCCTCAGATCCACTATGTGCAAACACCTGTTGCTCAGGCACCTGTGCAAATGACTGCTGCTTCATCCTCTGCTCCTGCAGAGACCAGTCAACAGAGTTTCTTCACACAAGGCTTTGTTGATTGGAGCAGTCTACCAGATGAGTTAATAGATGAAAATTTTGCATTAGTTGCCAAAGCTGAAAATGAACTAGAAAATTTTTGTTTCATGGCTATGGTAGAAGAAGTTGAATCTGAGGAGGTGGTGACTGAATCTATAGTTGTGACTGATGATGTTGTTGATGAAGTAATTGTAGGTGAAAAACCTAAAGAAGAGGTTGTAAATCTCTCAGATCCCTGGGGTGCATTTGATGATTGTGAGTGCAAGTGTGATTGTGCATTGATGGCTACTGCTAAGGTATCTCCTCAATTTCTTAAAGATTTATGTTCTGACAAATGTGTAATAGCATTTGCTAACATCAAAGAGGTGAATGAAAACCTTAGAAAGTAAATTTTAGATGATGAAGTTAAATTTGAGAAACTTTCAAAAGAGTTAAAAACAAATTTAACTGAAAAAGAATCTGAAATTAGCAGCTTAAAACATGAAGCAACCATAACCAAAGACCAGCTCCAAACTATGATAACTAAATATCAGAGTTGTAAAAGTGAGCTTGAGTCCACCCAAGTTGAATGTCAGAAATGGGTGGAATCATGTAGAGGTTTTGAAATGCTACTCAACAAACAAACCAAAAGTCATGTGAAGTTTGGTTTTGGTTTTGAAACCACTGCTCCAGCTTTTGAAAACACTGACAAAAGGGATCAAAAGTTAGTTGAGATAGTACCAACAAATTTGAAGGGTCAAGAGATTTAAATCACTAAACCTAATGGTAAGAAAATTATTCTAGAAAAACCAGAAGGTTCCTCATCATTCACTGAACTTGAAAATTATGAATTTAAACCTACTTGGTCTGATGAGTGTGGTACTCTTGAGAACTTTAAACCAGTTGATTTCAAAACTCCTGAGGGGAAGACAACACCACAGGCAAATATCATTCCCTTGAAAAACCTTCCAGCAGATGCTCAAACATCTGTTGAAAAGAAGGTTGAAAAAGGGAAAAAGAAAGAAAAGTCTATCCACTTGTTCTGTGATTTCTGTGAAAAGAAGAATCATGTTACTAAAAACTGTTTTCTTCTAAAAGCATATGATATTAACAAAGGAACAAGTGCATGTGATTCCAAAGACACATGTTCAATATGTGGGAAAAAGAATCACAAAACCAAAGAGTGTCTGTATCTCAAAAATTTTGATGTCAAAATATAAGAGTACAAGGCTAAAACTCTTGCAAGTCAGGTGGTGAGTACTTCAAAAGGAAAGCCTAAACAGACTTTCACACCAGTCCAAACATCTGTTACCAAAAGTCTTGAAACATCTGCTCCCAGGGATGTCTAAGTAACAGATGCTCCACCCACAAGCAAGTACCCAAGAGGATATGGACAACCACCATGTCATAATCTGTCACATGTTTATGAGGAACCAAAAAAGACCTTCTAAACCAAGAGTGAACAGAAATCCCTATGGGTATTATCATCTGTCTGGAAGTGATCAAACAACTGTTGCCCCAAGTGTTGACATTCAAGCACTTGCAAATGGTCAGCAACAGTTGTTGAACTTGATTCAAAAACTAGTTCAAACCACTGATCACCTTCCAAAGCTTGAGTCTGAAAAGTCTGAGGACCCATCCAAAGCCAACTTGGCTTTGGACACTCACCAAAACTAATTCATTACTGCTGTGCAGGGAGCTTCTGCTTGTTTAGATAGTCTTTGGTATGTAGATAGTGGAGGCTCCAGGCACATGACAGGATGTAGAGCCCTTCTTCTGGACTTCTTAGCTCATGGAGGGGGTGATATATCCTTTGGTAATGATTCAAAAGGTAAGGTGTTGGGTTCAGGGACTGTTCAAGCTGGGAAACTCAAGTTTGAAAATGTCAATCTTATTGATAATCATAAATTTAATCTTCTTAGTGTTTCACAAATGAGTGACAAAGGTTATGGCTCATTCTTCACTAAGAAAACTTGTAAGATTATTGGGCCAGAAGTGGTGAAAAAGATTGATACCATCATTGCAGAGAGCAAAGCACAACTTGTTGCTCATAGGAGTGGCAATGTGTATGTAGTTGATATGTTGAAGGACAATCCTATGGCAAATGTCTGTTTGTTTTCTGCTGCCTCCACAAAGGAAACAGAATTGTGGCATAGGAGATTGGGTCATACCAACCTTCAAACTATCAACTCACTCTCCAAACAAAGTCTTGTCCGAGGTTTACCATCAAAAGAATTCATATGTGATGAGCATTGTGTTTCCTGTTTAAAAGGAAAACAACATAAAAGCTCTTATAAATCCATTGATGAGTCCAAAACAAGTCAATGTCTACAATTGTTGCATATGGACTTGTTTGGCCCAGTTAAAATCATGAGTCTAAGAAGAAAAAGATTTTGTCTTGTCATAGTTGATGATTTTTCTAGGTTCACATGGACTTACTTTTTACACTCTAAGGATGAGACTGCAGGTATCTTGAAGGACTTTGTCACCAAAGTTGAAAAACAATATGACTTACCAGTAAAAGTCTTTAGGAGTGACAATGGAACAGAGTTTAAAAATAAGGAGTTGGATGACTTCTGTGTGTCAAAAGGGATTGTGAGGCAGTACAGCATCCCAAGAACACCAGAGCAAAATGGGGTGGTTGAGAGGAAAAATAGAACTCTTATTGAAGCTGCACGAACCATGCTAGCAGATTCTAGTTTGCCACTGTCCTTCTGGGCAGAAGCTGTAAACACTGCTTGCTATGTTCAAAACAGAGTTTTGATCAACCCAAGACATCAAAAGACTGCTTATGAAATTTTGTTCAAAATCAAACCATTAATCTCATTTTTCAAAATCTTTGGCTGCCCATGTTTCATTTTAAATCTCAAAAGATTCCATTTCAAAATTTGCAGCCAAAGTAGATTGTGGCTATTTTCTGGGATATTCTTCTACTGCCAAGGCTTATAAAGTGTTTAACACAAGGACCAAGACAATAGAAGAAACTCTTAATGTAAAGTTCAATGAACTTTCATCCCTGAAAATCCCAGCAAATCCTGCTGAGTTGTTTGATTTAGATAAATTCAAATTTGAAGATATCACTGTTAAAACTAACAATGCAGGTACTCCACAATCTCCACAACAAGATTACAGAACAGATGTTGTGATTCCAAGTCACTATAAAATCTATTCTGCATCAGAGGAAGCAGCTGTTCAAAACAACTGTCAAAACTCTGTCACAGCTGTGTCAACCACTGTTGGCCAGTCTTACCCTCAAACCACTGCTTCACCGCTCACATCCACTGCACAATCATATGTTGACAAAAGTCAAACATCTGTTGACAAAAGTCAGTCCAGTTTTACACCACATGGATCCATTCCCCCACTTCCATTTCAAACATCTTATGGCACTACAGAAGTGCAAACAGATGTTACACCAACATAGTCACCAAACCTCTTTCCTTCACCACAAAATGCCATCATACCATATCAGGGAGATCTAATCTACCTAAGAGCTCATCCACCAGACCAAATCATTGGCAACATCAGAGAGGGTGTGCTAACAAGAAGCCAATCCTCCAATATCTTTCTTTTTGCAGGGTTTCTATCTCTCACACAACCTGTCAAGTACCAAGAGGCACTAAAAGACAACAGTTGGGTAGAAGCTATGCAAGAAGAGCTCCTTCAGTTTAAAAGACAACAAGTATGGGAACTTGTACCACTACCTAAGGATGTTTGTCCAATAGGTACAAAGTGGGTCTTCAAAAACAAAACTGATGAAAGGGGTATAGTTGTCAAGAATAAAGCCAGGCTTGTGGTTCAAGGCTTCAGACAAGAAGAAGGAATAGACTATGATGAAACCTTTGCTCCTGTAGCAAGGTTAGAAGCTATCAGACTCTTTCTAGCCTTTGCTGTCAACCACAACATCAAGGTGTATCATATGGATATCAAATGTGCCTTCCTATATGGCAAAATTCAGGAGGAGGTCTATGTATGTCAACCACCTGGTTTTGAAGACACATTCCATCCTGATCATGTCTACAAGCTTAATAAAGCTTTGTATGGACTCAAGCAAGCACCTAGGGCCTGGTATGAAACTCTTTCCACCTTTCTCTTATCCATTGGTTTTACAAGAGGTAAAATTGATAAAACCTTATTTTTGAAATGGAAAGGGAAAGATTTAATGATTGTTCAAATATATGTGGATGACATCATTTTTGGATCCACATGTAACAAAATGTGTGAAGAGTTTAGGGAACTCATGACAGCAGATTTTGAAATGAGTGCTATGGGTGAACTTTAGTGTTTCCTTGGTTTCCAAGTGAAGCAGCTGCAAAATGGCACATTCATTCATCAAAATAAATATGTGAAAAATTTGTTAACTAGATTTGAGATGAATGACTGTAAGCCATGTAGTACACCCATGAGTACAGTCAAGCTACTCACTATTGATGACAAGGATGAACTGGTTGACCAAACACATTACAGATGCATGATTGGGTCTTTATTGTACTTAACAGCATCTAGGCCAGACATTATGTTTGCCACTTGTGTTTGTGGAAGATCCCAGGCTTCACCCAGAAAGTCAAACCTTATTGTTGTGAAAAGGATATTTAGATACCTAAAAGGTGCTCCCACACTTGGTATCTGGTATCCTGCTAATGGAAACATTGAGCTTTCAGGTTATTCAGATAGTGATTTTGCTGGCTGCCACACCACAAGGAAGTCTACATCAGGAGGGTGCCAGTTTCTAGGGAATGCCTTAGTCTCTTGGCAAAGCAAAAAGCAAGCAGTTGTTTCCACCTCAACAGCTGAGGCTGAATACATTGCTGCTGCAAGCTATACAGCCCAACTCATGTGGCTTCAAAATCAATTGCTGAATTTTGGGATAACTGCACTAAAGACTCCACTCATGTTGGATAGTCAAGCTGCTGAAAATATCATCAAGAATCCAGTTTCTCACTCAACAACCAAGCACATAGACATCAGACATCATTTTGTCAGGGATAGTTATGAAAAAGGTTTGATTTCTCTGCACCATGTTCCAACAGAGGATCAGTTGGCAGATGTGTTGACAAAAGCTTTAGACACATCTACCTTTACAAATCTGATTTCTAGAATTGGTATGCTAAACATGGATTAAACAACACAAATGTTTTTAATAAAGGCATTAAAATGTTTCAGAAAATCATAATCCATCCTTAAAAATATCCTTTTGGTTGAAAAATCTGTTAAGGATAAAACAACCACTGTTTCATCCATTCTATCCATTGTTAAGTTGAAAAATCTGTTTCAAACATCTGATCAGATAAAACAACCACTGCTTGGTTGAAAAATCTGTTTCAAACCTCTGATCAGATAAAACAACTGTTTTATTATCTATATATATATATATATATACATATATACATATATCTATCTAGATTAAAAAAAATCATCAAGTGTTGTTAGCATCAGCACTTTGGTAAAACAACAATTGATTGCATCAGATGTTTGCCAAAACAGCTGTACACAACCAGATGTTTAACCATCAGATGTTTGCCACGTCTGCCCCTACAAGCAGAGTTTTGGCCACATCAGCGGTTTCACCAGAGCCTATAAAAACCCTGTTTTATCACAACAGTCGTTACACTGTCTCATTGTATTCAAAATACTGAAACCGCCTTCTTCATTCTCAAACCCTTACTCTAATTCCCCTCACTCTCACACTCGGAATCCATTACAATGGATCTTCAAGCTAAAGCCACCCACAATTACCTCCCATATCTAGTAAAAACAGATGAAAACACTCCATTCCATTCCACCATCGACATCATTTTACAATCCAAATACCTGACAATCCTAACCGCTGGCGCCCCTATCTATCTTGATACCCTCCAAGAATTCTGGTTGAATGCTGAGTTTCTTCTTCAAGACAAAAAGCCTACTTCCATTATCTCAAAAATTGGAGAGATAAGTATCGTCATTACCCCTGAACTCATATCCACAACCTTCTCGCTCAATGACCTGTCAGGTAAAGACTCTTTCCCTAAGGCAGAGCTTCACACAGAATTTCAGGAAGGAAGTTATGATGCACAGATGACTGGGTCAACACTTTTAAAAAAGTTTTTCCCACCAGTCATGAAATTTTTCTTTCATACCCTCCTTCTCTGTGTCTCTGCTAAGTCCACTTCCTTTAATGAAATCCCATTGAGGATTCAGTACTTGGGCTATGCTATGTTGTCAGATTCTGACTTCAATTTATCCCAGGGACTGTTTATGGACTTAGTGTCAAATGTGAAAGCCATAAAGTCTGGGTCTAATAATGCTTTTTTGATTTACCCAAGAATTTTGAGTGTAATCCTTCAAAAGGTTTTACCTGAAAAAGATTTTAAAAAGGGTGAGTCTATTCAAATGAAGAGTCTAACTGATGAAACTTTCACAAGAATGCTGGGTTCAACCACCCAAGAAAAGGTATCAAAAGTGTCAAAAGTTTCCAAAACACAAACAAAGAGGACTAAGACAACAACTATTGTCCAAACCTCTGTTGTTGAGCCCACTGCTCCCGGTGATCATGGAACTACATCCTATGCTGTGAAACCCACACCACCCACTTCCAAAAGAAAACGTCCATCCACAAAAACCACCACTCAACCAAAAAGGGGACTTCTGGAAGATGAGATACCAGAAGATAACCCTGTTGCAACACAAAAGCAACAAGAAACCACTGCTGTTACTTCCTCACAACAGTTGGTAATATCTCAACCTGACCAAACTCCTCATGCATCCTCACAAAAGGATCATGTTGTAAGCCAAGGGGAAACACATCATGATACATTTGAGTCACTTGGCCATATGTTCACAAGCCCCTCTCCCAGGGCTAATTCTCTTTTTTACTCCTCCACCTTCAACAATACATGTTCCACAAACCATGCAACCTCTGTTTGAGGCTATTGAGAAAACTCAGGAAAATCCCAGTTCCTCTCTTTCACCTATTAATGAGATACCTCTACAAGTGACTGGGACTGAGGAAATTCAATCAACCATCCCACAAGCAGAAGAGGAGGTTACACCCCTAGAATTTCAATGAAACTCTAGGTGAGTTTTCAAGTGGAGCAGCCACTACTGATGTAGAGACCATTGTCTCACAACAGGACAGTGGTTACATAACTAAGACTCCCTTGAAGGCAACAACTGATGAGGCCACTATAGTGTCCCCAAAATCAGTTGGAAGTCCCCAGAACCAAGAAAAAGGGGCATCTGGTTCTCATCCCTTGGACTCACCTCCTAGGACTGAACCAGTTACAACTACCACCGGTAGGAATTCAGATAATCCTATTAACTTAGGTGATGAGTTAAAATACCAAGAATTGACGGCCAGAGTACAGTCCATTGAAACCTCTGTTGCTTATATAAATTCTGATGTCAAGTCAATATTGGAATCTTTGGCTACTCTCACCAAGAGTCAACCATCCACAGCTGGTATTGCTAGTGAGCTATGGAAATTTGTTTCTCCCATCATCATAGCTCACAGAAAACTAGCGTATCAGACTCATGAAACCTACATGGCTGAAATCAAAAATATGGTAGATGCTAGGTACAAAGATACCCATGCTGACATTCAGGCCATTAAAGACTATCTGCTGAAGACCACTGGCTCTGCCCCTACCACTATTCTTAGAGATGAAGATGATGATGAATTCACAGCTGATGATGCCAAAAGGGGGAGAGTGGCAGAGATAGATTGCCAAAGCTAGATCCCTTTGGTTGTCCACCTTCACAAAAAGGTCAATCAAAGTCTGCCAACAAACCAGGGTATACCCAAACAGCACCACAACAACAACAAACCAGCAAAGCTAAAGAAGTGGACAACTCTGCTAATGAAGAAGCTGAAAAAGCTACTGAAGATAAGCAAAAGAGGGCTGACACTTTGGAAGTCAAGGTAGAGGCTTTGATACAAATGAAAAGGGAACAACAGCAGGAAGTTGAAGATGTGGGTTCCTCTAAGAGGAAGAAAATGCCTGCCAAACATATCAGAAAACCACCATCTAAACTGGCTGTTAAAACCACTGCTGCCACCCAAACCACTGCTGCCACCCAAACCACTAAGACCACCACAACATCTGAACCTGTCACCACTACCACCAAACCAACATCTGAACCTACAACCACATCACCACCTAAATCCCAAACATCTACTGGTCCTACAAAAGTGCCAACAGATGTTAACACCACCACTGCCTCTACACCACCATCACCAAAATTCTTGTACAAAAGGAAGAGGAAACCTACTTTTGTTGTACAGGATGAAAACATTCACACATCACCACCTACTACTTCAACCACACAATCTACACCCATATCAGCCATTCCACTTTCATCATTCTCACCACACACATCACAATTCACTTCCCATAGACCACCACCAACCATCACACCATTGGCTGTTCACTATCCCCTTGAACTTGATCTACTCAAGGGGGAAATGCAATCCTTCTATAATACTGAACAACCATCTGAAAGATCTTTCCTTTCTCTTCCACATTTTCCTGTTCCCCTAAACATAGACACATATCTAAAATACAAGGTTGAACAGGCAGATGCCATCATAAAAGAGAAATGCAAAGGGAAAGATGACAGGACTGCTCAGGGCATCCATTCAGCAGAGCTTAGCAAATTGAGAAGGATTGAAGATTTTGCTAAGACCCTGAGCAACTCCATGTCTACCATGCCTCTCAGCAGTGACATGGAAAGGGAGCTTAGGGAATCACTTCTTGAACAGATCTTGGCAACCATGCCTTATAAAGCAAACGAGAAATAGTTTGCAGGCTGGACCACTCATGCTCTCAGAGAAGAACTGTTAAGAATTGAAGAGATGTCCAAGAATCCCCCAGCTAAGGTCTCTGCCCCTGATTTTAGTAAAGGCAGAGATCCAGCCAGAGCCTTGAAATTCAAAAGAATGAGACAAGAAATTGTGGCTGCTGACTATGGGGAGATGAGGTCTGTTGCAAGGTGGTCTGAGTTCAGGTTGGTTGAAACATACAAGAAACTGGAAGAAAACAGGAAGAAAGACCCTAACCTGCCCAGAAAACCTGTCTACTCTGATGAACCACTGATGAAGAGACCTCAACAGGCTTTTACATTAGACAGCCTACTTGATACTTCTGATCTATCAGCTGCTGCTAGAAGACAATTCAAGAAAAAGAAAGAAATGTTTGAAGAGGATCAGAAGAAGTTTGCTGATACTTATATAAAGGAGGGCCTCTTCAATCAAGTACACTTTTTCTCAGATCCCATTACTGAAAACCTCAGAGAACTCATTGGGAGACCTCCATCACCAAACTCATCCAGAATAAAGGTGCATCTCAGCAAATCCTCTGACTCAAAAATTCTAAAATGGAAGGTCAACAAAGACACCCATGAATTGACTCTGCTCAGGTCAGATGGAGAAGCTCAAAATCTAAGCATGGATGATGCATATAGCCTGTGTGCAGATGACCTCCAAACACTGCTGAACCTTGAGCTTGAAAGAGATGCAGAAGACCTCTACTCTTTGAACTTTGAGCTACAATTCAAAGGTCAAATTAGAGAAAGTCTGATGAGGAATAAAGATCAAGAATAAAGTCTAGTTTTGGCATCATCTGTTCTAGGGGGAGATTGTTGGGTCTGCTGACCTGAAGAAGAACAGATGATTGAAAAGCCAAAACATACTAACAGTTGATCCACATAAGACAGTTAACCCTAACAACTGTTCCACCCAAACAACTGCTATGACAACTGCTGCTACAAAGGACTGCTGGATAACAACTGATAGAGAACAACTGCTGACCAAAGGTCTGATGAAGAACAACTGCTGATCAAGTACTGAAGACTAAAGGTCTGTTGGAGCCAACAACACTTAGGCTCCAACAGATGATACAAGACCATCAGAGTTTTCCTCAACAGTAGTTTACCTTACAGTGTTTTGTAATATAACAGTAGTTTGTATAGGGCAGATGTTTTATGTTGTTATTTTGTTAGAGGTCACTATCTTAGGTGACGTCAGCCTAGGTCACCAGTGGTTTAGATTTGTCTATAAATAGAACAGTTCTTGTACTGTTCTATTGGTCACTCACAACACTCTCTCAAACAAACAATCACAGAGTGATCAGGCTGAGGGGGAGTACTTGTAATTGATTGTAATCTTTCAATATAATGAATGCTTTCGATTAAGAAAACATTTATTCCTTTTGTTTTGATTATAGTTTATCATTTTGCTGCACTTTCCATATATATTCACTTCATTCATTTCCCATTCAACTCTAAACAAATCAAAACAATAAAACTCAGATCCTAACACAAAAGTTTACACCTTTCCATTTCTGCCTTGTTCCAAGCAACAGTGCTTTTCTCCGCAGCCAGCTCCTTAGACAAAGCATTCACCCGGCTCTCAAGACGAGAAATAATGCCACCTTGTGATTCATGAACCTGGAGGCACGTGACACACCAGGATCCAAGTCAACGGTCACAATAAACGACAACTAAATGTAAGAAAATACGTAAGACATTCCATGCAACAACCAAAACATTATGCTTTGAGCCATAAACCAGCAGCGGAAGCATTTCTTGTTTACAACCCAAAGACATATTACAGTTTACAAAACATTGTTTAATATGCAACAAGACTTCTAGACGACGTGCAAGACTCCGTGCGTCTAGTCCATTAACCGCTACCTTAGCGACCTGAGAAAACATGCCAAAAATGTCAACATATAATGCTAGTGAGTTCATAGGTTTTTCTTTTTCAATAATCGTTTCATTAATCCTTTAAAAACTGTTACCGTTACTATTATTGTTACTGTTCATACTATGCTTGTTCGTACGCTAGCTAGGCATCAAGTGTGTTACTCATACGGGCGAAACCATTGCTGACCGTGTGATACCCTTGTTTACAGACTACCTCATCTTCGGTAAGCCAAGTGTGATTGAGACGATATGCACCCGCCCGGCCTCCAGCCGTCGAGTGGGGTTTGTTAGGCCCAATAGCGCTATCCACATTTCCTCGCTACATCCCCGTATTAGTGGTTTCTAAGGGACTTAGATGAACCGTATAGTAATAAAGTGTGAGCCATAGTATAGCATGAAAACGTTTGTTTATAATGTATAACATGTAAATGTGTGATCAAAATGTATAAGCATGTTTCTCAGCCCGAAAACAAAACTAGTAAAGTGTGGGGCCGTGAACTCACCTTGGATTGTGTTACTTGATAACAGTTAAATCAGTATGCTATGATAGCCCCAAATAGCGGCGACCTATCATAAGATGTGTATAAGTATCTAGACTAATAACCCGCAGGTTAACTAGTCCCCGAATGTCCAGACCATAACCGTAAACGTTTGAAAACACCTTTGACTGTTAAACCGACCATACCAGACAAGACCCGACATCCCATTGGTGACCCGACATCCCACGTGTTAGCCGAATATAAGACATCATGCAACATATGCAATTAAACACTTAATACGCGCAAGAGTTCACCTAGTCTAGCATAACGCTCAATCAACATATAAACAAGTCCAAACACGTGTTACCAAGTCATCGGATGTGTCCCGGAGTTCCTATTATGTTCCTAGGTGTCAAATCATGTTCCGGGATGTCAAAATACGCTTACGACAGCAGTACACGCGATTAGGAAACTAACAAGCAATTAGGAAAAGTCAACTGGTGAGTAGGGTATGGTCAACTGGCGAGTAGGGGGTTAATTGCCTGATGTATCAGGCGATTAGGCTGTAATCGCCTGATACATCAGGCGATTAGAGCTATATTCGCCCCTGTTCAGCTGTCGCGCAATTTCGTGCGTTAAACCCTCCAAATCAGATCCGAAACATGTAAAAACACCCAATATCAAACCTAAACCATTTACCAACACATTCCATGCAAAAACCCCCAATTTATCTCTGCTCTAACGGCCTCGGTGCGATTATTTCCCAAAAATGGCAAAGTACTAGGTTTCATTAACTATGAAATCTTTCCTTAAATGGTAAAGACCAGATTACACCTCCTACAACTTGCAATTCATCGTCTCTATGTTATAATATTATTCTAGTGTGATTCCTAACAACAAACAAGCAATGAATCATATCATAACATCCTAATTCTTCAAGAATCATCCAAATGGGTCAAAATGCATACTTTCATCAAAACACTATAACAATAGCTCAAACTCTTAGATAATCATCCTAATAACTCCTACACATCAGAAGTATATCAATTTCATAGAAACATTCATGTTATAACCACGAAAAATCATCATATGCATCAATACTTCACATATAGCAAGTATTATGGTGTAGACTTGTTTTAGAAACTCATTTCAAAGGTTTTTAAAGACACAAACTTAGTAAAACAAGGTCTGGACTTTTGTGGAACCAAAACAATAACATTACAAAGGTTTGGGATGAAGAACACACCTTGGATTTTATCAAAGAAAGGTGTGTTAGCTTGGAAATGGTGAGTTTTGAAGCAAAACAAGTTGCAGAAGTGTTTTGAGGTGTGTGGGAGGCTTAGGATCTGTTAGGGTTGCACAAATGGTGTTTGGGGAGTCAAGGGTTGTATTTATAGGTGTTTTGACTCGTGCATAGCAGATCAGGCGAGTAGGGAAGCTGATCAGGCGATTAGGAGTCTTAATCGCCTATATTTTTGCGATTAGGAGCCCAATCGCCCTTAATCTACTCCCAATCGCCTATATACTGGCGATTAGGAAACCCCCCAGGTTCCTAATCGCCTGCAGCACTCTGGGTTGAGTTTTTGGCGCGTTAAACACTATTTTAACATATATAAACACGTATTCACATACCGATAAGTCACATAATGATTTCAAACATATAATGCATGATAACTAACACGTTTACGTCCATTCACCAATTCCCCGGACTCGAGGCTCGCGTGTGTGCGTTAAACCCGGTGATTCCACGAATCACCAATCCTTGTACACATGGTTATGGATCGACTCCCGATGATCCCGCGGATCATTGTAACGACTCCCGATGATTCCCAGAATCATCGTAACGACTCGACTGACCCAGTTAAGTACGTAATATGCATGACTCGCTAAGGTAGACTTACTAGTTTAACGAAAGTTATTAACCGGAGTTTGCCGGGTGTCACATCATCCCCCCGTTGAAAAAATATTCGTCCCGAAAATTGCCCTAAACCAAAAAGGAAGGGATGAAAAGAAAGAAAATTTTTTCAGAGATTTTCCGGTTGTCACATAATCCCCTCGTTGAAAGTAATCTCGTCCCGAGATTCACTTAGCTTTGACAGTAACGAGTGTCAACCCAAGTACATAAGAACCCTGACCCGTTAGAGCCTCGGTCCACCACGTGGACCGTAATGAATCCAGACAATACAAGAGATGACCCACCAAGCACGCAACTGAGCACCCAGTGCCCAAAGCAACGCTCCTCGAAAGTACGGAAAGATACAAGGATCACAACTAGAGATGTTAAGAACAAGTACCCCGACCCGAGAAACTAATTCCTCAAGACGAATATGAGACGGCTGTTGTAAACTGTCACATAACCAACCCGACCCGACCGGAGATATGCTGAAGACCCTTGAGATCGGTATAAACAAAGTATCAGGTACCGTCCAAGCAGCGCCTCCAGATTATCTCCTCACATAGAGTTTACACACCCGAGACCCGAACAAGACGCAACATGACACACGATAACCAAGGACTTACCCTCCCAAGGTGTAGGCACAGAGTATAGTAATAGATAAAGCTTAACGGATATGAAGCGCTTGATGGTACGAAAGCCAAAATAAAAGTGAAGCATGGCGACAAATAAAGGACGTACCGGTAGCAGTATCAGGTTCCCCTTTGTTTCCATCATTGTCCTGTTTCATTATAGGACAATCGCGCTTGAAATGCCCCGTTTCCCCACAGTTGTAGCAGCCCTGATTCCCCCAAGAAGCGGGAGTAGTACCTGCAGACTGAGCCGACTTAGATGGGAGATTGGCTTGACAATCCTTTGCAAAATGGCTCGTCTTATCACATCGCTCACAACGAAACCTGTCACAATTTCCACAATGATGAAACCCACACAGATCGCACTTAGGCTTCTTCCTGGTATACCAACCTTGCTTCTGGTCGGATGACGATCCCAAAGCTTCAACCTTCTTCGTCTGCTGCTGCGGTTGACCCAAACCCGAGCTCCTACCAGAACTATCCCACTTTCTCTTGTTATTCACTGGTGCTTTCACAGCAGTACCCCTAGGAGGTAAAACACCCTCAGCAACCTTCATATTTGTCAGCCTGTGAGCTGACTGAACAACCTCAGAATACACAGCAAGATTACCCGCAGCCACTAACCCCCTAACCTCCGGTACCAACCCAGAAACATAATGCTCAATCCTCCTGTACTCTGGCGTGTGCAAATCCAGGCACAACACCGCTAGCTCGTTATGACTAGCCGTATACACCTCAATCTCGGACCCCACCATTTTGTGATTCCAGACCTCGTGCTTGAGCTTCTGAACCTCGTCCCTCGGACAGTACTCGCTTTTCAGGAGTTGGAAAAATTATGTCCAGGGCATAGCGTGGGCTTCCCCAATACCCAAGGTCTGGGTGGTGGAGTTCCACCAAGTCAGAGCTTGACCCTCAAGGGTCGCCGAAGCATACTTCACGCGGTCGCCCGCTGGGCAACTGCACATAGAGAACACAGATTCGACTTTTTCCAACCACCGGAGCAGTCCCATTAAAGTTGTGGGGCTTGCAATCCATGAACTTTTTGTAAGAGCACTGAGGTGGAGGGGGATTAACAGCGCCACCTGGGACAGAACACACAGATAAACAACAAGGGAGGAAATACAGTACCCAGAAACAAGGCAGAGTAGGTAGCAATCGACTTACCACCCATAGCGTTGTGGGCAGCTTGGAATGCAGCCAAAGTCACATTCACATGCTGTTGTAGCAGGTTATTCAACTCCTCTTGGGTCATGTTAATGTTGCCACGGCCACCCCTACGACCGCCACGAGCTCCCGACATCTTCTGTCAAAACAAGAACAAAACACTCAGTCCATCACCAACGCTAAACCAACAGAAATCAAAAGGAGCAAAGAATTGGGTCCAAACGTGACCATTGATCCCAACACGAGGTCCACCAGGTCTTCCATGCATTTCAACTTATGATTTCGTGTGCACCCAAAATGATAAATTGCTCTACATGGTCCTCTAGGCGTGCCCCGAGCTTGAACCTCAAGCCACCCAATACCCACAACTTAGAAGAAACGACTAACTCAAGGAATTTCCAAGTGACTAATCACTCAGAGGTAGATTTCAACGAGTACATGTGCAAGATAATGTGTGTAAGCAGATGTGTCCATTGGAGCATAGAAGGGAGATGTCCGGATCCTGGACAGATCTCGAGGATGAGTCGAAGCTGCTCCAATGTACACCACTGCCGTGCAAGGTTCAACGAACAAGTCCTCCGACTTTAACCCGAAAGGAAAGATAGAGTAGAGATAGAAATAACAAAGACAAGGAAGATAATATAATACTGTGTGATAAGGATACCGACACCCCGACAAAGTTAATATGTTTACCCAAAGACACGACTCGTACGTATGTGACCGTCTAGTGTGTGTGAGACTCGGCTATAGACTAGACTCTACATGCAGTCCTAGTTCACTATAACCATTGGCTCTGATACCAATATGTCACACCCTCAAATTTCCACATGCGGGGTTTTACCGCGAGGCGCGTGACACACCAGGATCCAAGTCAACGGTCACAATAAACGACAACTAAATGTAAGAAAATACGTAAGACATTCCATGCAACAACCAAAACATTATGCTTTGAGCCATAAACCAGCAGCGGAAGCATTTCTTGTTTACACCCAAAAGACATATTACAGTTTACAAAACATTGTTTAATATGCAACAAGACTTCTACACGCCGTGCAAGACTCCGTGCGCCTAGTCCATTAACCGCTACCTTAGCGACCTGAGAAAACATGCCAAAAATGTCAACATATAATGCTAGTGAGTTCATAGGTTTTTCTTTTTCAATAATCGTTTCATTAATCCTTTAAAAACTGTTACCGTTACCGTTACTGTTATTGTTACTGTTCATACTATGCTTGTTCGTACGCTAGCTAGGCGTCAAGTGTGTTACTCATACGGGCGAAACTATTGCTGACCGTGTGATACCCTTGTTTACAGACTACCTCATCTTCGGTAAGCCTAGTGTGATTGAGACGATATGCACCCGCCCAGCCTCCAGCCGTCGAGTAGGGTTTGTCAGGCCCAATAGCGCTATCCACATTTCCCCGCTACATCACCGTATTAGTGGTTTCTAAGGGACTTAGATGAACCGTATAGTAATAAAGTGTGAGCCATAGTATAACATGAAAACGTGTGTTTATAATGTATAACATGTAAATGTGAGATCAAAATGTATAAGCATGTTTCTCACCCCGAAAACAAAACTACTAAAGTGTGGGGCCGTGAACTCACCTTGGATTGCGTTACTTGAAAACAGTTAAATCAGTATGCTATGATAGCCCCAAATAGCGGTGACCTATCATAAGATGTGTATAAGTATCCGGACTAATAACCCGCAGGTTAACTAGTTAACGAATGTCCAGACCATAATCGTAAACGTTTGAAAACACCTTTGACTGTTAAACCGACCGTACCAGACAAGACCCGTCATCCCATTGGTGACCCGACATCCCACGTGTTAGCCGAATATAAGACATCATGCAACATATGCAATTAAACACTTAATACGCGCAAGAGTTCACCTACTCTAGCATAACGCTCAATCAACACATAAACAAGTCCGAACACGTGTTACCAAGTCATCGGATGTGTCCCGGGGTTCCTATTATGTTCCTAGGTGTTAAATCATGTTCTGGGATGTTAAAATACGCTTACGACAGCAGTACACGCGATTAGGAAACTAACATGCAATTAGGAAAAGTCAACTGGTGAGTAGGGGATGGTCAACTGGCAAGTAGGGGGTTAATTGCCTGATGTATCTGGCGATTAGGTTGTAATCGCCTGATACATCAGGCGATTAGAGCTCTATTCGCCCCTGTTCAGCTGTCGTGCAATTTCGCGCGTTAAACTTTCCAAATCAGATCCGAAACATGTAAAAACACCCAATATCAAACCTAAACCATTTACCAACCCATTCTAAGCAAAAACCCCCAATTTATCTCTGCTCTAACGGCCTCGGTGCGATTATTTCCCAAAAATGGCAAAGTACTAGGTTTTATTAACTATGAAATCTTTCCTTAAATGGTAAAGACCAGATTACACCTCCTACAACTTGCAATTCATCATCTCTATGTTATAATATCATTCTAGTGTGATTCCTAACAACAAGCAAGCAATGAATCATATCATAACATCCTAATTCTTCAAGAATCATCCAAATGGGTCAAAATGCATACTTTCATCAAAACACTATAACAATAGCTCAAACTCTTAGATAATCATCCTAATAACTCCTACACATCAGAAGTACATCAATTTCATAGAAACATTCATGTCATAACCACCAAAATCATCATATGCATCAATACTTCACATATAGCAAGTATTATGGTGTAGACTTGTTTTAGAAACTCATTTCAAAGGTTTTTAAAGATACAAACTTAGTAAAACAAGGTCTGGACTTTTGGGGAACCAAAACAATAACATTACAAAGGTTTGGGATGTAGAACACACCTTGGATTTTATCAAAGAAAGGTGTGTTAGCTTGGAAATGGTGAGTTTTGAAGCAAAACAAGTTGCAGAAGTGTTTTGAGGTGTGTGGGAGGCTTAGGATCTGTTAGGGTTGCACAAATGGTGTTTGGGAAGTCAAGGGTTGTATTTATAGGTGATTTGACTCGTGCATAGCAGATCAGGCGAGTAGGGAAGCTGATCAGGCGATTAGGAGTCCTAATCGCCTATATATTGGCGATTAGGAGCCCAATCACCCCTAATCTGCTCCCAATCGCCTATATACTGGCGATTAGGAAACCCCCTAGCTTCCTAATCACCTGCAGCACTCCGGGTTGAGTTTTTGGCGCGTTAAACACTATTTTAACATATATAAACACGTATTCACATACCGATAAGTCACATAATTATTTCAAACATATAATGCATGATAACTAACACGTTTATGTCCGTTCACCAATTCCCGGGACTCGAGACTCGCGTGTATGCGTTAAACCCGATGATTCCGCGAATCACCAATCCTTGTACACATGGTTATAGTCCGCCTGCCGATGATCCCGCAGATCATTGTAACGACTCCCGATGATTCCCAGAATCATCGTAACGACTCGACTGACCCAGTTAAGTACGTAATATGCATGACTCGCTAAGGTAGACTTACTAGTTTAACGAAAGTTATTAACCGGAGTTTGCCGGGTGTCACAGTGGTAACGGGAGCTGAAGTTTGAACAACATTACCAAGTGAAGGAGAAGAGGTAACGACAACAGCCTTCCCGGAACTACTTCCAGTAAAGTCTGGAAGATCTTTCATGGTGTCGGCTTAGGATATCATCACTTCATCAGATCCAGATGAAGGCAGACTGGCAGCTATTCGTTCGTCTGTTTACAAAAATCATATAATTAAATACAAAAAAAAAGAGAAACAGATAAAATACCAAACACTTACAGAGTGATTTTTCCTTCATTTCCAGCATCTGTTTTCTCTTGGCTAACAGAGCTTCAACCCCAGGAACAGCAGTAGCTTTCCTCTTTTAGATTTATCTTTCTTTTTCTCCGCACTCACATCACTCTGTGGAGGGGCAACACTGATAGGATTCGCGTCAATGGGATCCACAGCATCTTTTTCAACATTCAAGGGAATAGACACCATCACGGATACAGATGGATCGGCACCTTGTCCCAAAACAGGGCCGGCAGGGGCAGGAACAAGAAAATTAGAGATAGTTTGTTGGATCAGTATATTGCTCTTTTAGTTGAACTTGCTAGTTGACACTTAAGTGTTTAGCAAGTTCTTGATGAGTGATAGCACAGCGGAATGTTTATAAGTTTAAAGCTACACTTATCAACAGGAGTTATTACTCCCCCTGGAATCAAGAACTAATAAATGATAAGTGTTTATTGAGAATCTAAGTATTGAATGAGAATGAATCACTTCGACAGATTCTCAATAAACACGAAATGGAAATAACAATAATAAGTGTTGAAGGATTTCTTGTATTAAAATCAATGTCTAAAACAGAGGGATGAACCCTTCTATTTATAGACTTTACAAATACATGAACCTTGCCAAAAGCAAGTTCAGAAACAAGTTGCAACAAGTTGCAGTCTTGGAACTTGTACATAAAGCAAAAAGAAATACTAAAGTAATAAACTACTGATATACAAAGGCGGTGGAAAAGATCTTCATGTAGTACTGATGAATGACAAACTACTGATGAGTAGTTTGTCTTCAGTAGTTCTTCAGTAGAAGTGTCTGGTTTGAACTTCAGAACTTCTGATGACTTTACTTCTTCAGCACTTCTGAATCTCTTCTTTAGCAGTTTGATCCTTTGTCTTCAGCAGTTCTATACTTAGAGTATTTTGACAGAAGTGAATTAGACTAAGGTTTGCAAAAGTGGTTTCACCAATCCTTTTTGTCCTAACAATCTCCCCCTGGATTGATGAAGCCAAAACCTTACTAATTCCTTATTGTTCTTTTCTGTCCTTCACAATTTTCCATATTCCTTTGAACATGGAATTCTTGAGCTGGTTCAGTTGATCATCAGTAAGAGACCCTTTCTGTGGTTCTACGTGTTGAATTGTAAGCAGGTCTTTGGTTGATAGTTTCTTCAGTTCATTCATCGACCTATATGCGCTGCTTGTTTGATCTCTTCTTGTCACAAGTACTGAGTTGTTATCAGTAAAGGACCATATGATGATTGGTACTTTAGACTTGTCAAAGTCTGCCGTGTAGGGAACCATGGTGGTACCCTGGGTTTCTCCTGAGTGTTGAATGTTTTCAACTTCAGTGACTCTCAGGTGGGATTCACTTCCCTGCTGTTGTTCCATCACATTAGGTATCTGAAATGTTGGCAAATGATGTTCAGTTACTACCTTGGTGTGCAGTTTGTCTGTGATGGTCTTCTGGATTTGATATGCAAAGGTGGAAGGATCCCTGAATTGTGTGAGCAGGGGCTTTTCTTCTATATCAAAATCAGAATGGACTACTGTACTACCTTCTAGTAGTACCATCCTGAAATCAGTCTTTACTTTCTCCTCTGACTTCTTTCTTTGTGTAGCTGGTCTTCTTTGAACACCAGATGTTCTAACTACTGAAGTTGAAGCTTCAGCAGTTTGAAACTTCTCTGGATTAGCAGCCCTTGCAGCCTTATATTTTTTTATATGTGTCCACCAATCTTTCTTCTTTCCATTTGGACAGTGAAGCTTTTGAACCATAACCATTAGCTACCAGTTCTTCTATCATCTGAGCTCTCTTGGCCTTTGTGTCTTTACTTGTTGCAAGTTTATCTGCAATAAGTTGAGCTCTTCTTGTCAGCTCTTCCACAGAGAGTCTCTTCAATGTGTGGGCTTTGATTTTGCTGTTCTTTGTAATGTAAGACATCAGTTGATTTCTTTTATCTTCTTCAGCAATCTGGTCTAGGCTAGCCTGCCTTTGGAGTTCAACTTCATAAGCCTGAAGTTTTTCTTCATGGCTTAGATCCAAGTCATCCCTTTCTTCTAGTGTTTTCCAGATCTGATCTTCTCTGGCCTTCTTTTGGGTTGCCACTAAACTCTTCTCAAGTAATTATGCTGATTGAGAGATTAGAGAAGGGTTTAGCACAGTCATTGTGGTAACTGTTGTAGTAGGCCTAGTAGGAGCAAAAGTTGGTTGAATGGAAGCAGTTGTTCTGGAAGGGTCAGTAGTTTTGGTTTTGGAATTGTTGACCTTTGATGGGTTGACAAATACTGAAGGTTTGTCAACTACTAAAGGATTGTCTTCAGTACTTTCTGGCTCTTCATCAGAAGTTTGGCCATCAGAGGTTTCTTCATTGTGCCCTTGGGATTCATCAGTCTTTTCAGCATCTTCTACTTCTTGAATAGAGATACCAAATTGTTGGGCCAGTTTCTCTTTTCTGGCTTGATCTTTTTGATCTCTTGCTAGGATAGCCATTCTTGCCTTTCTTCTGGCTTCAAGTGTATCCATAGGTACCTTGATTTTCTCCCCCTTTTTGGCTTTATCACCTTTTGAAGTTGAAGCTTGGGAGAAATGACCTTGAAGATGAGCAATCTGTTTGCTGTTGTGGTCAATTTTGTTGGACAGATCATTCATCTTCGTCTGTATCACTCCAAATTGGTTCTTCCTGGACAGCTCCAAGTTAGCTGTGTATGTTTGGAAGTGATTCTTGATGAGTGTGCTCATCATGTGGTAAAAGGGACCATCTGGGCTGTATAGCTGGTTCATGTCTATGCTTGTTTGCCCAGGGAATTGGGTAGGCATTTGTAGTGAGGGGTGTGTTTTTGGTTGATCTTCTTGTTGTACAGAAGATGCCACTCTAGGAGAATCATGGATTGAGTGGGCTTTAACCTGAGATGGTGTGACTAGCTTCTTGAGCTTAGAGACACCAGGTGCAGGACCTTCACTTGTAGCCGTCAATTCAGTAGTTTGGTGTTTTGAAACATCATCCAAGTCAATGGAATCATCTGAATCCCTGATTACATCCTCAATGAGGACTGTATCAGTTACATCATGAGCTGAGCCCAACTCATTTTTCTCATGTACCTCTTTTTCTTAGTTCAGAGGATTTCCTACCTCAGGCATTAAGCCTTCATCAGTAGTTGCCACAGTTGAGGTCTTAGCTATGTTACTTCTGTCCTCAGGTCCACCACTGGGTGGTAAATGAGTAGTAGCAGCCTCAAAAGTACCATAAGTTTCTAAGTTTGGGCTTAGAGACTCTGGTTCATCCTCATCTCTTTGGTTAGGGCTGTGAGTGTCCACATCTATGTCAATTTCTGAGGCTGTGTCCCTGTTATATGTGGTTGATGGGGACTGACATGTGTAGATGGGACTTTCTCTTTTAGCCCAGAGAGAAGTTTGGCTATTTCAATGTCTGGCTCAGAAATTTGGGGTGCTGGTTCAGTAGTTTAGGCAGTGGGTTCAGCAGTTTCAAAAGAAGAATCAATTGGAATAGTTTTTCTAAGTCTTTTTCTTTTGAAAAGGATTGTTATTGGTGCTCTTGGTGGGGTTTGAGATGGATGAGACTGAGAGGATGTTTCAGTCACATCTTTAAGAAGTGTAGGTTGCACAATAGGTTGTTCAGGCATCTCAACCTCCTGAACAGCTTTTCTTTTAGGTTTGGTGGGTTTTTGTTTTTGTATCTTGGTTTCTTGGCCTTTGGTGGAGTAGGTTTGGAAGATGAGGGTTCCATGGGGACTGGTTCTGGTTCCCCTTTGGTCATCTTCTGGCCAGGCAGCCTGTTTGTTGTGCCTTGAGTATGCTTGTGAGGTTAAGGGTTTTAAAGTTTCAGTTTTACCCACAAGCACCTCATTACCCAGTTCAGATATTATGCATTGCATAATGAACCTTGGATATAACAAAAACTTTTTCTTAGTGTTATTGTGATGTAACACCAACTCATTAAAGAAAAGTTTTGATGCCCTGAAATTTGTTTCATTCACAATGGAATGAAAGATTGGTTGAAAGGTTGAGGGCATCTGGTCATAAGACCCTGTTTTAGGACTCAAGCACATAATTATATAATGAAACAAAAGTTTATATTTTGGTTCAAAATACTTTTTAAAGATAGTAGCTTGTGAGAGAGTACCTTGATAACCACACTCAGTCATGGTTAGGTGGATTGCAGAGTTGTCAAACTTCTCAGGGGCATTCACATCATTCAACCCCAGTCTGACTGCAAGTATGGCCGGTGTAATGGCCATTTGTCTCCCTTTAATTGTTGAGTTGAGAGAGATAACTTCATCATCCACCATCACTGTCTCAGCATTAGCCCAGAACTCATTCAGAGTTTCAGGATGTATTGGTGGGTCTATAGTGAGAGCGGTGAAATATTGGGATTTGACGACGAGATCAATGATCTCATCGTATTGGGACCAGCCTTCTTGTTTTTCTAAGTAGGCTCTGAGATTGTGTCCCTGTTTGAGAACTAAAGCCATGTGGTTTGTGTGTGTGTGTATGAATCGAACAGTGTTTGTGTTGCAGGTTCAGGGGTTTTGAGAGCTTTCTTGAGAGAGAAGGAGGGAATTTTTGTTTTTGAATGGATAAGTGTTTGAAAAAAGATATTTATCAGAAGTTTTTAACTGCTTGGATCTTCTTTATTAGAAGTTTTAAACCGCCTAGGTTAAAAACCTCTTTATCAGAAGTTTTAAACCGACTAGGTCAAACTTCTGATGATGGGAAAAGTCTGATTTGCCCTTTTTGACTAAACTGCTGATGAAGAATTATCTTCATCAGTAGTTCCCATTTTCTCTTCAGCAGTTTTGAACAGCTGATGAGAAATTCTTTATAAATACTTTATTCATAACTTCTGAAGGTTGTTTTATCAGAAGTTAATCACTTTATTGAAAATATTCCCATACTGATGTTTTGTTCATCAGTAGTTTCTCTCTTTTCAGAAGTTTTTCAAATTTTTGAAAACAGATGTAAGTGAAAAATAAAAGATTTGTGCAGAAGAATAAAGAGAAACACTTACAAATTTAGCATCCCTAGCATGGATACTAACTTCTAAAATGTTGATGTGTTAAGGGGTTTAGTGAATATGTCAGCTATTTGATTAGCTGTTGCTACATGTTTCACTTCAATCTTGCCTTTTTCATAGCAATCTCTTATGAAATGATACCTGATTTCAATGTGTTTAGTCTTTGAAAACTGAACATGATTTTGAATGATGCTAATGGCAGATTTGTTGTCTACAAGCAATGGTGTCTTGGTCTCTTTGATTCCATAATCAAGAAGTTGATATTGGAGCCATTGTATCTGTGATGTACAACTTGCAGCTGCAATGTATTCAGCTTCAGCAGTTGAAGTTGCAACAGATGTTTGTTTCTTTGATTGCCAGGACACTAGACAGTTTCCCAAGAATTGACAACCACCAGATGTTGATTTTCTTGACATTTTACACCCTGCATAGTCACTATCTGAAAAAGCTGATAACTTGGTATTGCTTGAAGCAGGATACCAAATTCCAAGTGTGGGAGTTCCTTTCAGATATCTGAAAATTCTTTTGACTGCAATAAGGTGTGATTCCCTAGGAGCTGATTGATATCTAGCACAGACACATGTTGAAAACATAATATCTGGTCTAGAAGAAGTTAGATATAAAAGGGAACCTATCATACATCTATACATGGTTTGATCAACCTGTTTTCCTTGATCATCTGGTTCAACTTGTGTGGTTGGTGTCATGGGAGTGGAACATGATTTACAGTCTTGTAAAGAAAATTTGTTTAATAATTCTTTAACATATTTTGATTGATGTATAAAAGTTCCATTTGTTTGTTGTTTAATCTGCAGTCCCAAAAAGTACTGCAGTTCTCCCATTGTACTCATCTCAAATTTTGATTGCATGAGTTTCTTAAATTCATCACACAATTTTGTGTTTGTTGAACCAAAAATGATATCATCAACATATATTTGAACAAGTAAGACATGATTTCCAACATGTTTTATGAAAAGAGTTTTATCAATGGCACCTCTTGTGAAGTTATTTTTGAGTAAAAAGGTTGAAAGTGTATCATACCAGGCTCTTGGAGCCTGTTTGAGCCCATAAAGAGCTTTGTCTAGTTTGTACACCCACTCAGGATGAGAAGGATCCTCAAACCCAGGTGGCTGACAAACATACACTTCCTCTTTTATCTTTCCATACAAAAATGCACTCTTGACATCCATTTGATAAACTTTTATTTTGTTGGAAATGGCATAGGCCAGAAATAACCTGATGGCTTCAAGCCTTGCAACTGGAGAAAGGTTTCATCATAGTCAATCCCTTCTTCTTGAGAGTAACCTTGTACTACCAGTCTTGCCTTGTTCTTTATTATAATACCAGCTTCATCTTGTTTGTTCCTGAAAACCCATCTTGTGCCAATTGGTTGCTTGTTTGGTGGTAAGGGACAGATTTCCCATACCTGTTGCTTGTTGAATTGAAGCAATTCATCTTTGAGGGCTTCCTGGTACTTCTTTGGTTCCAACTGTGAAATAAATGCTGAGAATAGACAAAAGTTGGAAAGTTGGTTTCTTGTAAGAACACCTGACGCAATATCACCCATGATTTGATCAAGTGGATGGTCTTTGTGTTCGATCAGTTGTTGTAAACCACTGACAGGTGTTGGTGGCTCATGTTCTTCAAAACAAACTACTGAGGTCTATTATATCTGGTTCAGCAGTTTCAGTGTCTTCAGTAGTTGCAGGTGCTGAAGCAGATGTTTGAGTTTGTCCTTCAGTATTTGTTGAATCAAAAGTTTGTGAAACTTCTAATGGTTTTGAGGTTGACTTAATGACTGTTTGAGGAGACCATGGTGCTGGATCCTCATCATCAAACCTTTGATCACCATAATAAGTAGGTTTGGATGAAGTGACAGTCTTTTCAGGTTCAAAGTGGAAGTTGTCAAGGTCAAAGAGTTCAGCAGGATGTGCTGGAATGAGAGTGTGTTTTGACTCATTGAACTTGACATTCAGTGTTTCTTCTACTATCCTGGTTCTTGAATTAAAAACCTTGTAGGATTTTCTAGTTGAGGAATAACCAAGAAAGTAACCTGAGTCAACTTTGGCAGCAAACTTTGAAATAGATTCCTTGATGTTCAAGATGAAACATTGACACCCAAAAGCCCTGAAAAAGGAGATAAGGGGCTTCATGCCATGAAGAACTTCATAGGCAGTCTTTGAATGTCTCTTGACAACAAGAACTCTATTTTGAACATAACATGATGTGTTAACTGCTTCTGCCCAGAAGTATAAAGGTAGGCCAGAATCAGCTAACATTGTTCTTGCTCCTTCTATTAAAGTTCTGTTCTTCCTTTCTACCACACCATTTTGTTCAGGAGTTCTGGCAACACTGAATTGTCTAATAATCCCTTTAGACAAACAGAAGTCATTCAGAGTTTTGTTCCTGAACTCTGTCCCATTATCACTTCTAATGGTTTTGACAGGTAGAGAGTATTGCTTCTCTACTTGTAGAATGAAGAACTTGATGATTTCAGCAGCCTCATCCTTGGAAAATAAGAAGAATACCCATGTAAATCTTGAGTAGTCATCAATGATGACTAAGCAGTACTTCTTTTTACCAAGGCTCATGATTTTTACAGGCCCAAATAAGTCCATATGGAGTAGTTGAAGACATGCAGTTGTTTTTGATTCTTCAATAGACTTATAGGAGGACTTATGCTGTTTTCCCTATAAACAGGATACACAGTGTTCTTGACACTGGTATACTTTTAAGGGTAGACCTCTGACCAAGCCCATTTTTGTGACTTTATTTATGGTTTTAAAGTTCACATGGCCAAGTCTCCTGTGCCAGAGATCAGTTTCTGAAGTTGATGCCCTTGAGAAGAAACAGGCAGTGTTGTTCAGTACTTTGTCTTTTTCAATGTCCACTGCATAGACATTGCCACATCTTTTGGCTATTAACAAAGTATGATCTTCAATGATCTTCTCTATCAACTTCTGGCCTTCTGGTGATATGATCTTGCATGCTGTCTTTGTGAAAAAGGAAGAATATCCTTTATCACACATTTGTGACACACTTAGCAAGTTGTACTCAAGGTTTTCAACCAGATTGACCTTGTCAAACTGTATTTTGCCAGAGGAGACATTGCCATGTCCTAGCACATATCCCTTAGCATTGTTCCCAAAGGATACAGATCCATCTCTTTGACTGATAAAATTGTTTATCAGGTATCTGCATCCTGTCATGTGCATTGAGCCTCCACTGTCTACATACCAAATGCTATTCAAGCCTCTGGAAACTCTCTGCACAATATAGCAAATTAGTTAGATTTAGGAACCCAAGCCAGTTTGGCTTTGGGTTTGCTCTTGAGAACATTTACAGTTTGTTCTTGACCAAGTTTAGAAATCCATGTCTTTTTGGCAATGGATTTTGCATTAAGTACAATGGTGGTATCCTTTTGAGGACCACCATCAACTTTGGTCATCAGTAGTTGTACCATGTTCATAAGATTTTTAATCTCAGCGGTTTGTGAAACTGCTGATGATTTAGGTCTAACTACTGAAGGAGAATTTTGAGAAAAAGACTTTTGTTGAGATTTTGTCTTTTTCTGAGAAAGGGTTTTTGCTGGTTGTTGTTTCTTGGGAGAAAAGGTTTTTACATAATCATTTTTGATTTGTTTCCCCACAACCAGTTGTTGATTTTTCTTATTGAACTGAATACCTTTTCTATATCTGCAAAATTCTGTTTTGTGGTTGAACAGACCACAAATTTCACATTCTTTTGTCTTTTCTTTCAAAGACAAGTCTCTGACTGTTTTGATTGGTTTTAGGTCATCAGTAGTTTTTAGGTTCTCAACTCCTGATGTAGTTGAAACTACTGATGGCTTAAAGTCAGATTTAATCAGTACTTCTGAAGAACTTTCTTTGTGTGATTTTAGAAAGTTTTCATGGAAAGATGTGCATTCTTCCTCTTCAGAAGTTTCACCTGAAATAATTTTTCTCCCATCTTCAGTAGTTTTCGGAGAGAAATATGTTGGTGTTTCAGTGTGATTGTACCCTATGCCAAACCTAACATTTGAGGCACTTTGTTTGTTTAGCAATAGTTGGTACCCCTTACAAGATTCCACCCATTTTTCACATGTGATCCTGGTGTCAGCAAGCTCTTGTCTGACATTTCCAGGTCATTTAGCATGATTTTAATTTGTGCTTGGGTTTCAATAGCAGTGTCAGTTAATTTAGAAACTTCTTTTGTTTTAGCATAAAGTTTTCTTTCTAAATCACATTTCATCTGAGTGAATTTTCTCTCAGAGTCATTTGCCTTTCCTTGTAAGTGAATATTGGTCTCTCTTATGAGAGCAAAAGATTCTTTGCATGAATTAGAACAAAGTTTTGTCAAAGATTCTTTAGATACCTGTGACAAGGCAGATTTTGAGGTGCATCCCTCAAATGCCATTAAGGCAAAGTTCTTCCTGCCATTGTCAGGTTCTCCCCAGTTGATGTCAAACATTTTGTTGTCTGCATCAGGATTGCACTCTGTAGTGTCAAAAGGAAGACTGCTCCAGTCAACATACCCTGAGGTAAATAAACTTTGTTGAGAGGGTTGCTGTTGCTGTGGAGGTTGTTGAGCAGCTGGAAAGGGAGGGATTGATTGTTGGCTCTGCATCTGTTGAGCAGGCATCTGTACATATTGTACTTGTGGCACATATTGGAGTTGTGGAGCTTGTGCCTGTACAAAATGTGCACTCCCTTGTGTTCCATTATTCCTGTTATAATTGGGGTTAAAATTGTTTCCAGACTGAGATTGGTTAAAGCCAGAGCTTCTACACTCTCTAGCAAAGTGTCCCAACTTTTGACACTTGTGACATCTAAGTTTAGATTTGTCAAAACCATTTTTTGTAGAACTGTTAAGTCCTGGAAACTTCCTTCCTGACCTTTTGTAAAATTTATTTGTTTTTAAACTTAACATGGCCAGTTGGTGCAAAATATCCATTTCTTCTAGGTCATCACTGCTTAAACTATTTAAGTCATCCATGATAAAACACATGTTATCAGCAGTTTGACCTAAATCATTATTGTCATAACCTGGAAATGATCTTTCAGATGAGATCCCAGCAGTTATGTCAATGTGGTCAAAAGATCCAAAACTATTTGAACAAGTCGGGGAGTCTTGTCCCAATAGTGTTGTACTACCTGGTAGATAGTCATCAGCAGTTTTACCAGAATTTTGTAACTTTTTCTTTTGATCAATTTCTCTCTCAAAAGTAAGTAATCTCCCATGAAGTTTTGTAAGAGTGAGGGAGCTAAAGTCTGGTGAAGATCTTAAGACTATTGAGTATGTTTCCCATTTATCAGGTAAAGACCTTAAAAATCTATGAAGCATAGATACAGTTGTATAGGTCTGACCATTTAGTTTTAGCACAGATATTAATGAGGAAAATCTTTCAAATTGCTGAGTTAAAGTTTCCCCATTAATGTGAGCAAAAGTTTCATATTGTTGAGCCAAGATTTCTCTGGTGTTGGCAATCACCTCTTCAGTTCCTCCAAACTATTCTTTTAGGCAGTCCCAAAGCTCTTTGGCACTATCACAATGTAATAGGCCAAAGTAGATTTCATTTGGGAGTGCCATTGCCAACATAGAGAAAGCTTTAGCATCAACCTCAAGTTTTAGGAAATCATCTTCAGTATAGTCTTTTGGTTCTTTTGGAATCTCTACTTTAGTTTCTGGATTAATTTTTACTGGTTTATGAGGACCATATATCACAGATTTCCAGCAACCTGTGTTGGTCTGTGATAATGTATGTCCCATTCTCCTTTGCCATATGTTATATTCATTTCTTACAAGCATGGAAGGTTTAGTGGCAGAACCAGTATTATGAGGATCCATTTTAAAGAGTATTGATTTGTCAAATATCTCTAAAAGTGATGGATGTTGATAAAAGTGAGCTTATAATCCTTTATTAAATATCAATAAGAGCCCGTGTCTGATTCTCAATGTGTTAGATTGATATGTTATCAGATAAACCAGGGCTCTGATACCAATTGTTGGATCAGTTATTGCTCTTTTAGTTGAACTTGCTAGTTGACACTTAAGTGTTTAGCAAGTTCTTGATGAGTGATAGCACAGCGGAATGTTTATAAGTTTAAAGCTACACTTATCAACAGGAGTTATTACTCCCCCTGGAATCAAGAACTAATAAATGATAAGTGTTTATTGAGAATCTAAGTATTGAATGAGAATGAAACACTTCGACAGATTCTCAATAAACACAAAATGGAAATAACAATAATAAGTGTTGAAGGATTTCTTGTATTAAAATCAATGTCTAAAACAGAGGGATGAACCCTTCTATTTATAGACTTTACAAATACATGAACCTTGCCAAAAGCAAGTTCAGAAACAAGTTGCAACAAGTTGCAGTCTTGGAACTTGTACATAAAGCAAAAAGAAATACTAAAGTAATAAACTACTGATATACAAAGGCGGTGGAAAAGATCTTCATGTAGTACTGATGAATGACAAACTACTGATGAGTAGTTTGTCTTCAGTAGTTCTTCAGTAGAAGTGTCTGGTTTAAACTTCAGAACTTCTGATGACTTTTCTTCTTCAGCACTTCTGAATCTCTTCTTCAGCAGTTTGATCCTTTGTCTTCAGCAGTTCTATACTTAGAGTATTTTGACAGAAGTGAATTAGACTAAGGTTTGCAAAAGTGGTTTCACCAATCCTTTTTGTCCTAACATAGTTTGACTAAGAACGTCAAGCTCATCAGGGCCAAGTGGCCGGTCATGTTCTACCAATTGGGTAGAAATTTCAGAATCAAGAACGTTGAAATACTGCCATGACCCTTGATCTTCACGCCGATACTCTGGAAACACGGTTTCATCTACCCATATTCGGCTCATGCCAACAGCAACCAGAGCCCTCTCCGGAATGAAAGTACATTCTGTAGGATTATTTGTCAAGGCAAGATACAATGGATCCTTCTCATACACAGAAGGAAGAAGGCATTCGTCAGCTAGTTTAGTCTTGGCCTCCGGATACCGAATTGAGCTCAGACGGGAAGAACGCGTTCATCAACAAAAAAGAATTTCTTTCTCCATTCCTTATCGCGAACACTTTGGGAAAAATTGTCTATACAAGACAACATACCGGGACGACGATCGAAGGTAAAATATTCCCTTTAAATTTCAAAACATACAGTACCCGAAAAATCTCCAGACGAGGTGCTCTACCTAGACCTAACGCACAAAACTCAAAATGGCGGATTTTTATTAGACCTAGAGGATGCAATTGGGAAATGTTTACCTTGTAATACGACAGCAAATCAAAAATGAAATTAGTGGCCGGCAATCGGAAATGGGAAAAAGTGAAGAACTCCCCATATAAAGTGATTTTTCACTCTTTCAGAGGAAAGGCCCGGTCATCTTTGCTAGGAAGCACCGGTCCCCATTCCGAAGGAATGTGATAGTCACTAACAAACGATGGGAACGAAGGCCAGCTACAGGATATCTCAGAAACGTTCATGACGGTGCGTGACGAACTTGCTTTGGGAGCCATTTTGAATAAGAGTAAAAACGGTTGAAATGATAATATTTGAATGTGAATATGTCTTCTTATACAAGAATTGCGGACGTTTAAAATTCAAAATAAAGAAACTGCCAGATGTCAACTCCCTAGGCACTAATACTGTTATGAGGGCGATTGATGTGACGGTTATCATAATGAGCACATCACGTGCCTCGGACATGCGGCACGAATCCCAATTTGGATTCAAATTTAGCTCTTTTTTTTATTTTTTTCACGTTTTTCCGTAGTTGTAATACAAAAAGTCTAGTAATATTCACACGTTGTTATCACTAGACTGGGGGACATGACGAGGTAGGGCCCAGATAAGTCAAACTGGCCCATACCACAGTTAACTTAAGCCCAATAGAGAAAGACCCAATTTAAAGGAGTCAAAGCGGTCAACATGATAGTCAAATGGAATTAAGATAAAAGCGAGATCTATGGAAAAACAATCAGGCAATGATTATCTCCTTTGGCAAAGAGAACGGACTAACAGCAAAACAGCAAACTATAAAAAGAGGATGAAAGGTAAAAGCAATCTCATCTCATCACTACCTCAATTACCATCACTATATTCTCTTTCACCATAAAACAATACTTATTCTCACGCCGGAGGGTGGTCACAGGATTACCCCCAATCCTGTGGCGAGTCCTAATGGTGTTTTCTCTTGCAGAAATAGCCTTCTCACTCATTTTGGACGATTTGGGAAGATCTCTTTGTATCATCTAGAAGATCCAGAGCACTAACCAGGTTCTTCTTCAAATACGATTTTTTCTTTCAACTGTCCCGTTTTGCTCAGGAGTATGTGGACAAGTAGTTTGGTGAATAATCCCTTTCTTTTGACAAAAAAGTTTCATTGAATCATTTACAAATCCCCCCCCCCCCCCAATTATCAAATATAAGAATTTGAATGTTTGTTTTAAATTGGGTTTGTATCATATTGTAAAAAGTAGTGAATTTACCAAAAACTTCTGATTTGTTTTTTAGAAAATAAATCCATGTCATACGAGTGCAATCATTAATAAAAAGAACAAAATATCAAAAATTTTGACCTCCAATAACTTCCACAGGCCCCCAAACATCAGAATGAATAAGTGAAAAGGGGGAATCAACTTTTGTGTTATTGAATTTATATGTATGTGTATGACTTTTAGCCAAAACACAAGTCTCACAATTTAAAGGTTTATTTGAAGGAAATAACTTTGGAAATAAAAAATGTAAATAACAGCTAGACGGGTGTCCTAATCTTCTGTGCCAAAGCCAAGCTTCTCTATCCATAGTCCCGTGTGCAAGCATCACGCTCCCATGTTGAGTCACTTCCTCCACATAGTATAATCCCCCACGTTCAGTGCCACGCCCAATGATTGTTCCCGTCCTGATATCTTGAAGGATACAAAAAGTGGGGTGCATCAAGACGGTACAATTTAATTCTTTTGTGACGTGGCTGATAGATAATAATTTATGTGATAAAGAGGGAACATAAAGACAGTTTGAGAGTTTTAAAGTTGGGGATATTTCAATTGTTCCTCCTCCTTTTACAGGAGCTCCCTCCCCATTAGCGGTTTTAATGTAGTTAATCCTAGGCTTAGATTGCAAAACAATATCCGATAAATCAAATGTCATAGTAACGGTAGCACCACAATCAAATATCCACGAGCTATCTAATTTTCCACAATTTTGAGCAATATTAACTTGTCCAAGTTTTTTGCTAGTCCTCCTAGATTCCCACTAGTTTTAGGAAAAACTTTAGTAGGTGGGTTTTTTTACAAAACATTGACAAGTATCATAATGTATATATCATAATTAAAAAACATAAAATCAATTAAAAAAGGATAAGAAGGGTCTGAGATAAAATCCCAAGACCCAGTACCTCCTTCTTCTTTCTCAGAACCACCGTAGGTGGTGGTGACGCCGCCAACGCCACCGTTCATCTGCTCATTTTCGCCTCCCTTTCTTGTTTCCTCTGCGAGCCCGATGGTGGCAACAACTTTTTTTCCTTCTTTGCTCCCCCTTTTATGGTTGTCCGTCCACCATTCTGGATACCTGATGAGTTGAAAGCACTCGTTTTTGGTATGTCTAGTCATGCCACAATGGTCGCATTTTAGCTTTTTTTTATCGATCCAAGATGATGATCCATTTTGTTTTTTACTGTTTGCTTTTACATGAAGATTGACAATTTGAGGTTTGTCTTTCCCGCTATTATATGTAATAACTAGAGTATCCCATAGCGATTTTGTTGTAGAGAACTCGGTTAGGTTGCTAGCAAGCACCGGTTCTATGTTTTGTATCAGCCATGAATAAACAACCAAATCGTCATGTTCCCATTGTTTGAAGTTTCCGTCATGTTTTTCTAGAGAGTTTGAGGTTAAATGTTGTAACAAAGAATTTGATTTTTCGCCTATGGCAACCCGCATCATCCGGGTCCATAGTGGTAGTTTTGGTTATTAAGTTTGAGATTTATTTGAAGGTTGTCGGATAAATTGGGTTTTGAGGACCGGGAAAGAACACTCGGTAAATGATGAGCAGGTCGGTTCGAGCGCTGCTCTGATACCATGTTTTTAATACAAGGCAGCACAGAGAATTGAAATCATTGTATTGATTGAGAATTGGTTGTTAATCCGTTGTGTCGTTCTTACAATGAAAAAGAAATAATAAATAGATGGAAGAAGGCAAGGGACCACACAAGGAAACAAATAAAATAAGGCAAGTAGGCAACGGTCACTTTGACTTGATGTGGGGAAAGTGAATCGAAAGATATCTTTTATTTTCTAAGGATATCTTTATTTTCTAACAGTGTCATCGTTCCCCGGTATCTTACGCAGGAGGCGAAAGGAAGATACATTAGATTTAATGATCAGAGAGATCATTCATGGAATAACAGAAGTAATCAGATCATGATAAAACAGAATGGTTTTACAAAGGCAATCATGATAAAACAGAATGGTTTTACAAAGGCAATCAGAGTTTAAGACCAAGAATGAAAGAAGAATGATGATTATTGATCAAGGACCGAAAAGTTTGAACCATTGTTTAAATCGGACACCGGGTTAACAATTATCAAAGACAGAAATCCTTCACAACATGAACATATCAGTTTCAATCGACCGAGACGGCGCTAACCCGCTTCAATCTGGATCAAAAGCATCCGGAGAGTCGAAGTCAGAAAATTGAAATTTCTCAACCAAAGAAGGAACAAGGCTGCAATAAAAGATGAACACGAACAGAGAAAACAAGATTAAGAATTTCTTGATTAGGGGTGAGAATGTTAGAAGATTATAATCAAGAAATTAGTGTTTATTATAAAAGTCAGAATTTGACTTTAAAAAGTCAAACAGGTTTAGGCGTCAATATTGTAAGTTATGTCGGTTAATTAGAACAGTCATGTCGGTTAGATGTAGCGGTTTAATAACCGTCTTTGTATGGGTATAAATACCACTCATATGTATCATCTCATGTGTGTGGAATAATAATATTAGTTTGTGCATATCAAATTCTCTCCACCCTCTGTTCTATATTCGCGAGTACCTGCATCAATTGTGATGCATACTCCTATCATATTTCACGTTCATCTTGATTGATCCAAGATCCGAAGGGGCCTCAACATAATTTACTCCATTATTCTTAACCTTAAATAAATTACTAAACTTCTAAATAACCAACTAATCCGCATCCAAATCCATGACCTATAACCAAATTAACCCCTACTTGATCCGAAACATCAAGATTAATCCAACAAAATGTGGTATCTAGTTTTGCATTGAATCATGTGCATCAATAATTCTAATCATATTGGTTGAACATGTGTTGACGTTAAACAGGAATTGTTGGGGTCATTTCGGTTTTCCCTTGTCAGAAGTCCCAAGTACAGACCACAAGGTCTTGGGACTTTATGGGAGTTTCACAAAGCATCGAACGACGCCCTACTATCGAGAGTGACATTATAGTTGGTGTCATTGATACCGGAATATGGCCGGAGTCAGAGAGCTTTAACGATGAAGGATTCGGTCCTATTCCTGCAAAATGGAAAGGGGTATGCGATGGTGGTAAAGATTTTGTATGTAACAGGTCAGTTTGTTCAACGTTTATTAAACTTAGTTAGGTGGTGCAATTTTCAAAATCTAGATCGGGGAATTTGGGAAATAATCAATGGCATTGAAATTGAAAATTTCATAGTGAGGAAGCTGGAATTCTTTTATGTTCAATTGAGATCTAAAATCATGATATATGTTAACTTCAGGATCTCTCTATTTTTCTAAAATAGTAAAATGCAATGAATAGTTTATACTCAATATATAGCTAACAGAGACTGAACATTGTGTTAGACTATTGCATCACATAAGTTTATCATCTGTTATGGTCTTTTAATGCGATTTGGAAATTATAAGTGCTGTAAATGTCGTCAATCTATAGGAAGATAATCGGAGCACGTACATTTAGCATTCAAAGTAGGGATCTTTCTACCAGAGACGAAAGTGGGCATGGGACTCATGTTGCATCAATCATATCAGGCAGTGAAGTAAGAGAAGCGAGTTATTATGGTATTGCGGAAGGAATTGCTAGAGGAGGTGTTCCATCTGCAAGAATTGCTGCATATAAAGTTTGCAGTCTAGATTGCTATGATACGGATATTTTGACCGCTTTTGATCATGCCGTTGCTGATAGGGTTGATTTGATATCAATCTCCATTGCCTTTCAAGAGGCACGTGAACTTACTTTTGACCCAATTGCAATTAGGGCATTCCATGCAATGGAGAGAGGAATTCTCACAATGAATGCAGCAGGGAATGAAGGTCCTTATTTATACTCGATCAAGAGTTATGCTCGATGGATCTTAACAGTGGCGGCAGGTGATACTAACAGAAGAATTATTGATAAAGTCCTTCTTGGGAAAGATGCAGTTATTGTGGTGAGTAGTTCATTACTTCCTAGCTATCTTGCATTTTGGGTCTTAAACTTTCACTTGTGAAATAATTGATTGTAGGGTAATGCTATTAATGCTTTCCCACCAAGTGATGAACCGTTGTCTCTTGTTTATGGGAACGAAGTGACAAATAATTGCACTGAAACTGAAGCAAGGTAAAACATCTTTCAAATGTCTGTGTTTAAAGCCCAACATTCTATCAAATTTTCAAATTATCAATATACAAATAAACTGGAAGGAATAGGAATGACTAATCATTTTTTTGTTTATAGGAACTGTCTTCCAAAATGTTTAGAGAGTAGCTTGGTAGAGCAAAAGGTAATTCTCTGTGATCAGAACAAGTACATAAAGGCGGTTAAAACATATGGAGCCCTTGGTTGTATCGTGCCATGTTCAATAAGTGATAATTTCTCTGCGGTCATGCCATTTCCCGTTGTAGCCCTAAGTACAAATCATTTCAACTTGGTCAAATCATACAAAAACTATACCACGTAATGTCATCTTTCTAACAACTTAACAACTTTATAATACAAATATATTATTTAATCAAACACCTAATTGCTACTTTGTCATTTGAACAGAAAACCTGAAGTGCAAATCTTAAAAAGTGAGATAATTCAGAATCCAGGTGCTCCTCTTGTTGCTTCATTTTCTTCCAGAGGACCAAGCCTATTTATGTCCGACATAATAAAGGTACTTTTTTCTAAAAAAGCAATTAGCTCTAGTTGTCTTAATTTGGTAATAACAACCCCCCCCCCCAACACACACACACACACTTATATTATGAGATTAATGAAATATGGCATGTTCTTATAGCCGGATGTAGTAGCCCCTGGTGTGGAAATTCTAGCGGCTTTTTCACCAATAGCCCCACCATCCGGACTTCCATGGGACATGAGTTCTGCCAGGTTTAGTATCCTATCTGGGACATCTATGGCTTGCCCCCATGTCACCGCTGCTGTAGTTTTTGTAAAGTCATTTCACCCTGAGTGGTCTCCTTTTGCAATAAAGTCTGCCCTAATGACTACCGGTAACTTATCTCTTGAATCTATTCTGACATTAATTTCCACCAAGTGAGATTACGGTAACTAATCATTGATACATGTTCAAATACGAGTTTCATTAATGATAAGCAACTAGTATATGCTATAGAATATGATTTTGTGTTTTATTCCTTTTATATGAGTGTGAGCATGTTAGTATATCCAAGCATCATGATCGGTTGTGTATTAACTAATATTACCATCAATCACTTGCATGTTTCAATATATTTTGGGAAGATGCAATCAAGCACTCACACTTAGTTTTTAAAATAGATTGAATCTTGTTTTCATGAATATGTGGAATTCTTCCTGCTATATGAATGCTTAAACAATTAAATAAAAAATAGAACTGTCATTTAATTTGTTATTGTTTTATTGTGTCAGCGTGGGAACTCAGTGGTTCCGTCCACACAGAAGCCAAATTTGCGTTTGGATCTGGACACATTGATCCTCTAAAGGCCACAAATCCGGGCCTTGTCTATGAAACTTCTTTCCAGGAGTATCTTAGGATATGGTGTAACATATCTCAAATCGCAGTAAGTGCGATCCCAACAAATGCTAGTTGCCCTATGACATTGACGCCTAAAGATCTCAATTACCCTTCGATGGCGGTTCATCTAGACATGAAAAACACATTCACGGTGTCTTTTCATAGAACCGTAACAAATGTGGGTCACTCTAATTCAACATATGTTGCATCGATTGAGGGAGACCACTCAAACATGCATATAAGTGTGGAGCCCAACACTTTGCACTTCACGGCACTGAACGAGAAAATGAATTTTGTGGTCACTATTAGGGGAGAAGAATGAAGCCATTTAAGATTAAACATATGTCACTGTTGTGGACAGATAGTATTCATAGAGTAAGGAGTCCTATTGTATTTTACACAACGGGAACATCTGGTGGAAAAAGAACATTAGTTCCATCGAGGTTTCACATGACATTTGTAATCCTTATGATAGTGATTCTTGTGTAATAAGACTATCACCATTGGTTTTTCATTATTAATCAAATATTATTGTTCTTATGATAATAGAAGTAAGTGTCATTCTTTTTCAAGAACAAAACAAAGGATTCCATTCCAAATTTTCATAAGCCAATGTTTTAAAAACCGGTATATATCAGCCGGTTAAGCCCCTACTTGGTTGAATCTTTGACCTAACCAATAAAACAAAAAATAAATATAACAAACCATTGTTTGTTCTCACTTCTCTATTAACAAGATTAACGGTTCAACGTATACCACTCTAGATTTCTTCTTATTATTATTGTTGTTGTTGTTGTTGTGGTTGTTGTTGTTGGTTGTTGTGGTTGTTGTGGTTGTTGTGGTTGTTGTGGTTGTTGTTGTTGTTGTTGTTGTTGTTGTTGTTGTGGTTGTTGTGGTTGTTGTGGTTGTTGTGGTTGTTGTGGTTGTTGTGGTTGTTGTTGTTGTTGTTGTTGTTGTTGTTATTGTTGTTGTTGTTGTTGTTGTTGTTGTGGTTGTTGTGGTTGTTGTTGTTGGTTGTTGTGGTTGTTGTGGTTGTTGTGGTTGTTGTTGTTGTTGTTGTTGTTGTTGTCGTATCCGTATCTTACTTTCCTAAATGCCTTCAGAAGTTTTATTAATTTTTTAAATTTTTCTGATTGTTTTAATTAGTTTTTTTGCGTGGAAATTTTAAGGCTTTCCTTTATGAAAACTTATCATTATTAGATAAGTTATAACACAGCAACCGGAAGCAAAACGGGTCATAGTTAAAAATATGTAATAAAAAGGTTGAATTGAAGAAATCAAGCCATGTAATCTAAACATAACTGTAATGAAATCATAAAATAAAATGTTAGTGAAAGATGGGTTTAAAAGCTTCAAAGCAAGGCGTGTTAACTTATCAAACGATTATTTTTCAATATAAAAGTAGAACATAGTTATTTTTTTCAATGGTAAACAACTTGTTAGATAAAGGGCAAGTAAGACGCTAAAACCCCAAACATACAACCAAAGAACAAACCTCACAAGTACACCAATAAGAAAGAGCATAGTTAATGTTGTAAGTGTTGGGGCCGTCTATAATAAATTGAAAAAAAAACTAACCTTATTGGAAGCCGCTGGCAAACTAACTCTCACAACGAATAGGCCACTTGTTGTGGAATCCCCTATAAGTAAACAATGACTCTAAAAGTATAAGTGCCTCCAAGCTATCAGATCCTTCAAAAACGACATCAACAAATCCATTGCCACTCTTGAAATCTGACCTGTTAATATATGCTGAATCGGCAAAATGGAATAAAGACATTAATGTCAATCTCGCCAGGTCGTCCAATTGATCTGCAAATGCTTTTTGGTTCATTTTTATAGTTATGTATGGAAACTTTATGTGTTAATTATGATTACAAGAACAATATTATCGTAAACTTAATCCAAAGCTCTGAATAAAGTGATTTAATAAGTTGTATGCACTAAAAGTAGACTCTAGTTGACTTTCAACAATTCAACCTACTTGACCCGTCTCGTATTAACCAAGGTTATAACAGTGAATATAATGTCATATATTAACGTTTTAAATGTTATAAATATGAATAAACATAACCACAACTGTGACACCTGGCAACTTCCGATCTACACTGACGTGATTTTTATGATTAAAAATAAATATTTATTTCAAATATTGTTAATTATTAAGTTTCGGAAGTTTACTGACCGTTTTTACAATCGAAACTGCGACCGATTTAATTAATGTGATTTAAACGCGCGAACTGAAAGCACGCATCGGGTAACGAAAATATTTATATTTTTGCTCGGTTTATTGTTATTTTTAATTTCGAACGAAACCGACAAATTTTTATAATTAATTATGGTGCCTAAATAGAAACCGAGACGTTTTACGTTTATACTGGTTCGATACGCGGTACAAGTCACCTACCAACAAACCCTAGGTATAAAAGCATCATAACATCATCTTCTTCTTCTTCTCATTTTTCACCTAACACAAACCCTAACCACCCTCTCTCTCTCTCTCTCTCTCTCTCTCTCTCTCTCTAAAACCTGTTTCTCTATCTCAACTCTCTACTCTCTACTCTCTCTCTCTCTCTCTTTCCACCCGTCTCTCTCTCTCTCTCTCTTGCTGGATATGAGCCGGCCGACCACCTCCATTGGTGGCGGCGGCGACGTGGTGGTCCGGGGGAGCCCGAAATAGGCAGATACAGGGGCGGCACACGTTTTTCAAGGCAAAAAGGGGTCCGATGGGTTGGGTTTTGATGGTTTGGCTCGGGTCCGGGTCTGTTTAGGGCTCGGGTTCGGGTCAGGTTTGAAGATGGTTTGTGGCTGTGGTCATGGCGGCGCAGGACGATGATGATGGTGGAGGTGCTTGGTCGGGTCCGGTTGGTGGTGGTTCAAGAGGACAGCGGCGGCGGTGGTTTGTCCCGATGGGGCTGTTTGGGTACCGGTTTGTTTTGGGTTCGACACAGGTCATGGTTGTGGCTTGGTGTTGGCCGGAGATGGTGGTGGTTGTAGAAGGTAGCGGCGGTGGTGGTTCATTGGTCCGGTTCATGTCACACCCTCAAAATCCACCTGCGGGGTTTTACCACGAGGCGCGTGACAAACCAGGATCCAAGTCAACGGTCACAATAAACAACACTATATGAACACATGCATATTTAAAAACATAAGTTTGAAACCATTAAACAGTAGCGGAAGCTTTGTTACAATCCAAAATCCAAAAGTAATCCCAATTGTTCAACATATGAAAACATGACCCTAAACTAGACGCCGTGCAGACGCGTGCGCCCTAGTCCTGGAATGCTACCTTAACGACCTGAGAAAAACATGCCAAAAGTTACGTCAGCACAAAATGTCGGTGAGTTCACATGTTTTAATAAAAGTTACCAAGTTACAAAACTATACCAAGTTCCACATGTCCATACTATAAAACAATCAACCAAAGTACGCTAGCTAGGCGTATGTTCTGTTACTACTACGACCGGAAACCATTACTAGACACGTCACAAGTTACCAATGCTACAGCCCGAATAATGTCACAAGTCACAATGTTACAAGGTCGAGACAACATGCACCCGCCCGGCCCCCCAAGCCGATGAGTGGGGCAGGTCACGCCCAATAGATCTATCCACATTTCCCCCGTTGTGCTACACCGCACATTCATGGTTTCCCCGGGACTTAAAAGATCGTATAGTAACTCAAAATAAACCATAGTATGACAAAAGTTCTCAAAAGATAGTTCCACGCATGTTTTCTCCCCCAAAAGTAAAACCAGAGAAAGTGGGGCCGTGAACTCACCTTAGGTTACGTTACTTCGAAATAATTAAAATCAGCAAGCTATGCTAGCCCCGTAAGCGGCGACCTAACATATGACAGTTACAAGTACTTAGACTAATAACCCGTAGGTTAGTTAGTCCCTAGATGTCCAGACAATAACCAGGTTCGTTTGAAAACACGTTGACTGTTTAAACTGACCAAATGTACAAGACTCGACATCCCATTGGTGACCCGAGACTCTACGTGTTATACTTGTACTCTCAATCATACAATCATGCAATCATACTTAACATGCGTTAAAGTTCAACAAGTCTAACACATAGTTCAAACAGCACATAAATAAGCCCGAGCACGTGTTACCAAGTTATCAGGTATGACACGGGGTTCCTAGCATGTTCCTAGGTGTCAAATCGAGTCTCGGAGTGCCAAAATACACTTACAGCAGCAGTGCAGGCGATTAGGAAAAGTCAACTAGCGATTAGAGAGGTCAACAGGAGATTGTGGAGGCTAATCGCCCCTTAACATAGGCGATTAGGCCTAGTCTGGTGCTTATCATGCGATTAGGGTCATAAGGCATGCAATTCAGGGCTTAACTAGTGATTAGGATCACAATCGCATGAAATGAAGGCGATTAGGCCCCCAATCGCCTAACATACATGCGATTAGGCCTTCTTAGCAGGCGATTGGGCTCCCAATCGCCTATAGCATAGGCGATTAGGGTCCCCAATCGCCCTCAGCAGGGTTGTTCCGGTTTTTCGCGCGTTTAACCCCCCAAATCAGATCCGGAAACGTGTGGAAACACCAAATATCAATCATACAACAATATCAAACATATTTCAAGCAAAACCCCTAGCTTATCATCGTTCTACCAGCCCGAATGCAAGCATTTTCCCAAAATAGTACACTTAGCATGAAAACATCACATCAACATGCACAACTTTTACCCTAAATAGCAAATACTCAGATTTCATCATGTAACCACATTGTCCGATCATTCCCTACTGTTCTAGCATCATTCTACAACAAACCCTAACATCAAACAACTAGCAAAACACCTCATATCATATAAAATCACTCAAAGTCATTCAAATGGGTCAAAATACCCAATACCCACAATACACTTCCAAAACCATCCAAACTCCTTAGACATCATCATCCTAATATAAACAAGCTGTAAACACCTCAATAACACAATAATAATCCTTTTTGAATCATAAAAATCCTATCTTTTAATCATATTTAACACATACAACATGCATAATGGTTTGGACTTGTTTAAAAACGATTTTCATAGGTTTTCAAAGACACAAGGGTTTATAAATCAGGTCTGGACCTTTAGGGAGCAAAACACAATCATTCAAAGGTTTGGGGATGAAGAACACACCTTGGGTTTATGAGGAATTGATGTGTAAAGCTTGAAAATGGGTGTTTTGATGCTAAAACGTGTTCCAGAGGGTGTTTGGGAGTTGGGATATGTTATGGGACGGCTAGGGTTGCACTAGAGGTGTTTTGGAGGTCAAGGGTGGTATTTATAGGCGTTTATAGTCGTTTAAAACACGTCAGGCGATTGTGCAGCACCACCATGCGATTAGGGAGGCTAATCGCATGATAGTATAGGCGATTGGCCCTCCTTAGCAGGCGATTGGGCCTAATCGCCTCTTAACATAGGCGATTAGCCTGCCCAATCGCATGCTAAGCTGCACAATCGCATGCTAAGCTGCGCAATCACCTAAAATGTCATGCAATCGCGTGTAATCACCGTTTTAACATATGTAAACACGTATACACATACCAACAAGTCACATAAAGATTATACACACATAATCCACAGAAACAAACACGTTCTTACTCATTCACCAATCCCCAGGACTCGAGACTTGTGTTTTTACTAAGGTTTGACGACTCTACGAATCGTCAATCCTTGCATACCTGGTTTAATGGCTAACATCTAGCGGTCCTCTAGGTTGTAGTAACGACTCCCGAACCATAACACGACTCAACCGACCTAGTTAAGTATAATGTACGCGCGAATCGCTAAGGTAGAAACCCTGTTATTAACCTGAGTTTGCCGGGTGTCACATCATCCCCACGTTTAAAAGAATTTTCGTCCCGAAAATTAGCACAAGTCAAAAGAAAACGACAAAAAGATAGAAACCAAAAGAGAGAATTTACCCGAGTTGTCACATCATCCCCACGTTAGAAGGAATCTCGCCCCGAGATTCATTCAGCTGAAGTAGTAACATGTCTCGATTCAAAAGCGCGCTTAGGAAAGAGGTGAGGATACTTAGACTTCATATGATCCTCGCGTTCCCAAGTGTACTCCGGTCCACGGTTCGAGTTCCAGCGAACCTTAACAATACGGATCTTACTCCGACGAAGGCTACGAATCTTGTAATCGAGGATCTCAACAGGTTCCTCCACAATGCGAAGACGATCGTCAACCTTGATCTTTTCTAGTGGAACAATAAGAGATTCGTCAGCCAGGCATTTCTTCAAGTTAGACACATGGAAGACGTTGTGCACACTACCGAGCTCCGCCGGTAAATCAAGTCGATATGCCACCGGTCCAATCCGTTCCAGGATTGCAAACGGTCCAACGTACCGAGGGTTAAGTTTGCCACGCTTTCCAAAGCGTATGACGCCCTTCCATGGTGAAACTTTCAGAAGTACCCTGTCCCCAACCTGGAACTCTAAAGGTTTGCGACGTCGATCAGCATAACTCTTCTGCCGATCCCGCGCTGCTGCCAAACGGTTACGAATCTGTACGATCTTTTCCGAAGTCTCGTACACTAGCTCAGGCCCAGTGAGTTGACTCTCACCCACCTCAGCCCAACAAAGGGGAGACCGGCATTTCCGCCCGTACAGTGCCTCGAACGGAGCTGCCTTGATACTCGCATGGTAAGTGTTTTTATAGGAAAACTCCACTAACGGCAGGTGAAACTCCCAACTCTTGCCAAAATCAATCACACATGCCCGAAGCATGTCTTCTAAGGTTTGAATTGTTCGTTCACTCTGTCCGTCAATTTGTGGGTGGTAAGCTGTACTCATGTCCAACTGGGTACCCAAGGCTTTGTGTAAGGACTTCCAAAAATGCGAAGTGAAGTGAGAATCACGATCCGAAATGATAGAAACCGGCACCCCGTGCTTAGAAACAACCTCCTTAAGGTAGAGACGAGCCAAACGATCCATAGTGTCGGTTTCTTTAATGGCAAGAAAATGGGCTGACTTCGTCAACCGATCCACAATCACCCATATCTTATCACAACCACTAGGTGACTTAGGTAATTTAGTAAAAAAGTCCATCGTGATCCTTTCCCACTTCCATTCAGGAATTTCTGGTTGCTGCAGGAGACCAGAAGGCTTCTGGTACTCCACCTTGACCTTGGCACAGGTCAAGCATTTGCTCACGTAGGAGGCTATGTCAGCCTTCATGTTTGGCCACCAGTAGAGTACCTTCAGGTCTTGGTACATCTTGTCTGAGCCAGGGTGAATGGAATACCGGGATTTGTGAGCTTCATCCAAAACAAGCTCCCGTAGTCCCCAAATAATGGAACCCATACGCGTTCTGCGAAGTAGTGTAAGCCGTCAGGCCTTTGCTCGAGGTGTTTATCAGCACCGTGCATGGTCTCAGCTTTAAGGTTTTCCACCTTCAAAGCTTCTAGCTGCGCAGAACGGAGTTGGTCAGGAAGAGAAGAGTGGATAGTGAGTTGCAACGCCCGAACGCGATGTGGGTTTGCTGATTCCTTCCTACTCAAGGCGTCTGCCACCACATTCGCCTTGCCAGGATGGTACTTAATGGCGCAATCATAGTCGTTCAGAAGTTCAACCCAGCGACGCTGTCGCATGTTCAGGTGTTGTTGGTCGAAAATATGCTGGAGACTCTTGTGATCGGTATAGATGGTGCATTTGGTACCGTATAAGTAATGCCTCCAAATTTTCAACGCGAACACCACTGCACCCAACTCCAAGTCGTGGGTGGTATAGTTCCTCTCGTGAACCTTGAGTTGACGAGAAGCGTAGGCAATCACTTTCTCGCGTTGCATTAACACACAACCGAGACCCCGAATCGAAGCATCACAGTAAACAACGAAGTCCTCCGTGCCCTCAGGCAAGGATAGAATAGGAGCAGAACAGAGTTTGGACTTCAGCTTTAGGAACGCTGATTCTTGCGGTTCGTCCCAGTCGAATTTTCTATCCTTCTGAGTAAGAGAGGTGAGGGGTTGAGCGATCTTCGAAAACCCCTGAATGAAACGACGGTAGTAGCCCACAAGACCTAGGAATTGCCGCACCTTAGATGGCGTCTTTGGTGCTTCCCAGTCTTTAATTGCCTCGATCTTAGTCGGGTCGACATGAATCCCTAGTTCATTAACCACATGCCCTAGGAACTGAACTTCACGTAACCAAAAGTCACACTTCGAGAACTTAGCATAAAGTTGTTCCCGTCGCAAAAGTTCCAGAACTAAACACAAGTGTTCCTCATGTTCAGCTTTGTTCTTGGAGTAAACCAGGATGTCATCAATAAACACGATGACGAACTTATCAAGATAAGGTTTGCACACGCGGTTCATCAAATCCATGAAAACCGCCGGCGCGTTAGTGAGACCGAAAGGCATGACCAAGAACTCGAAATGGCCATAACGTGTACGAAAGGCAGTCTTTGCAATATCAGCTTCCTGCACGCGCAACTGGTGATAACCGGATCTTAAGTCGATCTTGGAGTAGTAGCTGGAACCCTGGAGCTGGTCAAAGAGATCATCAATGCGAGGAAGAGGATAACGGTTCTTGATGGTCACCTTGTTCAGCTCTCTGTAATCCACACACATCCGAAGGCTTCCATCTTTCTTCTTCACGAACAAAATCGGGGCTCCCAAGGGGAAGAACTCGGTCTGATGAAACCCTTATCCAAGAGTTCCTGCAACTGGCTAGATAATTCCTGCATCTCGGGAGGTGCAAGACGGTAGGGGGCCCGAGCAATAGGAGCTGCGCCCGGTACAAGATCAATACCGAACTCAACCTGACGATGGGGAGGAAGACCAGGTAGATCATCGGGAAAAACATCGGGAAATTCACGAACCAGAGGGATATCCTCGATCTTCTTCTCATCAGTAGAGGAAACAGAAAGAAGTGCCAAAACGGCCGAATAACCCTTACGAAGATACTTAAGGGCTTTCATGTTGGAGATGAGACTTAGCGGAGCACCGCTCATCTCACCATGTACCAAAAGAAATTCTCCATCCGGAGAGGGATCCGAATAACCTTGTCGAAACAAACGATCTCCGCATGATACAACGATAACCAATCCATGCCTACAACGACATCAAAACTACCCAAGGGTACAGGCATAAGGTCAATGGGGAAAGACAAACCCGACAACTCTAGATGACACTCCCGAAGGACACAAGTCGCCTCAATCTTCTTACCGTCAGCCAACTCAATCAAATACTTAGCCTTTAAAGGAACAGGCACTATATCTAACAATCGGCTAACTTCCAAAGATATGAAGCTTTTATCGGCACCGGAATCAAACAAAACAGTAACAGAGCGATTATTAAGAAAGAACGTACCGGTAACTGTGTCGGGATCCTGTCTAGCCTCCACGGCTCCAATGACAAAGGCGCGTGCATTCCTGCCACCGCCCCACCGTTCCCGTTACCGTTACCGTTCTTCACATTCTCGCCCTGCTTCAGCTTCGGGCAGTCCTTCTTGAAATGACCAGCCTCACCACAGTTAAAACAACCCTGTTTCCTCGAAGTCCCCTAAGCAGCAGAAGTAGGGACAACAGTACGACCCTGAGAAGACGAAAGATTCACCCTACAATCCTTGGCATGATGCCCCAACTGCTGACAACGGTGACAACGTGCCTTATCACAATTCCCCGGATGATGAAACCCACACTTGTTGCATTTAGGATGCTTCCCAGCATAACCACCCTGCTTTGATCCCGAAGATGAAGAGCCCCCAACATCTTACTTCTTACCCTGCTGTGACGGAGCTGACGCTGAACCCTTACCAACATTTTCCCACTTGCGCTTGTTACTCTCAGGAGCTTTGACAGTCGAACCACGGGCAGGCAGAATACCCTCATTCACCTTCAGATTGGTCATCCTATGAGCCGACCGAACCACATCCGCATAAGTAGGAAGATTCCCCGCAGCCACCAACCCTGCTATCTCTGGTACTAACCCCGAAATGTAGTGCTCGATCCACCTGTATTCTGGTACGTGCAAGTCAGGACACAGCACTGCCAACTCATTACGCCTCACAGTGTACTCTTCAATTTCGGACCCAACCATCTTGAGGTTCCAAACTTCATGTTCCAGCTTCTGAATCTCTTCCCAGGGACAGTACTCTCTCTTCAACAGCTGAACGAAATTCTCCCACGGCATGGCATAAGCCTCTCCCAGACCCATATTCCGAGTAGTAGAGTTCCACCAGGTCAAAGCAACATCCTGGAAGAGCGCGGCAGCATACTTGACTCGATCCTCAGGAAGACAGTTACACATCAAGAACACCGACTCCACCTTCTCCAACCACTTGAGCAAGCCTACAGCCCCCTCAGTGCCAGAGAAATCATGGGGCTTACAGTCCCGGAACATCTTGTACGTGCACATGACTGGGGGTGGATTAACAACACCACCTGAAACGAAACTGTTGGATCAGTGTTAGCTGCTCTTTTAGTTGAACTTGCTAGTTGACACTTAAGTGTTTAGCAAGTTCTTTGGTGAGTGATAGCACAGCGGAATGTTTATAAGTTTTATAGCTACACTTATCAACAGGAGTTATTACTCCCCCTAGAATCAAGAACTAATAAATGAGAAGTGTTTATTGAGAATCTAAGTATTGAATGAGAATGAAACACTTTGACAGATTCTCAGTAAACACGAAATGGAAATAACAATAATAAGAGTTGAAGGATTTCTTGTATTAAAATCAATGTCTAAAACAGAAGGATGAATCCTTCTATTTATAGACTTTACAAATACATGAACCTTGCCAAAAAGCAAGTTCAGAAACAAGTTGCAACAAGTTGCAGTCTTGGAACTTGTACATAAAGCAAAAGAAATACTAAAGTATTAAACTACTGATATACAAAGGCGGTGGAAAAGATCTTCTTTAAGTACTGATGAATGACAAACTACTGATGAGTAGTTTGTCTTCAGTAGTTCTTCAGTAGAAGTGTCTGGTTTGAACTTCAGAACTTATGATGACTTCTTCTTCAGTACTTCTGAATCTCTTCTTTAGCAGTTTGATTCCTTGTCTTCAGCAGTTCCATACTTAGAGTATTTTGACAGAAAGTGAATTAGACTAAGGTTTGCAAAAGTGGTTTCACCAATCCTTTTTGTCCTAACAATCTCCCCTGGATTGATGAAGCCAAAACCTTACTAATTCCTTATTGTTCATTTCTGTCCTTCACAATTTTCCATATTCCTTTGAACATGGAATTCTTGAGCTGGTTGAGGTGATCATCAGTAAGAGACCCTTTTCTTGGTTCCAAGTGTTGGATTGTGAGCAGGTCTTTGGTTGATAGTTTCTTCAGTTCTTTCATCGACCTATATTCCCTGCTTGTTTGATCTCTTCTTGTCACAAGTACTGAGTTGTTATCAGTAAAGGACCATCTAATGACTGGTACTTTAGACTTGTCAAAGTCTGCAGTGTAGGGAACCATGGTGGTACCCTGGGTTTCTCCTGAGTGTTGAATGTTTTCAACTTTAGTGACTCTCAGGTGAGATTCACTTCCATGCTGTTGTTCCATCACATTAGGTATCTGAAATGTAGGCAAGTGATGTTCAGTTACTACCTTGGTGTGCAGTTTGTCTGTGATGGTCTTCTGAATTTGATATGCAAAGGTGGAAGGATCCCTGAATTGTGTTAGCAGAGGCTTCTCTTCTATGTCAAAATCAGAATGTACTACTGTACTACCTTCTAGTAGTACCATTCTGAAATCAGTCTTTACTTTTTCCTCTGTCTTCTTTCTTTGGGTAGCTGGTCTTCTTTGAACACCAGAAGTTCTAACTACTGAAGTTGAAGCTTCAGCAGTTTGAAACTTCTCTGGATTAGCAGCCCTTGCAGCCTTGTATTTTCTGTATGTGTCCACCAATCTTTCTTCTTTCCACTTGGACACTGAGGCTCTTGAACCATAACCATTGGCTACCAGTTCTTCTATCATCTGAGCTCTCTTGGCCTTTGTGTCTTTACTTGTTGCAAGTTTATCTGCAATAAGTTGAGCTCTTCTTATCAGCTCTTCCACAGAGAGTCTCTTCAGTGTATGGGCTTTGACTTTGCTGTTCTTCATAATGTAAGACATCAGTTGATGTCTTTTGTCTTGTTCAGCAATCTCATCTAGGCTAGCCTGCCTTTGTAGTTCAGCTTCATAAGCCTGAAGTTTTTCTTCATGGCTTAGGTCTAAGTCATCCCTTTCTTCCAGATTTTTCCAAATCAGATCTTCTCTGGCCTTCTTTTGGGCTGCAACTAAGCTCTTCTCAAGTAATTCAGCTGATTGAGATATTGGAGAAGGGTTTAGCACAGTCATTGTGGTAACTGTTGTAGTAGGCCTGATAGGAGCAGATGTTGGTTGAATAGGAGCAGTTGATCTGGAAGGATCAGCAGTTTGAGTCTTGGAAGTGTTAACTTCTGATGGGTTGACAACTTCTGAAGGTTTGTCAACTACTGAAGGATTGTCTTCAGTACTTTCTGATTCTTCATCAGAACTTTGGCCATCAGAGGTTTCTTCATTATGCCCTTGGGATTCATCAGCCTTTTCAGCATCTTCTATTTCTTGAATAGAGACACCAAACTGTTGTGCCAGTTTCTCTTTTCTGTCTTGATCTTGTTGATCTCTAGCTAGGATAGCCACTCTTGCCTTTCTTCTGGCTTCAAGTGTATCCATAGGTACCTTGATTTTCTCCCCCTTTTTGGCTTTATCACCTTTGGAAGTTGAAGCTTGGGAGAAATGACCTTGAAGATGAGCAATCTGTTTGCTATTGTGATCAATCTTGTTGGACAGATCATTCATCTTCGTCTGTATCACTCCAAATTGGTTCTTCATGGACAGCTCCAAGTCAGCTGTGTATGTTTGGATGTGATTTTTGATGAGGGTGTTCATCATGTGATACAAGGACCATCTAGGCTGCATAGTTGGTTCAGGTCTATGCTTGGTTGCCCAGGGAATTGGGTAGGCATTTGTAGTGAGGGGTGTGTTTTTGGTTGATCTCCTTGTTGTACAGGAGATGCCACTCTAGGGAATCATGGATTGAGCGGGCTTTAACCTGAGATGGTGTGACTAGCTTCTTGAGCTTAGAGACACCAGGTGCAGGACCTTCACTTATAGCCGTCAATTCAGTAGTTTTGAGTTTTGAAACATCATCCAAATTAATGGAATCATCTGAATCCCTGATTACATCCTCAATGAGGACTGTATCAGTTACATCATGAGCTGAGCCCAACTCAGTTGTCTCATGTACCTCTTGTTCTTGGTTCAGAGGATTTCCTACCTCAGGCATTATGCCTTCATCAGTAGTTGCCACAGTTGAGGTCTTAGCTATTTTACTTCTGTCCTCGGGTCCACCACTGGGTGGTAAATGAGTAGTAGCAGCCTCAAAAGTACCAAAGGTTTCTAAGTTTGGGCTTAGAGACCCTGGTTCATCCTCATCTCTTTGGTTAGGGCTATGAGTGTCCACATCCATGTCACTGTCTGAATCTATGTCCCATGTTTGATGTGGTTGATGGGGACTGACATGTGTTGATGGGACTTTCTCTTTTAGCCCGGAGAGAAGTTTGGCTATTTCGATGTCTGGTTCAGAAATTTGGGGTGCTGGTTCAGTAGTTTGGGCAGTGGGTTCAGCAGTTTCAAATGAAGAATCTATTGGAATAGTTTTTCTAAGTCTTTTTCTTTTGAAAAGGATAGTTATTGGTGCTCTTGGTGGGGTTTGAGATGGATGAGACTGAGAGGATGTTTCAGTCACATCTTTAAGAAGTGCAGATTGCACAGTAGTCTGTTCAGGCATCTCAACCTACTGAACAGCTTTTCTTTTGGGTTTGGTGGGTTTTTGTTTTGTTATCTTGGGTTTCTTGGCCTTTGGTGGTGTAGGTTTGGAAGATGAGTGTAGTCCCGAAATACTAGATCTTGTTGAATGCAATAGATTGTTATCACTTAGAAACACCTATTAGTTAGGTGTTTCAAGTGATTAATCCAAGAAACAAAGAAAACTAGATGAATATTGAAAGACCCGACACACACAATGAATAACATGATGATTCCATATCTGATTTGAAGATGAATAACCTTGGAATACTAATAAGTACGCACCTATTCAAAGTGTGCTACAAAGATAAACTCCAAAACCCTAACCCCAATCCTGCACACATATCAGCTTTATATAGGCAGCTGATTGGGCCTGCGCACTTAAGCTTAAGTGCGCAGAGCCCGTGCACATAAGTGCGCAGATTAGGGTTAGATGACCAAAACTATGCTATAATTACATTCTAGGTCCTTTAACTTTAAAGCTATACAATAATCATTCAAAAGTCTCTATTCTGGTAACTGTGGTCTCAATATAACCCAACAATACTCCCCCTAGACCACAGCTACCAGTCTTCAATCTTCAGTCAACATCCACATCGCTTTCCTCCCCCTCAACCTGTGCAGGAGGGTCTTGTAAGTACAGTGTGACTGGATCTACTTCAGCTGCTGGAGAAGTTTGGATAGATTCTGTTGTAGTTCCTTCAGGATTAGCCACTGATGCAGGATCTTCTAGAAGTACCTCTGAAGCAGCAGTTTCTGTAGCAGCAACAGCTTCAGTTTCTGTAACAGCATCAGCAGCAGCAGCAGTAGCAGCAGCAGCTTGCGCAGCCTTTTCCCTGTCCTCCCTTTCTTTGTCTGCTGCGTTTATCCTGTCGACTATATCCAGCAGCTCACTCTTCAGTTTCAATGCCCTATCCACTGCCCTTCTAAACAGCACGGCTTCTTCAAACAATGTGTTTCCGGCACCAACATTGATCTGATTTGCAAATAGCATATTCAGATCTGACAAATTTAGTGCAAACACATCAACCGGATCCAAAATCCTCAACACCTCTGAATCGTTTTCCAGCTTGATGACCGCTTCACCAGTGTTGCTGTCATAGAACCATTTTATGAAGTTCCTTAGCATCACTGGAAGCTCGGGTCTGATCGGAACTCGTGTGACGACCTGAGGAGGGTCTATCACATAAGTTATCATCCCTCTTCCCGTTGCTGGATCGATTCTAGTCTTTGATATTCTTCTTCTGGGCTTTTGCGGCTTAAAGATCTGGAAGTCACTCTCACACTCTTTCCTGATAAAGTTTTCAACCATGGCAGCCTGGGAGTCAAGTGAGGGATTAAGGAATGGGGCCCTGCTAAGCTCCCTGATATCCCATCGGGGAAGAGATTTCAGCTCCTTCTGACCCTTGAAGTACTGGATTACCCCCCCCTCTCCTTTTCACAGCATACAGTCTCTTTTCAGCATCATACTTCCACGAGATAATCTTTTCCCGGTGAGCAGACCTGGTATGATGGATGTTCTGATGTAAGGCAGGAATGGTAATGGGCTTTCTTGGGAACCATGCTGCTCTTTCAGGGTCCAATTTGTGCCCATCGGATGTCTCATAAATAACCTCTTGATCTGTTCCCATCTCCACAAACCGCTCTGGCATTTCATCTTCGCTAACCTCGTCCACTTCACTTTCCTCAGCCGCTTTTTCTTTCTATTTTTCTGCCTCCAGAAACTTTCCGAAATCGAAAGTTTCATCAAAAGTAGCGCTAGGAGCATCAGTTAACTTTTTCTTCAAATCCTGAAACATGTCAAACATCTCCACTTGAACCTGATGTTGAAACTTAATCAGGTATCTTTGATCCTTTATCACTTTCTCCATTTTCTTGTTCTTGCCTTTGAGCTTTTTCACCTTCTTTCTTAGCTCCTGGTTATTGTGCACATCACTTTTCAGCGTGCAGATTTCCTTGGCCGCAACTTTACCTACCTCCTTCACAAGCTTCTCGTATAGTTCCTGATGCACCGGTTTTCGACGAGGTGCAGCAGGAGCTGATGAGGAAGGTTCAGCTGATCGGTGGGTTGGAGCTTTGGGGGCTGATGCGGCAGCAGTGGAAGGCCCTGGAGCTGAAGTGGCAGCAGTAGAAGGTCCTGGTTGGTTTGGTGGTTCAGGCCCAAACATCTGTTCTAAGATCGCTTCTCCCTCAATATCTTCTTGAGTCATAACACGGGGAATCTCAGATTCGGGCAGCTGATCTCTTCTTCTTTTCTTTCTTGCTTCCCTTTCAAATTCAGCCACTGCTCGTACATTTTCAGCGGCTTCAAGCTGTTCGGCTGTCAACGTGTCTCTCCCTTCCTGCAGTAAACCAGCTGGTCTTCTCTTTATGCTGGGTCTTGATGGAGCTGGTTCAGTCGCCACCCTTTTGCCCCTTGATTTTTCTAGGGCAATCTCTTCAGCCGTCGGCTGGGCTGAAGGAGTGGGTTCAGATGATCCAGGTGTAGGAGCAGCTCTGGATTGTGGTCTGGGTCCTGCAGCATCTGATCTTCGCTTCTTGATTTTGTTGTACAGCTCCATAACAACCGGATATTGCTGGGCCACGTACATGTTTTCTAGCATTGGTTCCCAGTCCGGTGTGTTGCACTCTGTGAAGAATCTCGCCCCTCTGGTGAATATGTATTCGTCACCGACAGGCAGACCCTCATGCTGAGTGTTTATCATCATCTGGACAAACCTCGGATACATAGCCCACTTCCCTGAACCAGCATCTGCATTCTTTACCATATAGTCGAAGATCATGCCAGACAGATTGAACACTTCGTCCTTGCAGATCTTAATCATAGCGGTCGCCCATTCAGCACTCACCGCATTGTATCCTCCCTTTCTGTGACATAGAGACATCAAGAATACGTGGCTGATAAGTCTCCAGTCTCTAGTAAGCTGACTCTTCTTTATGTCGCCTCTTTTGTCAAATTCACCCTTATAGCCGAAGATCTTGAATTGTTGGTGAATGTCAGCTTTAGACATGAATCTGAACGTTCCAGGTTGATCTTGCAGCTTTAGCACATTTCGAACCGTGTCCTCAGTAATGATCACCAGCTTGTTTCTGACAGTTGCCTTGATACGCTTGACCCTTGATACTGTTTCGACCCTAGCTGATCTCCAAAAGTCTTCGATGTGGGAGACATAAACTGGTTCAGCGTTCTGCACAGCAAATCCGACTTTACTGCGTCTTATCCAAGCCACGAAATCTCTAAAGTTGACATCCTCAGTATCGAGATTCATTGGTTGATTGTGCATGCCCCTAGGATCCCAGTCAAGTGCCATATGTTTAGCCAAGAGCACGAAACGCCAATTAGATCTCGGATAATTGACTTTAGACTTAAACTTACATGGACAACGAACTTAGACCTAGATCTTATTAGTATTTTTTAGATTTTAAATTTTAACGGTCATTGGATTAAGAATTGATGGATTTGTGTCATCGGTGTCAATGGTACGTTTGAATTTCAGTTGTTAGATTATTAAGGTCCGGTTTTGAGTTCGCAGTCCGTTCAAGTGTCTTAATAGTCAATATGAAAGATATGTTGTTGTTTAGAGTCCAAGTGTCCAAGAGTATCAAGTGCGCAGTCCAAACAGTCAATCAGTGTCATGTGCTCAGTCAAGTGCGCACATACTTGACTAAGCACTTGGTTAGTATGCAGGTCTAAGACAAGTGCGCACATAATAGCCCAAAACAAGTTCGCAGTCCAAGTCAATTTGGGCATGGTAACATCTTAGATAACCATTCAAGTCTGCGTACTAAGCAAGTACGCAGACACTTGAACCTTCGTTCAAGATTTCAAGTCCACAGTTATGTACGCAGCTAATTAGGGTTTCTGAGCACTTATATGACTATGAAACAAGTGCGCGGTCTCTATGAGACAAGTGCGCACTTGTTCATATGTCAAGTACGCAGATCTTCAAACCTTCAAAAACCCAATAATACAAAAACAACCAACTGATGCATCTTGATCATGCTATAATACCCTGTAAATTCAATCAATACAACATTAGAAACACAAGATCTACCTTAAACAGTAGATGAGAAACAATAACTGTGCAACGAGGTTTGATAAGATGTGATTAAGGGTGTGATTTGGTGTGATATAGGATGATGATGATGATGAACGGAGATGATGATGATTATGAACGATGATTATGATGATGATGAACTGTGATATGGGTGATTAGGGTTAGTAAAAAAAATTTGGATGATAAAACCTTTTGACCATTGTTGACCCAGTATTTATATACAAGAGTTAATGGGCCTGCGCACTTGAGTTAAGTGCGCAGGGCCCAACAAGTACGCAGATGCCAACACCTTTGGCCCAAAAGTTGAATTTAAGGCCCAAATCCTTTAGATAAAGGGGGTTTTACCAAATCTTACCTTCTGCATTCAAGATCATACTAACCATACCTGCCGGAACCCGTTTCAACTTCCCGTTGAATAGCTGCAGCCTAAGAACAATTGTCGGTATGCTTGTCCACTTAAATCCATGCCTTTTCTCTTTCAACATGTGTTTGGTGATACTGTTTATCATGTTTTTCGGTAATATTGACGAAAATTTTATGGACCCCACAGTGTGCTAGGTATTGGCCTACCGATCCTCAAGGTTAATTGAAATATAATGATGAGAGCTTCAGGTCTATGTTACCATAAGCAGAGAAGATGATCATTATCTTGATCAGATGATGAGAGCTTCAGGTCTATGTTACCATAAGCAGAGAAGATGATCATCTGATCGTTTGGTGAGCTATCTATGTATGTTTGCACGTCACTAACATTGCGTGTCTTTTCTGCTCAGTTTCAAAAATTTTGTTTTTCTTAGCCCCGCATTGGTAGCTTGCACTCTTAGGTGTCTTTTGATTTGCTTATGCACAAAATTTTCTGTGTCTTTTAATTTCTCAACCTATGTATGACCGGACTCAGCTTGTGCAGACCTAAAGCACAGTGGGAATCCAGCTTTCCGTGTAGATCTTAATTGTTAATCACCTAGTGGCAGTTTACTTGATTCCGGGCTGAATCTACCGACACATCGTTGCTTGAAGCCACAACATCCTCTGGGTCCTATTCACATGCTGACGAGATATGATTAGTTCCTATCATTTCCTGAATTAATGTTGCAATAAGAATAGACCGGTTCACTTTCTCCCCCAAAAATCTTGTTTTAAAGGAAAAGAAGATTTTTCTTTTTATAAAATATACACAATTTTTTTTTTTATTCAAAGTTGATCATCTCAAGCCATGAAACCAACTGATGAAACCGGGTTTTATCAAAAGCTTTTGTAAAGATATCTGCTTTTTGATCAGCAGTATCGATAGGCAACACCTGTATGTACCCTTTGTCGTGTGCATCGCGAATTGAGTGAATCCGAATTTCAATGTGTTTGGTTTTAGAATGGTCAATTGGATTCTTCACGATGTCACGACATGCATCATTATCAATGAAAATAGGTGTATGCATGACATTCAAACCGTAGTCCAAAAGCTGATTTTGGATCCATAACACCTGACAGCAACAACTGGAAGCAGCTGTGTATTCGGCCTGAGCAGTAGAGATTGACACGGTGGTCTGCTTCTTGCTCTGCCAAGACACTAGCCGGTTACCCAGAAATTGACAGCCACCAGAGACAGATTTTCTGTCTATCCTACAACCTGCATGATCACTATCAGAGTAAGCGATTAGATCAAAGTTATCGCTCTTAGGATACCATAAACCAAGTTTAGGTGTTCCTTTGAGGTAGCGGAAGACTCTTTTTACTGCAGTCTCATGCGATTGCTTAGGATTGGACTGAAAACGCGCACAGCATCCAACTGCCCACATTATATCTGGTCTGCTAGCTGTAAGATACATCAGGGAGCCAATCATTGATCGATATGTATGAGGATTCACTGAAGGCCCCTGAAGATCTGGTACAAGTGTTGTTTGGGCCGCAAAAGGAGTATTGGACGGCTTGCAGTCGGTCATGTTGAATTTTGCCAAAATGTCTCTTGTATACTTTGCTTGATGAATTAGAATTCCGTCTTCCTTTTGCTGCACTTCCAAGCCTAAGAAAAACGATAATTCTCCCATCATGCTCATTTCAAACTGAGACTTCATGATGCTTTCAAATTCCCTGCACAAATTTTCATCAGTGGAACCAAAGATAATATCATCAACATAAATCTGAACAAGGATAGAGTGTTTATTGACTTCTTTGGTGAATAAGGTCATGTCGATCTTCCCCCTTGTGTACCCATTCTGCAGCAAGTATGACGATAAGGTCTCATACCAAGCTCGTGGAGCTTGATGAAGTCCGTAGAGAGCCTTATCCAGTTTGTAATACTTGTTGGGATGATGGGGATCTTCAAAACCTGGGGGTTGACACACATAGACTTCTTCTTTGATCTTCCCGTACAGAAATGCACTTTTCACATCCATCTGAAAGACTTTGAAGTTCTTGTATGAGGCGTAAGCCAGGAAGATACGAATGGCTTCAAGTCTATCAACTGGAGCGAACACTTCCTCATAATCAATGCCCTCCTGTTGACGAAATCCCTGAACGACTAAACGAGCCTTGTTCTTAATTACCACACCTCGTTCATCCATTTTGTTGCGAAAAACCCATCTTGTTCCAATAGGATACTTTCCTTCAGGTAAATCCACAAGTTCCCAAACCTTTAGCTTTCTAAACTGATACAGCTCATCCTGCATGGCTTCAACCCAACTTGCATCTCTGACAGCATCTTCAATGCTGAAAGGTACCGTCTGAGATAAGAAGGCTGAAAGTGCAATGTTCAGTTTGTCTGCCTGATTTCTAGTAAGAACACCCTCAGAGATTGGTCCAATGATGTTCTCCACAGGGTGATCCTTAAAAGATTTAAATCCCATGTTTGGTTCTTCTTGAATATGGGAAGGCAGATTGGAAAGATGATCTGTAGGAGTTGACGAACTGGATGGATCATTTGCAAACTGTTGTGCTGAAGATGTTTCTTCTGAAGCTGGAGTAACTTTAGGAGATGTAGTGGTTTCAACAGTTGCATCACCATTTGTGGTCTGAAGGGGAACAATTGGATCAGCTACGAGTGGAGAGAAGCGGGTGGTGAAAGGTGCTGCATCGTCTTCTGATGAGTAAAGAGTATCTTCAAGAGGAGAAGGATCGGCTGCTTGATTTTCAGATGGTTGTTCATCAATGATGCTGAAATTGTTGAAAACAACATCCACGTCAAAGAACCAGTCAGGACCGGCTCCTGTATTGGTAGAGTTGGATTCCTGCCAATCAACATAAAAAGACTCGAGAACCATTTTGGTTCGTTTGTTGTATACTCTATAAGCTTTTTGACTTGAGGAGTATCCAACAAAGAAACACTCATCACCAACTGCATCGAACTTCATTATGTTCTCGAAATTGTTAAGCAGCGTGCATGAGCATCCAAAAGGCCTGAAGTAGTCAATCAAAGGTTTTCTTTTAAAAAGCAACTCATAACCTGTTTTCCCGCGCGTCTTTACAATTAAGACTCTGTTAAGAACATAACAGGCGGTATTCACAGCTTCAGCCCAGAAAATGATCGGCAGTTTGGAGTCGATAAGCATGGTTCTGGCCGCCTCAATAAGTGTACGATTTTTCCTTTCAGCAACACCATTCTGTTGAGGAGTTCTCGTAGCACTGTACTGAAGATGAATTCCTCTATTGTTGCAGAAAGTCACGAAACTTTGATTCTTGAATTCGGTTCCGTGATCGCTTCGAATTGATCTAACTTTTGTCTTTATAATGTTTTCAATGAGAGGAACAAACACCATCAGAATCTCAGCAACTTCACTTTTGTATTCCAGAAAGTACACCCATGTGAATCGGGAAAAATCATCTGTTATCACCAAACAATAAGACTTTTTAGCTAGACTTTTAACACTAATAGGACCAAACAAATCCATGTGTAATAATTGAAGAGGTGAGTCTATAGTATTCACAGCTTTGGACTTATGCGACTTTTTGTGTTGTTTTCCTTTGGCACATGCTAAACATTTTTCAGAAAAGGGGAATTCCTTAGAAGGAAGACCTCTTACAAGATTTAGTTTTGAAAGCTTATTAATATTTTTGAAGTTAACATGTCCTAATCGCCTGTGCCAAAGCAGTGACTCTGACTCGGATGCTTTAGAAAGTAAGCATGTCATTTGACATTCAGACTTTGCATCCCTCATATTTATCACGTAAGTATTATTTTGTCTAGGAGCTTTAAGCATAATCATGTTGGTAGGAGGAATGAATCCTGGCTTTAGAAAGATGCACTCCATGTCATTAAATAACACTGAGATTCCTTTGTCGCAGACTTGTGATACACTCAGCAGATTGTAACACAATTCTGGAACGTAGTTCACATCTTCTAAAGTCAATGCATCAGAAATCACGTCCCCTATCCCGACTATCTTTCCACCCTTCTCGTTGCCGGCAAAAGCAACAAACTCTCCATCAATGAATCGATAGTTTTTCAGGAGTTCTTTCAGTCCCGTCATGTGCCTTGACGCCCCGCTATCAACGTGCCATAGATATCTCATCAGGGCAATCAACCACTTTTGTAGTTTATTCTGAAAAATACATAAGACAAGAGAAATATACAGATAAATATATGAGACACTATGTACAAACACGACTCAGACCACACTTTAAGTAACTTTTGGAATCCAGGTCTGTTTTAGTTTTAATTTGTCGTGATTTTCCCCCGACACAAACTCTTGCCTTTTCCAATTTTTTGTGACCTTAACAAAACTTTTTATGGTTTCTTGAAGATCTTTAATTTGAACTGCAAAAGATTTTTGGTTATTGGTATCAGTTTGTGGTTTGGGTTGCAAATGACATTTTTTAACCACATGTCCTTCATTTCCACATCTAAAACATTTAGAGTGTTTAGGTTTGATCTTTGAAGAAGATCTGGATGATGATGGTTGTGATGTTGTTCTTTTGTTGTTGCTTGAATTGAGGCTGTCTGTTGAACATGCTTCATCACTGTTGTTGTTGCTTGATTCTTCGTTTGTGTTGCATTCTAGCTCGCTGATGTCACTTTCTGTATCACTTTGTGATTTTTCAGAAATTGTGTTATCTGTTTCACTTTGTGATTCTTCAGAACATGACATATCTGTTGATGATGGTGTAAACTCTGGAATTTCTTCAGTAAGAAATTTCCCAAACCTGTTTCTTTTTAGTTCTGGAACAAATGGAGATGGTCTATATACATTTTCATTATCACAGAATGCATCATTAAGATCAACACAAACAGGCATAACATTTTCAACACAAACATCCGATCGTTTGATAGGATTCATCCTATCATTTGGGTCCACAACACCCTTTAAATCAAGTTTAGAGGTTAAAGTAATACAGTCATCCGGCCTAGATAAACTATTACAGTTATCCATCCTAGATAAACTATTACAGTCATCCAAATTAGTTAAGTTATTACAGTCATCCGAATTCAAAGAAATGTTTGACTTATCATGGCTCCAGATGAACCAATTCACTGTGGAGTAATTGGCACCTGGGTGACCTATCCCCATTGTTTGACCACCACAACTGTCATCATCGTCCACCTGATCCTGTTGGGTCATATCTGCACTACTTTTACTCATATTAGAGTGTGACTCAGATGTGACACATTCTTTTTCAAAAAGATCATTTTTTGGATGTGGTTTTGGAATGGGTATATATTCACTTTTGCTCAAGGGTAAAAACAGAGATTTTACAATTCCCTTTTTATCCTTATACCCAATTCCATCTTTGACAAAAGATTTCCTTGAACAATCAAGGATATCAGTATGAGCATGCTTGCTTACGTTCCATTTGTCCACAACAATTTGGAGATGATTGGTTTCATTTCTAGATTTTTCTAATTTTTCAGTTAAGTCATTTATTAAAAAATCTTTTCTGAAAACAAATTCTTTTAGAGTGTGCATTTCAGCAATTGTTGCATTTAACTTTCGCTGATAGGCTAACTCATTTTCTTTCATTTCAGTATTGATTTTTCGTATGTCATCCATTTCTCTTAAAATTCTCCTATTGTGGGACAAACAGTAAGCAACGGCTGTAACACACCTTGGTGAGCACAGCTTTGATTTTATTTCGAGAGGAATACTTACCAGGTCTCTCTCTTCAGCTTTCTTCTTCATGCTCTTTGATTGCTGATCGTCCTTGCTTGTGGAAGTCTTTTCAGCTACAAAGGCTTCCTCAGCAGCAGTCTCCTTCCCTTTGTCCACACTCAACACGCCTTTTAAACCAGCCTTCTCCATCTCTTCTCTTTTTGGCATTTCAGCTGAGGACCCCTCCAGAGAGCTCACACCAAGAGGTGACTTTGTGCAGATCTTTGCCATCAGTGCTTTATTAACTTCAGCTTCTGCCACAGCGACTTCCTCTCCCCAATCGAAATCCTGAACCACAAGCGCCTTCTACTGGTTGACTTCTCCTCCTTCTGTGATTGCCACCACTCTCTTTGCTGGTTTGGCTTCAACTTGATTCAGAGTTGGACATTCATACTTGAAATGTCCGAGAGTTTTGCAGTTATAACACCTGATCTTAGATTTGTCAAACCCAGCTTTCCCCATGCCGACTCTTCTACCGGTTCTATCTTGAAACCTCTTCACCCTCAAAGTGATCATGGCCATCTGCCATTTCAAATCCATTTCCTCCATATCGTCTGGATCAACTTGATACATGTCCTCAGGGCTCATCATATCACTTTTTAGATCACCAGTCTTTAATGCTTCAAAGCTGGTCATGAAAGCGTTGAAAAGTTCAACGTGTTCAGTTGCCAGCTTTGTCTGTTGAGGATTGAGAGTTGACGGCTGAGGGTTAGTGACACTGGGTTGAGAGTATGGGACAGCTTTTCCTGAACTTGAACTACCACCAATTGTTCCATCAGCATACACGTGAGATGAGCTTGAACCCATGTTGCCCACTGGAGTCATTAACGCTAAGTTCTTCATTGCAGTGATAGGAACTGCCTTTGGATTGGTCTGATTCATCTCTCTTTTTGTAATGTCCATCTCAAAGGACTTCAATGTGTTGATGAGATCAGCCAATGTAGACTGGGCATCAAGATATTCTTTTCTGATTAGCATGCATTGGATGCTCCATTCTTTTGGTAATGAATCCAGCAGCTTCTTGATAGAATTTCTGTTGTTCACAGGAATTCCAGCCTTCTTCATCTTTGTTAACATGCTCATAAACCTATCAATGTGCGAGCTCAGACTTTCCCCACGAATGCTACCGAACATATCATATTCTTTTTGCACCATGTCTTGCTTGTATTGGCGCATCTCTTCATTGCCTTCGTAGTATTCATTCAATGCAAACCACAGATCATGTGCCGTTCCATACTCTTCAAACATGTTGTAAACATCATTAGATAGGGCCATGGTTAGAGCACCATAAGCCTTATGATCTCTTTGAAGTAATTGTTTGTCAACATCGGTATAGGTTGTTGGATCAGGGTTGAATTCTTCTCCAGTGGCAGTGGTTCTCATGGGAATGTGTGGGCCCAACTGGATAGCGTTCCATTGGGTGAAGTCTGTCACGTAAAAGAATGACCTCATTCGGTTTTTCCAAGTCCCGTAATCTTCAGCACCTTTTAACTTAGGTACTCTTGTAGTAGTTCCGGTTTCAAGGTCTTGTTGTGTTATAGGGTTAACAGTTGATTGATTATTGTTACCAGCCATGTTTTAGATGAATTTTAGAAACGTGGTTTAACAGATTTTAATTATCAGTCCAAAAGATTGTCCAAGTCCGTAAGTACACAGCAAGTTCGCAGTTAAGTGCGCAATTAAGTTCACACTTAAGTTCACAGCAGTCTGGATCAGTATGCAGCAACCTGTAAGAATATAAACAGCCTTGTCAAGTTGTAGTCTTAGTTAAGTGTGCAGCTTGGAAGTATACGTGTGGCTATAAGTTCGCAGATCAGTCAACACTTGGGCATTATAAGTGCTCAGTGTTTACTGATCAGCCTGCGCACTAAATTAAGTGCGCAGACTCACTTAAACTCTCGTTTAAGATTTTAAGTTTGTAGAAACCCTAGCCAAGTACTCAACACTACACCTTCAGTAAGTGCGCACAAATCCAAGATTTCTGTTTAAGTATGCAGAAACCCTAGATAAGTACTCAAGACAATGAGATGCTATAAGTGCGCAGAGATCAACTTAGATGAACAAGTGCGCAGAGATCAATTTAAATGAATAAGTGCGCAGAAACCAAATTCAAAAGCAAGTGCGCAGAAAATTCAAATTAAAGTGTGACTAGTACGCAGAAACCAAATTCACAAAGCAACAAGTGCGCAGAAACCCTAGATGCGTACAAAATGACAAGTGTGCAAAATCTAATCCAAGTACTCAAACTAAGAAACAAGTGCTCAGCTTATGAGATATGTGCGCAGGATATATGAAATAAGTGCGCAGATACGAGCTGTAACAAACATAAAATTCAGCTGACTCCTTTCCAAACCATTTTCTGATCAAAATAACATACTTTAAACATTTAGAAAACACGATTTTCACAAAATTTGAAACCAAAATATGAGAAAAACACCTAAATTTTAAAGTTTACAAAGAAAATAATCTTGATAATAAAAGCTTAACAAGATGAGGGTTTTGGTATCTTAAAGTAGATACAATCTAGAGCACAATGGCTCTGATACCAAATTGTAGTCCCGAAATACTAGATCTTGTTGAATGCAATGGATTGTTATCACTTAGAAACACCTATTAGTTAGGTGTTTCAAGTGATTAATCCAAGAAACAAAGAAAACTAGATGAATATTGAAAGACCCGACACACACAATGAATAACATGATGATTCCATATCTGATTTGAAGATGAATAACCTTGGAATACTAATAAGTACGCACCTATTCAAAGTGTGCTACAAAGATAAACTCCAAAACCCTAACCCCAATCCTGCACACATATCAGCTTTATATAGGCAGCTGATTGGGCCTGCGCACTTAAGCTTAAGTGCGCAGAGCCCGTGCACATAAGTGCGCAGATTAGGGTTAGATGACCAAAACTATGCTATAATTACATTCTAGGTCCTTTAACTTTAAAGTTATACAATAATCATTCAAAAGTCTCTATTCTGGTAACTGTGGTCTCAATATAACCCAACAATGAGGGTTCCATGGGGACTGGTTCTGGTTCCCTTGGTCATCTTCTGGCCAGGCAGCCTGTTTGTTGTGCCTTGAGTATGCTTGTGAGGTTAAGGGTTTCAAAATTTCAATTTTACCCACAAGCACCTCATTACCCAGTTCAGATATTATGCACTGCATAATGAACCTTGGATATAACAAAAACTTTTTCTTAGTGTTATTGTGATGTAACACCAACTCATTAAAGAAAAGTTTTGATGCCCTGAAATTTGTTTCATTCACAATAGAATGAAAGATTGGTTGAAAGGTTGAGGGCATCTGGTCATAAGACCCAGTTTTAGGACTCAAACACATAATAATATAATGAAACAAAAGTTTATATTTTGGTTCAAAATACTTTTTAAAGATTGTAGCTTGTGAGAGAGTACCTTGATAACCACACTCAGTCATGGTTAGGTGGATAGCAGAGTTGTCAAACTTTTCAGGGACATTCACATCATTCAACCCCAGTCTGTTTGAGAGTATGGCCGGTGTTATGGCCATTTGTCTTCCTCTAATTGTTGAGTTGAGGGAGATAACTTCATCATCCACCATCACTGTCTTAGCATTAGCCCAGAACTCATTTAGAGTTTCAGAATGAATTGGTGGGTCTATGGTGAGAGCGGTGAAATATTGGGATTTGACGACGAGATCAATGATCTCATCGTATTGGGACCAGCCTTCTTGTTTTTCTAAGTAGGCTCTGAGATTGTGTCCCTATTTGAGAACTAAAGCCATGTGGTTTGTGTGTGTTGATGAATCGAACAGTGATTTTGTGTTGCAGGTTCAGGGGTTTGAAAGGTTTCTTGAGAGAGAAGGAGGGAATTTTTGTGTTTGAAAGGATAAGTGTTGAAAAAAGATATTTATCAGAAGTTTTTAACCGCTTGGATCTTCTTTATTAGAAGTTTTTAAACCGCCTAGGTTAAAAATCTCTTTATCAGAAGTTTTAAACCGACTAGGTCAAACTTCTGATGATGGGAAAAGTCAGATTTGCCCTTTTTGACTAAACTGCTGATGAAGGATTATGTTCATCAGTAGTTCCCATTTTCTCTTCAGTAGTTTTAACAGCTGATGAGAAATACTTTATAAATACTTTTATTCATAACTTCTGAAGATTATTTTATCAGAAGTTAATCACTTTTCAGAAATTATCCCCATACTGATGTTTTGTTCATCAGTAGTTTCTCTCTTTTCAGAAGTTTTTCAAGTGTTTGAAAACAGATGTAAGTGAAAAACAAAAAATGTGCAGAAAAATAGAAACACATACAAATTTAGCATCCCTAGCATGGATACTAACTTCTGAAATGTTGATGTGTCAAGGGGTTTAGTGAAAATGTCAGCTATTTGATTAGCTGTTGCTACATGCTTCACTTCAATCTTGCCTTTTTCATAGCAATCTCTTATGAAATGATACCTGATTTCAATGTGTTTAGTTTTTGAAAACTGAACAGGATTTTGAATGATGCTAATGGCAGATTTGCTATCTACAAGCAATGGTGTCTTGGTCTCTTTGATTCTATAATCAAGAAGTTGATATTGGAGCCATTTTATCTGTGATGTACAACTTGCAGCTGCAATGTATTCAGCTTCAGCAGTTGAAGTCGCAAAAGATGTTTGCTTCTTTGATTTCCAGGACACTAGACAGTTTCCCAAGAATTGACAACCACCAGATGTTGATTTTCTTGACATTTTACACCCTGCATAGTCACTATCTGAAAAAGCTGATAACTTGGTATTGCTTGAAGCAGGATACCAAATTCCAAGTGTGGGAGTTCCTTTCAAATATCTGAAAATTCTTTTGACTACAATAAGGTGTGATTCCCTAGGAGCAGATTGATATCTAGCACAGACACATGTTGAAAACATAATATCTGGTCTAGAAGCAGTTAGATATAAAAGGGAACCTATCATACATCTATACATGGTTTGATCAACCTGTTTTCCTTGATCATCTGGTTCAACTTGTGTGGTTGGTGTCATGGGAGTGGAACATGATTTACAGTCTTGTAAAGAAAATTTGTTTAATAATTCTTTAACATATTTTGATTGATGTATAAAAGTTCCATTTGTTTGTTGTTTAATCTGCAGTCCCAAAAAGTACTGCAGTTCTCCCATTGTACTCATCTCAAATTTTGATTGCATGAGTTTCTTAAATTCATCACACAATTTTGTGTTTGTTGAACCAAAAATGATATCATCAACATATATTTGAACAAGTAAGACATGATTTCCAACATGTTTTATGAAAAGTGTTTTATCAATGGCACCTCTTGTGAAGTTATTTTTGAGTAAAAAGGTTGAAAGTGTATCATACCAGGCTCTTGGAGCCTGTTTGAGCCCATAAAGAGCTTTGTCTAGTTTGTACACCCACTCAGGATGAGAAGGATCCTCAAACCCAGGTGGCTGACAAACATACACTTCCTCTTTTATCTTTCCATACAAAAATGCACTCTTGACATCCATTTGATAAACTTTTATTTTGTTGGAAATGGCATAGGCCAGAAATAACCTGATGGCTTCAAGCCTTGCAACTGGAGCAAAGGTTTCATCATAGTCAATGCCTTCTTCTTGAGAGTAACCTTGTACTACCAGTCTTGCCTTGTTCTTTATTATCATACCAGCTTCATCTTGTTTGTTCCTGAAAACCCATCTTGTGCCAATTGGTTGCTTGTTTGGTGGTAAGGGACAGATTTCCCATACCTGTTGCTTGTTGAATTGAAGCAATTCATCTTGCATTGCCTGCACCCAATTGTTGTCTTTGAGGGCTTCCTGGTACTTCTTTGGTTCCAACTGTGAAATAAATGCTGAGAATAGACAAAAGTTGGAAAGCTGGTTTCTTGTAAGAACACCTGATGCAATATCACCCATGATTTGATCAAGTGGATGATCTTTGTGTTCGATCAGTTGTTGTAAACCACTGACAGGTGTTGGTGGCTCATGCTCTTCAAACAAACTACTAAGGTCTATTATATCTGGTTTAGCAGTTTCAATGTCTTCAGTAGTTGCAGGTGCTGAAGCAGATGTTTGAGTTTGGCCTTCAGTATTTGTTGAATCAGAAGTTTGTGAAACTTCTGATGGTTTTGAAGTTGACTTAATGACTGTTTAAGGAGACCATGGTGCTGGATCCTCATCATCAAACCTTTGATTACCATAATAAGTAGGTTTGGATGAAGTGACAGTCTTTTCAGGTTCAAAATGAAAGTTGTCAAGGTCAAAGAGTTCAGCAGGATGTGCTGGAATGAGAGTGTGTTTTGACTCATTGAACTTGACATTCAGTGTTTCTTCTACTATCCTGGTTTTTGAGTTAAAAACCTTGTAGGCTTTTCTAGTTAAGGAATAACCAAGAAAGTAACCTGAGTCAACTTTGGCAGCAAACTTTGAAATAGATTCCTTGATGTTCAAGATGAAACATTGACACCCAAAAGCCCTGAAAAAGAAGATAAGGGGCTTCATGCCATGAAGAACTTCATAGGCAGTTTTTGAATGTCTCTTGACAACAAGAACTCTATTTTGAACATAACATGATGTGTTAACTGCTTCTGCCCAGAAGTATAAAGGTAGGCCAGAATCAGCTAACATTGTTCTTGCTCCTTCTATTAAAGTTATGTTCTTCCTTTCTACCACACCATTTTGTTCAGGAGTTCTGGCAACACTGAATTGTCTAATAATCCCTTTAGACAAACAGAAGTCATTCAGAGTTTTGTTCCTGAACTCTATCCCATTATCACTTCTAATGGTTTTGACAGGTAGAGAGTATTGCTTCTCTACTTGTAGAATGAAGAACTTGATGATTTCAGCAGCCTCATCCTTGGAAAATAAGAAGAATACCCATGTAAATCTTGAGTAGTCATCAATGATGACTAAGCAGAACTTCTTTTTACCAAGGCTCATGATCTTTATAGGCCCAAATAAGTCCATATGGAGTAGTTGAAGACATGCAGTTGTTTTTGATTCTTCAATAGACTTATAGGAGGACTTATGCTGTTTACCCTTTAAACAGGATACACAGTGTTCTTGACAGTGGTATACTTTTAAGGGTAGACCTCTGACCAAGCCCATTTTGTGACTTTATTTATGGTTTTAAAGTTCACATGGCCAAGTCTCCTGTGCCAGAGATCAGCATCTGAAGTTGATGCCCTTGAGAAGAAACAGGCAGTGTTGCTCAGTACTTTGTCTTTTTCAATGTCCACTGCATAGACATTGCCACATCTTTTAGCAATTAACAAAGTATGATCTTCAATGATCTTCTCTATCAACTTCTGGCCTTCTGGTGATATGATCTTGCATGCTGTCTTTGTGAAAAAGGAAGAATATCCTTTATCACACATTTGTGACACACTAAGCAAGTTGTACTCAAGGTTTTCAACCAGATTGACCTTGTCAAACTGTATTTTTCCAGAGGAGACATTGCCATGTCCTAGCACATATCCCTTAGCATTGTTCCCAAAGGATACAGATCCATCTCTTTGACTGATAAAATTGTTTATCAGGTATCTGCATCCTGTCATGTGCATTGAGCCTCCACTGTCTACATACCAAATGCTATTCAAGCCTCTGGAAACTCTCTGCACAATATAGCAAATTAGTTAGATTTAGGAACCCAAGCCAGTTTGGCTTTGGGTTTGCTCTTGAGAACATTTACAGTTTGTTCTTGACCAAGTTTAGAAATCCATGTCTTTTTGGCAATGGATTTTGCATTAAGTACAATGGTGGTATCCTTTTGAGGACCACCATCAACTTTGGTCATCAGTAGTTTGTACCATGTTCATAAGATTTTTAATCTTAGCGGTTTGTGAAACTGCTGATGATTTAGGTCTAACTACTGAAGGAGAATTTTGAGAAAAAGACTTTTGTTGAGATTTTGTCTTTTTCTGAGAAAGGGTTTTTGCTGGTTGTTGTTTCTTGGAAGAAAAGGTTTTTACATAATCATTTTTGATTTGTTCCCCCACAACCAGTTGTTGATTTTTCTTATTAAACTGAATACCCTTTCTATATCTGGAAAATTATGTTTTGTGGTTGAACAGACCACAAATTTCACATTCTTTTGTCTTTTCTTTCAAAGACAAATCTCTGACAGTTTTGATTGGTTTTAGGTCATCAGTAGTTTTCAGGTTCTCAACTCCTGATGTAGTTGAAACTGCTGATGACTTAAAGTCAGATTTAATCAATACTTCTGAAGAACTTTCTTTGTGTGATTTTAGAAAGTTTTCATGGAAAGATGTGCATTCTTCCTCTTCAGAAGTTTCACCTGAAACAATTTTTCTCCCATCTTCAGTAGTTTTGGGAGAGAAATCTGTTGGTGTTTCAGTGTGATTGTACCCTATGCCAAACCTAACATTTGAAGCATTTTGTTTGTTTAGCAATAGTTGGTACCCCTTACAAGATTCCACCCATTTTTCACATGTGACCTTGGTGTCAGCAAGCTCTTGTCTGACATTTCCTAGGTCATTAATCAATATTTTGATTTGTGCTTGGGTTTCAATAGCAGAGTTAGTCAATTTAGAAACTTCTTTTGTTTTTGTAGAAAGTTTTCTTTCTAAATCACATTTTATCTGAGTGAGTTTTCTCTCAGAATCATTAGCTTTTCCTTGTAAGTGCACATTTGTCTCTCTTATGAGAGCAAAAGATTCTTTGCATGAATTTGAACATAATTTTGTCAAAGATTCTTTTGATACCTGTGACAAGGCAGATTTTGAGGAGCATCCCTCAAATGCCATTAAGGCAAAGTTCTTTCTGCCATTTTCAGGCTCTCCCCAGTTGATGTCAAACATTTTGTTGTCTGCATCAGGATTGCACTCTGTGGTGTCAAAAGGAAGACTGCTCCAGTCAACATACCCTGAGGTAAATAAACTTTGTTGAGAGGGTTGTTGTTGCTGTGGAGGTTGTTGAGCAGCTGGAAAGGGAGGGATTGATTGTTGGCTCTGCATCTGTTGAGCAGGCATCTATACATATTGTACTTGTGGCACATATTGGTGTTGTGGAGCTTGTGCCTGTACAAAATGTGCACTCCCTTGTGTTCCATTATTCCTGTTATAATTGGGGTTAAAATTGTTTCCAGACTGAGATTGGTTAAAGCCAGAGCTTCTACATTCTCTAGCAAAGTGTCCCAACTTTTGACACTTATGACATCTAAGTTTAGATTTGTCAAAACCAATTTTTGTAGAACTGTTAAGTCCTGGAAACTTCCTTCCTGACCTTTTGTAAAATTTATTTGTTTTTAAACTTAACATGGCCAGTTGGTGCAAAATATCCATTTCTTCAAGGTCATCACTGCTGAAACTATTTAAGTCATCCATGATAAAACACATGTTATCAGCAGTTTGACCAAAGTCATTATTGTCATAACCTGGGAATGATCTTTCAGATGAGATCCCAGCAGTTATGTCAATATGGTCAAAAGATCCAAAACTATTTGAACAAGTTGGTGAGTCTTGTCCCAATAGTGTTGTACTACCAGGTAGATAGTCATCAGCAGTTTTACCAGAATTTTGTAACTTTTTCTTTTGATCAATTTCTCTCTCAAAAGTAAGTAATCTCCCATGAAGTTTTGTAAGAGTGAGGGAGCTAAAATCTGGTGAAGATCTTAAGACTATTGAGTATGTTTCCCATTTATTAGGTAAAGACCTTAAAAATCTATGAAGCATAGATACAGTTGTATAGGTCTGACCATTTAGTTTTAGCTCAGATATTAATGAGGAAAATCTTTCAAATTGCTGATTTAAAGTTTCCCCATTAATGTTAGCAAAAGTTTCATATTGTTGAGCCAAGATTTCTCTGGTGTTGGCAATCACCTCTTCAGTTCCTCCAAACTGTTCTTTTAGGCAGTCCCAAAGCTCTTTGGCACTATCACAATGTAATAGGCCAGAATAGATTTCATTTGGGAGTGCCATTGCCAACATAGAAAAAGCTTTTGCATCAAGCTCAAGTTTTAGGAAATCATCATCAGTATAGTCTTTTGGTTCTTTTGGAATCTCTTCCTTAGTTTCAAGATTTATGTTTACTGGTTTATGAGGACCATATATCACAGATCTCCAACAACCTGTGTTGGTTTGTGACAAGGTATGTGCCATTCTCGTTTGCCATATGTTATATTCATTTCTTACAAGCATGGCAGGTTTAGTGGCAGAAGCAGTATTATGAGGATCCATTTTAAAGAGTATTGATTTGTCAAATATCTCTTAAAGTGATGGATGTTGATAAAAGTGAGCTTATAATCCTTTATTGAATATCAATAAGAGCCTGTGTCTGATTCTCAATTTGTTAGATTGATATGTGATCAGATAAACCAGTGCTCTGATACCAGTTGTTGGATCAGTGTTAGCTGCTCTTTTAGTTGAACTTGCTAGTTGACACTTATGTGTTTAGCAAGTTCTTTGGTGAGTGATAGCACAGCGGAATGTTTATAAGTTTTATAGCTACACTTATCAACGGGAGTTATTACTCCCCCTGGAATCAAGAACTAATAAATGAGAAGTGTTTATTGAGAATCTAAGTATTGAATGAGAATGAAACACTTTGACAGATTCTCAGTAAACACGAAATGGAAATAACAATAATAAGAGTTGAAGGATTTCTTGTATTAAAATCAATGTCTAAAATAGAAGGATGAATCCTTCTATTTATAGACTTTACAAATACATGAACCTTGCCAAAAAGCAAGTTCAGAAACAAGTTGCAACAAGTTGCAGTCTTGGAACTTGTACATAAAGCAAAAGAAATACTAAAGTATTAAACTACTGATATACAAAGGCGGTGGAAAAGATCTTCTTTAAGTACTGATGAATGACAAACTACTGATGAGTAGTTTGTCTTCAGTAGTTTTTCAGTAGAAGTGTCTGGTTTGAACTTCAGAACTTCTGATGACTTCTTCTTCAGTACTTCTGAATCTCTTCTTTAGCAGTTTGATTCCTTGTCTTCAGCAGTTCCATACTTAGAGTATTTTGACAGAAAGTGAATTAGACTAAGGTTTGCAAAAGTGGTTTCACCAATCCTTTTTGTCCTAACAGAAACACGTAAGAAAACCACAAAAAGAAAGATACCATGCTCACAGCGAGACAAAGCTGATTGGATCAACTTACCGCCATGGGCATTGTGTCCTGCCTGAAAGGCAGCCTGCAGCAAGTTGTTCAGATCCTCCTGAGTTAGGTTCACACCTCCACGACCACCGCCACCATCGCGTCCACCAGTACGACCACCGCCTCTACGTCCACCGCGAACTCCAGACATGATTCTGGAAACAAGAGTGAGGGAAAATTCAGATTCTTAGCTAGTGATAACCACTAGTGTTCACATAATCAGAGCTAGATCCAATCCAGGACCATCCATTCAAACCCAGAGATCACTAGGGCTTTCATGCATTTCGGTTTATGATTTCGTGTGCACCCGAAATGATAAACCGCTCTACATGGTCCTCCTAGTGTTCTCCTAGTTTAAAGTTCAAGTCACCGGACACGGATGCTTAGCCGTACACCACAATGACATAAATGTCACGGCAGTTCAGGGGCGAGTGGGTTTATTGGAGTACGAAGGGGAGATGTCCGAGCCTTGGACAGATCTCAAGAATACACAAGTCACTCCAATACACCACACTGCCTAAGGAGATAACAGCCAAATACTCATAAGAGCGGATGATATAACACAAAGAGTTCGATGATTTAAAGACACCCCGACAAGCCCAAATGTTACCCACCATGACGTCTAGTACCATGTGACCGTCTAGTGTGTGTGCGACTCGGCTATAGACTAGACTCTACATGCAGTCCTAGTTCACTATAACCATCGGGTCTGATACCAATCTGTCACACCCTCAAAATCCACCTGCGGGTTTTACCGCGAGTCGCGTGACAAACCAGGATCCAAGTCAACGGTCACAATAAACAACACTATATGAACACATGCATATTTAAAAACATAAGTTTGAAACCATTAAACAGTAGCGGAAGCTTTGTTACAATCCAAAATCCAAAAGTAATCCCAATTGTTCAACATATGAAAACATGACCCTAAACTAGACGCCGTGCAGACGTGTGCGCCCTAGTCCTGGAATGCTACCTTAGCGTCCTGAGAAAAACATGCCAAAAGTTACGTCAGCACAAAATGCCGGTGAGTTCACAGGTTTTAATAAAAGTTACCAAGTTACAAAAGTATACCAAGTTCCACCTGTCCATACTATAAAACGTTCAACCAAAGTACGCTAGCTAGGCGTATGTTTCTGTTACTACTACGACTGGAAACCATTACTAGACACGTCACAAGTTACCAATGCTACAGCCCGAATAATGTCACAAGTCACAATGTTACAAGGTGGAGACAACATGCACCCGCCCGACCCTCCAAGCCGACGAGTGGGGCAGGTCACGCCCAATAGATCTATCCACATTTCCCCCGTTGTGCTACACCGCACATTCATGGTTTCCCCGGGACTTAAAAGATCGTATAGTAACTCAAAATAAACCATAGTATGACAAAAGTTATCAAAACATAGTTCCACGCATGTTTTTCTCCCCCAAAAGTAAAACCAGAGAAAGTGGGGCCGTGAACTCACCTTAGGTTGCATTACTTCGAAATAATTAAAATCAGCAAGCTATGCTAGCCCCGTAAGCGGCGACCTAACATATGACAGTTACAAGTAATTACACTAATAACCCGTAGGTTAGTTAGTCCCTAGATGTCTAGACCATAACCAGGTTCGTTTGAAAACACGTTGACTGTTTAAACTGACCAAATGTACAAGACTCGACATCCCATTGGTGACCCGAGACTCCACGTGTTATACTTGTACTCTCAATCATACAATCATGCAATCATACTTAACATGCGTTAAAGTTCAACAAGTCTAACACATAGTTCAAACAGCACATAAATAAACCCGAGCACGTGTTACCAAGTTATCAGGTATGACACGGGGTTCCTAGCATGTTCCTAGGTGTCAAATCGGGTCTCGGAGTGCCAAAATACACTTACAGCAGCAGTGCAGGCGATTAGGAAAAGTCAACTAGCGATTAGGGAGGTCAACAGGAGATTGTGGAGGCAAATCGCCCCTTAACATAGGCGATTAGGCCTATTCTGGTGCTTATCAGGCGATTAGGGTCATAAGGCATGCAATTCAGGGCTTAACTAGTGATTAGGATCACAATCGCATGAAATGAAGGCGATTAGGCCCCCAATCGCCTAACATACATGCGATTAGGCCTTCTTATCAGGCGATTGGGCTCCCAATCGCCTATAGCATAGGCGATTAGGGTCCCCAATCGCCCTCAGCAGGGCTGTTCCGGTTTTTCGCGCGTTTAACCCTTTAAATCAGATCCGAAACGTGTGGAAACACCAAATATCAATCATACAACAATATCAAACATATTTCAAGCAAAACCCCTAGCTTATCATCGTTCTACCAGCCCCGAATGCAAGCATTTTCCCAAAATAGTACACTTAGCATGAAAACATCACATCAACATGCACAACTTTTACCCTAAATAGCAAATACTCAGATTTCATCATGTAACCACGTTGTCCGATCATTCCCTACTGTTCTAGCATCATTCTACAACAAACCCTAACATCAAACAACTAGCAAAACACCTCATATCATACAAAATCACTCAAAGTCATTCAAATGGGTCAAAATACCCAATACCCACAATACACTTCCAAAACCATCCAAACTCCTAAGACATCATCATCCTAATATAAACAAGCTGTAAACACCTCAATAACACAATAATAATCCTTTTTGAATCATAAAAATCCTATCTTTTAATCAAATTTAACACATACAACATGCATAATGGTTTGGACTTTTTTAAAAACGATTTTCATAGGTTTTCAAAGACACAAGGGTTTATAAATCAGGTCTGGACCTTTAGGGAGCAAAACACAATCATTCATAGGTTTGGGGATGAAGAACACACCTTGGGTTTATGAGGAATTGATGTGTAAAGCTTGAAAATGGGTGTTTTGATGCTAAAACGTGTTCCAGAGGGTGTTTGGGAGTTGGGATATGTTATGGGACGGCTAGGGTTGCACTAGAGGTGTTTTAGAGGTCAAGGGTGGTATTTATAGGCGTTTCTAGTCGTTTAAAACACGTCAGGCGATTGTGCAGCACCACCATGCGATTAGGGAGGCTAATCGCATGATAGTATAGACGATTGGCCCTCCTTAGCAGGCGATTAGCCTGCCCAATCGCATGCTAAGTTGCGCAATCACCTAAAATGTCATGCAATCGCGTGTAATCACCGTTTTAACATATGTAAACACGTATACACATACCAACAAGTCACATAAAGATTATACACACATAATCCACAGAAACAAACACGTTCTTACTCATTCACCAATCCCCGGGACTCGAGACTTGTGTTTTTACTAAGGTTTGACGACTCTACGAATCGTCAATCCTTGCATACCTGGTTTAATGGCTGACATCTAACGATCCTCTAGGTTGTAGTAACGACTCCCGAACCATAACACGACTCAACCGACCTAGTTAAGTATAATGTACGTGCGACTCGCTAAGGTAGACTTTGACCCAAACCCTGTTATTAACCTAAGTTTGCCAGGTGTCACATCATCCCCACGTTAAAAGAATTTTCGTCCCGAAAATTAGCACAAGTCAAAAGAAAACGACAAAAAGATAGAAACCAAAAGAGAGAATTTACCCGAGTTGTCACATCAAATCTGTCACACCCTCAAAATCCACCTGCGGGGTTTTACCGCGAGGCGCGTGACAAACCAGGATCCAAGTCAACGGTCACAATAAACAACACTATATGAACACATGCATATTTAAAAACATAAGTTTGAAACCATTAAACAGTAGCGGAAGCTTTGTTACAATCCAAAATCCAAAAGTAATCCCAATTGTTCAACATATGAAAACATGATCCTAAACTAGACGCCGTGCAGACGCGTGCGCCCTAGTCCTGGAATGCTACCTTAGCGACCTGAGAAAAACATGCCAAAAGTTACGTCAGCACAAAATGCCGGTGAGTTCACAGGTTTTAATAAAAGTTACCAAGTTACAAAAGTATACCAAGTTCCACTGTCCATACTATAAAACGTTCAACCAAAGTACGCTAGCTAGGCGTATGTTCTGTTACTACTACGACTGGAAACCATTACTAGACACGTCACAAGTTACCAATGCTACAGCCCGAATAATGTCACAAGTCACAATGTTACAAGGTCGAGACAACATGCACCCGCCCGGCCGTCCAAGCCGACGAGTGGGGCAGGTCACGCCCAATAGATCTATCCACATTTCCCCCGTTGTGCTACACCGCACATTCATGGTTTCCCCGGGACTTAAAAGATTGTATAGTAACTCAAAATAATCCATAGTATGACAAAAGTTCTCAAAACATAGTTCCACGCATGTTTTCTCCCCCAAAAGTAAAACCAGAGAAAGTGGGGCCGTGAACTCATCTTAGGTTGCGTTACTTCGAAATAATTAAAATCAGCAAGCTATGCTAGCCCCGTAAGCGGCGACCTAACATATGACAGTTACAAGTAATTAGACTAATAACCCGTAGGTTAGTTAGTCCCTAGATGTCTAGACCATAACCAGGTTCGTTTGAAAACACGTTGACTGTTTAAACTGACCAAATGTACAAGACTCGACATCCCATTGGTGACCCGAGACTCCACGTGTTATACTTGTACTCTCAATCATACAATCATGCAATCATACTTAACATGCGTTAAAGTTCAACAAGTCTAACACATAGTTCAAACAGCACATAAATAAGCCCGAGCACGTGTTACCAAGTTATCAGGTATGACACGGGGTTCCTAGCATGTTCCTAGGTGTCAAATCGGGTCTCGGAGTGCCAAAATACACTTACAGCAGCAGTGCAGGCGATTAGGAAAAGTCAACTAGCGATTAGGGAGGTCAACAGGCGATTGTGGAGGCTAATCGCCCCTTAACATAGGCGATTAGGCCTATTCTGGTGCTTAGCAGGCGATTAGGGTCATAAGGCATGCAATTCAGGGCTTAACTAGTGATTAGGATCACAATCGCATGAAATGAAGGCGATTAGGCCCCAATCGCCTAACATACATGCGATTAGGCCTTCTTAGCAGGCGATTGGGCTCCCAATCGCCTATAGCATAGGCGATTAGGGTCCCCAATCGCCCTCAGCAGGGCTGTTCCGGTTTTTCGCGCGTTTAACCCTCCAAATCAGATCCGGAACGTGTGGAAACACCAAATATCAATCATACAACAATATCAAACATATTTCAAGCAAAACCCCTAGCTTATCATCGTTCTACCAGCCCTGAATGCAAGCATTTTCCCAAAATAGTACACTTAGCATGGAAACATCACATCAACATGCACAACTTTTACCCTAAATAGCAAATACTCAGATTTCATCATGTAACCACGTTGTCCGATCATTCCCTACTGTTCTAGCATCATTCTACAACAAACCCTAACATCAAACAACTAGCAAAACACCTCATATCATACAAAATCACTCAAAGTCATTCAAATGGGTCAAAATACCCAATACCCACAATACACTTCCAAAACCATCCAAACTCCTAAGACATCATCATCCTAATATAAACAAGCTGTAAACACCTCAATAACACAATAATAATCCTTTTTGAATCATAAAAATCCTATCTTTTAATCATATTTAACACATACAACATGCATAATGGTTTGGACTTGTTTAAAAACGATTTTCATAGGTTTTCAAAGACACAAGGGTTTATAAATCAGGTCTGGACCTTTAGGGAGCAAAACACAATCATTCAAAGGTTTGGGGATGAAGAACACACCTTGGGTTTATGAGGAATTGATGTGTAAAGCTTGAAAATGGTGTTTTGATGCTAAAACGTGTTCCAGAGGGTGTTTGGGAGTTGGGATATGTTATGGGACGGCTAGGGTTGCACTAGAGGTGTTTTGGAGGTCAAGGGTGGTATTTATAGGCGTTTCTAGTCGTTTAAAACACGTCAGGCGATTGTGCAGCACCACCATGCGATTAGGGAGGCTAATCGCATGATAGTATAGGCGATTGGCCCTCCTTAGCAGGCGATTGGGCCTAATCGCCCCTTAACATAGGCGATTAGCCTGCCCAATCGCATGCTAAGCTGCACAATCGCATGCTAAGCTGCGCAATCACCTAAAATGTCATGCAATCGCGTGTAATCACCGTTTTAACATATGTAAACACGTATACACATACCAACAAGTCACATAAAGATTATACACACATAATCCACAGAAACAAACACGTTCTTACTCATTCACCAATCCCCGGGACTCGAGACTTGTGTTTTTACTAAGGTTTGACGACTCTACGAATCGTCAATCCTTGCATACCTGGTTTAATGGCTGACATCTAACGGTCCTCTAGGTTGTAGTAACGACTCCCGAACCATAACACGACTCAACCGACCTAGTTAAGTATAATGTACGCGCGACTCGCTAAGGTAGACTTTGACCCAAACCCTGTTATTAACCTGAGTTTGCCGGGTGTCACAGTTCAGGTATAGCTTGGTCCGATGGTTTCAGTTGGGACTCGGGTTAGGTTCGGGTCCGACATGGTGCTCGGGTTAGGTCCGAATCATGTTTAGTTTAAGTTCGGGTCAAAGTTTGGTGGTTTTGGTCTTCGGTCAGATTCGGTACGAGATCGGGTTCGGTTCGGGTCTTGTTCGGGTCAGATCTGGATAGTCAAAGCTGGTGAACTGTTGGTCAACGGGTCAGCGTTCCGGTCTGCACGTGGTTCGAGGTGGCTTCGGGTTACGCACGTGTGATTCGATATAACTTATATTATTGTTATTATTACTTTATTTATAGATATTATATATTTATAAATATGTCGATATTGATGAAATAGTTTTGACTCGCGAAACGAACCAACAATATTATTATTGATAAGTATATAAAGCGTGACTTGGTATTATTGGACCTCGGACTAAACTAGTTGGACTATATATATATTGTCGTGTCTTTATATAAATAAGTATAGTTTATATAAAAGCGTCAAAACGTATAAGTCTCGTTTGATTTGGAATTAAACAAATTGTAGTCGTGTGTTTTGAAGTTGATTTTGGGAATTTTTAGACAACTTGTGTTGTCTGGTTCGTACAAAAACAGAGGAAACTCTGCCGAAATTTCTATAGAATTTTAAGCATAAACGGAGATGATAATTATTATTTCATTATAACAATCTTCCAAGTATTTTGACAAACGTATTTTCTACAAAATCGCAAGGTTTTCGACAATTGATTTACCGCAACAATTGAAGAAAAACGTCGAACAATATTTCCAAAACAAATACATAATATTTGCTGAGCGTCAATTGTGTCAATCTTCAAATATTTTGGTAACTAAAACATTTCTATCTAAACGGTTTTGAATTACAAAACGCTCGGCCTATTTGAGAAAGAATTATATAAAAATTTATGTTCGAAACCTTTAAAGACATAGATTTGGAAAAGAAGCGATATTGTTATTAATTGGTTTTAAATAACTATAGTTACATTTTTATCGAAGGGCATTTTTCCTAAAATATAATTATATAAGATAGATACATTTATACGAATTACAAAATGAGCTATGACTCAGGATAAGTTATACGTTTCATCATATTGGTCCAACGTGGTTTATACACGAATAGTAACAAGTGATTAACTTGAGTATTAAGTCGCATAAAACATATTTAAGTCATGATCGGTTCGACGAGTTAAAATGCTTAAGACTCGGGTTAATACACACGAGTTTAGATAGTTGGATAAACTATCTTTTAGTCGGATGATAGGCTAGGTTTATATGTGTTAGACTTTAAGGTGTCCTTTGTTGGTAATTAGGGCACAAGGAAGTCGATCAAGCTTCGGGCTTTGTTCGCTAGCTAAGCAAGGAAATTAAGGTGAGTTCATGACCCCACTTTTTACTGTTTTATAAATGTTTTCGGGGTGGAAGACATGCTTCTTTTATGAAAATCTGATGAATTTAAAACAAAACAAGTTTTGGAAAATGAAATGGGTGCGTGAGTTCACGGCCCCACACTTTACTAGTTTTGTTTTCGGGGGAGAAACATGCTTATACATTTTGATCACACATTTACATGTTATACATTTTAAACAAGTGTTTTCATGTTATACTATGGCTCACACTTTATTACTATACGGTTCATCTAAGTCCCTTAGAAACCACTAATACGGGGATGTAGCGGGGAAATGTGGATAGCGCTATTGGGCCTGACAAACCCCACTCGACGGTTGGAGGCCGGGCGGGTGCATATTGTCTCAATCACACTAGGCTTACCGAAGATGAGGTAGTCTGTAAACAAGGGTATCACACAGTCAGCAATGGTTTCACCCGTATGAGTAACACACTTGACGCCTAGCTAGCGTTCACACAAGCATAGTATGAACAGTATCAATAACAGTAATAGTAACGGTAACAGTTTTAAAGGATTAACAAAACATTTTTCTAAAACTCATGAACTCACCAGCATTATATGTTGACTTTTTAAGTATGTCTTTCAGGTTTAAACTTTGGTAACGGCACGGTTGGAGTAGTCGGCATATTGGGATCGGGATCCTAGAGGGTTAGCAATGGCGTTCAGGAAATAAGAGTCTTAGATGCAACTTTCCGTTGCGCGGCGAAGCTACCAAACGTCACAACCGACAGGGGAAAAGTCAGGGTGTGACAACAACCATGAAAGCTCCTTTAAGGCCTGGCCCGAAAGCATATTCCATGTTCACATTGTTTGGCCCAATACTTTGATCAACTTGTGGGTTATCGAATATCGGTGATGAAATCCCCATGGTTGAAACTGAAGTTTTAGTAGCACAAAACCGTAATAACAATCCAATAATAACATAATCTCAACATTATCAAAACCACTTAAGATTGAATGATTTGTAGGCATAAAATAACATCAAAATGAAAACCTAGCATTCAAAGGCATTTCATCAAACAATTTGAGTACAAAAGAGTTGAATGTCTGATGCATTTGCATCAACCAATTTGAACACAAAAAGGTTGAACATCTTAATCACACTAAATAAATAATGGCAGTCATACAATAACTTCATATGCAATCACTTATATTAAGAACCCTAATTCACAAAATGACCAAACCATGATTCAGGATGGTAGACACCACAATTCAAAACAACATACATACTAATGTGGACGATAATAATATAACTAAGACAATTATTCAAACCTACCCAATGCTAAAAGATAGCAACACTGGTGACTGAAAGTTACCATTTCCTTTGCTAACACAAAATGGTATACTTTAATCCATAAGAGCGAATATGCAGACAATCAGCAATGCACCATTTTAAATAGCTTATCTGCTAAATCACCTCACCATGGACTGTATTTCAAATCTATAAACACAACATCGAAAGATAATCAAACCAAGTTTTCTGTCAACGATTCAGAAAAAAAAAAAAAAAAAAAAAAACACTTCTCTCAACCGCAGATATGTTAACAATATCGAAACGGATTTTAGTGATTCAGAAAACCAAGAACAATATAAACGGCGTTTGAGATTAAATTTGTAAAAAATAGAGCCTTATAAACCAACGATTAAAGGATACAAAATCGATGATGGAAGAGGGAAAGGAGATTATATCTGCGTATGGTTAACATCTTGACTTCGTGTTTGACACAATGTTTTAAAACCGGTAAATACCGGCAGAGCCGGTCTTGAGAATTAAAGTGCCCCGACCGAGTTAGAAAAAAGGCCCTTAGACCCCTAACAAATTATATAAACTAATTTTTTTAAGTGACGATATACTAATAAACATAATTATAATCAGTGTTTTCATAATGTTCGAGCCGGCTAACGTTATAAGTTAGTCAAAATTTAAACTTATATATACAAAATATTTCTAGTTTAAAATATCTATTATCTATTAATCTATTAATATATATATATAAAAAAAATGTATATGCTGACGTGGCGTGTAATGAAGGCCTCAATCTCCCCTTGAGAGTGCCACGTGGCTTAATAATTGAGTGTTTTTTGTGTTTTTGAGTAATTTTCTTATTTAACAAAAAAAAACCTATAACCTAAAAAACCCTAAAATTTCATCCGCCTCTTCTCATTCCCATTATCTCATCATTCTCTCTCTCTCTCTCTCTCTCACACAATCTCCATCGAAATGCCTCATCACAAACAGAATCAACAACTCTCTTCATCTCTCCTTCTCACCTTCTCTATTTATCTATATCTATAGATTTTTTTTTAATCAGAGGAAGAGGAGGAAGAAGATCAGTCTTTTCCTAGGGTTTTTTACTCAATCTAAAAATATTATTATTTTTAATCATCAACCAAATGGCGGCTCCTCCAGCTAGGGCTCGAGCAGATTTCGATTACCTCATCAAGCTTCTCTTGCTTGGCGACAGTGGTATGCATTCTTTCTTTTGTATTTGATTTACGTTTTATTTGTGTATATGATGTTTTGACCACCGATTGCTTTGATTTATTGTAGATTATTGTAAGCGAAAGAATTTGACTAAAACAGGATTAATTGATCATACAAGTTACAAAACCAGGTGCGGAAACCCTAGCTTTGAACAAACTGATAAAACTCTAATCAAAACACAATCAATATCATTTTCAAAAGCTTTTTCATAGATTAACTTTCTCAAATATTCAATTACAATCACACACACGTTAATCTAGATCAATTACAGACTTTCACAAAATAACCTGGAACCTGACCTCAAAACATACACAACTAACAACTCTCTTTTCATCACAAATACTCAAAATCTATTTATAGGCTCTGCAGGTTCGCCCCTTTTCATGGTGCGAATGTGGACACTTTCCACATTCGCCCAGTGTGAATGGTCGAATGTGGAATCTTTCCACATTCGCTCAGTATTATTCTACATTCGCCCACTTATTTCCACGTTCGCCCACTTTTTCCACTTTCAGCCCATCAGCACTTTTTAACACATGTAATCAGCACTTTTTAACACATGTTAACATTGTAGATCCAATCACTAGTCGCAATACGTGCATCTACAAACTCCCCCTCGACTATTGATTGGATTGTCTTCATGTTTAAATCTTGGTCGTTTTCTGATTATCTGAACCTTCGACATTCTGTACCGGATCACTAGCTAGGGACATACATGAATTATGCACTAACAATCTCCCCCTTGGACCTAGCTAGTGATGTACCAAAGCAGAAAGTTATCAATTCTTCAAGTCTTGATTGAAAACTTTCCATCTTCATGCACATTTGTGTCAAAGTTCCTATCTATCTCTCCAATAAGCTTTGAAATCTCAGACAGACTCAAGAAATCTTGGCTTTGTCATTTGATGATCCAGAGATGAATATAGACGATAATCATGATTTCTTCAATCTTCATCATTTCTTTAACCTCTTTCTAACTTCTGTTGTTCTGGTAATCTTGATGTTCAGGTTTGGGTCTTGTTCAGTTATACACTTTGTCGATGAATCTTGAGTAGTGCACCTGTTGTACTTGATTCTGCAGAAAAATTTACTAAAAACTGCACAAACTACAACCGGCGTTAGACACGACAAAAATCTCGGAAGTACTTTTCACATTCCTTTTCACCCTCAATAGTTCTCCCCCTGAACTATACAACATTTTCAATATGTACCAGAAATTTGAAAATTTGAAATCTTTTTAAGTATCTGAGCATTCTGATTCAGTATCCCAACATCGGTTATCGAAAATAAAGTTGAAACAAAACTTTTTGATTTTTCAAACTTTAAGCTAAAACACACCAAAAATCTTTTTGAATTTTCCAATGTAATTGCATAAAAGTAAATTCAACATATTTTTGTGAATTTTTCCGTTAAGAGGATCATATCAGTATTGAAACAGTCAGTCATAACTCTTTTTGATCAATTTTCTGTTTTTGTCATTGAGCATCCTACAACCATTACCAGTATGTTTGTCCACTTAAACTCAAAATCATCATTCATTGCTCAGCACTTCAGATACATTATGGTAATATTAGATACTGAAAAATCTATGGTCCCCGCACACGTGACACATTCCCGTATCAATAATTGCACAAAGTTTCATTGTAACGCGTGACTATACTGTAGTTATCTGTTAGTTACAAGGTATGAGGCACAGCGGTGACAGGTCAGCAAATTAATGCTTCAAGGCGACTTATGCACTCTACCAGGGTGAGGACTAATATCAATCATGATTTGCATCAATGATTGGATACGATGCATTAGATAATCTTTGATTATCATCACACATGTTAAGTTCCTCATTCGGTAACTTAAGGTTTTGTCATCAAAGATCTTTTAATAAGATACCCTGACTGATCTAGGTCCGTAAATCAATACGACAAAAGATCAGTTAGGCTATCCCCAGATAACTTTCAATATAACGACCCGAAACCTCCGATTTTGGCAATCTATCAAACGAAATTTCGGTACTAAGACCATATGCCAATGATACGTTGATCCACATGATTATCAGTTATTGATTTTAAATTTATATCACCATGCTGAACTTTAAATTTTGATTTCAAGCCTACCAATATATAATTGTAGTGGCTACTCAATGTTTATCAAATTATTTTTGTTTTTAGAGTAGTCTGACAGTCCACTCATGTACTATCATCTCCTCTTTTTCTCCAGGAAAAACTCATTTTTGATTTTTTTAAATTTTTATTTTGATTTTTCTGAAATTTTCTCCCCCTAAAAATCTAAAAATAAGCATTTTTTTTTTTTTTTTTTGGATTTTTAAACTTTTTGAAGAAAAACAAAATAAAAAGATATCCGATGCGGTTTACCCACTGAGCTTTAAAAAAAAACCATTTTCCACTCAGATTACTAGACTCATTAAGATTTTTCAATTAGCAAACCATTTTGTCGTATCTGTTATTGAAATCCAACACGTGAGAGCAATTGCAAGAGATTGCAACTTTTTCCGGCTTGACAGGTTGGAAACAGACTACAAACACTCTCCTCTCTGTTGAAATCATGTTTTCCTTCTTCAATAACCCTTCTTTGACCTTCACCTCTCCAATAAATAGTATGTATACAGATGCTCCACTATCAACTTATCAAAGAATAGCTAATAGGTCTGTCTGGAACAATCTGCACACTTATTAAACAATTAGCATGAGAGAGGCACCCATCCCTTCACAATGATGGGTCGTCCAAGGTCATCAATCCTCGGAACATCAATCCATTCTCCTTTTGAAAAATCAATTGGTTTTTCAATGGATTGATTTGAAGTAGAAATTGCTATTGATTTAGAAAGTGATTTGGGTTTCCAAACACGTTCAGAGTTTATTTTAGATTTTGTTGAAATCGTTTTGATTTTTGACTTTTCAGGTTTCATGTTTGACACCTGCTTCTGAACTTTGTTTGGAATCTTCTCAGACTTAACTGATGAAGACCCAGGTTTAGAGTTATTCTTAGACTTAGCCTTAGAACTCCCCCTTACCTTAGCAACCCTATCACAATCTCCATTTTTATTCAAGGCAATTTTGTTACGATTGTCATACACAACCTGTTTCCCCTTTTGCTTCTTGATTGGTTTTGGGGATACAGGCTTTCTGACATTGCCTGAATTTCTAGCAAATTTCACTTCTGTCTTTTTTTGTTTAACATACAGACAGTAAGCAACTAAATGCCCACACTCTCCGCAGTTATAACAAGACCTATACTCTTCAAAATCACATGCATACCCGTCATCCCAATACCAATAGGGACAATGAGCAGCAATATGTCCAACTTCACCACATTCAAAACAGTTTCTCCATTCAACATAACCATGAGAATACTGTGGTGAGTTGTTTTCCCAATAACCATCAAATCGAGATTTATATGAATAATCATAATAGTCATATGATCTAGATGAAAAATTTCTTGAATTCTTTTGATAAGAATTTTTCATCTGATCATTTCCTTTCGATTTGTTTGGTTTTGGTCCATTTACTTTAGGACCATTCTTATTTTCAACATTTTTCGTTTGATCCTCTTTATTCTCATGTTGGTTAGGACTGAGTTCAAAATAAAGATGATCAAATTGATTTCTAAATTGATTTAACAAATCAAGATTATCAACAAAAATACATTTAAGTAGAGATTGTTCGATATTCTCAATTAGAAAATCTTTGTTGAAAATCAATTTGTCATGTCCTTCCAACATGTAGGATCCTTCAACTCCTTCAGGAAAACTGAATATGGGTTTTTCTTTAGATTCAGATTCTGAAGTTGTTTCAACATTTTCAGTTTTCTGTTCAAACATTTGTTTCACTTCAGAATCAGAATTAACAACGCAAGGTGTTGTTATTTCCAACTCTGATGTGGAAGTATTCTTTGAAACATTTTTATTCATTTCTAACATTTCTTTCTTTAAAGATTCAATTTTATTTAACAAATCTTTTTCATTCTTTTCAAAAACTTTAATTTGGTTTTTACAATTTTCTAGTTCATTTGCTAGTTTCTGTTTGTCCTCAATAAGTGTCATCAATTCACAATTCAACTTGACACATTTAGAACAACTAGCACTTACCTCATCATCTGATTTATTACCATTATCAGATTTTGCATCACCATTTGAAATATCACTCTGTTCTGATGTACTTTGTTCTGAACTCGTATCAGAACTCAAATCACTCTTTGACAATTCACTGGAATCATCATGTCTCATTTGTTTGACTAAACATACAACATTCCTATGAACACCTTCTCTGTTAACGCACTTGTTAACATGTACCATTTCATCAGTTGGTTTCGGTGTCATTGGAAATCCCCAAAAGTTGTCAACTTGAGAATTTTGTCTCTGTAATTGTTGTTGCTTTCTTTCAGCTTCTACTAGAGCTTTGATCTCCTCATCCGTTCTACATACGGCCATGTAATTAATCATTTTTCCAACAAAAATATCTAAAAAAAAATTTTCTCAAATCAGGTCGAAATTTTTAGGGACTAAATTCCACGTTCGCCCCTGGTAATTCTACTTTCGCCCCTTTTGATTCCACGTTCGCCCAAAAGTATTAGCCGAATGTAGAATAAACACCAGAATGTAGAATATCAAAATTCAAATTCCACGTTCGCCCAAAAATGTCTACATTCGACCACTTCTATTCCACGTTCGCCCAAAAATTTTCAGGTTCGCCCACTACAGTTCCAGGTTCGCCCATTTTGACTCCAGGTTCGCCCACAATGATTCCAGGTTCGCCCACAATGATTCCAGGTTCGCCCATTCAGTGTCAGATTCGCCCAGATCAGATTTTGAAAAACGGTTACACTTTGAAAAACGGTTATTTTGATCTCTGATTTTCAAAAGTTTGTGGATTTGAATGATCTTAATCAGGTTATGATTCGGAATTGATTTGGAGCAACTTTAATTCTTGGAATTTTAGATTTTAACCACAAAATCAACTTCAAATCAATCAAAAACACTCAAAAACCATTTTCATGCAAAAACAGATGTATTTTGATCAAAAATATGTCCAAATCAGCTCTGAGTTTATCAAATTTGTTGTTGTATGATCCGTATGGCTCTGATACCACTTTGTAAGCGAAAGAATTTGACTAAAACAGGATTATTTGATCATACAAGTTACAAAACCAGGTGCGGAAACCCTAGCTTTGAACAAACTGATAAAACTCTAATCAAAACACAATCAATATCATTTTCAAAAGCTTTTTCATAGATTAACTTTCTCAAATATTCAATTACAATCACACACACGTTAATCTAGATCAATTACAGACTTTCACAAAATAACCTGGAACCTGACCTCAAAACATACACAACTAACAACTCTCTTTTCATCACAAATACTCAAAATCTATTTATAGGCTCTGCAGGTTCGCCCCTTTTCATGGTGCGAATGTGGACACTTTCCACATTCGCCCAGTGTGAATGGTCGAATGTGGAATCTTTCCACATTCGCCTAGTATTATTCTACATTCGCCCACTTATTTCCACGTTCGCCCACTTTTTCCACTTTCAGCCCATCAGCACTTTTTAACACATGTAATCAGCACTTTTTAACACATGTTAACATTGTAGATCCAATCACTAGTCGCAATACGTGCATCTACAAACTCCCCCTCGACTATTGATTGGATTGTCTTCATGTTTAAATCTTGGTCGTTTTCTGATTATCTGAACCTTCGACATTCTGTACCGGATCACTAGCTAGGGACATACATGAATTATGCACTAACAATTATCAGATTTGTTAGTTCGAATTTGATTTTAATTGCGATGGGATGGAAGATGCACATTTTTTGCGATGAGATGGAAGATGCACATGTATGTGAATTGTAATATGTGTAATTGGTTATGTGTGACTTGTATATTGATAAATCATGTATATTAGAATATTTATATGAAGCTGAATACATTTGCTAAATTTTCGTTAATTGTAGCCTCATTAAGTTGGCTTTTTTTACAAAAGAAGGGGAAAGAAGCTTGCGTTTATGGAAGGGGAGGACGCCTTACATACTTTTAGTACCAATTGAATTCATATGCTTAAATTTAAGTGGACAACTTGGTACAAGTTTATGGTCCTATAAGAGATGGGCATTAGAAACAGTTATAAGTAAGATTGATAAGTACATATTGATTTTATTGCAAAGACTTTGTGAGAAATATGGGCAGCACATGGAGCACACTTGACACTCCAATAAAGTAAATGGACACATATATATGTGTGTCACCATTACTAACAATTGTCTTATTATTTGTTACATTTTTTATGCTACTTATTCGGCTTTAAATATTTTGTTAGCAGTGGGACCAGATTGATGTCCTCTTAAAACACAACTGGAATTTCTCTAATTTGGAAGTAACTTACCTTACTTACCTTTCCCATTATCATATCATTATTATTCAAATAAATGTGGTCATTTGGTAAATCATATATATTGAACTAACCGAGTATTTACTCTTTGTCAAATCGTGTACAGGATGCATTTGAACAGGGCGGGGTATTACATGGGAAAACAGTCTACCTCTATAGCTGTACCAAGCGTAAGTAATGACTAACGAATTCACTTTTTTTTTAATATTGGTTTTAAAAAGCACCATGTGCGAGACGAGAGTTTCACATACGTGAGGTGTTTCCTTTTAATCAAGCAAACCATTTGTAATCTATTCATTATTTTAGTCATTTTTTACAATTTAGCCTTCTTTAGAACTTATGTTTGACCAAGTTTGATCCACATGACATGAAGCGCCACCCTAAGATGTTTTCCAACGCATGCGCAGGCACGCGTTTTTTAAATAATTGATACAGTGAACTCTATGTTGTTTGGTTGAGAATTATATTTTGGATCCTCAAAATTACCCCATCCAGTAATCATGTTTATTTTGCAATTTATTAAAGATTCATATTGTATTTGATTATGCTCCAAAAAGGTATATTTTTTCCAACTTTCTTTATTGCAGAGACACCATCTGCCAATGAAGCAGAGGTTTACAAGGCCATACAAGTTTGTCTTGAAATGCGAAACAACTATGTGTTTAGGGAATGCATTGCCCCGTGGGAGAAAGAAGTTATATCTAATCCCAGCACTCAGAAATGTAATCCTAATCCTTTCGAGTATACCGCTGAGACGAAATCCAATGTGAGTTTGCAGCTTATTTATTCCTTGCTCTAACTATTAAGTCATGTTAAGTTTCTTGCTGACTTGATATTTAATTGCTTGCAGCATTATTTTCAAATGGAAGATTGAGTGGTTCATGTGGGATTGAGAGAGAACAGAGAGAATGTAAAAGATGTATTCTTTATTGATCAAACACTCTAATTGACAAATGAGGGGTTATGTCCTATTTATACATAATGAAAGGGTGTCATGACCCTTCACATAACCGACGTGATGGTTGGCTTATAACCACCATATAACTAACCAACTAATAATACTTAGGATAAACATATAACTTAGGATAATATAGAAATCAAGATATTATGTCTAACATTCTCCCCCCTAATTCTTGATTTCTTCTTCCATGCTTCTTTAGCTCCTTTCTTCATAGCTTGATTTTGTATCACACAAATTCTCTTGCCTTTTACTTTTCTTTAGTTGTCTCACACAACTTGTTGATTGATCTTGAATCACACGCGGATGATTAGCTAGCTTCACACTTCTTTGTTTGTTTCACACAAACGACTTTCATAGTTTTCTTCATTTAGATTGTTGCTTCACACAACTTTGCTTTCACAGCTTTTCTTGGATGATCTGAGTCACACAGGTCTCCTTCCTTATTAATTCCTTCACAGATTTGATCGTATCACACGATTCTTCTTTTACATGGTTGCCTCACACACACCATGATCTTCAACTTACATCTTTTAGTTCTTTAGTGCTTCACAAACTGATTCTTCATTTTTTGATCACCTCACATGACCTAACTTCTTGCTTTTGATCCACTCACTGGATTTCGCCATTCTACCTATCACAGGTTGTTTCCGTATCACACGGATATTCTTCTTTAATCATATCACATGATTAGTTGTCTTCTCTTCTTTTCCTTTGTTTATTTGGACATTCATAGGCATAATGTCCAATTTTCTCACATCGATAACACATGGGTTGAGACTTATCCTTTGTACTTGTTTCTTCTTGGTGGTTATCTTCACGACTTTGACCATGTGTCCTTTGAAACATGTCTCGTCTAGCATCTTTTCTATAATTGATTTTACCACGACTTCGATTAAAATATCCTTGTCCTTCTTGACTGATCTTTCTTTTGTATTGTGCAAGTAGAAGTTTATCATAGTCATTTCTATGATTTCTTTCATCTCTAGATCGGTGACGCTCTTCATAAGCTTTTAGTCTACCGATTGCTTCGTCAAGTGTCATGGTTTCCATATCGGAGTATTGTTCTATCGATGCAATAATTTGTAGAAACTTGTCTGGTACTGAGTCCAATAATTTACGTACCAAAATAGGTTCTTCGAACTTTGATCCGAGGGTCTTTGACTTTGTATTTAACGCACTTAATCTACCAGCAAACTGGTCTATGGTTTCTGTCTCTCTCATTGATAACATCTCGAATTCTGTGAGTAATGATTGAAGTCTTGCTTTCTGGACTCTATCAATTCCAATATGTCTCGTCTTTAATGCTTCCCATATGTCTTTGGCTGTAGTATGTGATGCAACCTGCATCACCATATCTTCTAGAATTGCTTGAAATAGATAGGCAATCACTGTCCTGTCTTTCTTGACATCTACATTTGCTCCTTCTGTGGGTTCCACTACTTCCCAAAGGTTGTTGGCATTCAATATTGCCTTTACACGAACAGCCCAAATCGTGTAATTAGTAGATGTTAACATCGGTGTTTGGAGGTTAAACGTAAGTGTGTCCTTCGTGACGTTCTCTTCTTTCGTCATTTTGGGTTTTGAGGGCGACTTTAGTGGAGTCTTGTTCTTGTTCTTTTTCCCTATTGTCCAATCTAATACGGACTACCCAACACTTCGCTTTTGAAACTTGTTTGACTACTCATTTGTCAAACTTGTTATTTTTGACCTTTTTTTTTGTCAAAAAGTAACTATGATATTCCTTGAAAATATTTTTTATTTAACAAAGTTTAATAGTTTTGTAAGGCTTGAACAAAATTTTAAAACTTTGATGTTTATGTAAAAACTTTGAATATCAAATGTTCCTTTAATTTCTTTAAATCAAACTTGACTTTTATAAATCCTCCAATAAACAATTTGATTAGTGTTTTAAATAACACTTAATCCTTTCAAAACTTTTAAACAAAAACCACGTTTGTTTCCTTTTTTTTTTTTTTAATAATTGTGACTTAAAAAATAAAATCACTGAACCCAAAACTTATTTTGTCTCGACCCTTTAATTTTATTAAAATAGTTTTTTTGTTTTTGTTGACTTTTAAAAAATCAACTCCTTCTTCAATTTGCTTTCCCACGAAAGAAACTTCTGCCCAAATACAAAACACACTTCCTTTTGTGTTTTATAAAACTGATGGAACAATGATCGCACTTTGCTTTCCACAATAAACGTCTGAATTCTTATCACAAGACCCAGACGATCGAATACAAAAAAAACTTTGGTTTCGGGTCTTTCTTCTTGAACCGACAACAAATCTTAATCCCTTTTTTGGTTCTGATTCTTTTATACACGAAATCGATTCTGTTTTGTGTGTACGAACGTTTAGAAACAACACTGAACCTTGAAAGACTTGTTTTTGATTAAAATTAATTTGGCGGGAAAGTATGTTGTTCGAACCAAAACAGAGTATCACTATTGATTTCGATTTTTTCGATTGGATTAAGATTCTAGTAATCGATTTTGATAATAAACGAAGGGCATGGATATATATATATAACCGGTTTGGTGTGTTTAGACGATCTCTTCGTCGATTCCGGTAATCGCCGGAAAATCTGAACTTCGCCGGAAACTTGACCGGTTCTGTTTTCTTCTTCTTTGGACGGTTATAAATCTTTAAATAATGATCTTTCTGATTGATCTTGGTTGGCGAATAAACTTATGTCTTGGTTATATCGTTTCTGTGATCGTCTCTGTTTTTCTCAAAAAACAGGGGATGAAGTTTTTGTTTCTTATGATTGAATCACTCAATCTCTTTTCCTTTCGGTTCTTCACGAAACGATTTAACACGAGTTTCTTTCTTCTTGCGATCGAATCATTCGATCTTCTTATTCGTTGTGAACGACTCGCATGTTCTTCTTCTTCACAGGTTCTACAGGATCTTAACGCTCTGATGCCAAATGTGGGATTGAGAGAGAACAGAGAGAATGTAAAAGATGTATTCTTTATTGATCAAACACTCTAATTGACAAATGAGGGGTTATGTCCTATTTATACATAATGAAAGGGTGTCATGACCCTTCACATAACCGACGTGATGGTTGGCTTATAACCACCATATAACTAACCAACTAATAATACTTAGGATAAACATATAACTTAGGATAATATAGAAATCAAGATATTATGTCTAACAGTTCATGTTTATGTACATAAAGATTGTAAGATGCCATGATTCTTAGTGGTGATGCTTTTGTGTTTAATACTATGGTGTGAGCAGACTGCTGAGTTGATGGTCACTTACTTTGCACATATGTTTTTGTCCCATTTTAGCAAAAGATTGATGCAACAATATTTTTCACTGACCTGTATCACATTCTTAAGATAATAGCTGCTGGCAATACAAGAACTGTATGTCATCATCTTCTTGGTCTTCTGGAACAGGTAGACTCTCTTGTCTTCAGTTCCTTTATTTACTACATTTCACTATTTTTTCCCTGTTTTTGATGAGTTATATATTATTTTTTATCAAGTAATTCAACCTCCATTTGATGGTAAATGCCGACAAAGAGTTCCTAGCTCAGAAAAGTGCACCACACAGTGATTTTTACGATGTCCGCAAAGTCGACACTCGTGTTCATCACTCTGCATGCATGAATCAAAAGCATTTTTAAGGTTCATTAAGTCCAAGTTAAGAAAAGAACCTGATGAGGTAATGATATCTTATTGATTATGTAAAATAATATTATCAACATTTAAACATTTATATAGTTGACCAATTCCGTTATGACACATATCTGACCTTGAAAGAGGTTTTTAAGAGCTTGGATCTAACTGGGTAACCCAATTATATAGTTGACCAATTCTTGACATTATGAAAACATGACAGTACTCCTTACTGTTTTTACATCGAATGCTGATCATGTTATTATGTTCTTTTTCAGTACCTGGATAAAAGCACTACAAAAGAGTCAAAATGATTCAAATCCTGCCTGATGGTGATTTACCGCAGATGCATCGTTTTTTTAGAGAGATAGAGACGTAAACCAACTCGGCCGGTCAGGTTTGTCTTTGGCAAAGTTTCAAGCCCAAATTACTTATGTTGCACCAAATGTTTAAGATCGAACGATTGGCTTTTCCTCATTCGAACAATGTTGCACCAAATGTTAAGATTTGGTACATTGTTGAAATTCTTTAACCTTTGTTTACAAGCCTTCTTGCCTTTTTCCGTACAACTTGAAGGTTATTTAACAATGTTGCACCAAATGTTAAGATTTGGTACATTGTTGATTTGATTTTTTTTAAAGAAATATGTTTGATTTGAATATGTAGTTGTTGTACTGAATTGTTTCATGTGCCTTTTAGGTGCATGTGAGCATACCAAACAAAGACATGGTCGGCATACCAGTGATGTTGAGGCTATTGTTGCGGCTTGCAAGGCTGTTGCTGATGATAATAAGGTAAAACACCTTAATCCACGAAGTTTGTTGTATTTTTGTCTCAACATGATGGAATTTTAAATTTAGGTATTGGTAAATGTTCAGGCGTAGGTATTATGTACGCTTCAACCTGATTGTGTATTTGTGTTTATGCTTCTTGATTTACTCATTTGTTTTGCGTTTGCCTTTTGGATTCGTTGTTGGGGGTGTGCATTTTTGCATTATATTTATACACATGTTTTTGCCTCTCTTTTTGATGCACATGTTTATGCCTCTTCATTAGAAAAGCTTTAGTATGTATTAATCATCATTGAATTTTGAACCCATGTTCATAGATTAAGTATTCATGTACAAATTATAAATATAAATTTTGATTTTCTACATATTACAACTGTGTAGTGTTCAAAGAAGACATTTCTAAACCAGATAAGGAGGATTATGTGATGGCTGATGGATCTAAACTATTTTTTTGTTCATAGGCAACATAATAAGTCCATCGATACACAGAGGGCGTTTGGGCTTCATTGAAGTTTTGAACAAGAATAAAAGAGATTGCATTTATGGTTCTCCATATGAATGCTTGCCGATCCAGTTACCAAAGAACTTTGCATTACACAGAGAAACCCAAGACTATTGTAAGAAAAATATTTGTAGAAAATGTTGCGTCTCTGTTGCATTTCTGATGGCTTATCTCATTGATTGCACGCAATTAAGTTTCATACTTTCTGAAACTGATTATTCATAAGATTACTTAATTAGCCCTCTTTTTTATTTGTATTAGTAAATAACTAAATATAGTTATTAGAAGTATATACAATAGGTTGTTGAAACATTATGCTATTGATTTTTCAGACCATTTGTTCCTGCTGTATTACTGGGAGAAGCGGAACAGAAAGTAAACGATCAGGCATCAAAAACACAGGATCAACCAGCTGTATAGGCCGATGTTCTTGAAAAGTTGCTTCTGGGCTTGGAGGAATCAATTAAAAACACAGGTGGATACCCTGGAAGGTAAAACCTATTGATAAACGCCGTTGATTGCGTTTCATATTTGTGGAAGTGTAGTGTAATATTTTATTAAATCCTTCTTCGCTTCTATGGACCTTCTTTTATTTGAGCTTTGGCTCATGTTTGTTCATGCTGGAATAGATGTTTGGATTTGAATTATTATCATTCTTATATTGTTATGCTTATGCAACATTATGATAGACGGGCCCAGTATGATATGGCCCTTGCTAAAATTGAGGAAGCTGCAACATACCTTTACTGTTATTGATTTATACGCTGTCAAGGTCTGTTTTTTTTCTCTTTGGTTATAATACATATATTAATGTGGAATCTTTTATAAATTTTAGAGAAAACCATCAATCTATTACTTGCTGGTATTTTAATAGCTCATCTAATTATGAGAAATTGAGAATCCTTAAAAAAGTTCAATTTTTTTAAAGAAATTTCTTCATAACATTTTTTTTGTTCCGTCTCATTTGCGTTACGTTGTAAATTTATTCTCAGTTTGATGGAAAAAAATGAATTTTGAATAGTGCGCAGCGTGGGGGATTAAAAAAACACAGTTAATGTATTTGACGTTCGGCATTTAAAGGAAATAAAAAATAATCGCTGTAAAGGTTCCTGTTGCAGAAAAGGCAACTGGATTATTTTCTTGTATCCATGTTTTGAATCCAGCGACTCTTTAAGAATTTGATGATGAATGGAATAATGTGAACTAATATAAACAACGATTATCAGATTCAATGAAACTGGTAGAAAGTATGCAACATTTAGTGGATACGCTATAGTTGTAGAAGTTGGAATTGATTCATTAATGACTTGAGAGCATGAGTTTGGGGTCTGCATATGGGGTCAAATCTATAACAGAAGTTCCAGCTATGAAAACTAAGTTCCAGCTTTGAAAACTATGATATGGTTCATGCAATTGTCAGTTGAGAAGAATCGATTAGTTCATTACTTGGCATTCAGATGATGATGATGATGATGTGACAGGGAAGAGTAAAAAGGGTGCAACATACACCAGGAGTAGCTACTTCTGAAGAAAGAAGCCAACGATTATCAGATGCTAACGAATTCAACGAACCAATGAATGATTCAGAGTCGGACGCTTGGGTGTTTCGTTGCAGGATCCTGGGAGAAGTGTTGAACCAGGCATGTTTTACTCCCTCCCTTCTTTCTTTTATTTCCATTCTATGGGTCGTTTTATTTTGGAATTGCAATGATCGAACCCCTAATTCTGTTTTACGATTGTCAATGTTTTGCAACCATTGAAATTGTCATCAAGTTTAAATTAATTGTGTGGTTTTAGAAGCTTTACCATCTTTTCGTGTTGGATTTATCTTATAAGATCAGAAGATAAGCTTCTAAGAATAGAGGCTATTTGGCTGTTGGATTTTCTTTAACGTAGACATTAATGTTTGAACTATGCTTATTTGGCTATTTGGCTATTTTACCGATGGTTCTGCTTATAGTAAATGGTTGGCTGTTGTATGTGTGATTCGCCTCATTAAGTAACCCCTGTAATCCCGGTTGTTGTGAGCTTCTTGATGTTTGTTTGTAATAACTTGTGACTGTAATTTAGTGTTTGTTTTGATGTTTCAATAATATGTTAAGCGTTTGTGTTGATGTGCTAAGTGTTTGTGTTGGTGTTAAAAAATCAGTTATTTTTTCAAAACTCTCTACAAAGAGGAAATAAGATTATTGTGCATACAATTAAGTTTTTTTAATAGTTTACCAAAGTTCTGGGTATGATTATATTGTGGATCTGATAAAATTGAATTGGGTGTTCCATATTTTGATCCATTGGCTGATGGACCACTCATCCAGTTTAGATACACCATGTTGTTGCATATTGTTTATTTTTATATATATTTTTGGATCTACATTTAGTGTTCATATCTTTTTAATATTTCTTCATGCAGGCTGCAGCCACACGAGCATTAGCAAGAGGGGCCAATCTCGACGCAATGCTTAAAATGTTGAAAGAGGGTACCTATATTCACTGTTTTCAAGCGTTTTCTTTTCGTTTTATTTCACTAATGTTATGGATTGTATGATTAGTGTTTTATTGTCTCATAAGAATTAAGTGTACAGATTGAAATTATTGTTTGAGAACAATAGATATTTGTTTTGATTGAAAAAAAATGAAATTTTCACTCCATCAGCTGTGTCTAAGTCTTAGAAAATACAATCACTGGACAGCTTTTGGATTTGAATAAGGTACCAACTAAAATTTGTGATATGTGAAAAGTAATATTGGATATTTAGATTGAAGGGAAGGTTATGTGCGAATGGTAAAGCTTGCGTGCGATTGAATTGAGTCCGTATTTACCACTTTATAAGTTCAGAATATGATATGAGGTGGATCTTACATGGGTAATCTGGCATCGTCTTTTTTTAGCATTAAGCTTTAATGATTAACTAGGATTAAATTTCTTTTTGGAATTTAGACGACACTAACGCATATTATGAGCATCACATGCTCAAACATACTAACCTTTTATCTATTTGCATTAAAGAGACTTAACATAGAGTTGCCAGATAAAGAAGCAACTTAGACAGGGTAAGTAGCTTAGAAAGTAACCGGAAGATAGCCATCTAATCTAACATGTGATGTAACTACCATTCTATAATTAACATATGATTTTTTTTTAAACTATAACATAACATATAAAATAAGCAAATAATATACAAGACTCCTAATCTGGAAACCACTAAATATCAGATTCTTAAAAGAACTGCAACTTCTGAGGTTTGTTGATATTTTTTAGTCATTTCACTAATGCAAGATAATAATATATTAATGTGGTGCTTAAATCACATTTACGAAAAGTACTTATCTAGGTACGAAAATACAGCCCATTCGTAATCGTTGAAACACAAAGTGACAAGCTTGCTGGAAATACAGGATTTAACGACGTAGCTCGGTGAGTTTTTGTTTTTTAACCCATTCGAGCAGTTCCTTTTTAGTTCATTTTTATATTTGACCCGTTTGAGATAAGATACAACCCAAGTGAACACATTTATAAGTAAATAAGCCGCAACAGTCACCTATATAACGTAGTTAATGCAGAGTATTTTTAGACATTTGACTATGGTCAAACCTTGGTTTGACCATGCTGTCTTGCAAATTGCTAATATACACTTTTCACGTATATATTTGGAAATTGCTTATTATCTCAGTTGTGTTGGCAATTGGAATGGCAATAACTTTTGTCCATCTATAATGTATCTCAGTCATCGGTATATACATTACTTAGTCTATCCTTTGACCCTGTGCGTTTATGTCTTGATGTCGCTGCAAGTCTTTGGACTTCATTTAAACCATAATAGGTTGGCTACAGTCTTTGTGTCTGAACTCCATTTGGAAACATAATACGCTCGGTGTATCCTTTGTGTCACATACATCATAAAATTGTTATAAAAATATCTAATCTCTATTCAATGCCTCCCTTTTTATTTCCCAACTAAATATAACATTTAATAATCATGATCACTATGCTTACATCTTTGGACAGGGTTTGAAACCATAATAGGTTGCCTGCAGTCTTTGTGTCTTGACGCCTTTGTGTGCAGGGCTCGGAAAATTGTCATATACATGTTACTTTTAACCTTCATCAATATTTTAAACTTCACCCCCGAGACGCTCCCGGGTAGTTAGCTAGTATATATATATTAAATAATAATAATAATAATAACTCTAATTATTCTTATAAGAAAAAAAAAAGGAGTTGAAGTGCACCCAAGATATATACATACGTGTATACATAATAAAGAATGATATGAAGATACATATCAAATATGGTGGCTACGGCAGTTTTTTTTCTAGATATAAACAAAATAAATGTAAGACATACACACGTAGCCTAGTTTTCAATTTGAGATGAAAATAACATTACACCACTACACGTGGAAGGCTATGTGGCTTTGTGGATTTTACTAAGCTATAAAATTATTACCCTCTCACCGACATATGGTATATCACTCAGCATGTTAGTGTAATTACAATATATTTATAGCTGAGAACTTTGAACAGTAAAATGTTAGGTTCGTAGTTTTGATTGTTTTTAGGGTTCTTTTAGTCTTTTTGTGCTCAAATTACTTTGTCTGCTTTAACACTTTTTGGCATCTTCAATCTTCATTCACCATATATTTGTGTCTGGATTCTTCTCTCAAGTGTCTCAACCCACCACCAACAATCACCTGATCACAAGCCACAACTTATATGGTATATCACTCAGCATGTTAGTGTAATTACAATATATTTATAGCTGAGAACTTTGAACAGTAAAATGTTAGGTTCGTAGTTTTGATTGTTTTTAGGGTTCTTTTAGTCTTTTTGTGCTCAAATTACTTTGTCTGCTTTAACAGTTTTTGGCATCTTCAATCTTCATTCACCATATATTTGTGTCTGGATTCTTCTCTCAAGTGTCTCAACCCACCACCAACAATCACCTGATCACAAGCCACAACTTATATGGTATATCACTCAGCATGTTAGTGTAATTACAATATATTTATAGCTGAGAACTTTGAACAGTAAAATGTTAGGTTCGTAGTTTTGATTGTTTTTCGGGTTCTTTTAGTCTTTTTGTGCTCAAATTACTTTGTCTGCTTTAACACTTTTTGGCATCTTCAATCTTCATTCACCATATATTTGTGTCTGGATTCTTCTCTCAAGTGTCTCAACCCACCACCAACAATCACCTGATCACAAGCCACAACTTATATGGTATATCACTCAGCATGTTAGTGTAATTACAATATATTTATAGCTGAGAACTTTGAACAGTAAAATGTTAGGTTCGTAGTTTTGATTGTTTTTAGGGTTCTTTTAGTCTTTTTGTGCTCAAATTACTTTGTCTGCTTTAACACTTTTTGGCATCTTCAATCTTCATTCACCATATATTTGTGTCTGGATTCTTCTCTCAAGTGTCTCAACCCACCACCAACAATCACCTGATCACAAGCCACAACTTATATGGTATATCACTCAGCATGTTAGTGTAATTACAATATATTTATAGCTGAGAACTTTGAACAGTAAAATGTTAGGTTCGTAGTTTTGATTGTTTTTCGGGTTCTTTTAGTCTTTTTGTGCTCAAATTACTTTGTCTGCTTTAACACTTTTTGGCATCTTCAATCTTCATTCACCATATATTTGTGTCTGGATTCTTCTCTCAAGTGTCTCAACCCACCACCAACAATCACCTGATCACAAGCCACAACTTATATGGTATATCACTCAGCATGTTAGTGTAATTACAATATATTTATAGCTGAGAACTTTGAACAGTAAAATGTTAGGTTCGTAGTTTTGATTGTTTTTAGGGTTCTTTTAGTCTTTTTGTGCTCAAATTACTTTGTCTGCTTTAACACTTTTTGGCATCTTCAATCTTCATTCACCATATATTTGTGTCTGGATTCTTCTCTCAAGTGTCTCAACCCACCACCAACAATCACCTGATCACAAGCCACAACTTATATGGTATATCACTCAGCATGTTAGTGTAATTACAATATATTTATAGCTGAGAACTTTGAACAGTAAAATGTTAGGTTCGTAGTTTTGATTGTTTTTCGGGTTCTTTTAGTCTTTTTGTGCTCAAATTACTTTGTCTGCTTTAACACTTTTTGGCATCTTCAATCTTCATTCACCATATATTTGTGTCTGGATTCTTCTCTCAAGTGTCTCAACCCACCACCAACAATCACCTGATCACAAGCCACAACTTATATGGTATATCACTCAGCATGTTAGTGTAATTACAATATATTTATAGCTGAGAACTTTGAACAGTAAAATGTTAGGTTCGTAGTTTTGATTGTTTTTAGGGTTCTTTTAGTCTTTTTGTGCTCAAATTACTTTGTCTGCTTTAACACTTTTTGGCATCTTCAATCTTCATTCACCATATATTTGTGTCTGGATTCTTCTCTCAAGTGTCTCAACCCACCACCAACAATCACCTGATCACCAGATTCACCGCCGCGTATATTCGTCACCATATCCTATACCACATCTTTCAAAGTAGTGCCCTGGACGACGCCACGACGGTAACCATGGAACCACCTTCGCCGCCGCTTGATGGTGTTCCGGCTGTGGTCGGACCTGCCATCACCACCGCCAACTCCCATCATCGTCTCATGTCCCACTCTATCTTTAGATTATTAGTAAAATTGAAGAACAGAGAGACATAGTGTGCTCACTTTTTGTAAACCGACATATCATGAGATGGTGGTGGTTGTTCTGACGCCGCCTAACACCGACGACCCTCCTCCCCTTCATCTCCATTCTTCCTCTATCTTCCAAACCCACCTCCTGTACCATATTAACTTCAGTACCATTCACACATGAAACCCTACCGTCAACCCCAACAAACCTTCGTGCCACACTCATAGTCTGAGAGTATGCGGCTAGGCTTTTCCGGCACGACAGAGAAACGGAGAGAGCGGGAAGGGAGACAGGCAGAGATGGGTATCCGGATGTTCGCAGACACCGTCGACGGAGGAAGTGACGGTGGATCAACACAGTAGCGCGTCACACATCTAAGGCTGGTGACTCTTGACACGGATCGGGTTGATGGCGACCGGCGGCGATGATTGGCGGTTAGGGTTTGGGCTTCGTTTGACCCGCCGGTTATGCCGTGACAGAGGAAAATTTCTTCTTGCTGGATGACAGCCCTTCTAGGTAGATGTTTAAAATATACAATTTGTGACACATCTACGAAAGCAAATTTATGTTGCTACTTGATGATGCTAATATAATATGATCTAGAAATAGCTAATATAATACTTATTATTGCATACCATGATCCAGAAACACAAGTAAAATCATATGACATAGTTATTAATATTTGTCACATTTCCTGTAGATACGAATTAGTTTGTTGTTTGTAGATTTTGGATGTTCATAATAATCAGTTTCAGTTGCGGCACAAAGGGGCTGGTTCAACGATGGCTCAACAGTCAACATGATTCGACAACGGTGGTTTGAAGGTTGTGTTAATTAGGTTGTTTTAGATTATTTGATTCTGTTCTTTTTTTTTTAGTGTTTGTTATACCCATAGTTGTCAAAGGCGGAAAGCGCACTCAAGGCGCTTTGGCACTGCCTGTCGCCTAGGCGAGAAGCGCAAATAAAGCGTGGGCCTGAGAAAAAAAAAGCGCAAAATAAAAAAAATTGTAAAAACACCAAAAACACAAAAAAATAACAACTTTAAGTAATAAAGATCAATATCATAAAGTAGCACCAAGATTAAAACCCACGAAAATATCAAAATAACAAGATGTTCATGCTTGAAAACCAAAAAAAAGTTCAAAACGTAAAAGATAATAAAACTTCAAAAATCAAAAGGTCTTCCAAGTTCCATCAATAGTCAGAGTCGTCATCGACTTCAATTGCTTTCCCTTTTCCAGCTGCATCTACTTGCTCTTCCACTTGGTCTTCATCAGAGTCTTCATCAATCAATGTCCTTGAAGCAGATGACCTTGAAGTAGATGGCCTAGAAGTAGACGGCCTTGTAGTAGAAGGCCTAGAAGTAGACGGCTGTGAAGATCTTGTTTGTCTACGCTCCCCTGCTCCGCTTGCTTCTCCAACAACATCCCATGTCAAGTTTCCATCATCATCAAAAACTCTGTCTGCATCCATCTTCCCTGTCAACCACTCATTGCAATCATCAATCTCATCCAGTGATATGGGATCATAGGCTACATCCGCATCACGTCTATTCTTAAGCATCTTGTTGTATTTAACATACACAAGATCATGCAATTTTTGGTGTTCAAGACGATTACGCTTCTTTGAATGGATCTGTTGAAAAATTGTATAAATATTAGATATAAGATTAGATGAATCAAACTTCATAAATAGTTTTTAAAGGCTACTTACATGCTCAAAGGTACTCCAGTTTCGTTCACACCCAGATGAACTACATGTTAAACTTAGCACCCTAACAGCTAGTTGTTGCAAATTTGGAGTGCCTTTCCGGTACAACTTCCACCATTCAGCTTACATTTCATGAAATTGAAAGATATATTAATCATTGTAGAATAAAATAAAGAAATAAATAAGTAAAAATATAATAACTTACCAGGTGCTATTTTACCGTGTTGTCGCTTCGCAACTTCTAAACCAAAAAACCCCGTTTGGTTCACCCACTGAATCAACTCAGCCATGATCTTATCTTGCGTGTCCTTATTAGGGACAAGCTTGTTAATGCATTCATGCAATCCAAGAGATACTTCTTTGTCATTTTCAATTTTATCATCGTAGCAATAAAACTCTGGGTTAAAGTAGTAACCCGCTGCATGCAAGGGATGGTGAAGTTGGCAGTTCCACCTCTTGTCAATAATTCCCGAAACAACAATGTAATCCTCGTTATCTTCTCCTCCCAAAGATGATGCAATTGTGGTTTTTGCTCTTTCCATACCTTCATATACATACCCCATCGCGGGTTTTTTCTCATTGTCTACGAGTCTAAGCACTCGAACAAGAGGACCCATGACTTTAAGAGTGAAAAGGACATTGTTCCAAAAAGTAGGAGTAAAAACAATATCATTCGCTCTTATTCCTTTACGATCTTTAGCAAACTTACTATTCGTCCATTGTTCACTTGCAAACATATTTCTAAGTGCGGACTTTTGTTTTTGCAAGCTTTGTAAGGTAAGAAAAGTTGTTGCAAACCTTGTTACTCCACACCTTGTTAGCTCAGTGTTCTTTGTAAACTCTCTCATCAGGCTTAACACAATAGTGTGGTTATAAATATAACCAACAAGGTAAATAGCCTTTTCAATTGTTTTTTTCACCTCATCAATCTTACCGATATCTTCTAGCATTAGATCCAAGCAGTGCGCTGCACAAGGTGTCCAAAACAAATGTTTCCGCTTTTCCATTAAAAGTTGACCTACAAGTAAAAAATAAAAGTATGTGTTTTAAATCATAAACTTGATTAAATATATAAAAGTTATATAAAAAAAAAACTAACCTCCTAACTTAAAGTTGCTCCCATTGTCGGTAATAACTTGAACAACATTTTCTTCACCAATCCTCTCCACAAACCCATCAAGTAGATCAAAAACCTTTTCACCGGTCTTCATATACGATGAAGCATCCACCGACTCCATAAAGACCGTTCCTTTAGCCCCGTTGACAAGAAAGTTGATTAGTGTTCTTTGCCTCCTATCCGTCCATCTATCGGACATTATCGAACAACCAAACTTTCTCCATTCAGCCCTATGACCGTCAGCCCACTCATCCACCTTTTGTACCTCATTTTGTAGTAATGGAACACGAAGCTCATGATATGAAGGAGGCTTTAGATGCGGCCCATACTTGCCTACAGCAGCGAGCATCTCCTTAAAGCACTCCATTTTGGCCACATTGAATGCAATTCCAGCCTCGTAGAAAAAGGCAGCAATGGTTTGTATGGTTGAAGCTCGGATTTGTTTATCACAAGCATCATTGATGCTTGATTGAACCGCCTTTCCTTTACCTGTTATTAACACAAGTAAACAGTAACCATCGACAACATAAATCAAACATCTATATGCAAACGAAATACACATACCTTTTGAGAATAAAACATCCAATGGTCCCTTCACTGTTGTCTTCTGTTTCTTTTTTGGAACACTAGGTATCTCCAAAATCTCCTCTTCTTCTTCCTCACCCAGATCATGCAAGCCCTCGTTTGTTTTTTTAGCCTTTTGATTCAAAACATACGCATTCAACTCGTCTTTAACTTCTTGCGGACACTTCACACAGGATTTAACATTCCTGTTACCCCCAATCTGATGTAGCTTAGCTCTAAAAATACCACCTTTGGTAACTTTGCTGCAGAATCTACATGTAACAGAGTTTTTATCATCAGGATTTTTCAGGAAGTTATACTTCCATCCCGGATCTGTTTTCCTGTACTCTGAGGGTCCAACATCAGATGCTTCTGCCATAACTATAGCACATGGAAACAATAATAATCAAAATACAATAATGAAACAGTAATGAGCAGATAAAAAATAACACAACAGCAATACTCTGATCAGAAAAGATTAGTATAACTGAACCATATAATCAGATAATAGAACTATAATGATCAGAAAACAAAAAAAACAACAGTAATACAGTAATACTCATTATCAGAAAAAAAATACATCAGAAAAAAATAATACATCAGCAATACTCATTATCAGAAATCAAAAAATAATAATAAAACTATAATGATCAGAAAACAAAAAAAACAACAGTAATACAGTATACATCAGAAAAAATAATACATCAGCAATACTCTGATCATAATAGTAATACAGTAATACTCATTATCAGAAAAAAAAACAGTAATTAGAATAAAACAATAATACTATTGTTCAGAAAATAATTATATAACTGATGCATATAACTGAAAAAAAAAAATTGAAGCATACCTGCGACTGAAGGTATGTTTCTCTGCTGTATTGTGACTTTGATTGTAGGTTAGAGGTTGTTTATATAGATTAGAATGCATGACCTATTTTAAAAATAGAAGATATGTTAGGCGATAATTTTGTAAAGGATATAATTATTTTAAAAAAAACAGCTTAAAAATGGCAAAGGATAATATTTTTAAAAAAAAGATGTCATTGCCTAATTTACCTAGGTGGAAAAAGCGACCCAGGGTCGCTTCTAGGAATTTGGTCGCCTAGGCGCCCTGGGCGCTCGCCTTTGACAACTGTGGTTATACCATCAATGGGTTAGTAGATTGACTATATATGTTTATACAAATATGTTATCGACGATTGGCTTGTATTTTGATATGATTAAAAGTCCTTAGTGTTTTGTTAGCATCCATCATAGACTGCATATTGCAGTTGAAAACCACCTAAAGTTTTTGGATGTTTGCCCACTTGCTCTATATTTTAATATTGTATATATGTTTACTAGCAACGTCGGATGATGAGGTAATAAATGGTGATGAGGTTCGGCAGCCGAAACGGATCTTTTTATTCTCATACTCGGTGCGTTTGCAACCTCAGGTATACTAATACACTTATCTCTTATTTTCCTATATGGTCAAAAAGAAATGCTTAAAAGAAGATACAAGGTTAGATGAGTTTAGGAAAATGGTTGGGTGGAAAACGCCTACGTTAGTCGCGCAACGCGCGTCATCGAATACCCCTAGTTCAATTAAAATAATATAGAGACGAAAGATTGGTGTAACTTTAAAAGAAATTGAAAGTAGGCTACGTGTGGTTATCGACCGGGTGATTAACAAGCGGCGGACTTGGGTCTCGTATAACTTTGTCATTAATTGAGTAAGTATAAAAACCCTTAAAAGTATATATCTATTCTATCTATATAATAATTGAGGTCACTTGGGTTGAATCAAGGCCTTAGAGAGGGTTTGAGGTATCCATATTGAATATGGAGCTCCAAGTTAGTCCCTATAAATACTCTTTTCTATATTTTAATTATGCACAATCTTCCATCACACCCTCAATTTCTCACTAACTAATCTTTCAACCAACATTCATCACTCTTCTTTTTATGCATTCTTGCTTCTAGGTATGTATCTTTTTCACTGAGATCGACGGAACTGCATCCATTATAATATGTTCCGATTCATAAACTTTTAAAATAGCCATATCGTATGTTCCAATTTGAGTGAAACTTTTATGTTATCGCTAATCAATAAAATACATCCATATGATAAATTCGATTCAATATTCAGTTTATAAATCGTGGTTTATAAAAGTTATTTATAATCTGGAACCATTTCAGATTTGAATATTTGGATGTTTTTTCATTTGAATACAAGAATACCATCCGAAGACAAAGATTCGATTATGGCTTATCACAAGGGTGAGCAATTCTTCAAGGTCATGCATGACCCTTCGGCAAGAGTTTTGGTATTAATCTTATTTTCATCTTGATATGGATCTTTGTTTACTTTACAAAACTGATTATTACTTATGTTAATGTTGTTTTTAATGTGTTAATCCAGACATTGCCGACAGTTACTAAGGTGCGTAGATTTATTTTTATGGAATCGTGATTACTTTTGGTCTTCGGATGTTTGTTTTCGGTTTATGGAATATTACCGAGTTTAGTCCGTAATGGATGACTGTTTTGGATTAAGATGTTGGAAGGTGTTCTTGATGTTTGGTGTTGATCAAGTATGAATCGGTTATTCATGAAGAGCCGGGTTATGTTTGTCGGTTCGTTATTGAATGGGGTTATGTTGATGTTAGATTAGATGAATGTTATTGAGGGATGATAAATGCTCATAAGGATTATTGTTAAATGAAAGTTTTATCGGGTCCTAATTTGAGCTCCTTTGATGTGTTCAAGAATATTCATCATAGGGTTCTTCGCATGTTCTTGAGGATCAAGCGTATTTTGGATCTTCATTATGGGGATGAAAAGATGTTGGTGTTTGATCCATAATTATTCAATCGGGTTATGGTTTGGATCCGGGGATAGGACCGGATGGAATTATTTTCAAGATTGAGTTTGAAATTTTTTATTGACTTTCCTCAATTATCTCCTAATTTTTATGGAAAGTTAGTAATTACATTTGAATGCATTTATGGTGGGTTGAAATATCGAGGATTTGATGGGATTGAGGGAAAGTTAGCTATTATTGGTATTGCCTGCAATTAATAGGATTTATTCATTTTTAATGATATTTATTATGAGTTTTAATGACATTAATAATAATTAACCGAATTAATTTACGAATATATTATTAAGACTAATACTAATATTATGATTTTTAATTTTAATCTCATTTATTTTTTATTGACCGTATCAAATTACGAATACTAAAACTAATATTACGATTTTTAATTTTAATCCCATTTATATCTTATTGACCGAATTAACATTTTCTATTACTATTTTTACAAATATATTATTAATAATTAATAATTACTAATACTAACTAATACTAATACTAATATTACGATTTTTGTTTTACTATTCGTAAAAATAGTATTGTTGACCGAATATATTATTAATACTAATTGAGATTAATAAAAATTGACCAAATTAAATGTTATTTATTACGATTTTTTAATCTCAATTATTTATATTAATATTACTACGAACTTATGTTTAATCTATCTTTATTAATATTACTACGATTTTTTATGTTTGTAATTTAATTTATTTGAATTATTGATTACGATTTTGAGGTTATTTATTAAGATTTATAATCTCATTTATTTATATTACTATGTTTACGAATTGTGATTAGTCTTGATTGCAACTAATAAGATTTATTATTTTTTATGTTATTTATTAAGATGTTTAATATTATTTATTGACATTAATAATAATTGACCACATTCAATGTTATTTATTAAAATTTTTAATCTCATTTATTTATATTACTTTTTTCGAATTTATGTTTAATAAGATTTAATCATTTTTAATGTATTTTTAGTATGTTACAATTAATATTATTTATTGACATTAATAATAATTGACCGAATTCATTGTTATTTATTAAAAAATTTAATCTCATTTATTTATATATATTTTTTTTAAATTTATGTTTAATAAGATTTAATCATTTTTAATGTATTTTTAGTATGTTACAATTAATGTTATTTATTGACATTAAATGTTATTTATTACATTTTTTCATCTCATTTATTTATGTTAATATTACTACGAAATTATGTTTAATCTATCTTTATGAAATTATGTTTAATATTATTTATATTACTATTCGTTCGAAATATTATTGGTCTTGCCTGCAATTAATAGGATTTATTCATTTTTAATGATATTTATTATGAGCTTAATGACATTAATAATAATTGACCGAATTTAATGTTATATATTACGATTTTTAAGCTCATTTATTTATTATTGACCGAATTGACCGAATTAATTTAAACTGAATATATAATTAATACTAATACTAATATTATGAATTTTAATTTTAATTTTAATTTTAATCTCATTTATTTCGTATTGACCGGATTAAATTACGAATCTTATTAAGCGAATTAAAATTTTCTATTACTATTTTTACGAATATATTACTAATTACTAATAATTACTAATACTAACTAATACTAATATTATAATTTTAGTTTGCTTCGATCAAAAGATATTTCTATTGGCGAGTATTGTTTCTTTAAATGGTTTTCAATCCAACATAGGCTGTTTGTTACTAAGTTTCCACCACAAAAAGTCATTGATTTTCAAATTTAAATTACGATTTTTTAAGTTTGTAATTTAATTTATTTGAATTATTGATTATGATTTTGAGGTTATTTATTAAGATTTATAATCTCATTTATTTATATTACTATGTTTACGAATTATGATTACTCTTGATTGCAATTAATAAGATTTATTATTTTTATGTTATTTATTAAGATGTTTAATATTATTTATTGACATTAATAATAATTGGCCACATTCAATGTTATTTATTAAAATTTTTAATCTCATTCATTTATATTACTTTTTTCGAATTATGTTTAATAAGATTTAATCATTTTTAAGGTATTTTTAGTATGTTACAATTAGTATTATTTATTAACATTAATAATAATTGACCAAATTCATTGTTATTTATTAAAATTTTTAATCTCATTTATTTATATTACTTTTTTCGAATTTATGTTTAATAAGATTTAATCATTTTTAATGTATTTTTAGTATGTTACAATTAATGTTATTTATTGACATTAATAATAATTGACCGAATTAAATATTATTGATTACATTTCTTTAATCTCATTTATTATATTAATATTACTACGAAATTATGTTTAATCTATCTTTATGAAATATGTTTAATATTATTTATATTAGTATTTGTTCGAAATATTATTGGTTTTGCATGCAATTAATAGGATTTATTCATTTTTAATGATATTTATTATGAGTTTAATGACATTAATAATAATTGACCAAATTTAATGTTATATATTACGATTTTTAAGCTCATTTATTTATTATTAACTGAATTGACCGAATTAATTTAAGAATATATTATTAATACTAATACTAATATTATGAATTTTAATTTTAATTTTAATTTTAATTTTAATTTTAATCTCATGTATTTTTTATTGACCGAATTAAATTATGAATATTATTGAGCGAATTAAAATTTTCTATAACTATTTTTACGAATATATTAGTAATTACTAATAATTACTAATACTAATATTATGATTTTAGTTTGCTTCGATCAGAAGATATTTCCATTGGCGAGTATTGTTTCTTTAAATGGTTTTCAATACAGCACAGGCTGTTTGTTACTAAGGTTCCACCACAAAAAGTCATTGATTTTCAAATTTAAATTACGATTTTTTATGTTTGTAATTTAATTTATTTGAATTATTGATTACGATTTTGAGATTATTTATTAAGATTTATAATATCATTTATTTATATTACCATGTTTACGAATTATGATTAGTCTTGATTGCAATTAATAAGATTTATTATTTTTTTATGTTATTATTTAGATATTTAATATTATTTATTGACATTAATAAAAATTGACCACATTCAATGTTATTTATTAAAAAGTTTAATCTCATTTATTTATATTACTTTTTTCGAATTTATGTTTAATAAGATTTAATCATTTTTAATGTATTTTTAGTATGTTACAATTAATATTATTTATTGACTTTAATAATAATTGACCGAATTCAATGTTATTTATTAAAAATTTTAATCTTATTTATTTATATTAATTTTTTCGAATTTATGTTTAATAAGATTTAATCATTTTTAATGTATTTTTAGTATGTTACAATTAATGTTATTTATTGACATTAATAATAATTGACCAAATTAAATGTTATTTATTACATTTTTTAATCTCATTCATTTATATTACTTTTTTTGAATTTATGTTTAATAAGATTTAATCATTTTTAATGTATTTTTAGTATGTTACAATTAATGTTATTTATTGACATTAATAATAATTGACCGAATTAAATGTTATTTATTACATTTTTTAATCTCATTTATTTATATTAATATTACTACGAAATTATGTTTAATCTATCTTTATGAAATTATATTTAATATTATTTATATTACTATTCGTTCGAATTATTATTGGTCTTGCCTGCAATTAATATGATTTATTCATTTTTTAATGATATTTATTATGAGTTTAATGACATTAACAATAATTGACCGAATTTAATGTTATATATTACGATTTTTAAGCTCATTTATTAATTATTCACCGAATTGACCGAAATAATTTAAGAATATATTATTAATACTAATACCAATATTATGAATTTTAATTTTAATTTTAATCTCATTTATTTCGTATTGACCGAATTAAATTACAAATATATTACTAATACTAAAACTATTATTTCGATTTTTAATTTTAATCCCATTTATATTTTATTGAACGATTTAACATTTTCTATTACTATTTTTTCAAATATATTACTAATTACTACTAATTACGATTTTAGTTTTACTATTCGTAAAAATAGTATTGTTGACCGAATATATTTCTAATACTAATTGACATTAATAATAATTGACCTAATTAAATGTTATTTATTACGTTTTTTAAATCTCATTTATTTATATTAATATTACTACGAATTTATGTTTAATCTATCTTTATGAATTATTATTGGTCTTGCCTACAATTATTAATAGGATTTATTCATTTTTAATGTTATTTTTTATTAGTTTTAATGACATTAATAGAAATTGACTAATTTAATGTTATATATTACGATTTTTAAGCTCATTTATTTATTATTGACCGAATTAAATTACGAATATATTACTAATACTAAAACTAATACTACTGTTTTTAATTTTAATCCATTTATATCTTATTGACTGAATTAAAATTTTCTATTATTATTTTTACGATTTTATTACCAATTACTAATAATTACTAATACTAATACTAATATTACGTGCAAAAATTATTTCTCAAGTCGCTAGGTTTGTTATTTGCATATTCAACATTTTTGTTTACAATATTCTTATTTTATAATTAGTTACACATTATAAATTTTCTATATATAATGCTTTTATAAAGGTTTATTGTGATTGGATGGCCTGTTTTGCTTTAATCAGAAGATACTTCCATTGGCGAATATTGTGTCTTCAAATAATGTTCATTCCAGGACAAAATGTTTGTTACTAAGGCTGCACCACAAGATGTCATTGAATTTGAAATTTAAATTATGATTTTGATGTTATTTATAGAGATTTTAATGTTATTTATGATGATTTTAATTTCATTGATTTGAATGATTGATTATGATTTGGTTGTTATTTATTAAAAATTTTAATCTTATTTATTGATATTACTAATATTTCGAAATTCATTTTATATTGTTGACCGACTTTAATTTTGATATTACAACTTTCCTTTAATCAATTGTCATGAAACGATATTCTTTTAAACATATACGACTTTCTTTCAAACATTTATTTAAATCTATTTAACAATGTTAAATTTATTTAACAGTTTATAATTTAAATATAATCCAAAGATAACAATGTACATTTATTTTCCTACACTTTTATTATTCTGTTAATAATAAATATAATTTAAATATATTTAATAGTTTCCTAAAATATATAATGTATTCAAAATAATTTTCAATGGTATTACTAATATTATGACCTTTATTTTAATATTGTTTACCGAATATGAGTAAAAACTTTTTACGTTTTTGTTAAATTGATGGACGTCAATTCTTTGACTATATGTCTTTGAGTTTAATTGTGCTAATTTTAAGTATTGTTGACCAATTCACGTCAATTACCAATCCTTTCATTTTTTATAATTTAAAGGCTTTCCTTTAATCAATTGTCATGAAACGATATTCTTTTAAACATATACGACTTTCCTTTAAACATTTATTTAAATGTATTTAACAGTTTATAATTTAACTATAATCCGAAGATAGGAGTGTACATTTATTTTCATACACTTTTATTATTCTTTTAATAATAAATATAATTTAAATCTATTTAACAATTTCCTAAAATATATAATTTATTGAAGATAATTTTCAATTCTATTACTAATATTACGACCTTAATTTTAATATTGTTGACCCAATCTGAGTAAAAAATGTTTACGTTTTTGTTAATTTGATGGAGGTCAATTCTTTGACTTTATGTCTTTGAGTTTGATTGTACTAATTTTAAGCGTTGTTGACCAATTCACGTCAGTTACCAATCTTTCCATTTTTTATAATTCAAATATATAAACAAATATTCCTACTCAATCACGTCAATCGAGGCACACTATTTCCGATTTTGCAGAATTGTTTGAGACACAAAAATACTATACAAACCTTAACAAATAATAAAATCATTTAATCGTCATACCAATTTTAACAACGAAATTAAATGATAATATAAATTTTCAAAATTTTACTTTCTGTTAAAGAATTATATTATTTCAATCACAACTAATAATTATTATTAAAGATGTCAATAATAATTTGTATATAATGGGTAATGCAAATTGAGACGCGGATGATTTTAATGTCATTTATTTGAATGATTGATTATGATTTTGATGTTATTTATTAAGATTTTTAATCTTATTTATTGATGTTACTAATATTATGAATTTCATTTTAACATTGTTGACCGACTTTCATTTTGATATTACTACTTTCTGTTAATCAATTGTCACTAAACGATAATCGTCATCTTGATTTCAATAAGTGTGCTAATTTTAAGATGTCAATAATAATTTGTATATAATGGGTAAGGCAATTTCAGACGCGGATTATTTTAATGTCATTGATTTAAATGATTGATTATGATTTTGATGTTATTTATTAAGATTTTTAATTGTTAAGTACTATATTTACACAGTTTAAATAATGACGTTTTTTTTTGCGGCATTTTGTAACATGTCAAAAGTTTCCTAAAGTGTGTGTACAATGAGTCCTTTTGGCTACATGTTCAAATAGGTCTGGGGTTGATCCTTTTGGTGTCTATTTTTTAATAAAATATAGGAAATTTATGTTACAACATGTGACATTAGACCCATTTTCTTATTAGTTGTTTTTTAACTATGTAATCGGTTTGAACCATTGGAGAGATAACATGTAAAATTTAAGCTACCCATTCAAGTAAGTGGGTTAAGGATTGTTTCTTGATTTACTTATCACCGTATCCATATCTTTACAACAACTATATTTTATGTAGAACACAAATATGGAATACAATGGTGGAGGTTTTCATAAATTATTGTAAATGAGCTACACTCCGAGGATCGTGATGACAATGATAACAACTTCGAAGGTGAAAAATCAGCTATCAATGAGCAAGACTTGGAAGATTTTGATTGAAGTAATGAAAATAGACCATTGGTTGAAGTTCGTTAAGCCCCAATTAAATGATAAGTGTTCTATGCTTAAGCTTAGTTATGATTAGAATATAGATATTACCCAAATGATGTAATCTGTGATATTGGTTGAAGTTCGTTAAGCCCCAACTGAATGATAAGTGTTCTATGCTTAAGCTTAGTTATGATTAGAATATAGATATTAACCAAATAATGTAATGTGTGATATTGTGATAGTATGCTATGTAGTTTGCAGTCGTCAAATTAAACTTTACTTACTCAATATATCCATCATTTCGTTACATTAAACTGTTAGATGACATTTTGCATTTAACATCAAAATTCATACATATTGCAATATCAAACATTTAGTAACCAAAACAAATTGCATAATACAATTCTTATTTTCCTATTTTTTTTTTTCATTTTGCTTTGGGATGAACCGTGGGTCCCCACGGGACTCTAACCTAGTGATTATTAGATGTGATTCAGTATGTGAATAATTATATCATTGTGTGCTTAATATTGGTTTGGATCAATTAGAGGCTAGTGGTCTTAAAAATATATATATGGTTGTTAGTGGTAATATAAGAATTGAGTGATTTATATTACTACTTGTTTGATATATATTTGAAATGAATATATACAAGAATGAGTTTAGAGACCGGTGGTCTCAGGCAATAAAAATAGAGACCGGTGGTCTCGGGAAATAAACTAGAGACCGGTGGTCTCAAGGAAATAAAAAAGAGACCGGTGGTCTCGGGAAATAAAATAGAGACCGGTGGTCTCAAGGAAATAAAATAGAGACCGGTGGTCTCGGGAAATAAAATAGAGACCGGTGGTCTTAAGGAAATAAAATAGAGACCGGTGGTCTCGGGAAATAAAATAGAGACCGGTGGTCTCAAGGAAATAAAATAGAGACCGATGGTCTCGGGAAATAAAATAAAGACCGGTGGTCTCAAGGAAATAAAATAGAGACCGGTGGTCTCGGGAAATAAAATAGAGACATGTGGTCTCAAGGAAATAAAATAGAGAAAGGTGGTCTCAAGAAATAAAATAGAGACGAGGGGTCTCATAATATAAAAATGGGGACCGGTGGTCTCGGAGGATAAAAAGGGGGACTGGTATTCTTTGAAAATATATTAAATACCTGTCATGTGTACTTACTTAGCTCTGGCTAATATGATATTCATGTATACTTTCAGGAAAGAAAATGGGCGAGGACTAGAGACCAGGATCGGATCGAATACAGAAAATCACCTTTGTATAATTAGTACTTATGAAATATCTTTTGAAACGGTTGCTTGTAAAAGATATGTTATAATATAAAAAGTCGCTGGAGCGACTAGTTTTGGATGTAAACTGGGACCGACTCTGATATATATAAAGGTGAAAGTTTAAAAAAAAAAATTGGTGTGTTTCAGAAGTCCACAAACTTCAACTGGGTCCTGCAATGAGAAGATAAATAAATACTGATACAACTAGTGAAAATTCTACTTTCTCGGTTCTTCCTAACAAACTACCTTTCAGACTCTTAGACCAATGGGTGTTGTTTGGGGACAATATAGGTATGCATATGCGGCGTGGGGTACCGCTAACTCGCTAAGGCCTTAGGGACACCGCCCCACCCCATGCGGGATGGTAGGTGATGGAGTGTGTATCTACACCGATCAAACCTGTTTTCATTTTATATTTTTTTATAAGCCAAATTATTTAAATGTAGTACCTTTTACTCATATTTTACACGTCAATTATTTAAAGATGTGAAAGATGACCATTTCCATGGTTCAGGGACGGTTTAGGGATGCTAAGGACGAAGCTCACACAGTTAGAGTGCATAAGACTTTCCACATTGTTTAATGCCCTAGATATGCTTTTAACAAAACATCGATAAATCACACTCCTAAGTAGTAAATACTAACTGAAATAAAAATTTTACCAGAAATTCTAATGCAAAACATTATTATTTGCCCATGACAAACAATCAATCACACACACGCAAAAAAAAAAAAAAAAAAAAAAAAAAAAAAAAAAAAAAACTAGCAAGATAACAAATAAATATAAAATATTAAACAAGAAAGATACAGTACAATTGCGAAGCTTCTACCGTCATTCACACCCAATTGTCCACAATCATTAAGTCCAGCAGCATACACATTTCCAGTGTCTGCAACACACATCAAACTCCTGTCTCAATAAAGATAATACAGCATTTTTTTTAATACAACATATATTAATTTCAAAATCAGCAATTGATACAAAATAATATTTCAACCTGTTAAAAACAAGCTATGCGCTCCGCCACACGCAATCTCCCGAAGACTACCACCGCCAAAACCCGAAACAAAGGCAGGCCTCCATTTGGACTCTAAGCTACCCAAACCTAACCTACCATAATCACCATTACCCCACAGAGCCACAAACCTACGCTTTTTCACATTTTCAATATTATTAATCACAGTAGTGTCTCGGCTCCGGGTGGACATGGTTATGTTTTTAGTAGATTAGGATTTGCTATCCAGAAAGGGGTGGCGGCGCAGCTTGTTGCCCGCTTGCCCGCTATCTTAATGTAATTTTCTTTGTCCTGGAATGAATTATATTATCTATAATTTGTTAAAAAAAAAAAAAAATTAATCACTTCATGTTCCTCACACCTTAAAACCCTAATAAACCTCCTTTGAATAATAAATCCTTTCCCCGATCTTCCGTTTACCAAACCTGATCTAGAAATTTTAAACGCAAAACGTGTGGCAATCGACATAATGTGCCGTTCAAAAAAAATCGACATAATGTGTCGTAAACTGTTTGTGTTGTGATCATAACATGATTTATTGATTGTTGATTGGTTTATTAATTATGTCGTGGAGTGTGTAGATGCCGATGGTGTTTGAGAGGTGTATCGGTTTTTTCTTGCTGTGTTCCGGAGTTAACTAGAGAGAAAAGAAAGAAAATGAAAGGAAGGAAAACTTGATTGTGTTCTCTAGTTTCATTCTAGGTTCATTAAAGCAAGCCTGAAAGGAAAACAAAACAAAACCAAATGTGGTGTGTTCCCGAGTTTGATTAAAGGAAGGAAAAGAAAAGAAAATAGAAGTAAAACTAGGCAAAATCCTTTAATTTAGTTTTCCTTCCGATTTGGAAGGAAACGTAAGGAAATGATATTTATCCTTTCTTTTTCTTTCCCTTTCTTTCCTTCTATTCTTTTCCTTTCTTTTCCCACTTTAAGTTAACTAGGGAACACAAACTGCATGGATGGTCCCTGTGGAGGTTGAATGTTGTATGGGTGGTGGTGGTGGTAAGATGGGTGTGGTGGTAAGGTCACGGTCTCGGAAGAGACGCAACATTGCGAGCTATTCTCATAAAGAGAGAGATGGTAATTTAGTAATTTTACATGGTCCCTGTGGAGGTTGAAGGTTGTATGGGTGGTGGTGGTGGTAGATGGGTGTGGTGGTAAGGTCCCGGTCTCGAAAGAGACGCAGCATTGCGAGCTATTCGCAGAGAGAGGGGGAGAGAGAGAGAGAGGGGGGGGGGTAATTTAGTAATTTTACATGGTCCCTGTGGAGGTTGAAGGTTGTATGGGTGGTGGTGGTAGATGGGTGTGGTGGTAAGGTCCCGGTCTCGGAAGAGACGCAGCATTGCGAGCTATTCGCAGAGAGAGAGAGAGAGAGAGAGAGAGAGAGAGAGAGAGAGAGAGAGAGGGTAATTTAGTAATTTTACATGGACATTAACCTTCATCCAAGTTAGGGACCATCGATGCAACAAAATTCAAAGCACAGATCCCATGTGTGTAATTTTGAAAAGCTGAGGAGCATACTTTAAATTTGGAGAACCCACAGGGACCATCCGTGCAGTTTACTCTTTTCTTTATATGTTAAGGAGCGTGATTTTACAAAATTACACTTTCACTCTACACGATATACTAGGGGTGTAAATGACACGTAGCGGCTCGAGAACTACCCGGGATTGGCTCGGTAAAAAGCTCGAACGAGCCGAACCTTAACGAGCCCGAGCCTGAAATATGGCTCGTTTAGTTATCAAGCCCGAGCTCGAGTCCTAGATACAAAGCTCGATTGGTATCGCGAGCCTAAACGAGCCCAAACATAATTATAAGTTATTTATATATCTCTTATAATTTATAGCCCACATCTCCAAAGCCCAATTCCTTATTTCATAGGCCCATTAAATAACACTCGCGAGCCGAGCTTTTGCGATCTCGAGCCAAGCTTTCAGCTCGTTTGAGATTGTTCTTAAATCACCTCAAGCCAAGCCGAGCTCGAGCCCAGTCAGGCCTGGGCTCGGCTTGGCTCGACTCGTTTACACCCCTACGGTATACTAGTATTTTTACCCGTCACACCTTGCAACGACGCATTACACGATATAATCAAGTATTAAAGGGATAGGGAGCCTAATCTCCGCAGAGGCGGAGTCCCTATCCCACTACTCAGCAAGTCAAGAGCTGGTCGCGCCAGCACAAAGAAGCGTTCCACAAGCTGGGCGCGAACATGGTCTGTGGGTATGGTCACCATCAGGATAGGTTTGCTCGCCGCGGACCAAGCCTAGCGCGGAAAGTCTGTCCAGGAGACAAGACTGCACTCTCCACAGGTATCTTGGGAAACCAACGCGCGTATCAGCACGCGCGGAATATTCGTCGGACGCCAACTGGCGGTACGAGATATGGAAGATCAAGAATAGAGAAGATTCACCCAGATCTGGGCAGGTACGGCGCCAGTGAGATGGTGCCACGTGTCAGCCGTGGTCCAACAACCACTGACATGAACAGCGACGTAACTGCTCCCATGCTTCCACCATGCTGTTGTCTACAATACCTTGTAGACACCCTTACGTGCTGCCAGACATCACGTCAAACGCCAGCAGGTAAGTCAAACATGTTGTGTCAGATCAGCATGCCGTCGGCGCCCAATGCGAAGGCGCCACGTGTCCTTTCGGCAGGAGTGGCTCAACCCTTCCTGACGTCAGCAAGCATGGACTGCTTTTCTCGCCAATTCATTGGGCTAAAGACTTCAGGCCCAAGACGGAAGCCTAGGTCGAAGACAACCTTCGTGTTTTTTTGTACATGGAGGTAAGTGAAGCTTATTTGGTTGTACACGGGTCAACATCTTGTGTCTTGATATTCGGGACCTAAACGTTTTGGATCGTCTCACGCTTTTCTAAAACAAGACTAGTATTATGTTACTATTATGATCACTATACATTTTGTAGGCTTTATATAACATAACTTATTTCAGAATGTGAAGAAGGAAATCCAAGGAATTTCATTCAAAGGAATGGGGAGGGTTCTTGGGGAGAGATGTAACAAGTTGACCGGTAGGTAAAATTATTCGGTAGATAAAATTATTACTTTTTTTAACAAGTATATATTTTATTAAAAAAAATACCCAGATTGACTGCGGAAGAGAAGGCACCATATGAAGCAAAACAAGGGCGGATCTACTTGTCCGGGAATGGGTTCCCGGGAACCCAGTCGGTTTTGAAATTTTAGTGTTAATATATAGAAAAAATACACAAGGAACCCATAGATAAATTTGAAAAGGAACCCATAACAAAACAAGTGAAGTGGTCCAGTGGATCTGAGCGTGTATTATAACCTCAAGGTTGTAGGTTCGACTCCCACAAGTTGCATCTGAATTAGTTTTTTTAATCAGTTTTTGGTTCCTATTTTTTTAGTTTAAAACCAACCTTAGCTTTTTTTTTTCCCCTTTTATTTGACCTGCTTTTTACTCATTTGACAACTCAATCTTTTTATCCCTCGCTCATTGTTTACAAAATTTCAATGTTTTGATGTGAATGTATTTTAGTTGTGGTATAGAAAATTTCGATGACTCATTCTTTACAAAATTTTGTAACATTTTTTGTAAAAAGAAAAGTTATGAACCTGTCAATTGCTGACCCCTGAGATTCATGGAAAACATGGTTCATTTTTGTGAGGGTCTTTGGTGGAGGTACAACACAATTTCTTTTTTGCATATAATTATATAAATCCACACAAGTTATTTATCAATGAATGTATGTAGCAGCTTTAGGGCAGTTACTCGTTAGTGTTTAACAGGGAATATACAATGGACATTGAGGGATGTTAAAGTTTTGGTTATTATCGTATTAGTTGTTTTAGGGATGTTAAATTTTAACCTCTTGAAACCTAAACCGACCCGAACCGTCAAACCGATCCGAATTTTTTTATGTTCGGTCATATAAAATTAGCATCTGAAAATAGTGGCGCAACTTAGTTGGGTGGGCGGGGGCGGCCGACCTTCCGAATTTCCGCGCATAAGTTCCGATTATATAGTATTCGTATAGAAAATTTTGGAAATATAGGGTTTCGACCCCCCGAAACTGATTTTCGACCCCCCAAAACTAGTGACTTCCGACCCCCCGAACCTTCGGGTCAAGCTTCACCACTGTCTGAAAAAGGAACCTAGTGAAAAAAATTCCTGGATCCGCCACTGAAACAAAAGCTCAGTGGATAAGAAGAGGTGCCAAAATGAAATTACTTTTCACAGGTTCCCGCCATGGATTTAGTGGATGAATCCGACAGTAGTTGAGTTAGTTTTCTGTGTAGTGGGTTTATGTTTGTTGTAGGCTAAGTTACGTCTCTTGTCATAATTCAGTTTCGTGATGAAATGTTTACATGGTTTTGCTATGTACATTTTTTTGTTTACCTAGGAAATTTGGTTGATGGTAATAGATTGTCAAATTATTAGTATGCTGGAGTCCCCTCTTTAGAGAATTTGCAGACACACAGTCAAATGTCGCGCAACTGCATCCCACTAGTTTAATTTTATCATTGATTTTATTGCTATAGTTGTCTAATTGACACTTGTCACCAAAACATTCATCTTTATATTTTGTGTCAGTGTCTGTATAATTTATAGAAGCATATGCTTACCAGGGTCATGACATAAATTGTGATGTTGTATATCATAATTACCAGATCGACACCTTTATATTCATAAAATAATACAATTCATGAATATAACAATTCATTAATATTGTGACATTTTGAAATATAAAAAGAAATACTAAAAAACGGAGGAAAAGAAGTTTTAAAATTTTAAGTTTACCGTTAAACCTAAAAATGTTAAAAACTAGGAAAACACCCGCGCACGTTGCTGCTCGCAAAACTCGTAAACCGTCTCAAAACAATTGATAAAAGAAAACATTCACCATGAGTTTATTATGTAAGCTAAGATCCTGACCATCTCCCCACATCGTCGTAGTCGTCGACATCACAACGCACCACCGCTTGAAAAAGAAATGACTATGAGTGGGAAAACTTGCACCGCCGTCACCAGTCGTGGTCGCCCACCTTGGTCACTGCCAGAAGTCGCCCTTAGCTCTGTCTCTCCAAGTGCGTGTCAGATGAAAAAGATGGGCTGGAGCAGGATGCAAAAGGAAAAAAACCCACCCATAGCCGAGGTGGAGATGTTGAAGGATTAGGTGGAACGACCAAGCTTCAAACCGTGGTGGTGACGGTGGGTTTGGTTGAAGTAAAGTGTGAGGGAGAAGCTGGCGTGTGCTGACTGTGGAGTAGGATTGTAGGAAGAAGACAAAAAGCAACATAAAATATTAAACGTGTACAATTACGAAACTACCCTCGGGTACCTAGGTGGTCCAATGATGGCCTGACACGTGGCGGTTCATGTTAGCGTTGGTGCACTGGTCCCAAGACCCTATTATGAATGTAAGTATATAATAATAATAATGGAACCTATATCAAATGTTTTAGTATGAAATTAAAATATTTTGTGTTGACTATAGTACGAGATAAAGATAGATAAAAAAACTGGAAAAGGTTATGGGCCTATACTTAAGAGTAGAGGTGAGAAGAAAACCAAATTAACTGACCCATAACCGAATTAACCGAAAAAACTGACCCTAAAAAATTGAACTGAAACAAAAACCAATGAGTCGGTTATTGAACTTGTGAAAACTGAAAGTCGGTGGGTCGGTTTTGGTTATTAGTATTTTCATAACCACCATAACCGAACCGAACTGATATTTGATAATATCACGGTTAACCGAACCATATAAGTGACCCATTGGCATAACCGATCCGTGGTTTGCTTTGCATATAGGTGATTATGTTCCCATGCCAACTTACTTGGGGGAGGGGGTCCACTGACTCTTCAAGATCAATTCTATTGTTATACAAAATATCTAAAAAATATCGATTCTCCATGGAACTAGGAAAGTGAAACAAAATTCCCTTTTAATGAATCAACTCTACCATTAGGCGGTGGTTTCAAATTTCCATATCTCAAATCTTAGTTCCATTCACTTTTCAAAGTTCTAGTTTTGATTTTTCAATACTTTTACGCTTCAAGCACTCAAAAGACCGATAACATAACGGCAAAAAAATCTTCCTTAATATGGTGATTGATATCTCATACAAGTTATCCAGATGCAAGGTAAACGACATTGTTCCTTGTTTGATGCTTAGCAGTATTCTGGTTGATGTTAATATGTGAATCGTCACTTCCGACATGTACACTTCATAAAAAGTAATTACGAATTGTCATCTACTTTCCGACATGTACAGTGATATTGTTTTTTATGTATCGCTTTATGTTTTGGCAGTAGCTAAATTGGATTTATTTTTATGGACTTTAATGTATAAACAAAACCTATTTTATTTTTTGAAGTCTGTATTTTCACAAAACCTATTTATTTTTTCAAGTTTAGACTTTAAAACATATTTGAACTACTGGATGTTTTTTTTAATGTTTGTTTGAATCTATGGATCATATCGTATCGCTTTGGGTGTACGTTTATTTGCTATGGATTAAAGCATATCGTTTTGTTTGAATATTCGGTGACAATTAGTATTTTATATAGATTTTATGTATTTTTTGATGTTATGTAAAATGTACAAATGTGATATAACTATCCCAATCATATTTTATGTAAAGATGATCCAGACCGTAGAGAGAAAGCACAACTTAATATGAGCCGTTGATTAATAACAACCCTTGCCATCAGCTTCTGAAGTCTTATTTGTGTTATAATGGACCTTTTATAATGGGCTCAAAATTACTTATAATGGGCCACTATCTTTTGGACTAAATAATATTCCAGAGACATCCTTATGATAAGCCCAATATGCCAAATTCTTCTAACTCATGCAATGCACTCTCAAACACCAGGATACTCGAACATCTTCATCAGCTACAATGCTCTAACATCTCTTCATCCAGATATCTACTCAGCACTTGATCAACATACCAATAACCTGCAAGATCACTCATGCAACATATTCAAGCTACTAAAAAACTCAAAGACTCAAAGACAAACTCAAAGACCAAGACTTGACCCATTTGGTATTAAATTGAACTTGACCAAAACATGTCTTCATTTTAACAGTGGAGATGTTGAAGGATTAGGTGGAACGACCAAGCTTCAAACCGTGGTGGTGGCGGTCAGTTTGGTTGAAGTAAAGTGTGAGAGAGAAGCTGTGGGTTTGGTTGAAGTAAAGTGTGAGGGAGAAGCTGGCGTGTGCTGACTGTGGAGTAGGATTGTAGGAAGAAGACAAAAAGCAACATAAAATATTAAATGTGTACAATTACGAAACTACCCTTGGGTACCTAGGTGGTCCAAGGATGGCCTGACACGTGGCGGTTAATGTTAGCGTTGGTGCACTGGTCTCAAGACCCTATTCTGAATGTAAGTATAGAATAATAAAAATGTAACCTATATCAAATGTTTTAGTATGAAATTAAAATATTTTGTGTTAACTATAGTACGAGATAAAGATAGATAAAAAAAAACTGGAAAAGGTTATGGGCCTATACTTATGAGTAGAGGTGAGCAGAAAACCAAATTAACCGACCCATAACCGAATTAACAAAAAAAAACCGACCCTAAAAAATTGAACTGAAACAAAAACCAATGAGTCGGTTATTGAACTTCTGAAAACTGAAAGTCGGTGGGTCGGTTTTGGTTATTAGTATTTTCATAACCATCATACAGAGCCGGTCCAAAGTTTTTGGAGGCCCCAAGCGAACTAGAAAGTCGGGGGCCTTTGAATTGGTATAAAAAATCGCAAATATCAAAATGTAAAATTGCTTTTATTTTGTTACTCAATCGTAAATCACACTACATATCTAGATTAGTATTACCGGGAAAAAATAGTTGTTACATGAATAATCCTTGTTTCGCTTGATATTAAGACATTTTGCAACCATTGGCAGCGATTGTTTACCCTTAATTTCGCTTATATTTTCTCTGCGAATCGCCATCCAAGTCGGTTTCAATTAGCGAGTTCGCAAGTAATGAGAATAGAAGCTGAGGATGGGTTCAAGGAAAAAAAGGATAAGGCCATTATTCTTCAAGTTTTGGGTCTAGACATTTTACCTGTTTGGTCTTTTATGTCTTTAGTCATTAGTTTGTTAATTTAGGCTAAATACATATGTAATATATGAACAAAGTAGAAAATAAAAATTGGAGGCCCTTATTTTTTTGGGGGCCCAAGGCTTTTGCCTGGTTTGCTAAGCCTGTCGGGCCGGCCCTGCCACCATAGCGAACCGAACTGATATTTGATAATATCACGGTTAATCGAACCATATAAGTGACCCAGCGGCATAACCGATCCGTGGTTTGCTTTGCATATAGGTGATTATGTTCCCATGCCAACTTACTTGGGGAGGGGGGGGGTCCACTGACTCTTCAAGATCAATTCTATTGTTATACAAAATATCCAAAAAATATCGATTCTCCATGGAACTAGGAAAGTGAAACAAAATTCCCTTTTAATGAATTAACTCTACCATTAGGCGGTGGTTTCAAATTTCCATATCTCAAATCTTAGTTCCATTCACTTTTCAAAGTTCTAGTTTTGATTTTTCAATACTCTTACGCTTCAAGCACTCAAAAGACCGATAATGTAACGGCAATAAAATCTTCCGATAATGTAACGGCAAAATTCCCTTTCAAATTTCCATATCTCAAATCTTAGTTCCAGATGCAAGGTAAGCGACATTGTTCCTTGTTTGATGCTTAGCAGGATTCTGGTTGATGTTAATATGTCAATCGTCATTAAGTTATTAGGTTTCCGACATGTACACTTCATAAAAAGTAGTTACGAATTGTCATCTACTTTCCGACATGTACAGTGATATTGTTTTTTATGTATCGCTTTATGTTTTGGCAGTAGCTAAATTGGATTTATTTTTATGGACTTTAATATATAAACAAAACCTATTTTATTTTTTGAAGTTTGTATTTTCACAAAACCTATTTATTTTTTCAAGTTTGGACTTTAAAACATTTTTGAAGTACTGGATGTTTTTTTAATGTTTGTTTGAATCTATGGATCATATCGTATCGCTTTGGGTGTACGTTTATTTGCTATGGATTAAAGCATATCGTTTTGTTTGAATATTCGATGACAATTAGTATTTTATATAGATTTTATGTATTTTTTGATGTTATGTAAAATGTACAAATGTGATATAACTATCCCAATCATATTGTTTAATCTAGCTAAACCTAAATTCATGGTTAACTGACCATAACCGATCGCTATAATCATTAAAACCGATTAACTATAACTAGCATAACCAGTCGGTTATGGTTATAGTTTTAGGCCATAACCGACCCAAACCGACCTATGCACACATGTATTTATGAGTTACGGTACAATGTAAAAAGAAATACAAGTATGTTAATTGTTTTCTTTTTTATATACGAGTGGAGTATTGGGAAACTTTATGGAAATAGTAAAGAAGAAGACTATTGACTTTTGAGTCAACTTCATCTCCAATCATTTCATAACCAACCAACCATTTGCATCATCATTAAATTAAAAACCTGAGTCTGATTAATTTGTTTCACACTCCATTTTCATTATTCACCACTATGGTTGTTCTTACTGAAATTACAGAACAGTCTTCTTCTTCTTCATCATCAAATAACAAGTATGATGTATTTTTAAGCTTTAGAGGTGAGGACACTCGCTCTAATTTCACCGATCATCTCCTCAAAGCACTGCTGGAAGCCACCATCGACACGTTCTTCGATGATGCTGAGATCCAGATCGGAGCCTTTCTGAAACCAGAACTGGAGAGTGCGATTAAGTCATCAAGGGCTTCTATTATTGTGTTATCCCCAAATTATGCTTCTTCCACATGGTGCCTTGATGAACTGGCACTCATCATGGAGCAACCCAAACATATTGTTTACCCCATCTTCTATCATGTCAACCCATCTGATGTTAGGAAGCAACGAAACAGCTTCAGAGAGGCAATGGCAGAGCATAAACAGAGGATGGAGACGGAAACAGATGCAGAGAAAAGAAGTCAGTGGGCTCAAAAGATTGAGAAATGGAAGAAAGCCCTAACGAAAGTTGCGGATATGTATAAAAGGGGAGGAAGCCAATGGCAGGTAATTGAACATATATTCGACTGATTGCCAGATGTACTGTTAAAAAAAAAAAATCAAGTCCTGCCAAGCACAAAATATTTAGATGACGCATAACTTCTATACTCGGTTATGTATTTATAGCTTATAACACTTTGTTCCTCATGTTTCAAAAAACCTATATATGCTCAATATCGTTTAGTTTAATATTTGATAATAAACTATTTAGGTTTTGTTGAATGGGATTTGGATTTGGTCATCAACTACGTTGTTCTTTTATGCACATTCTCTTATATAATTTTGTGAAACTTGTCATTCGGAGTCACTTAATAGCAAAAGTACCAAATAAATAGAAAGACTCATCTTTATATATATATATATATCTAATTACTTAAGTGGTATATTCTTGTTCTCTATGGAATTGGTTTCAGGAGGGAGACAATACTTATCGAAGGAATTGTTAAAGAGATAAGTAGCAGACTAAATCTACACAAAAGGAGTGAAATCCCGGAACTAATTGGGATGAAGGATTCGGTAAGGACCATCACTTCATTCTTGAATAATGCATCCACTGAATTCCTCACAATATGGGGAATGGCTGGGATTGGAAAGACACATTTGGCAGATTATATCTTCAAGTCAAACTACCTTGACTTTGAAAGCAGCTGCTTTCTTGAGGATATCGAAAGGAGGTCCGCGCGACCAAATGGATTGCTTGATTTACAAAAGCAGCTCCTTAAAGATATTCACACAAGAAATTGGATGGACATAGACAACATTAATGCAGCCACCTTGAAGATTGAGAAATCACTTTTCAGGAAAATAACTCTTCTTGTTCTTGATGGTGTAAACAAGTTTGAGCAGTTGGATGTGTTAATCGGGACAAAAGTCCTTTTTCCAGGGAGCAAAGTCATAATAACATCTAAAAATGGTACGTTAACAGAAAAATGTAGGCTGTTTGAAACGCAAGTTCCACCAAAGCATACGAAGCACTTCCTTAAGGGCTTAAATGATAAGGAATCTCTTCAGCTTTTAAGTTGGCATGCCCTCGGGCGCAATGTACCCAACGAAGGTGATAAAAAGAAGGCAATGAAGATCGTGCAATATTGCAAAGGGCATCCATTGGCTCTTAAAGTTCTGGGCAGTTCTTTCCGTGGTGAGGATGCTACCTGGGACGGTATTGTAGAATCACTAGGAAAAGAAATAAATCCAGATATTACCAAAGTCCTAAAAATAAGTTTGGACACTTTGCCATCTGAAAAGGACAAGGAACTGTTTAAACACATTTCTTGTTTATTTGTTGGAGAAGAGAGAAAGTTTACAGAAGACATATTGAAAGCTTGTGGTATATGCAATTCATCTGGCATCAAGATTCTAATCAATAGATGTCTTCTCACAATAGGATCATCAGATAAGTTGATGATGCATCAACTTCTTCAAGATATGGGAAGAGATATAGTCCGTCAAGAATCACCTAAGAAACCATGGAAGCGTAGTATATTATGGCACCGTGAAGAGTGTTTGGATGTGTTGCAAAATAGACAGGTAATCAAGTTAACTATTATGTGTACTTTAATCATTTGTCTATTCACCTAAGCTCTTTAATCATTTGTTGTTTATTTTTCTTAGGGAAAAACAGCAGTTCAAGGACTCGCCCTTGACATGAGAACGTTTGAGAATGAAACTTCAAAAGAATCAAGTAGTGCTAATATGCAAAAGTTTGGATTTAGATCATTTCCATCATTCAATTGGGTTCACATACTGCTGCACTCGATTCTTTGGTGGTTATTTGGTTGGGTTTCAGGAATGCGTTCCTCGTCTCGTAAAACAAAAGGCGACTTTGAGACACTTGCTTTAAGTGAGATGTGTAACTTAAGACTACTCAAACTGAATTATGTACAACTCAATGGATCCTACAAGAATTTTCCTCAAGGTTTAAGATGGCTATGCATGCATGGATTCCCTTTGAGTTATATACCTTCAGACTTAGAAATGGAGAATATTGTAGCTCTTGACATGTCTAATAGCAAACTACAACAGCTTTGGAAGAAGCCCAAGGTAATAAGATCTCAGGCTTCTACTTAATTTGCAACACTAACATGAATCTTAATCTTATTTATATTTTTAATTTTGATAGCTGCTCAGGTCACTGAAGTTTCTTAATCTCAATAGTTGTTGTGAGCTTGTTAGAGTGAGTAACTTCTCTGGGCTCCCTCTACTTGAAAAGTTAACACTCTCAGGATGTACAAGTCTGGTTGAGATTTGTGATACAATTGGTGCTTACTGTCAAAAACTTGAAGTCCTTGATCTGAGTAACTGCAGTGAGCTGAAAGAGCTTCCAAGAAGCATAGGAAAGTTAAAGAACCTTATGAAACTTTCAATAGATGGTTGTTCAAATATTGGAAAATTTCCAGTTGAAATGAAGGATATGGAATACAGGCTGACAAGATTAACATGAAGTCTCATGGGTCTTCTTCCTCTACCATGGTACCAAGAAGTTCCAAGTCCATTGCGAGTTCTTTACCAAGATCACTAGTAAGGTTGTCTCTTAAATATTGTAATTTGTATAATGAGTCCTTTCCAATGGATTTTTGTAGCCTTTCAATATTGAAGCGGTTGACTCGTGTGGTAACTTGAAAGCAGTCTTGCGTCCTCCAGTCCAATTAAAGAATTTGGATATATACAATTGCCAATCATTGGAAAAAGTAACATTTCATCCAGAACTATCAGGTGTACCTGAACTCTTTTATTCCAATACATTTCCATTGACTGAAATTCAGTACCAGTTCAAAATCCAAGCTGTATCAGAAATTGATGAAGAGGTACTACGCAGTTTGGGTTGGATTGATATATCATATTTGAACCACTGCCAGTTTTCAAATACCAACAATACGGGAGTGTACAATTTTGCTGGAGAAATACTTCCAGCACAGGTAGATGTCTCTTTATATATCTTTAATTTCACCTTTTAAATGCATTTATAAGCTAAGAAAACTTTCATGTGACACTTAGGTTCTTTATGAACATGGAATATTCAGCACATATCTTCAAGGGAAAGAGGTTCCAAAGTGGTTCACCCATAGAAGCAGATGGCCATCATTTACCTTGCAGTCATCTCCTAAAAATGCTAAGATTCGAGGGCTGAATGTGTGCATTGTGCGTACAATTTCAAGCATGGAGGAAGTTGGTCCTTCAACAATTAGAATATCGAATCTGACAAAGAACTCCTCCTGGGTATATGAGCCTATTATTTATCTTGTCCCAGAAGCTGATGCGTTTGAATATGGTGATGAAGTTGTAGTAGTATGGTTAAGCCATTGGATAACTGGGAAAAATGGGTTTGAGGATGGTGATGAAGTTCGCTTTGACATCTGGTTTAAAATCAAACCAAATAATATAAGGGAGTTTGGTATCAGCCTTGTGTATGATGATGATGATGATGATGATGGTGGTGGTGGTGGAACACATAAAGAAGATCCTTTGGGTTATTACAAGTCATGGAAGCACATGGGTGGGGATCTCTCTGCGTTAAAATTCCCCGCATATCTTTTGCCACTTATGCCCTAGGTAAACAAAGTACGAATCAGGATGGTTTGTAATTGCAATCCCTTCTTTTCTTTCCATCTATAGCAGAGCAACATTCATAAGAAGGAAGGTAAACGTCATCTTTCTCCCTCTTGTATCCAATGCTTTTACTTCACTAAAGCTAATTGTAACATGTAAATTCTAATGAGGTTTTATTTGGTGATTTTTATGCAGTTTGGGAGTTTAACCAGATTTAATGTCTTTGATCAAATACAATCGTTCGATTGGAAACAATTTCGTACTGCAAAGCATTGTAAACGTAACTTGACTAGTGTGATTACATATTTAGGGGTTATTGGTTTATTAAGTGCTGATCATTAAGATGATCTGAATGGTTAAGAGGGTTAAGAGGCTCTGAATGGTTAAGAGCTAAGAGGCTCTAAATGGTTAAGAGCTGAATCATTCAGCATCCCTTATTGGCTTAATGGTTCAGCACTTAATCATTCCATTCAGATGCTGAAACAAACAGTATGAATGCTGAATGATTCAGAACTGAATGGTTAAGAGGCTACCAAACAGCCCCTTACTTAACTTTTGGATATTAAGTATTAACTAGGTTATTTGCACGTGCATTGCAGCGGTAAATAACCGCCGTCATTTGATGTGTATCGTTTTGGTTTATTACAGTATTACACCAATTAAAAGGCGTTGTAGTTGACTTGGAAAGGTAATTTATAAAAAGAAGGGGTTTATATTAAAGGATTAAAAAATTGGATTTTAAATTAAGTCGCTAATTTGTACGCCATGGTTTAATAAAAGAGTTTATTAAATTTAAAATTAAGTTCGCGATAAGACGAAAAATATAGTTTTAAATATATTATTTAAAAATTGGGTCGGGTCATTATATTAAAATTAGAAAGGAGTGTCTAATTTTTTGTTTCACACTTCATTCTTATTATTCACGATGGTTCTTATTGAAATTTCAGAACAATCTTCTTCTTTATCAACTTACGGTTATGATTATGATGTATTTTTAAGATTTGGAGGAGAGGATACTCGTTCTAATTTCCCAAATCATCTCCTCAAAGCATTGTGGGAAGCCATCATTGACAGTATTTTGATGATGCAGAGATTCAGATCGATCGGAGACTTTTTGAAACCGAAACTGGAGAGTGCGATTAAGTCATCCAGGGTGTCTTGTTGAAAACTGATCAAACCATAGAAGAACAGATGATTGGAAAGCCAAAACATGTTACCTTTTGATCCACAATAAATCAGTACTTGTATAGAATCCTTCTTAAAACAAAGACACAATAACTGATGAAGAAAAGACTGATGAACAAACAGTTGATGCAAACCACTGATGAGGAACTGGTGAAGAACAAGCAACTGTTGCTAACTACTGATGAAGGACGAAACAACTGTTGGAGCAAAGGTCTGCTGAGAAGGTCTGTTGTAGCCCAACAGTACTTAAGCTACAACAGAGGTTACCAGCAGATGTTACAACTACTAATGAAGTGATCAACCATAAGTAGTTATCAAGTCATCAGAGTTTATCAATCATCAGATGTTACAACTAACGAAGACCAACTACTGAAGAAGAACATAGGTTATCAAACAACGGTTTAACCAAATAGCTTTCACCAACAGCTACTATTATAATAGAACAATAGTGGTTTTGTGTCAGTACTTTATCAGTTTGAATTCCAGTAAAAACTAGTGCGATTGGCTAGCTGTCTTTGTAATAGGTTATTGTCAACTTGATCATGCCAGTTGTTCTGAATGTATTATAAATAGAACAGTTTCACAACAGTTCTATTCATCACTCCAGAACACACATTCACAAAGAATTATCTGGTGATCAGGCTAAGGGGGAGCTGTATACTTGTACTGTTTAATCATTTGATTAAGGGGTATTGGATTTTAATAATCCCTACTTCAAAAATTCCCAATAATAATCCCAACTTTCGAACATTTTGCTTCTTGTAATCCTTTTTTAACTGAGCACTAACTGGGTTAGTTTGTGTTGATGTGAAATCTGACTAGGCACGATGACATGTACAATTTAATATTACATGGCATTTTGGATTTTAACAATCCAAATGTTCAGCTATTGGCCGGCAATAATCCGTACTTTACAATTTCCTAATAACGATCCCAACTTTCGGACATTTTTCCTCTGGTGAACCTTTTTTAACTAATCACTAACTGTGTTAGTAGGTGCTGTCGTGGACTATGAGTTGGCAACTGATGTGGTAAATTTAACCTGAGGTGTCATCTAGGTGTCATTTCTTCTTATATAAACATTATAAAACAAAAGATTAACTCAAACTCAAAACCTTCCCCATCTACATAATCTTCTGCAACCCTCCAATCCCTCTCTCTGTCTCTCTAAAACTCAAAACCCTCCCAATCTACATAATCTTATGTAAGAGGGTTTTGAGTTTTAAAGAGAGAGAACGAAAGAGAGGGAGGGATGAGAAGGTTGGAGAAGATTTTGTAGATATGGAGGGTTTTGAGTTTGAGTTAATCTTTTGTTTTATAATGTATATATAAGAGGAAATGACACCTAGATGACACCTCAGATTAAATTTACCACGTCAGCTGCCAATTCATATTCCACGTCAACACCTACTAACCCAGTTAGTTCTCATATAAAAATAGTTCACCAGAAGAAAAATGTCCGAAAGTTGGGATCGTTATCGGGAAATTTTAAAGTACGGATTCTTGTCGTCCAATAAGTGAAAGTTTGGATTGTTAAAATCCAATAAAATGCCACGCAATATTAAATTGTACACGTCATCGCGCCTAGTCAGATTCCACGTCAGCACAAACTAACTCAGTTAGTACTCAGTTAAAAAAGGTTTACCAGAGGTCAAACGTTCGAAATTTGGGATTATTATTGGGAATTTTTGAAGTAAGGATTATTATCGGCCAACGGTTGAAACTTGGGATTATTAAAATCCAATACCCCTTTGATTAATGAAAAGTATTTTGTTCAACATCGTATCTCACTTGCTGTGATTCAAAAGTTATTTCCGCTGCACCACACTTAAATACACTGTTACATTCATTAACTATCATAACAAGCCAAACTCAAATTCTAACAATCGGTATCAGACCTTGGTCATTTAAATTCGATCTAAACAATCAATTTAACATAAAAGATCAACTCACTTTCACTGATACTCATTCATTGGTTGATAGCATGGTAAAAGTATTATTATTTCAAAAATAATTTTTCAAAAACCTTGTTTTATAAACAATCAAGAATGTCTCAAATCAATCATGACCCACACAACAATGGCACTGGCAACAAGCCACCAATGCTTGTCAGATCTGAATACAATATCTGGCAACGTCGGATGGGCCATGTTCTTGCTCAGCAAAACACTGGATGTTGAAAATCTCTTGTATATAGTACTGAGGATCCAAAAGTTCTTTATCAACTTACGGTTATGATGTATTTTTAAGATTTAGAGGTGAGGATACCCATTCTAATTTCCACGATCATCTCCTCAAAGCGTTGTGGGAAGCCACCATCGACACGTATTTTGATGATGCGGAGATTCGGATCAGAGGCTTTTTAAAATCGGATCTGGAGAGTGCGAACAAGTCATCCACGGCTTCTATTATAGTGTCGTCCAAGAATTTTGCTACTTCAATGTGGCGCATGGATGAACTGGCACTCATCATGGAGTGTAGAAAACTATGAATAAAACTCATACAAACACAGACAATGCAAGAGATAGTGACAAAATCAGATGACAAAACACTTATGAACCCAAGCCAGAAAAGTTCCCAAACCAAATCCTAAATCTTTCACAAAATGTGAAGATAAAAAACCATACAGAGTCTAGACCAACTGATGTTTTACACTAGTTGATCAGATGAACAAATAAAAAGGAAATAACAGTTGATCAGATGAACAAATAAAAAGGAAATAATAAATCTTACAGATGAAAAGAATTGAAACACTAGACTGAGAGAGATACAAAGGTTTGTGGTGATATTTAAGTTACTCGTTTTAGGACAAAAATAAAGGTATCTAAATGAGTTCACCCTGTAACGTCTCGCTATTTCAAAAAAAGAAAGTAATAATAATAATTATTATTATTATAAATGTTCACACGCCTATATATATGCCTATTATTAATATAGTCCAAACACTCGATTTTAGTCTGTTTATATAAATAAAATAAGTGACAAATATTTTAACGACTAAACGAGTGGAGTTGTAGCAAGAGACGTTTTTTTTAATGGGTTCGTATACGCGGTACCAAACCACTTAACCTACACCAAAACCCCACTTATTTAAACTCCTTAACTCATCTCCTACTTCATTCCTTACAAGTTACAACTCAAACCCTAGCCTCCATCTCCTCCAATGCCCCCTTCCTTCCCTCACTTTCCCTTCCCTTCTTTTCTCTGCTTCTATTCACCACATCCACACATTAAATGGAAAGAACCATACTCCATGGCAACCCTTTTTATTCTTCGATTTTATGGAGCCATCTAAAAATATCAACATCAACACCAAATCTTCGAGATAAACTTTACATTAACAAACCTTTCAACTCATTGTTTTGCCAACCGTAACCATTGGGTTAAAACCCACAACCGTCATCGACTACCCCTTCCCCTTTCTCCCACACAAAGCAGCGACGGCCAGCCAAGGGTGGCTCACAGCGGCGCCACTAGTAACAGTCGACAATGGTGGTCCGATTGGCATGTCTTCGGTCGGTTCGTTGGTGTTGGTTTGCTAACAAAGCAGCGCCGGTTTGTGGACGTTGGTCAGTCGTGGTGCTTCTTCTGGTTCGTGGTTATGGTGCAACAATATTGGCGAGTCCGTTTGGGTGATTGGTTCGGTTGTGGTTCGTTTTTCTGTTGCGAATAGACCTTAGATTACACTCGGTTCTAGTCTCCATTCAGGTAATCAATTAAATATTACCTTGTTACTCAAACATATCATGACGCTTAAATGGAAAATAAATTTGGTGTAGAGCTGTTGGATCAGTTTGCTCTTTTTGCTAAGTAAGAACTTGCTATCTTGACACTTAAGTGTTTAGCAAGTCCTTGTAAATCAGATTATAAGCACAGCGGAATGTTATAAGTTAAAGCAACACTTTTTACACTAAGGCAGAGTTGTAACTCCCCCTTGATGTTTGAAACTAATAAATGACAAAGTATTTATTATGAATCTAAGTTGTAAATGAGAATTAGATACTTAGAGAGATTCACAATAAATACAGAAATGGAATATAACAATGAGAGTGTTTGAAGGATTTTTCTGTTGAAAATCAATGTCTAAAATAGAAGGTTGAAGCCTCCTATTTATAGACGATTACATGCATGTATCTTGCCTAAAAAGCAAGCACAGAAACTACAGTGACAAGTTGCACAAGTTGCAACATTGAAAGAAACAAATACAGCTAAAAGTAATATTAAACAACAAACTACTGATGCAAAAAGGCGGTGGGAAATATCTATTGCTAAGTGCTGATGAAGGACAACTACTGAAGAGTAGTTTTGTCTTCAGTACTTCTGAAGTGAACTTGTCTGGTTTGGACTTCAGAACTTCTGCAACTTCAGCACTTCTCATATCTTCTAATCAGCAGTTTCTTGTCTTCTCTTCAGTACTTCTATACTTAGCCAAAAATGACAGAAGTGAATTAGACTAAGGTTTACAAAAGTGGTTTCACCAATCCTCTTTGTCCTAACAATCTCCCCCTGGATTGATGAAGCCAAAACCTTACTAATTCCTTATGTGTTTCTTCTGTCTTGAACAATCTTCCATATCTCTTTGTACATGGTGTTCTTGAGCTGGTTGTACTGACCATCAGATAGAGATCCTCTCTGTGGTTCTAGATGTTGAATTGTGAGCAGGTCTTGTGTTGACAGTTTCTTCAGATCACTGATCTTCTTGTAAGCCCTGCTTGAGAGGTCTCTTCTTGTCAACAGTACTGAGTTGTTATCAGTAAGTGACCATCTGATGATAGGGATCTTTGACTTGTTAAAGTCAGAAGAATAGGGAACCAGACTTGTCCCTTGGGTTGATGGTCCTGAGTGCTGGATGTCTTCAGTTTCAGATAGCCTCAGGTGGGATTCTCTTCCTTGTTGTTGTTGCATATCAGGCATCTGAACAGTTGGGAGATGGTGTTCAGTCACTACTCTGGTATGCATCTTTTCTTTGATGGTCTTTTGTATTTGATAAGCAAAAGTGGAAGGATCCCTGAATTGTGTTAACAGAGGTTTCTCCTCAATGTCAAAATCTGAATGGACTATTGAACTTCCTTCAAGTAGTACCATTTTGAAATCAGTTTTGACATTGTCCTCTGCCTTCTTCTTCTGAGTAGCAGATCTTCTAGATACACCAGAAGTTCTAACTACTGATCTTGAAGGATCAGCAGTTTGAAACTTCTCAGGATTTGCAGCCTTGGCAGCCAAGTATTTTCTATATGTATCCATTAGTCTTTCTTCTTTCCATCTGGATACAGAGGCTTTTGAACCATATCCTTCTGCTACTAGCTCTTCTATTATCTGGGCTCTCTTGGCCTTTCCATCTTTGCTTGTGGCCACTTTGTCTGCAAGCAGTTGTGCTCTTCTTGTCAGCTCTTGCATAGAGAGTCCTTTGAGTGTAAAGGCTTTAGTTTTGCTGTTCTTGGTAATATAAGACACCAGTTGTTGTCTTTTATCCTGTTCAGCAATCTCATCAAGGCTAGCCTGCCTTTGTAGTTCAACTGCATAAGCCTGAAGTTTTTCTTCATGGCTTAAATCCAAATCATCCCTTTCTTCCAGAGATTTCCAAATCTGATCTTCTCTGGCCTTTTTGTTGGCTGCAATTAAGCTCTTCTCTAATAGTTCAGCTGATTGAGAGATAGGAGAAGGGTTTAATACAGTCATTGTTGTAACAGATGTAGGCCTGATGGGATCAGATGTTGGTTGAATGGGAGCAGTGATTCTGGAAGGTTCAGTTGTTTGAGTTTGGGAAGTGTTAACTTCTGATGTGCTGACAACTGCTGATGGTTTGTCAGCTACTGAAGGATTGTCTTCAGTACTTTCTGATTCTTCATCAGAAGTTTGGTCATCAGAAGTTTCTTCATTATGCCTTAGGGAATCTTCAGATGTTTGGGTCTCATCTTCTTTCTCTGCAGCTTCAATTTCTTCAATTGAGACACCAAACTGTTTGGCCAATTTTTCTTTCCTGGCCTGATCTTTCTGATCTCTTTCAAGGAGTGCCACTCTTGCCCTTATCCTGGCTTGGAATGACTCCTTAGGTTCCCTGATCTTCTCCCCCTTTTTGGATTCATCAATTTTAACCCTTGAAGCAGAGGGTTGGGAGAATTGTCCTTGAAGATGAGCAATCTGCTGGCTGTTGAAGTCTATTTTGTTGGACAGATCGTTCATCTTGGTTTTGATCACTCCAAATTGGTTTTTGATGGACAGCTCCAAGTCAGCTGTATATGTTTGGAAGTGATTTCTGATGAGTGTATTCATCATGTGGTACAGGGGACCCTCTGGGCTGCATAGCTGGTTCAGGTCTATGCTTGTTTGCCCAGGGAATTGGGTAGGCATTTGCTGTGAAGGGGGTGTTTTTGGGAGATCCTCATGTTGTACAGAGGATGCCACTCTAGGGGTTTTAGGGATTGAGTGGGCTTTAACCTGTGCAGAGGTGACTGGCTTCTTGAGCCTGGATACCTTTGCAACAGGACCTTCAGAAAGTGCCGTCAATTCAGTAGTTTGAGTGTGTGAAACATCATCCAAACTAATGGAATCATCTGAATCCCTGATGTTGCCCTCAGTGAGGACTGTCTCAGTTAAATCATGAGCTGAGCCCAACTCAGTTCTCTCATGAACCTCTTTTTCTTGGTACTGAGGATTTCCTACTTCAGGCATTAAGCCTTCATCAGTAGTTGCCACATCTGAGGTCTTAGCTATCTTACTTCTGTCCTCAGATCCACCACTGGGTGGTAACTGAGTAGTAGCAGCCTCAGATGCCCCAAGAGTCTCTAAAATTGGGCTTAAAGACTCTGGTCCACCCTCATCTCTTGGGATAGGGCTAGTGATGTCCACATCCATGTCTGATGTAGTAGTTATGTCCCCTGTTTGTTGTGGTTGATGGGGACTGACATGATCAGATGGGACATTCTCTTTTAGCCCAGAGAGAAGTTTGGCAATTTCTATTGCCTCTTGTTCAGAAATTTGTGGGGTTGGTTCAGTAGTTTGGGCAATAGGTTGTTGTTCAGCAGTTTCAAAAGAAGAGTGTGTTTGATATGTTTTTCTAAGTCTTTTTCTTTTGAATTGAACAGATATGGGTGCTCTTGGTGGGGTTTGAGATGGATGAGACTGAGAGGGTGTTTCAGTCTCAACTATTTGAAGAGCAGAATGCTCATGAGCATGTTCAGGCATCTCAACCTCCTGAACAGCTTTTCTTTTGGGTTGGTGGGGTGCAGTTTTTGTTGGCTTGGGCTTTTTGGCTTTTGGTGGTGTGAGTTTGGAAGATGTGGGCTTCAGGGGGACTTGTTGTTGTTCTCCCTGATCATCTTCTGGCCAGGCAGCCGGTTTGTTAAGTCTTGAGTATGCTTGCGATGTTAAAGGGTTTAAAGTTGAAATTTTTCCCACAAGCACCTCATTACCCAGTTCTCCTATTATGCATTGCATAATGAACCTTGGGTACAGCAAAAACTTTTTCTTGGTATTATTGTGATGTAACACCAACTCATTGAAAAATAGTTTTGATGCCCTGAATTTAGTTTCATTCACAATGGAATGAAATATTGGTTGAAAAGTGGAGGGCATCTGGTCATAGGACCCTGTTTTTGGACTCAAACACATAATAATATAATGAAACAAAAGTTTGTATTTTGGTTCAAAATATTTTTTGAATATTGTAGCATGGGAGAGAGTACCTTGATAACCACACTCAGTCATGGTTAGATGAATATCAGTGTTAGCAACATGGTCAGGGGCAGTTACATCATCCAGACCCAGTCTTGTTGCTAGTGTGGCCGGTGTGATGGTCAGTTGTTTCCCTTTTATCTTTGAATTGAGGGAAATGACCTCATCACCCATTGTAACCGTCTCAGCATTTGCCCAGAACTCATTCAGAGTTTCAGTGTGAATTGGTGGGTTTATTGTGAGAGCAGTAAAGTATTGGGATTTGACGACAAGATCAATGATCTCATCGTATTGGGACCAGCCTTCTTGTTTTTCAAGAAAGGCTCTTTGATTGTGTCCCTGTTTTAGAACTAAAGCCATGTGGTTTGGGTTTTTGATCGAACAGTGGATTTTGCAGGTATAGGTTGAGAGAGTTTTGAGAGAGAAGGAGGGATATTTTTGAGTTTGAAAGGATAAGTGTGTAGAAAAGGTATTTATTAGAAGTTTTAACCGCTTGAATCTTCTTTATTAGAAGTTTTAAAACCGCCTTTGGTTAAAAATCTCTTTATCAGAGGTTTTAAACTGATTAGGTCAAACCTCTGATGATGGAAAAGTCAGATTTGCCCTTTTGACTTAAACTGCTGATGAATGATTACTTCATCAGTAGTTCCCATTTTTCTCTTCAGCAGTTTTAACATCTGATGAGAAATGTTTTTATAAATACTTTATAACTTCTGAAGGTTATTTTAATCAGAAGTTACACACTTTTTCAGAAAGTTATCCCCATACTGATGATTTTTGTTCATCAGTAGTTTCTCTCAAACTGATTTTGTTTTTCAGAAGTTTTGTTTCAGACTTTTGACATTTGTAAGTGAAAACCAGAAAAAAGATAAAAAGGTTAACTTGGATTCCACCAAGGTAAACAGGATGGAATCAAGGATGGAAAAAGGAAAAAGAAAATTTTTCTTTTTGATTCCACCATGGTAAACAGGATGGAATCAAGGATGGAAAAAGGAAAAAGAAAATTTTGATGCATAACAGTAGTGATTGATGTAGAAGTTTGATGTAGAGTTGAGTTAACTGATATGCAGAAAAAAAAAATAAACACTTACAAATTTAGCATTCCAAGCATGGATACTAACTTCTGAAATGTTGATGTGTCAAGGGGCTTAGTGAAGATGTCAGCTATTTGATTAGCTGTTGCTACATGCTTCACCTCAATCTTGCCTTTTTCATAGCAATCTCTTATGAAATGGTACCTGATCTCAATATGTTTAGTTTTTGAGAACTGTACCGGATTTTGAATGATGCTAATGGCAGATTTGCTGTCTACAAACAAAGGTGTCTTGGTCTCTTTGATTCCATAATCAAGAAGTTGATATTGGAGCCATTGTATCTGTGATGTACAACTTGCAGCTGCAATGTATTCAGCTTCAGCAGTTGAAGTTGCAACAGATGTTTGCTTCTTTGATTGCCATGACACTAGACAGTTACCCAGGAATTGACAACCACCAGATGTTGACTTTCTTGTCATCTTACACCCTGCATAGTCACTATCTGAAAAAGCTGATAACTTGGTATTGCTTGAAGCAGGATACCAAATTCCCAGTGTTGGAGTTCCTTTCAGATATCTAAAAATTCTTTTGACTGCAATAAGGTGTGATTCCCTTGGTGCTGATTGATATCTAGCACAGACACATGTTGAGAACATAATATCTGGTCTAGAAGCAGTTAAGTATAAAAGGGAACCTATCATGCATCTGTACATGGTTTGATCAACCTGTTTTCCTTGATCATCAGGTTCAACTTGTGTGATTGGTGTCATGGGAGTGGAACATGATTTACAGTCATTTAAAGAAAATTTGTTCAATAATTCTTTAACATATTTTGATTGATGTATAAAAGTTCCATTTGTTTGTTGTTTGATCTGCAGTCCTAGAAAGTACTGCAGTTCTCCCATGGTACTCATCTCAAATTTTGATTGCATGAGTTTCTTAAAATCATCACACAATTTTGTGTTTGTTGAACCAAAGATGATATCATCAACATAAATTTGAACAAGTAAGACATGATTTCCAACATGTTTAATGAAAAGTGTTTTATCAATGGCACCTCTTGTAAAGTTATTTTTGAGTAAAAAGGTGGAGAGTGTATCATACCAGGCTCTTGGAGCCTGTTTGAGCCCATAAAGAGCTTTGTCCAGTCTGTACACCCACTCAGGATGAGAAGGATCCTCAAACCCAGGTGGCTGACAGACATACACCTCCTCTTTGATTTTTCCATACAAAAATGCACTTTTCACATCCATTTGATAAACTTTAATTTTGTTGGAAATGGCATAGGCCAGAAATAACCTGATGGCCTCAAGCCTTGCAACTGGAGCAAAGGTTTCATCATAGTCAATTCCCTCTTCTTGAGAGTACCCTTGAACTACCAGTCTTGCCTTGTTCTTGATTATCATACCAGCTTCATCTTGTTTGTTCCTGAAAACCCATCTTGTACCAATTGGTTGCTTGTTTTGAGGTAAGGGACAGATTTCCCAGACCTGTTGCTTGTTGAACTGAAGTAGTTCATCTTGCATAGCTTGCACCCAATTATTGTCTTTGAGGGCTTCCTGGTACTTCTTTGGTTCCAACTGTGAAATAAAGGCTGAAAATAGGCAAAAGTTGGAGAGCTGGTTTCTGGTCAGAACACCTGTAGCTATATCACCCATGATTTGATCAAGTGGATGATCTCTGTGTTCAATCAGTTGTTGTAAACCACTGACAGGTGTAGGTGGCTCTTGTTCTTCAAACAAACTACTGAGGTCTATAATATCTGGTTCAGCAGTTTCAGTTTCATCAGTAGTTGCAGGTGCTGAAGCAGATGTTTGAGTTTGGCCTTCAGTATTTGTTTGATCAGAAGTTTGAAAAACTTCTGATGGTGTTGTAGTTGACTTAATGACTGTTTGAGGAGTCCATGGTGTAGGATCCTCATCTTCAAACCTTTGATCACCATAATAAGTAGGTTTGGAAGAAGTAACAGTCTTTTCGGGTCCAAAGTGAAAGTTGTCAAGGTCAAAGAGTTCAGCAGGATGTGCTGGAATAAGAGTGTGTTTTGACTCATTGAACTTGACATTCAATGTTTCTTCTACTATCCTGGTGTGAGAATTAAAAACCTTGTAGGCTTTTCTAGTTGAAGAGTAACCAAGAAAGTAACCTGAGTCAACTTTGGCAGCAAACTTTGAAATAGATTCCTTGATGTTCAAGATGAAACATTGACACCCAAAAGCCCTAAAAAAGGAGATAAGGGGCTTCATGCCATGAAGAACTTCATAGGCAGTCTTGGAATGTCTCTTGACCACAAGAACTCTATTCTGAACATAACATGCTGTGTTAACTGCTTCTGCCCAAAAGTACAATGGCAGTCCAGAATCAGCTAACATTGTTCTTGCTCCTTCTATCAATGTTCTGTTCTTCCTTTCTACTACACCATTTTGTTCAGGAGTTCTGGGAACACTGTATTGTCTAATAATCCCTTTAGACAAACAGAATTCATCCAGAGTTTTGTTCCTGAACTCTGTCCCATTGTCACTTCTAATGGTTTTGACAGATAGAGAATATTGTTTCTCTACTTGTAGAATGAAGAACTTGATGATTTCAGCAGCCTCATCCTTGGAAAATAAGAAGAATACCCATGTGAATCTTGAGTAGTCATCAATGATGACTAAGCAGTACTTCTTTTTACCAAGGCTCATAATCTTGACAGGTCCAAATAAGTCCATATGGAGTAGTTGAAGACATGCAGTTGTTTTTGATTCTTCAATAGACTTATAGGAGGACTTATGCTGTTTTCCCTTTAAACAGGATACACAGTGTTCTTGACACTGGTATACTTTCAAAGGTAGACCTCTGACCAAGCCCATTTTTGTGACTTTATTTATGGTTTTAAAGTTCACATGGCCAAGTCTCCTGTGCCAGAGATCTGTTTCTGAAGTTGATGCCCTTGAGAAGAAACAGGCAGTGTTGTTCAATACTTTGTCTTTCTCAATGTCCACTGCATAGACATTGCCACATCTTTTGGCAATCAGCAAAGTATGATCTTCTATAATCTTCTCAATCAACTTCTGGCCTTCTGGTGAGATGATCTTGCAAGCTGTCTTTGTGAAAAAGGAAGAATATCCTTTATCACACATTTGTGACACGCTCAGCAAGTTGTATTCAAGGTTTTCCACCAGATTGACCTTGTCAAACTGTATTTTGCCAGAGGAGACATTGCCATGTCCTAGCACATATCCCTTAGCATTGTTCCCAAAGGATACAGATCCTTCTCTTTGGCTGATAAAATTGTTTATCAGGTATCTGCATCCAGTCATGTGCATAGAGCCTCCACTATCAACATACCATATGCTGTTTAAGCCCCTGGAAACTCTCTGCACATAAAAGCAATTTAGTTAGATTTGGAAACCCAAGCCTGTTTGGCTTTGGGTTTGCTCTTGAGAACAGTTACAGTTTGTTCTTGACCAGGTTGAGAAATCCATGTCTTTTTGGCAATGGATTTTTCATTAAGAACCATGGTGGTATCCTTTTTAGGACCACCATCAACCTTGGTCATCAGTAGTTCTACCATGTTCTTTAGATTTTGAATCTCAGCAGTTTGTGAAACTGCTGAAGATTCTGGTCTAACTACTGACAAGGAATTTTGAGAAAAAGATTTTGGTTGAGATTTTATCTTTTTCTGAGAAAAGGTGTTTTCAGGTTGTTGTTTCTTGGGTTTAAAGACTCTTTCATAATCATTTCTGATTTGATTTCCCACAACCTGTTGTTTAAATTTTTGATTGAACTGAATTCCTTTTCTGTATCTACAAAATTCAGTTTTGTGGTTGAACAGGCCACAAATTTCACATTCTTTTGCCTTTTGTTTTTGATCTGAAGGCAAATTTCTGACAGTTGTGAAAAGATTTTGCTCATCAGTAGTTTTCAGGGTCTCAACTCCTGAAGTAGATGAAACTACTGATGGCTTGTTGTCAGTTTTTGTAAATACTTCTGAAGTACTTTCTTTAAAAATGCCAGGATTTCTGTTTAGAAAGTTTTCATGGAAAGATGTGCATTCTTTCCCTTCAGAAGTTTCATTTGAAACAATTCTTCTCCCATCTTCAGTAGTTTTGGGAGAAAAATCTGTTGGTGTTTCAACATGATGGTATCCTATGCCAAACTTAACATTTGAAGCACTTTGTTTGTTTAGCAATAGTTGATACCCCCTACAAGATTCCACCCATTTTTCACAAGTGATCCTGGTGTCAGCAAGCTCTTGTCTGACATCTCCCAGGTCATTTAGCATCATTTTGATTTGTGCTTGGGTTTCAATAGCAGAGTCAGTTAATTTAGAAACCTCTTTTGTTTTAGCACACAGTTTTCTTTCTAAATCACATTTTATCTGTGTGTATTTTCTTTCTAAATCATTGGCTTTGCCTTGTAGGTGCACGTTTGTCTCTCTTATGAGAGCAAAAGTTTCTTTGCAAGAGTTTGAGCAAAGTTTTGTCAAAGATTCTTTTGATACCTGAGACAATGCAGATTTTGAGGTACAGCCTTCAAATGCCATTAAGGCAAAGTTCTTTCTGCCATTGTCTGGTTCTCCCCAGTTGATGTCAAACACTTTGTTGTCTGCATCAGGATTGCACTCTGTGGTGTCATAAGGGAGACTGCTCCAGTCAACATACCCCGAGGTAAAGAGACTTTGTTGAGGGGGTTGTTGAGGCTGTGGAGGAAGTTGAGCAGCTGGAAAGGGAGGGATTGATTGTTGGCTCTGCATCTGTTGAGCAGGCACTTGAACATATTGTACTTGAGGCATATATTGCTGTTGAGGAGCTTGTGCCTGTACAAAATGAGCACTCCCTTGAGTTCCATTGTTCCTATTATAATTGGGGTTATAGTTATTTCCAGATTGTGATTGGTTAAAGCTAGAGCTTCTACACTCTCTAGCAAAGTGTCCCAACTTCTGACACTTGTGACATCTCAGTTTAGATTTGTCAAAACCAATTTTTGTATTACTGGTCAATCCTGGAAATTTCCTTCCTGACCTTTTATAAAACTTGTTAGTTTTAATGCTTAGCATGGCCAGTTGGTGTAATATGTCCATTTCTTCTAAGTCATCACTGCTAAAATTTTTTAAATCATCCATGATAAAACATAGATTATCAGCAGTTTGACTTTGGTCATCATTGTCATAACCTGGGAAAGATCTTTCTGATGAGATCCCAGTGGTTATGTCAATATTGTCATAAGATCCATAGGAACAAGTTGGTGAATCTTGTCCCAAAAGTGCTGTACTACCTGGTAGGTAGTCATCAGCAGTTTTACCAGAAGTTTGTAATTTCTTCTTTTGATCGATTTCTCTCTCAAAAGTAAGTAATCTCCCATGGAGTTTTGTAAGAGTGAGGGAGCTAAAATCTGGAGAGGATCTTAAGACAATGGAGTAAGTTTCCCATTTGTCAGGTAGAGACCTTAAAAATCTATGTAACATAGATACTGTTGTATAGGTCTGACCATTTAACTTTAGCTCAGAGATTAATGAGGAGAATCTTTCAAATTGTTGTGTCAAAGTTTCCCCATTAATATAAGCAAATGTTTCATATTGTTGAGCCAAAATTTCTCTGGTGTTGGCAATCACCTCTTCAGTTCCTCCAAACTGTTCTTTAAGACAGTCCCAAAGTTCTTTGGCACTTTCACAATGTAAAAGGCCAGAGTATATTTCATTTGGGAGAGCCATTGCCAACATAGAGAATGCCTTAGCATCTAGCTCAAGTTTTAGGAAATCCTCATCTGTATAGTCTTTGGGATCCTTTGGAATCCCTTCTTTAGTTTCAAGATTTATGTTTACTGGTTTGTGTGGACCATATATCACAGATCTCCAACAACCTGTGTTGGTTTGTGACAAGGTATGTGCCATTCTCTTTTGCCATATATTGTACTCATTTCTCACAAGCATGGCAGGTTTGGTGGCAGAACCAGTATTATGTGGATCCATTTTTAAAGAGTATAGATTTGTCAGATGACTCTTTTAAGTGATGGATATTGATAAAAAGTGAACTTTTGATCTTTTTATTGAATATCAATAAGAGCTTTGTGTCTGATTCTCAATTTGTTAGATTGATATGTGATCAGATAAACCAAAGCTCTGATACCAATTGTTGGATCAGTTTGCTCTTTTTGCTAAGTAAGAACTTGCTATCTTGACACTTAAGTGTTTAGCAAGTCCTTGTAAATCAGATTATAAGCACAGCGGAATGTTATAAGTTAAAGCAACACTTTTTACACTAAGGCAGAGTTGTAACTCCCCCTTGATGTTTGAAACTAATAAATGACAAAGTATTTATTATGAATCTAAGTTGTAAATGAGAATTAGATACTTAGAGAGATTCACAATAAATACAGAAATGGAATATAACAATGAGAGTGTTTGAAGGATTTTTCTGTTGAAAATCAATGTCTAAAATAGAAGGTTGAAGCCTCCTATTTATAGACGATTACATGCATGTATCTTGCCTAAAAAGCAAGCACGGAAACTACAGTGACAAGTTGCACAAGTTGCAACATTGAAAGAAACAAATACAGCTAAAAGTAATATTAAACAACAAACTACTGATGCAAAAAGGCGGTGGGAAATATCTATTGCTAAGTGCTGATGAAGGACAACTACTGAAGAGTAGTTTTGTCTTCAGTACTTCTGAAGTGAACTTGTCTGGTTTGGACTTCAGAACTTCTGCAACTTCAGCACTTCTCATATCTTCTAATCAGCAGTTTCTTGTCTTCTCTTCAGTACTTCTATACTTAGCCAAAAATGACAGAAGTGAATTAGACTAAGGTTTACAAAAGTGGTTTCACCAATCCTCTTTGTCCTAACAAGAGCACTTGGTTTGGGAATGAGTTACTGTGAGGTGGTGTTTGTTTTCTTCTGAAAAGAGCTTCTAACCACTTATGTCTGCGCCGTGCAGACGCGGGCAGACATAAGGGACGCGCCGAGTGTTTGTTTTTTAGAAGACAAATCACTCAAAAAGCTCTTCCAGAGCTCTTCCTCATGCAGACATGAACAATAGTCTTCAAACCTCTTCTTCCAAAGACCTTACACAAAACACATACCTCCTCTCCCTCCTCTTCCAAATTCTAGCAGATCCAAAGCTTCCCTTCCCCAATCTGCCGCCTCTGGCCTCTGGCGTCCTCCTCCTTTCTCCCTCCGGTCTCCCCCTCCCTCCTCTTCCCCACCTGCGTCACTTCACCCCTCGTCCTCCCAAGCCCACCTACCTCCTTCCTAGGTATGTTTTTTCTAATCATATTTTCTTGCTGTTTCATGTTTGTATTATTATTATTATTATTATTATTATTATTATTATTATTATTAAACACTTGAATATGTGGTCGATACATATTACAACAGCCACAAAGGGAAAACTTTAAAGAAGATGACACATTTAACCTTAGGAAAACCAAAATTCACGGAGTTTACCCATTTTATTTATCATACTATTATTTTCATATCATACTTTATGTTCAGGTTTGATGATCTTAATTCTTATTGTTGATACAAAATTGTTGTTTAAGGTGGGTTATGGTTGTGGTGGGTTATGGTTATGGTGGGTTGTGGTTGGTTATGGTTATGGTGGGTTGTGGTGGGTTATGGTGGGTTGTGGTCGGTTATGGTTAGGTCACGCAGACATTAACAAACAAACAGTCTTCTTCCTGCAGACTGCAGACCTTTGGTCCACCTCTTCTCCTGCAGATGTCTGCAGATGTGGTCCGCAGACTGCAGACCTTTTGGCTCTGAAAAAACAAACAGCACCTGAGTGTATTTAGACAAAAGAAATGAAAGTTGTATGCTCTTTTTATGCGGCGTAAACAACCACAGGTAAAAGTAAGATTCATTTATTTTAAATCTTATTATGGAAGCTAATTTACAACATATATATGTTAAACTTTAAATTGGTAATTATATTCAAATTTATAGTAATATTAGCAAACTTAAAAATGATGGAAATTTGTTAATTAATGGTCAACAACATTTATAGTTGAATGTCGAATTAGTACATGAAAATATATTTGAATATATATATATACAAACACATTACTTAGCGAAACATAGACTATCTTGACTTATAGGAGGATTGGTTAATTATATTATCAAGTTTAATACTAGTCAACTTACTATTTTGTTTTCGAACAATCAAATAAAGAGTTACTTATGCTTATTCAAATTTTTATGACGACTATCAAACGTTGGACTCTATAGTCGTAGAAATGTATAGTTCCTCGCTTTCTATAGTTTTACTAAGTTAAACCATGAGTCGTATATTTGTACAATTGAATTTTTGGGAAAATATAGACAACTTGAGTTGCCTGGTTTCTTACAAAAACAGGGGAAACTCTGCCCAAATTTTATGAAACATAAGGAACCATATAATAAAGACGCCATGAATAATATATATTAAAGTAGCAATTTCCAATAATTGTACATACACATATTTCGAGAAAACTAAACCAAGTTGCAATCGGTCCGTTAAGTTATACACATTTAAAGACGCGTATTGTCTACAATACGAGTCTAGGTAGTCGAATAAACTATCTTTACAACCAAGACACAAAATAAGTTCATTTGTATTAGAAATTAAAGCATCCTTTACTTGTAATAGGACACAAGAGATCCAGTCAACCCAGCTTCAGACATTGTTTGTTATTCTTTCATAATGCACTCCAGGTGAGTTCATACTTGTCCCCTTTTTACTCTTTATCACTTTTGGGGTGTAAACATGTATCATATGCAAAACACACTAATGCTTTCATAAACACACATGCTCAATCTATTAAACATACTTATATGCTACTTGCCATGCTTATGATTCTTAGATACTTAGACATAAATCATTAACTATTATTAGCCCACTTAACATGTATAGCGCTATAGGACTAGCACACCGCCCCCTTTATGGGTCATTGTTAAGATTTAAACGGCCTAGCATGAATATGCTAGGTATACGCTGTGGACTCGCGGGTTTGAGTTATGTTCTTTGTATGGTATGTATGTGTAATGCTATAGTATGAGATTCGAGCAAATCATTCTAAATACTATGTATGTAAACCAAAACTAGTATGCTCACCAATACTTTATGTGTTGACGGATATTTTATACATGTTGCAGGAAAAGCTTGATGAGACGATACAAGAAATATCACTTAGGGTTCAGCCTTAGAAACAAACGAAACAATCATTATTTCACTTCATGTTTATATTGTATTTTCTTGTGAACGAATTGTAAACTTGTTGCATCATAGATACAAATGAAATCTATTTTAATCTGTTATCACAATTTAGTGTTATGAAGTCTTTGAACAATCTACCACAAGTCTCACCTCGATGTTTCCGCCATCGGTTGGGGTGTGACAGATTGGTATCAGAGCCATAACTATAGGGAATTAGGAAAATTGCCATGATTGACCTAATCTATAGTTAGGAACCTTTATTTGACTACTTCTTTTACATGCTTGAAATACTTGATTTTCCTACTTACTTCTTATCAATTTCATAAACCTTAAAGATGCATGCCTTTCCTAAGGCAAAGTATACTCCAATATAAAAACACTTGAATTTCACAAACGAAAGAATCTCACCGAAATAGGAGTGATTCCCTTACTTTGGTGACAACTTTCAATTCGTTTCATTCCTTTTAAAATTTTGAAATTTCACCATCGAGATAGGAGTGATTTCCTTACCTTGATGACAAATTCACTCATCTTATTCTAGTGAAACCTTACCAAAGAGTTAGGATTAACTTCCTTTACTCTATGGGTAAGTACCAATCCACAATTCGAAGACGACATCATCAAGTTAGGAGTGATATCCACATCTTGATGACTAGTTTCATATTCCCTCATCTTATAGAAGCTCTACTACCAAGTTAATAGTGAATTCCTTTACCTTGGTAGCGCTTCATTCCTATACATTAACGTAACAACTTTATCATCAAGCTAAGAGTGATTCTCTGTACCTTTTGTGTTTTGAAACTACACCAAGATAGGCGTGATTTTCTTACCTTGGTGGAAATTTCACAAATCCTCATTCTAGTGGAAACTTACCAATAAAATGTTGGAATTAATTTTCCTACCTCGTTGGACAAGTGCAAAAACCACACTCAAGAGACGACACCGCTAAGATAGAAGTGAAAGCCGCAACTTGGCGACTAGTTTCAATCCTCGATTTTTTTTATCTCTCCAAAGTCTCAAACTTTCAATTGATAATGGACATGTAGTAACTGGAAGGGTGAATACCGTTAACCGAAATCTCGGCGAAAGTATTCCACCTATTAGGCCAAAGCATGTTTCAAAACTCAATAGTAAATTTGAATCACTTTGGTTAGTCGTAGTTCCATTCCGGAACAATCCAAACCTTGTAAAAAAAATTTTACGTTCTGCAACAACTTCAAGTCCATTTTATTAGAATGCGTTACTTAAACCCCTTACACTTCTATCTAATCCCAGTTTTGAAAGTATCGATAAACATCATCATTTCTGAAAATATTCAATTTTTAATATCTTTAAATATTTTAATCAAATATTTTATAAAAGATCTGCGTTCATATTAATGCGTTTTATTTTCAAGTATTTTCGATTATGCATTTTACAAAGTTTTCTCCAACCTTATACATCGATTTGCAATCGATTCTATAAAAGTTATATTTTAAACAAACCAAAATTTTAACATTTATGACATTTTGTTCAAATAAAACATCAAATAAATATTTTCGAGCATTATAAATTACTATTATTTTAAAAATTCCAAAATATTTATACATCCAAAATCTTAACTTTATGTAATTTTCCACTGATATTATCATATTTCACATTTTATTGTTATCTACTTTACATTATACCAAATTAATTCTAAGATGAATTAATAATCCAATTATTATTCTATACCGTCTAATATTTGATGACGTCTAATTTACAGAAATACATAATGCCTGTTTATTATTTTACATTACTCTATTTATGTCATATTTGATTTAACCCATATGAATCTCTCCATAACATACTCAAAATCTTAACAAATATTTACCTATACTTTACGATTTCATTATCTTTCGTATTTTCTTTTTTTCCATTCTAAACTTCCTTGTATTTTCTAAAAAAAAAAAACAATCTTGTTCGAAATAGGTACACCATATTTCCATTATGTGTCATTTCCTAATGCAAAAAAAAAAAAAAAAAATTGCGAGTATAAATTTTTCTTTCATGAAACATGAAGTCCTTTTATTTTAGTTCCTAACTGGTTTACAATTGAAAATTTTTGACAACATATGAAACTTGACCTTCTCATATATGAGTTATAATAAGAATCATAAGTTCTTTTCACAAGCAAACGTCTATAATATATTTATTTATTTTGTAAAACCGATTATTTTCATAAACTTGATTTCATGTCTATACCCACATATCCACAAATTAGCAAGCCTAATGAACTAAACTATTTATCAACAACATTTTCATTTTCCACAACCATGGTTTAAATTTCAACTGTATTCCATATACATCATTCCACACGAAATTTCATTACTTATCAACCAACAACTTCATTTCCCATTACCAGTATTCCTTGTCGTCATCCACTTAATTATATGCTCCCTCGTTTCTACAATCTAAATCTATATATTGTCAATATTCTTCTACACATCCTACGTATCTATCTCCGACAAGGCATAATTACTCATTAATTTCTCTTGCCAAGGGAATGACTATTTCATTTTTCAATAAGCCCAAACATTACTTTCCATCCTGATTGTCCATGAACATTTATTTTTATATGATACAAACAAAATTACCTCTACTTATACGTTTATACTCGCATCTGAACACCTTCACATATACAATTTCAATTTCAATACGTTTACCTATCCAACAACTAGTAGGGGTCTGTGTGCCCTCTCGACAGTTGGATACCTTTCTAGATACATCTTCTTAGATACAATTATACTTATAATACATTACTTGATAAGTTTTGATACGCATAAATCTTTCCATAAACTATGAAGTCGAATACTTGAAATTTGATGCATATTCTATGCTACTTGCAAACTTGATCATACATGAAACTTGTTACCCATGAAACTTAAGACTTGATTATGCGTAAGACTAGATTTTTCCATGGTATTTAAAATACACATTTCATAATACTTGTAACATCCTATAAACTAAAAAATTTCACTTAATGCATATAAATCATCATAAAAACATTCTATCCACAAATTTGAACTCGATTATACATAAAACTCAAACATCCTAGTACTCATGTTGAAACTCCTTTAAACTTGGAAATGTAAACGATCCCTTTATATTTCAATAAATGCATAAACATTACTTCATGGGTTACACTTATAGTAATTATAGGAGTACATCTCATTAGGATGTAGCCTTCCAGACGACCAGTTTTGGTTGTAGCCCATACCTAAATCCATACGTACTTATATCCATATACATGCTTTGTTTCTTTAATACTTGCTTGCCTACCTGCATACATCATCATTACGTTATCAAGTCGTCACATATCAACGTGTTAGATTTCACAAATATAATGATTAGCTCTTAGAGTTGGGACACATCTACGTCATATCCGTCGTTTGATTTCGAGGTAGTGTCATAGAAGGACATAACACTCTAATGTAAGGTAAATTGACGATTGCAGTCCGGAACGTAATCATGAATTTACAGGTACGTTAAAGTGAGATGAAATTCTATTTAGAGTTGTTGATAGATGCTCAGTGCGGATTCGAAATACCAATGGTGTGGTGGGTTAGCTGCGGTACACCCTATATATAAACACTAATGGTGTTTCAAAGACGCGACTGTGGGTCGGACCAAGGACCAACTCTATTCGACCTAATGATTTCAATAAACCCTGCCCTAAGTCTAAGTCTAATCAATCATATATCATGTAAAGCACAACTAAAACACTCTCAATATTACACAAGAAGCTAGTCACTAACCTAAATTCAACAAAGCAATCCCATTCTTCCTGTTGTTCACAAACGTGCTTAACAGTTATTTCTAAATAAATTTCGAGACGAAATTTCCTAAAGTAGGGGAGACTGTAACGTCCACAGGGAAAAGTAAGATTCATTTATTTTAAATCTCTTTTTATGGAAGCTAATTTACAACATATATATGTTAAACTTTAAATTGGTAATTATATTCAAATTTATAGTAATATTAGCAAACTTAAAAATGATGGAAATTTGTTAATTAATGGTCAACAACATTTATAGTTGAATGTCGAATTAGTACATGAAAATATATTTGAATATATATATATACAAACACATTACTTAGCGAAACATAGACTATCTTGACTTATAGGAGGATTGGTTAATTATATTATCAAGTTTAATACTAGTCAACTTACTATTTTGTTTTCGAACAATCAAATAAAGAGTTACTTATGCTTATTCAAATTTTTATGACGACTATCAAACGTTGGACTCTATAGTCGTAGAAATGTATAGTTCCTCGCTTTCTATAGTTTTACTAAGTTAAACCATGAGTCGTATATTTGTACAATTGAATTTTTGGGAAAATATAGACAACTTGAGTTGCCTGGTTTCTTACAAAAACAGGGGAAACTCTGCCCAAATTTTATGAAACATAAGGAACCATATAATAAAGACGCCATGAATAATATATATTAAAGTAGCAATTTCCAATAATTGTACATACACATATTTCGAGAAAACTAAACCAAGTTGCAATCGGTCCGTTAAGTTATACACATTTAAAGACGCGTATTGTCTACAATACGAGTCTAGGTAGTCGAATAAACTATCTTTACAACCAAGACACAAAATAAGTTCATTTGTATTAGAAATTAAAGCATCCTTTACTTGTAATAGGACACAAGAGATCCAGTCAACCCAGCTTCAGACATTGTTTGTTATTCTTTCATAATGCACTCCAGGTGAGTTCATACTTGTCCCCTTTTTACTCTTTATCACTTTTGGGGTGTAAACATGTATCATATGCAAAACACACTAATGCTTTCATAAACACACATGCTCAATCTATTAAACATACTTATATGCTACTTGCCATGCTTATGATTCTTAGATACTTAGACATAAATCATTAACTATTATTAGCCCACTTAACATGTATAGCGCTATAGGACTAGCACACCGCCCCCTTTATGGGTCATTGTTAAGATTTAAACGGCCTAGCATGAATATGCTAGGTATACGCTGTGGACTCGCGGGTTTGAGTTATGTTCTTTGTATGGTATGTATGTGTAATGCTATAGTATGAGATTCGAGCAAATCATTCTAAATACTATGTATGTAAACCAAAACTAGTATGCTCACCAATACTTTATGTGTTGACGGATATTTTATACATGTTGCAGGAAAAGCTTGATGAGACGATACAAGAAATATCACTTAGGGTTCAGCCTTAGAAACAAACGAAACCATCATTATTTCACTTCATGTTTATATTGTATTTTCTTGTGAACGAATTGTAAACTTGTTGCATCATAGATACAAATGAAATCTATTTTAATCTGTTATCACAATTTAGTGTTATGAAGTCTTTGAACAATCTACCACAAGTCTCGCCTCGATGTTTCCGCCATCGGTTGGGGTGTGACACACCCACTATCTATACTATCTTATAATACATTTCACAAGTACCTCTTAAAATTTAAGTTTTACAAGCATAATTCTTTAAAGTACAACACACAATGCATATGGTAACTACTTTTTGAGGGCAAATATCTCTTTTAAACAATACTTACACATTTTCCCCTCAACTTTCCTCAACTTTTTTTTATTTAAATAACAATTACACTTTTCACCCTTATTTTAACCAACTACCCCTACGATTTTTAAACGTCCATAATTTTTTTATACGTTAATATTTTCCTAATATTATTACACCGTATAAACGAACATTTTTTCCTCTTTAATTTGAGCATAGTATTGCTATAGTTTTTTAATTTAAAAACGATATATTATGGTTAAGTAATAACCGAAACAAAAACAAACGAAAATAAACCGAAATTGTCTATACTATATTATAACACATTTCTTATTGACCTCTTAAATTTAAGTTTTATAGTATAATTGCTTAAAGTACAACACACAATACACATGTTAACTAAATGTTGTTTCCCGCTGCAATGTGCGGGCACCTGACTAGTTTGTTAAAAAAAGGTTTGTGGTGATATTTAAATCTATAAATAAATCATAAGACAAAAGTATTAAGTGAAGGTTTGTGTTGGTTTTGAGGTACTAAAATAATGGCTTAGTCTATATGTAGAAAAAAACCACCGCTAGTTATAAATATAGCAGTGTAACGAACCCCTTGTGGTCTGTTCCACCCTTCTTATCTCCCTAATTTCCCACCTGGGTCATCTTTCATCTTTATATAAGTATCAATATAAGCAGGAAGCACATAGAGACATGTTCAATCCTTAGCAGTGAATTCGCTCTAGTGAACCTTACGTAACAACCCAAATTGGGGAAACTAGAGCCGCAATCTGAATTGGACGGAACTGGCTAGGAAATCATTTTTGTCCATGTCTGATTGTTCAGATCTGACTCTTTAACTTATTATGAATGAAGAAACACCGATCTAACAATCCAAATATAACACTACATGTATATGAGCGCAAGAAAGGACGTGATTCTCATTCATATGTAACAGGGTGAATACAAGACTTTTATATAGACTATTACAGAGTTTTAACTATAATTTATCTTACACAGCTATATATTCCGAATTCTCTCTCGCCGACTGGATCCCCTCCTCTAATGACGAAGGGGGGTATTTACAAACCCCTGAGGTGGTCTGTGATTGGTTGTAGGGAGAATGACAGCTGGCTCGTACGATTACAGCCGTTGTCGTCATTCGCTCTGTTGCTCTGTAATTGGTCCACGTGTCCTGTGATTGTCCTTTCTGTCCTTTTCTGTACCTCGTACTTGCAGGAGATCATGGAGTAGGGAATGAACGCCTCTGATTGGCTATGTGTCCCTGCTATTGTCGGGTGACACCTGTCCTGTATTAGGTAGCGTGCGCCGTCTTCTAGAATTCCACGTCATGTTACTGCGCTGACTTGTGTGTGAGTGTAAGGTTGTGCGCACGCGCGGGTACTTATCTCTTCAATGAACAACCTCATGTCCATATTCTGTTGAACAGAAATTGGTGGTTCTGTCAATTGGAGAAGGATCGAGTCTTGTGCCGCCAACGATGTAGAAATTCAGTTCACAATACTTTGCATCTGACAATTATTCTCCAAGAGGGCTCTGGTGTTATCCATTAATTCAAAGAGTTGGGTTTCGTCAGCCGTCTATGCTAACGACTCAATATACAACGATGTAGAAATCCGCTTCACAATACTTTGTGCCACCATATGTATCCAAATGGATTGTTGATGCAGTAAGAAAAAAAGGCAACTCTCAAGCAACTTGAGGTGATGCGCGTGTGTGAAGTAGAGTGTGCATAGTCAAAATACCGCAAAACGCTTATAGCCACTGTCATTTGCATTTGCATTTGCATTTGAGGGTGCGTTGTATCCTTTAGTCGTCTGCACCACTCCATTTACTACGGAAATAATAACGTGGAAGGCTCAGGCTAAAAACCTTGCACAGTAAATTACAACCTAATCTCTTTTTCCTATAGACTCGAGCTAAAAAAACAAATTTCTTTTTCATATTGACAATATTCTTAATAACCTTCCACCATTTTCAAAATAGAAACACACTATTTTGAATAGGCAAACACATGAAATATCCAGATTTTTATTCCTAGGGGTCTTATGCACAACACGATGTTAGTATTCATGTACACATGGTAATTCACAACAATGTTTAGCCACCCATTTTAGTACAATTATGATTTAAGTAGACATAGTGATTCACAATGTTGTTCATCTATCCAAAGTGGTGATACATGTAATTATTCACTTGGACACAATGATTTACAAAGGCCAATTGGTACATTTACCCGGCTCGATAGTAGTTTTCAATCAAAATTTGGACATAAGGGACATAACACTCAGCACTCAGGACAAATGCCGATTGGTGCATGTACCCCTTGTCTTTCGGCTATCAACGCTACCACATGATGCATAATTAACCGTCCATCGCTTTTAACGTTATTTTTACGAACTAGTAAAACAAAGTTAAGATTAGTGCAATTTCACTTTTACCCCAAGGACCCACACATATACACGCACATTATATGCGCACACCGCAAGTGTGGTGTAAAATAAACAAAGTGATAAAACCCCAAATAAAAAATTAAAATCATAACAAATTTATAATTAATAAACGACATCGATTGATTCCAACAAAAGGAATGATGTAGATTGAACAAGTACTAAAGACCAACAACTATAGAATAACTACTGATGAAGTAACTCATCAGTAGTTGTATACATTATCAGAGTTTTCCAAGTATCAGAAGTTAAAACAACTGAAAAACAACTTCTGATGATTTACTCATCAGAAGTTGTATTGATCATTAGAAGTTCTCTTGGCAGAATAAAGCATCAGTAGTTATTATCATATTTCTATTTGTATTTTAATTTATATTTGTTTAAGTATTTTGTAGATCTAGAGGTACTTTACAGTATGTAATTCAAGCCTAAAATGGTGTATAAATACCCATGTATTGCGAACCTTTAGACTTGCACCTTTGGCAATAACATTCAAGTGGTTAAGCATTAATTCATATTGTCATATTCTTTCTTTACACTTGTGTCTATTGTATGTTGTGAGAGTATAATCTAAGGGGGAGTTCAAGTCATTGTGTCAATCTATTAAGTGTCAATTATTGTGTTTATTCCACTGCATTTAAGTCTAATAATTGTCCTTAGAGCTCAAACTTATCCAACACAGTGCAATGCTCTAGACCTTTATCAACTCAATTCCATTTATCAGGGCCAATTCTTCTACCATGCCCGATATCATCGATTGCAATTCTGTAAATTCTTTATCCGCATCTTCCAACATAGGGCCTGGAAAAAATTTACTAAAACAATACCAATGATCACCCGTCCAGCCTAGTCTTTCAGCCACAAGACAAAAAAATTTCAACTCCGAAGTATAAAGAAAAGGCCGTTTTATGAATAGAGGCTAATCCCCCAACTATACATCATGCCAAAACCAAACATCCATCCCATCACCGATCTCGGCCTTGAATTTAAAACTCAGCGGCCTGCCTTGAATAATTAAGTCATCGCATGTTTTCACAATGAATCTCCAACACCCTCTGACTTGTTTATTCAAAGGCAACGAGAAATAAGATGTACGGGTTTTATGGCAAAACATAACCACCTTCTTCCAAGATCATCCGTATGTTTACAAAACCGAGCACTCCATTTAACCAAAAGGGAATCATTCACTTCTTTTAACTGAGGCACCCCAAGACCTCCTGACTTCTTATCCAAGTCACCCGCTCCCAACTAACCCAATGAATCTTTTGAATGCTCGAGCTCCCCGACTGAAGAAAACGACAAATAATTCTCTCAAACGTATTGATAATAGACAAATGGTCTTTATAAAGCGAGAAATAGTAAATAGCAAGACTACAAAGTATCAATTTGACGAGAGTCACTCTACCGCCAATGGATAAAGTTATAATAAAATAACACTAGTTAGGGTGTTTGGCTCTCCTTATTTCCACCTACTTGTAACTTATAACTTTTTCAAAAAGTCATAAGTTGTTTTAAAAATGTTTGGATGGTGGGTTGAAAAGGACTTTTCATTCGCATGGGGGAAAAATCTTAGCTGCTATGGGGATGCCAATATCAATAACCAACATGGCCAGGGAGTGGGGAAGGTGGTGGTAAAAATCCCGGATAAAAACTTCCCATTACTAAAAACGTTTAGTCGGGTTTCCCTCATTGGCACTGCCAAAGACGTGACGAGATTATGTAGGCTTGATGACTTTCTTAGCTCCTTGGAAGTAAGAGGTGTGGGGTTGAAGTATGTTGCCGGTATGAAGGTGTTGCTGACCTTCCAATCCATGATGGACGCCAACTCCTTCCTGAATGATGAAAGAGATCTATGGAGCGGTTGGTTTTCGAAAGTAGAAAAGTAGGTAGGACAAAAAATGCCATTTGAACGGGTTGCTTGGTTGAAGATGGAAGGTGTACCAATTCAGTTGTGGGATAAAGAGGTTGTCGATGAGGTAGCCTCGGCGTATGGGGAAGTTGTTCATGGTTCTAACGCCTCTGCCATGGATGCTAATCTTACTCTGGAGACAGTGGCGGTGCTGGTAAAAAGCAGAAAGCGTATCTCCAACACCATTGAGATACAGTGGCGGAAAGAAAAACATGTGGTATGGGTTGAAGAGGTGGATGAAATATGGTGTCCTGATTTCGTGATGAGAAGCTCAGATCGGAATAAGCTAACCTCTCTGAGTATGAAAGATGCCAACCGTCTGCCAGAATTAAACAATTGTGGTTTATCTAAATCGGTGACAGAGGATGTACCTATGGAGGTTGAATTGGAAGAAGGTGAGATTCCGGGTGTCAACGGCTGGGATGGGCCTTCGGTGGTGAACACGGAATCGTCGCCGGTTTTGGAGAACGAAACGTTGGATAAACAATTAATGGTCCAACAAAATGGGTCCGGTTATTTAGACAACTAGGGTTTTTATTTGCACAACCCCTCCACGGGTCGTCGAGGCCTGGACAGCCCGTGGAGGGCCAAAAAGGCAAAAGGACGGGTCGTCCAGGCCCAGACGGCCCGTATAAAGGCAAAAGGACGGGTCGTCCAGGCCCAGACGGCCCGTCTAAAGGTTTAAATCCAATCCAATCATTGGTAATCATTGGCAATGATTAGGTGATGATTATTTGGTTTTTTTATAAGTGTAGTGTGGATGTTTAAAATGGGTTTGAATGTTTGGTTTTTATAGATGTTTGGTTTTTTATAAATGTTTGGTTTTTTATAAATGTTTTTTTTTATTTGTATAATATGATCTTTTTTATATAATTGTGTATATGAATATGAACGAATGTCGTTTATGTTGCCGAACTAAACAAAACCAAAATACGAACAATAAAGCATAAATAAGCATAAATATTCCAAAAATTTACATAAACTATGAGTTCAATAAACATCTATAAAAACCAAACATTCAAAACCAAAATACGAACAATAAAGCATAAATAAGCATAAATATTCCAAAAATTTACATAAACTATGAGTTCAAAATGTACAACCAAAGAAATATAACCCACCCGTCTAACCCGACCCACCCGGCTGATCCGACCCACCCGGCTGATCCGACCCACCCGGCTGACTGGTGGACGCCCCACCATGCTGACTGTTAGACGCCCAATCCGGAAGTGGACGCGGCTCCAAACCAGCTTCTCGTCGTCTCTCATTCTCGCTCTCTAACAGCCACCGCATGTCACCCCGCATCGACCCCAACTGATCCAGGATCTGCTGAAGTACCTGGGTCGTGCTATCATGCAACCTGACAGCATGATAAACGCGGGCAGGACGCTGTAGCTCATCAACGGGGGGGTCTGGCATCTCTACATCCACCGGTGGGTCGCCGTCGGCAACGTGTGGCATCTGGACCTCAGGGGCAATCGGCCCATCGAGATGTCTGAGCGGCTCTGGCACAAAATGCTCGCCACGGTCGCCAGGAGGTCCGAAAGCACGCTGGTAATAAGCGTGTGGGTTGCTGCGAGGGACCCGTGCTGCCACCTTCATCTGCGTCATAGTCCTAATATTTAACGGCCTGAAATGCAAAACAACAATAATAATATTAAATAATAATATATAAAATTAAATAATAATAATAAATAATATTAATAATATTAAATTATAATATATAATAATAATAATCTTACCTGGGCATCATCGGACGAGGTAAGTTGTTCTCCTCAGCATGCGTCCACAATTCGCCCGGGCAAAGACGCAACGCGATGGCGGTGACGATCCCACCAATCGGAATCTCCCCCGCCGGGTGCCTATGAGGGTAGGTCGCGATGTACTCGGCAAAGCACCTGTGTAGCGCAACCGGCCTACCCCTCAAGATGCAGTAGAGGTAGAAAAGGTCAATCTGCTGGACCCTCTCGTTACAGTTACACCGTCCGGCAATCGACCAGCTAACCAAACGGTGTATGTAACGGATCAGAGGGTCCCGGATGTTGCTGGACCTATCCATCCTGCACAGAATAATAATAACATTATAAAAATTTCGGCAGAGTTTCCTCTGTTTTTGTACGAACCAGACAACACAAGTCGTCTACAAAAATCCAAAAACAAACAACCTAAACTAACTAAATAACAATAATAATTAACTAAGCGAACTAAATAACAATAATAATAACGAACTGAACTAAATGAAAACAATAACAATAATAATACCTCTCGCCGTCCTCCCCATACGCTCGACCACCGATAGTGGGCCACCAGGCCATCAGCATGTCGTCTGGCAAGGTCGTCAAGGCCGTGGTGTACATATCCTGGACAAGCTCCTCCTCTCTGTACCAGCAGCAAGTAGTAGCCCACTGGTCCATCGTATATGCGTAGAGCTGTCCGAATAATCGGAACTGTACCTCAGGCTCAGGCTCGCCGTCAGGACCTACTGGAGGCTCAACACCTGCTGGATGCGGCGCGTAGCGGAATGTCGAGATGAACTCGATCGTCAGTGGCCGATACGAATCATGGTCGAGGTCAGCTAACATCCGCCCCCAAGGGCTGTCGTCTGGGATCCACTCCTCAAACCTCTCCGCTCCACCGATCGCGCGTAATGCGGACCAGTCAACACTGCGCGATCCGTGTATCGGACGCAGCTCCATCTGACCCCAGCGCGCGATCTCGTAGTCGTCGTTATCGTGCCTGTAGGGCCAATCTCTCAAGTCGCCACCTGCAAGAGGATTCCCGTCCGCAGGCTGGTTACGGCGTCTTCTGTTGTTTCTGTTTGCCATATCTGCAAAACAAAAACAAAACATTAAATTTAGAAGATTGTAAACGTAACATTAGGCAGCAGGGAAAAAAACAAAGCGATGTGTCCGAGTTGTACCGAACCTACTTTCATAATAGTCTTTAACCTATTGTTTCGGATCCATTTGACATGTTTGGTCAGCATACTAAAAATATTTACAGACATTTACAAACAGAAATCAAAACCTAAAATGTATACATAATTACTACTTAAGCTACTTAGATCTTACAAAAGCACATAAAAACCTCAAAAATCCTACAAAAACAATCAATGCATCATCATCATACAATAATCCTCAATCAACACCTAACAAAATCAATTAAAACAATTACAAAACCTTACAAAATCTCAACGAAACGAAGCGATTTATCAACAAACAAACAGAAAAAATGTCCAGATTCAAGTATGAAAATATACATAATCAATACACAGCATATTCGATGGACAATAAAATGAGGGAAAAAAACGTATCGAGTTCATAGATTCAACCCACCCTCACCACCCTCACAGCCACCACAACCCACCCTCACCACCCTCACAGCCACATCCACCACACTGCCACCCACCCCTACCACCCTCACAGCCACCACAACCCACCCTCACCACCCTCACCACCACAGCCACCACACTGCCACCCACCCCTACCACCCTCACAGCCACCACAACCCACCCTCACCACCCTCACCACCACAGCACCACACTGCCACCCACCCCTACCACCCTCACAGCCACCACAACCCACCCTCACCACCCTCACCACCACAGCACCACTGCCCCACCTCCCTCACCCCACCCAACTATCACCACTGCCCACCACCACAACCAACCTACCACCACCACTGCCCTCACACCAACCCAACTATCACCACTGCCCACCACCACAACCAACCTACCACCACCACAAACCTTAAAAAAAATTAAAAAAAACAAACCCTAAAACTAATAATAATATACCTGTAGAGAGACGAGAGAGGGCAGAGAGACGAGAGAGGCAGAGAGACGAGAGAGGGCAGAGAGACGAGAGAGGGCAGAGGGACGAGAGAGAGGGAAATGGATGGTGGTTGTGGTGGGTGGCAGACGGTGGTGGGGGTGGATGGTGGTTGTGGTGGGTGTTAGAGAGAGAGGGAGAAGAGGTGGTGGGTGGTGGTGGAGGTGGGGTGGTGGTGGTTTGAGAGAGACGAGAGAGAGAGGGAAAGTGAAAAGAATGAAAAAATTGAAACTGTCTGGTGGTTTTGGGGGTTTTTTTGTGTTTCACAACGGGCCGTCCAGGCCTCGACGGTCCGTTGTTTTTTAATTTTTTTTTAATTTAATAATAGAGGAAGCTTCCCTTGGAAGCTTTGTATTTGAGACGGGCCGTCTAGGCCTGGACGGACCGTCTTGATAGATAGAGGACGGGTCGTCCAGCCTCAACGAGACAATAATTTTGGGTTTCACAACGGGCCGTCCCGGCCTAGACGGTCCGTTGTGGTCCACTAGTGACAGCCCATCTAGGCCTGGACGGGCCGTCTTTGGCCAATTTTTTGCCTTGGACGGCCCATTAAGGCCTGGACGACCATAATTTTTTTTTTTTTTTAATTTTTAGTGTATTTTGTATATTTTAAGCTTGGTATTTGTATTTTTTATAAAAAAAAGGGAGTATATTTTTATAATAAGTATAAATGAACACATACAACAAATTTTTCCGTTCGTCCGGTCCGGTAACATACGATAAGCTAAGTTAAGTCGAAGTATTGAGGTGATCGAACATCAACCATTTGTATACGGTCGTCATATACCGTCTCCCACTCACTTGCCTCTTCATATCGCCACTTACGCCATGACGGATTCAGTTTTGGCATTGGGGCGCCTTCTGCCAACTCAATCTTGATGAAATGATTTTTGTTAACAAAAGCAAACGATACGAACGCATGTTCTTCAACGCTGTGTGGACCATCGAACATAGGGAAGTACGTCTCACTTTGATCATACGGAGAGAGAAATTGAACAACCACCTTAAATTTCTGAGCAATCAGTAATCCTGAGGCGGGCATCTCCATCCATTGGTCGTGCGTTGCTGGTCCCACTCCAATGTGATCGAATGAGTTGGAGACTCTGTCGTAAGTATCGTAATCTACTTCGTTTAAAATTAGCCTCCACCGGTCTTCATTCTCGACGATCTCCTCCTTAAGCTGTTTGCGGATGAAGTACCACATATCCTGTTGCCACCCTAAGCACACAGCTACGGATCGAAAGCCACAGTGACCGTCTCCATGGACATCCCGAATGTCTGTAATGTATCTATGATATGCAGGTGGAAGCCATTTCTTAAACCTTTCGATCTCCAGTTTGTACCTGTACCCATCAAAAAGTGAGATTTAATATGTGTATAAATATGTATGCATGTGTGAATTTATATATTAGTAGTTTGTACCTATCCCTTTCCAACAGTGGAAAATCTTCATCGTAAACAATCGGTTTGTCCCTTGATTGTTTACCTCTTCTAGAAGGCTTTTTGCCCTACGTGCAAAAAATTATATAACAACAACAACAACAACAACAACAATAATAATAATAATAATAATAATAATAATAATAATACGAACCGCAGCCTTATCTTCCTTTTTTTCCTTTTCACTTGTTGTTGGCCGACCCCGAGTATCGGTTTGTACCTCAGGAGGTTTATGTTTAGTCATAATCGGATTCAACACCTCCTTCATCTTCTGCAACATGCTTTTTTTCACTTGCACCGGTTGCGACCTTAGTTGCTCAGCGAATGCATTCATTTGGTGCTGAAAGTCAAACTCGGGATTCTCAGCTACTTCTGGCATAAAGTCAAGTCGTGTCCAGAAGACGTCGATATCAGCCAGTGACACTCGTGTATCTGATATATATATTCAATCACAACAACAACAAATCAATAATTTTATAAAAATTTGGCAGAGTTTCCTCTGTTTTTGTACGAACCAGACAACACAAGTCGTCTACAAAACGCTTCAAACATTTATAAATTTGACTATTATATCCTAAAAATAATAATAAGTCTAAAAAATGATGTTACCTTTCGTATCATACAATTGCAATTGACAGGAACATGGCAATCCATAAGTCTTCTTGAGTCGGTGTTCACAAGACCTCTTTTGTTCCATATAATAATTTATCTTGTTGACCCCTCCGAGCATCAAATTAAGCGCTAGATGGGAAACCCTACCGATTACGTCTTGAAACAACGGTAGATCATGTTTCCACATTCTTGTTGATCGGCTTTGTTCGAAGGAGTGCTTTATCGCTACGCGCCGTGATTCCATAACTTTGTCTATTTCCATCACAAGCGCGTGGAGCGAGCTGTTCGGGCCTTTTATGTACCTCTTAATCAGAGCATGCTGACTCTCGACCCTGTTGGTCGTAGTCTGACCGAACGTAAGGTTTTCATTTGCCCATGCTTCCACAAACATTTCTTTATAATCTCGGAGCCAAACTGACTCCATGTAGTCATAAACCTTTGTAAAAAACAGAATAGTGATGTCAATACAGAAAATATGTACGCTTGTAAAGCAAAATAAAAAATAAAATATATACCCGTTCGATCCTGCCCCCAAAGTCGTCTGTAGAGCGCTTCAAGATTGAATTCGTAAGCCTCTTTGTCAGGAGATTTACACAGTCGACCAAAATACTGCAAAAATATTTCCCATTCTTCTTTTGGAAATCCTGCTTTATGATATTTTGCAATATTTCGTTGAATATGATACCTGCAAAACAACAAAAATAATATTAATAATAATAATAATAATAATAATATTTCGTTGAATATGACACCTGCAAAGCAATTTCGTAGCATCCGGGAAAACTGTAGCACATGCACTTATCAGAGCCAGATCTCTATCTGTAACAATTACACGTGGCTCCATACTCCCCTCCAGCAAATCTTTGAGCCTCTCAAGCACCCATGTGTAGTTACTCGTTTTCTCTTTAACGATAAATGCATGGGCGATACAAAACGACTGGTTTGTCGACGTCATACCCACAATTTGAACAAACGGGATTCTGTACTCGTTCGTTTTGTAGGTGGCGTCGATCAGCATCACATGTGGGAAGGCACGCCAAAGATTGTACGAGACCCGGTGTGAAAAGAAAATATTCTCAACAGCATCTGTCTCTGGATTCTGCTTGGTGAAATAAGTAAATTTCTTTTCAACCAGGATACTCTCGAGTATCTGCATAACAATAATAATAACAATATTTAATATTTAACAACAACAAAATTAATAATAGTCTATGACAATAATAGTAATTAATAATAATACCTGCATTGGGGTTTTATCGCCGTAAATTCTATGTTTAATCTTGCTCACTGTATTGTGTATGTCTCTTAGAATACATTTATTATTCGGGTTTTGTGCTCTGATGGCCAAATGTATGTTTGCCGGTTCCAGGCCTTGAAAATAAAGCGTTTCCACCATTTCTTCTTCTTGTGGTGTCAGCCGCCTAGCAAAAGCGTGACCCTCAACATGTATAAAAGGGTCGTGGTTATGATTCGCGTGTTTAACCTCCAACTTCCAACCCTCTTTGCGTAGCCTCCCTATTAACATAAATGGACAGTTAATCTTTTTGCTACCCGTAGACCTTACTGTGGCTGTAGTATGGTATTCGCCAGCACGGTCGCATCTCAGGTCTATCCTAATTTTTCTTGCATTATTTCCACTGCCTTTTGAAACAGAACGTCCTGTCACTAGGACGTAACCGCTAGCAAGGGCTCTATCGTAAGCCCATTGTTTCATCTCTTCAACAGACCCGAATACCTGAAAATTTATACAAGAGTCTAGTCTAAATTCATACTACTCTAAATTATATACTACTGTAAAGATATACTAGTGTAAATAAATAAACGCACCTGCTCGGTTTCATACGAAACATCCGGGTTAGGTTCAACTTTTATGTTAGCATCTTCCTGGTTGTCATCATTAGCACGATTCCCGCGCGAATGGTAACTCCCGTACGTGTACTGCGGGTAGCTTGGTGGCACGAAAAATGACTCCTGTTCCTCTACATATTCCTCGTTGAGATCGGGCAGCATGTTCCCGTCATTACCACGAACCCCGGATTTAACCTCCTCTTCACCAACTTGAACCTCGGGTTCATACCCTACGCTTTCAGAGACGTAAGACTCGTTCTCAGATAGGTCAACGGTTGAAAACCTTTGTAAATATGTCATCGTGAGACCGGGAAGTCGAAATGGGTCGAGGGTTTTGGTGGTGGTGATGTTTTAAGGTTTGGTTCAAATGGGGAAGAAGCTGATCGTGTAATGGTTAAATCAGGAAATCTCAACGGGCCGTCGAGGCCTAGATGGGCCGTCTAGGGATTAAATGCCCTAACCTAACACATTTCAACGGGCCGTCGGGGCCTGGACGGCCCGTCCTTATGCACCTTTTTCAGACTTTTCAGTCTGAACTGCCTGCTTTTGCAGGAGTTCAGACTGATCACCTCGTACCTCGTACTTCTACGGGCCGTCTGGGCCTCGACGGCCCGTCGGTTTTGTCTTTTCTGTAAACAAACGGCCCATCAAGGCCTGGACGCCCCGTCCTGGAACCCTAATTTTTCTTAACGGCCCATCTAGGCCTCGACGACCCGTCCTAAGGTTGTTTCGGGTTTTTTGTTGGTTGTGTAAATAGTATCACCCAACAAAATTCAAAAAGCACCATTCATGCAGGGGAGAAAAAGCTGGCACAAGGCTCTAGTGGGACACGCGGCAATAATACAAAGGAGGTGGTCATCATCGTGTCTTCAGAAAAATCCCATTGGTAAGAGGACAGAAAGCATCATGGGACCAGCAAATGAGATAAATAAAGGTGCACCGATTAAGGAAAGTATGGAAAATAAGTTTGATAATTCAAAATTGGGGGGACGGTCTTTGGAAACAAGTTTGTCCCTGTTCAGTCGACTTTTAATATGATCAAAGAAGAATCGTTCCTATGGATCAGGCATCGTGCAAATGTCCTGGCACTAATGTGGGAGGAATGGAACAACTTTTAAGTTTCAAAATTGTTGTAGGGCGTTTAGCTTCGCCTGTTTGTTTCGTGTGTTTGTTTCTTCTTTGCTTTGTTCTCTGATTCCCGTTTGTTTCTCCAGTTTCTTGCTGGGCTCTTTATTTATATAAAGAAGTTTTTCCTGTCAAAAAAAAAATAAAAAAAATTGGGGGGACCACTACAGCAATTGGAAAATATCAAAGTTATGGGGACAAACGAAAAGAATGAGCCAAAAAGGGATAATAATGACATTGAAACTAGAAAGACGGGTCCACACCCATGGAAGAATCAAATACTAATAAAGAAGTTTATTTCTTTTCTTCAAAGGGGAAAGTGGGTTTAGAGGACAAGGAAATGGGATCTGATGCAAACTTGCACAACTCAGCGTATGCCACATTGGAGAAGGGGATGTAGCACGCACATGGCGTGCAGGGGGGACAAGAAAATGGAACCGTGAGAGTCCCTAAAAATGGTGCAGGCGTAAGAGGTGCCCAAGTATAGACTGAAGGGGATTAGGGGTACAGGTGGTGTAGGGGATGGAAATGTTGAGGGTATAGGATATGGGTAGAAAATATATGATGTAATAGTCGTATATTTAGGGTAGTTTATCGGGGGTCTTACATTGTGTTAGTCTCTCACTTGTACAATGTATGTTTTTTTGGGTGATAATTGATAGTAATTTGCCGTTCAAAAAAAAAAGGGAGGTGGAAATGAGTTTTTCAAAAAGTTAGTAATGTGTAACTCTTTGAAAAAGAAAATAAAAAAGTGGAAAAGTAGATAAATTATAAGTTATAAGTATATCCAAATATGCCCAAATTATAAACGTAACTGTATTAACATTTTTTTTATACATCAAAAGCTTTTGTCCTTTCCCCCTTTTATTTTCAAAACCCTAAAACTTCTCGTTCTTAACTTTTCCAATCTCTAGCTAAAGTGCTACTTGATCGGTTGGGACTTTCAATGGGTAAGTTTTACTCCACGAACTTGCATTGCATTGCATCTGATTTTCTCATATGTTTGAAGAAATCTTTATATTTTTACTTTTTTTTTTAAATGAAACTGTTATATTTTTAAATGTTGTTTACTTTTTAATCAAATTCTATTCAAACTACCATAAACTCTGTTTTTGGGCTTTTGTTGAATCTAATGATAGATAATAATCAAAAGAGGAGGTTTGTAACCTCCTCTGCTGCTGCTGATGACATAATCAGTAACCTCTCAGAGGATTTGATAAACCCAATTTTAGAGCGGCTCCTGGTCAAAGATGCTGTAAGAACAAGTGTATTGTCCAAAAAGTGGAGGTATAGATGGACCACTATGAGGAAACTGTATTTCACTCACCAATTCCTTCAACAGCTATCAAAAGTTGGAGCTTATCAGCATAATGGGTTTATAAGAATTATTAGCCAGATTATGATCCATCACCAGGGTCCCATTTTCACATTTCATCTCCATATACCACAAGAGATTAATCTTGATAGCTTCCAAGAAGTTGATCAGTGGATAATAATCTTATCAAGAAATAGTGTTGAGGAACTCCTCATTACTAATTTAAATCGTATTTATCCAGTTCCATCTTCCTTATTCTCTTGTCTAGAATTTAGAGTGTTGATGTTATATAACTGTATTTACAAGCCACCACTTGAGTTTCAAGGATTTCCCAACCTTCATACTCTTAGACTTAGGAGCATTCAATTTGGGAGTAATTTAGGTGGAACTGTGATCAACTTACCGCAACTTAAGTTTTTGACACGGAAAATTGCGGCAATGTCAACAATTTCAACATCAAGGCTGTAAATTTGCATACTTTGTGGGTCATTATGTACCCTGATGCCTCGTTGCTTCGGTTACTGCATAGTGAACGCCTTGTTGAGGTTTGCATATATTTGAGAAAATACATAGAAGATTTTCCACAGGTTGAAAGATTTAATATGGCAATGATGTTAAGCTGCTTGGTAGGGGGCTGCCAAGGGAATCCGTAGGGCCAAGGGAAGGGGTTTGGGTATGTGGTGTAGGTATTTTGGCGACCCCGGTTCCATGATGAACGGTTTTTGCCTCGACCACGTCCCCGGGTACGTGGGCGTCCACGGTCCGAGTCGTTTTCAGCCGAGGAAAAACGTTGATAAGGAGATGCGGACGTAGTGTGGGGCGGGTTTGAGTGGATACATGGAGTGCCGACCCAGCCGCGGATGCGGCATGTTTGGACTGCTCCTGTTTACGAGTCTCATTCATGCAAAGCTGTGAACGAACCTCGTAAAAAGAGGGTAGAGGTTTGGTATTGTGGATCACGGTGCTAATGCTTTCATTGGATTCGGTAAGACCGGCTAAAGTTTGTAGAACAAGTTGTCATCATCAACAGGAGCGTCCACGTTCGAGAGTTGATCGGCTAAAACCTTCAACTCTTGACAATAGGCGGCCATGTTGGTGAAGTTTTCAAGCCGGGTGCAGTTAAACTTTTGTTTATGGTATAGGGCTCGGGTGGCTTTGTTGTCACGGAATAGGGTTACAAGGGCAATCCATGCTTAGTAAGCGGTGGTATTGGTTTTAAAGATAGTGTTTACGAGATCCTTCGAGATGGTGCCATATATCCATTGCAGGACTATGGCATCCAATCTCTCCCAAGAATCAAGAGGGGATGAGGAAGTGGTCTGAGGTGAGGAAAGCATGGCAATGGATCCGAAAATAATTCGGACCATGTATTTTATTTAGAGGATTCAGATTCAAGTAATATAGGGATGTAAGACTTGATGTTGGTCACGATAGCCGCCGGATGAAGTTTATTATCCATGGCAGAGGAGAGTGGGACGAGAGGGACAGTAGAGGAGTGTGCAGGTAAGGGAGGAGGGAGGGCTGGAGGCTGCTGGAGGAGAAAGAAGGGGAGGCGGCGGTAGGGTTAGGATAGGATCGATCTATATGGCTGATACCATGATAGATAATTGTGTTCAATCCCTTGATTATGATATCATTTATCTTTACAATATATAGAGAGATACAAATGGCCTATACTAGAAAACAAATCATCATCATCATCATACTCAGTTAATCCCACCTATAACAAAGCTAAGGTAGGGTCTGAGGAGGGTAAGATGTAGACAGCCTTACCTCTACCCCTACGAATAGAGAGGCTGCTTCCAGTGAGACCCTCGGCTCGATGTGGTTTGGTATCAAGCCTTGGACATAAGGCACAGAACACTTGGCAATCGGGACAAAGCCGATCGGTGCATGTACCCCTTTGTCTTTTGGCTATCCACGCCACCACATGATGCATGATTAACCGTTCGTCATTTTTAACGTTATTTTCACGAAATTAGTAAAATAACGTTAAAACTAGTGCAACTTTACTTTTGCCCCCCAAGGGCCACGCATATATACATTATATACTAGAAAACAAATAATTACAATAATTACACAATAATGAGTTTCCTAAGATATAGTCTATTACTTTTGATTCTTTTGCTTCCTTTAAGAATTGATTGGCTCTGGTTACTTCCTAAAGGACGTAGGAGAGATGTCTGTAAGATAGGTTTTGCAACATCTTTCTCATGATCCTTAAGGCTAACGTCCAGACTATTAGACTATAGGGTGTGGTTCGGGAGAGAGATCGGGAATGCTGATGTGGAGGCTTCCCCGAAGGGGAACACCGCCCCCCCCCCCCCCCCCGCTGTGCCTTCGGTGTGCTCGGGAGATACTCCCCGTCCTCCCCGACCCACTTTTCAATGATTTTTTGATCGTTGCATAAAAAAAAAAACGTTTTGAGAGAGAGAGAGAGAGAAGCAGATCTGGTTGCAGGTGGAGGCGGACGACGGTGGGGTTGGTGCAGGTGGAGGCGGACGGCGGTGGGGTTGGTGCAGGAGGAGTCATACGGTGGCGGTTGGTGCTGGTGGAGACAAACAGTGGTGGTTGAAGGGATGATGAAGATGAAGTTGAAGTGGTGATGAAGATGGGTTTTGAAAGAGAGAGAGAGAGAGAGAGAGAGAGAGAGAGAGAGTTGTTGAAGAAGATGGTGAGCAAGATGTGTGTGGTGTGTGTGAAGTCTGAAATATCAACAGAGTTTTTTTTTTTTTTGTTTTTTTTTTTTTTGCATTTAAATAAAAAAAAGACTAAATAATATCAAAAAAATAATAATTAAAATGGAAGGAGAAGGGGGAAGAAGGGGAACCATTTCCCCTAGAAGGGGGAGGAGAAGGGGAAGATGATGTGGCGCTGATGTGGACAAGGGGAAGGAAAAAGGGAATGGGACCATACCCCATAGTCTTATAGAGTAACTTGTACCAAAAAGTTTCAACTGGGTTGTCAGTTGACATGAACAGAAGCCGATACATAGTACATGATATGGTAATACCAAACCAACTTCTGGTTGTACCGTTGGGGTCGAACCAACTTCTTGGTAACAGATCTGCTTGTTGTCCGCACCAAAGTTCAGAACTATATCTCTCCTTATGACCGTCAGAACTATATCGGTCCGATTGTGATGGGGTATGCAATGTAGACATATGAACAAATTATTTATTTTCTGGTTTTACCAAACCGTACCTATAACCAATATATACTTTTTAGACATAATCTCTAAGGTTTTAAAGTAAATAGAATGCAGTTATGAGATGCATTTCAAAAGAGGGACCAGGTTTCAAATAAAGGTTCACATTCGATAGAATTATCATTACATACATTTGTTTAAATTGTTTATATCCCTCTAAATCTCTAATATATAAGTTTAATGTACTAATATTATTTAGCAGCATTGACTAGAAGGACTTGCACGGTGTGCCACTGCTATCACTCAGGACTTGATCGTATACTTCTGACGGTTCCATTTAAATACATAGTGATCCTTTTTCAAAGACTAGTTTTTTTTTTTTTTTTTTTTTTTGTGTACAATTTTTGCTTATATTGCATATAAATTATTTATAGAAACCGCTCGTGTGAAAATAAATAAACAAATTTAAATTAAGATTACAAAGGAAAAATGAAAGCAGAAAATTACAATACAATTTCAACTTAAAGAAACAAATACAAGAACGGAGCAGAAGCAGAATAAGAACAAGCTGAGGATCGTGTTGAACACGGGGCCCTTAAAACAAATTCCGAGTCTATTAACAAGACCTCATTTTGTTTCCCAGGGTACAACAACCGGAACAGCAGTAGTGCTTCCGGAGTTAGCTCTGACCCGAAATGTACCTGAAACAAGAAGAACAAAAAGAAAAGAATTGCTGGAGAAGAAGAAAGGTGATTTCAGATCAGTATGTGTCTGGGGTGTATCTTCAACCAAGGCTCTCCTTGGTATTTATAGGAATCCAGCACGAATCAGTTTCGGAAAACATTAAAAACGAAAAATAAATGTTATTGAACGTCTTCAATGGCATTTATTAAGTTCTTAAAGTCTCAGACGAAACTGCTTGATCAGACAGTTACACTACTGAGCTGTTAATGATCTGCTGAGTATCTGACGAGCCCGCACGCGTCCACCTGCGCGCATGCGCATGACGTAACTCTCGTTCTACGTTAGCGGAACAGATCTGCGTCTGCGGAACCACTCGTCACTCCGAGCGCCTACGCAGAAGCCTCCTCACAGACCAGGACGCTACCTGGTTGTCTGCTCGTACTCGCGTGCCATCACCAACCTCTGTATCTCGAACCTGCTTTAGAAAATACTAAGGCAGCTCTCAAGCGGCTCGCAGTGACGCGTGTGTGCAAAGTGCGCCATCAAAGCGTCACATTGTGCCCATCGCCCACGCGCGCGTGTGCGAGTACAGGTTGGGGTGCAGACCTTCGCGAGTTCCACAGTGTGAGCTCCTATGAAACAATAAGGAAGGAGTGTTCCTCCTTATATACCACTCATGGTATCTTCAGTCTTCCTATGTTGGACAAGTTCCACCTTGTTTCATTTCAGCATCAAGTGTTTCAATCACCAATCTTTGAGCATCGATATCTCATTCATCTTAGCTCCGTTTTGGACGTGGTTTGGTTCGTTGCGAAGCTCTCACAACATAGAACATAAACCCACAAAGAAATATATGATTAAACCTCTGTTTCAAATATATATTTCTGTCCAAAGTTAGGAAAAACTCATTATCCTATATTTTGTGAAAATAACATTTTCAATAAATTTCCAACATTATTTGGCAACTAATTTTAAGCTCAACAAATACTAACATAAGGCTAGGTGCCTTATAATACACACACTTTTTTTCGGAACGTTCGGCTCTTGCTATGGCCGGACGTTCCTAATCATTTACAAGTTTGATCACATCTCATGGTATACTAAATCTCTGTTGGCTACGTCACTACGTGCCACACTTACATAAATTGTGCTAAAAACACAAGATGTTTCTCATAACTGAAGCAATATGTTCCAAACAAATAAGGATATGCTTCCGCATAAGAAAGCAGCCATGACATTGATTAGAGGGTGTTTGGGTTGAGTTTCAAAAGAACTTCTTGACTTATTGGCTTCAAAACAACTTATTGACTTATGGCTTTTCCAACAAGCCAATAAGTCAATAAGCTGTTTGTGTAACTCAAAAACACTTTATGTTTTGACTTTTGGCTTTTGACTTTTAAAGGTGGAAAAACTGTTTTTGAAAAGTTAGATTTCTTAGCTTTTGACTTTTGGCTTTTGGAAAAAAATTCCAAATCATCCACCATACAACCAACATTCACGATAAGTTAAGCGAAATACTTATAAAAAATCAATCTATTGACTTTTTGACGTTTTTCATTCCAAAAGCTAATCCAAACACTTTTTTTTAAAACTCAATTTCAAAAAGTCATAAGTTAATAAGCACTTCTGACCAAAAACACTTCATTTCCAAACTCAATCCCAAACACCCTCTTGTCCAATAAAAAGGGACACCCTAACGCAGACTTATGAAAAATGTGAATAATGTGGCTTAATACACTGATTCTATTTCTTTAATCCTTGAACGTGTTTGTTTTGAAAATGATATACGATTTAAAATTTATTTTTTGTTATTATTTTTAAAAATTAACTTTGTCTTTATTGTTATTGTGCATTTTTTTGCAATTCATGTATATTTTTGCCCATCGACATTGTATTATATTTTGTAATTCATTGTATATTTGTATCCATATCACAATTCTCATTTATTGTACCCTTTGTAGGATAACTTAAACCGTCAAGATACGTATTTTAGTATTTGTTTTATGTTTTTTTATATATTGTTTCCGACAATAAGAGGTATTTTGTAATTTTACACATTTAATAGAAAAAAATACCTCCTTCCCCTCCCCCATTCAATTCTGGACAACCGTGGCCTAGACCATGTCTATCTTTCTCTCTCTCTCTTCTTTCTCTCTTTTAAATAATACTAAAAAATATAGAAAAAGAGACTTGGCGATTAGGAAGAGTATATTATAGATTGAGTGATTGGGAGAAGATGGTAATTTGACACTGAAATGGATTAATAAAGAGGGAAGAGTATAACGAATGACCTAATAATGAAGCCAAATTAATCTGGGAACCTCAAATGTATTAGCGCGCCGTAATTTTACGCTATGTTATGAGAGAAAGTATTGTCAAAGTATATTGACATAAAAATGATAAGAAGAATTTTGGGCTTTTGATCTAAATCAATCAATTGATGGGATTAAAAGTGGGAATATATACATTGGATTTTATAAAAGAGAAGAGGAAGGGCAAAATAGGTATAACCTACTATTGTTGAGTTCCACTACCATTTTTTAAACGTCTATGACTTTTACATACGACATTATTTTAAAACAAAAAAAAATATACCATAAAAACAAGCTTTTTATCCCCTTTCATTTGCTTACCCTATTGTCATACTTTTAATTTTTTTTTTATTGCTGGGTTGATAACTTGCGTTTTTTATCATGTATAACTTATGTTTTTTTTTTATTAGACATAACTTACATATTTTTATCGGGCATAACGTGCGTTTTATCATGTATAACTTGCGTTTTATGAGTTATAACTTGCATTTTATTAGTGTATGGTCATTGGTTTTTGCAAACAAGGTTGTTGTTAGCAAGTGCTTCTGTATGGACTTCACTATATTACAGTTTCAACAATTGTAACAGTTCTACCTCAAATCAGTTAGATGTTAGTAGGTTTTGTTAGTTAGACCGACTGGAGTGGGGGCGGGAGAGGGGCGGGAAGGGGGGGAACACCGCCGCTTTAGGGTGTGGAGAGGGGCGGGAAGGGGGGGGAACACCGCCGCTTTAGGGTGTGGAGAGGGGCGGGAGTGGGTTCACCGGCGTGGGGGAGGGTTTCTTGCCACTTGTCACATGGTGATTGGGTGATGGATTTGTTTATTAAAAAAAATAATCCCCACAATGTTTGCTTGACCGGTTTTTTAATAAAAAAAAGAAATTAAATAAAAATAAAAAGAAATTAAATAAAAAAAATAAAAAACAATAACATAATTAAATTACTTAATAACCATTACATAATCCTAAATCCTAAATTACTTATTTAAACATAAATAAATCCTAGATTACTTATTTAATCCTAAATCTCTCCACTATGGAGAGTAGTTGTCCCATTCCCCGGGGAGGCAGTAGTACTCGGGTGAGACGGAACGTGAGCTGTCTCGTCCATCAGACCTCGCATCCGAGGGGAAGTAGTTGTAGTCACGAGGAGGGGTAGGTCGGCTATAGTAGAGTTCCTCCTCCTCAATCTCCCCCAGGGCTTCTAAGTCCCCCTCAGTTGGGGAAGTCCCGTGGTTTTGGGGGGTGGGGGTAGTTTGGTTTTGGGGGATGGGGGTAGTTTGGTGTTGGGGGATGGGGTAGTTTGGTGTTGGGGGATGTGGGTGTGGACTGAAGCAGCCCAGGGGGTAGGGTGTAACATCGCGAATTTTCCCTAATTTTTTTTTCTTTTGATAAAAAAAATGTATTGTTTTAAACAATATATGTTTTAAATACCTTAAACTAATAATTATTTGTATCTCGACACTTTTGTACGTTTTAAAAATATTTCGAGTCACTTTCGGGCTTATATAATCATATTATGAATTTAGAATAATATAGTTTTAGGGAAATAATTGCCAAAAAAAAAAAGATTTGTGTGGACCGGGACTCGAACCCGCGTCCACAGCCAACCAACACACACTGACAACCAACTGAGCCAACTATCATCTTGTGTAGTATTTCAGAAGAAAATAAACTTAACACATTCCTTAAATTGATCAGTCAAAGTCGTAGTCAAACAGTCAAAGTCTTAGTCAAATAGTCAATTCATCATAAAACCTTACTTTATGGTGTTGACCAATTTTAATGGCTAATTGACTCCAAAACTAGTATAAAAACCCACCTATGACCCATTATACTTTGCACCTCTAAATCGATTGTTTCAATCCGATTAAACTTTCCCTCATACCTTTCTTCTATAGTCTATTACTTCTACAATTGAAGCTTTGATTATAAGCTCTTGTAATTGGCGAATTGGAAGCTTGATATTCTTTCTTTTTCGTTTTCTTCAATTTGGACTAGCTACGTTGTTGAGTCTTTGGGATTCGCCTCGCATACATTCACAACACATTATTCTATTTTTTTCACGAGACATAACATTTTGCTAAGGTGAGTTTTACATAGCCCCTTTTCTATTTATCACCATTTTTGGGGTGAAACATGTTACAACAATATTTATGCAATTCAATCATCAATGTGTCTATGTGTATTTCTATGTTGCATTATGTCTTGAACATGACTAGGGTAAGCACAATTCTAGCATAAACATTCATCAGCCAAACGGTATACATTAATAGATCTATTGGACTGACAATCTCACCCGGATACGTGCCTCCTACAAAGGTTGCGTGGGTGTTTGTTACTGCAATATAAACGAGTGAACCATGAGCGTATGGGATGTACCACAATACAACAGTCACAAGGTTGATTATGCACTCGATTTACTTCTAGTATGTTTTCGCATATGGACTAGACTGCCATGACACATGAATTGCACAACAATTTTATTCGATTATCAAAACCTATGTAATTCTCACCAACTTTTGTTGACCCAAAATATTTTCAACTTAACATGTTTCATGTTTTACTTGCTTGAAGATTTGAATTGATGCTTGAAGATGTTTGCATAGTTTTATTCAATTTGATGTACAAATTCTTAGAACAATTGTATGTAACTTATTTAAATTATTTAATGAAATTTATTATTCACCATGAGCTACTGAACAATCATCGATACGTGACATCCCGATGTTTCCGCCATCGGTTGGGGTGTTACAGATTGGTATCAGAGCCATGGTTATAGGGAATTAGGTTATTAGAAAAATAATCTAGTCTATAATCATAGGATTTAACCAATACTTGCTTCTTTTACTTGTTATGCTCTATCTCCCTCCTACTTCTTATCCTTACTTTCATCCTTACAAGAAGGCTGCTCTCCATCACTGGATCTACTCTTGGACTAACAGGACAAAATCCTCAGGTTTAACCTGAACCCCCTTGAGATCTCGTCGAAGTTCTAGATTTTAATAACGAACACGTGCAATCTGGAAGGGTGAACGCCTGTATTCTGAGTCTTCTGTCTAGGCTGGCATTGCGCATATATCCCAATCAGACGAGGGACCCGGATGCCTACCTGGGAATTCTCGGGATGAGTGTTCACTTATAGGCTAAAGCATGTCTTCACTATGTTATTAGAATCTAGAATCTTTGATAAGTCAACGTTTTCGTTTATTCATTTTAATTAATGGATAAATGATTACATTCCTTATATTACCTTATTGTCCTTCATTCAACCCATATCTTATTGAACATTCATTACCCAAATCACTTCCGTAACCAATGCCCTAAACTAAACAGAGATCAAGACCCTCCAGCTACCTAACTGCAAGGCTCACCATTTGACTATTGGTTGCTTTTAATTCTATGTATTGACGCTTTTGATCCAAGTAATAAATTATAGTATTACCATAACACCTGGATGCATGTTTGTTTGAATGTGAACTAATTGCTATATCTATATCTAAATCATACTCGTTATACTTGTTTACTTGTACAACAGTTGGTTGGCTACCAAACAACTTACTCAACGATTGGTAGAGGTCATCATGTCTTTCCAACAGTCGGGAGAGGCTCTACAACCTGCTCAACGACTGGTGGAGGCTATCGAACCTGCTCAACAATCGGTAGAGTCATAGAAGGACGCAAAACCCTAATGTAAGGTAAATTGGTGATTACGGTCCGGAACGTAATCATGAATTTACAGGTACGTTAAGGTGGTGTGAAATTCTATCAAGATTTTTGGTAGATAACCAAATGTAAACTCTAGGTATCTAGTAGTTCATTTAGTAAATCAACTCATACATAACACGCCTCTTATCCACACTATTCGAGACAGGTTACTCTATTCATTGTCGTACCCTAACATAAAATTTTCCAGGTCACACTTGTCCTAATTTCTACCCAACCCCCTTCAACCCTATGTTTTCAATAAACTTCGGGACGAAGTTTCCAAAAGTAGGGGAGACTGTAACATCGCGAATTTCCCCTAATTTTTTTTTTCTTCTGATAAAAAGAATGTATTGTTTTAAACAATATATGTTTTAAATACCTTAAACTAATAATTATTTGTATCTCGACACTTTTGTAAGTTTTAAAAATATTTCGAGTCACTTTCGGGCTTATATAATCATATTATGAATTTAGAATAATATAGTTTTAGGGAAATAATTGCCAAAAAAAAAGATTTGTGTGGACCGGGACTCGAACCCGCGTCCACAGCCAACCAACACACACTGACAACCAACTGAGCCAACTATCATCTTGTGTAGTATTTCAGAAGAAAATAAACTTAACACATTCCTTAAATTGATCAGTCAAAGTCTTAGTCAAACAGTCAAAGTCTTAGTCAAATAGTCAATTCATCATAAAACCTTACTTTATGGTGTTGACCAATTTTAATGGCTAATTGACTCCAAAACTAGTATAAAAACTCACCTATGACTCATTATACTTTGCACCTCTAAATCGATTGTTTCAATCCGATTAAACTTTCCCTCATACCTTTCTTCTATAGTTTATTACTTCTACAATTGAAGCTTTGATTATAAGCTCTTGTAATTGGCGAATTGGAAGCTTGATATTCTTTCTTTTTCGTTTTCTTCAATTTGGACTAGCTACGTTGTTGAGTCTTTGGGATTCGCCTCGCATACATTCACAACACATTATTCTATTTTTTTCACGAGACATAACATTTTGCTAAGGTGAGTTTTACATAGCCCCTTTTCTATTTATCACCATTTTTGGGGTGAAACATGTTACAACAATATTTATGCAATTCAATCATCAATGTGTCTATGTGTATTTCTATGTTGCATTATGTCTTGAACATGACTAGGGTAAGCACAATTCTAGCATAAACATTCATCAGCCAAACGGTATACATTGATAGATCTATTGGACTGACAATCCCACCCGGATACGTGCCTCCTACAAAGGTTGCGTGGGTGTTTGTTACTGCAATATAAACGAGTGAACCATGAGCGTATGGGATGTACCACAATACAACAGTCACAAGGTTGATTATGCACTCGATTTACTTCTAGTATGTTTTCGCATGTGGACTAGACTGCCATGACACATGAATTGCACAACAATTTTATTCGATTATCAAAACCTATGTAATTCTCACTAACTTTTGTTGACCCAAAATATTTTCAACTTAACATGTTTCAGGTTTTACTTGCTTGAATATTTGAATTGATGCTTGAAGATGTTTGCATAGTTTTATTCAATTTGATGTACAAATTCTTAGAACAATTGTATGTAACTTATTTAAATTATTTAATGAAATTTATTATTCACCATGAGCTATTGAACAATAATCGATACGTGACATCCCGATGTTTCCGCCATCGGTTGGGGTGTTACATAGGGGCCGACAACCTTAGTCGCTCCATTTGTTGCTGGGCCAAGACATAGTCCATGGCCCAGCACAACTCCTCATCCGACCAGTCATCGTCAAACTGAGGAGGAGGAATGGTTGGTTGTGCAGCAGCAGCAACAGGAGGGGGAGGTAACCAATGTTGTGGAGGAGGGGGAGGAGGATAAATAGGAGGTTGTGGAGCAGTAGGAGGAGGAGATGAGGAGAATGGTAGTCTCCGGGGACGGCCCCGTCCCCTAGGATACCGGCGAGAGTACTGTCGGAGGTTAGAGGAGGATAAGGCTCCTGGTTGAAAACCCATGTTATTCATTGCTTTAGGGAAGAGGAGTAGGTGTGACTAAGAATTTGGTTACTGGTTGTATTTATAGGGTTAGAAGTATGAAGCAGTGGGGGGAAACTTTGAAATTCAAAGTTTCAAATTTAAAATTTCAAATTCAAACGTTTGGGTGGGAAAAATTAATATTTGTACTGTGTGGAGCAGTGGGGGGAAATTTTGAATTTTATTACTTTAATATTATTTTTTTATTAATGTAATATTAATTATTTTTTATTAATTTAATATTAATTAAAATTTTATTACTTTAATATATTTTCGGTTTATATTATTATTATTATTATTATTATTATTATTATTATTATTATAAAAAAAAGAAAAAAAAAGAAAAAGAAATGCCACGTGTCACTCCCCACAATTATTTTTCCCCCCACAAGGGTCCCACAAATGCCACATGACGCTTCATCCCCCTCTTTCCCCCCACCACTCCGTATAGTCTTACGACTCCCCAACTGCTGCACAATTTGCAATAAGTTCAATGAATGGGTTCCAGTTAGGTGGTAAAAAGTTGATGGTTCAACTTAAAAGAGACACCAAACATAAGACACTCCGTAGTGGGGCATTATTGTGCATATTTTTGGAAAATAGCGCCCGGTAACACCGGAACATACCGGCGCTATTTTTGAAAAATAGGGGCAAGCGTTATTTTTATAACGCCAAAACAAATTGAAGCAGCCCAATTAAAAACTGACACGTGGCCGAGGGAAAGGAAAAGGTCAAAAATTGACCTTTGGCATGCATTTATTTTTGAACGGTAACATTATTTTGAACGGTAACATTTATTTTAAAAAATGTTATATATACCCAACGCAATATACAAACACACATACAACATACAACAATTTCCAAACTAAAAACCACACACCACACACAAACTAAAACGCAAAAGATGTATCCATATGGTTCACCGTTCGGGGTCCCGGGTCGACCGGGTGCGAGGCCAAACACTACTACTCTGCTGCCACCCAATTGGGGCGAGTTTGACGCGAACACAATGCAATACGCGCAACTTCTTGGCATGCCCGGTCAATTTTATCCGGGCCCAAACATGCCCGCTCAATTTTTTCCTCCACCAAACTATGTCCAACCTTCTCAAGAGGAGCCCGATTCCGTACCAGAAACTCAAGACGAACCCGAGGGTTCTGGGCGTGGGCGTGGGCGCGGGAGACGCTCTCATAAAAAGAAAGACGTTACCGCTCCTCGTCAAAAAAAGCAACAGGAACGTTGGGAAAGATATGAGGAGTTCAAGTTAGCGCGAGCCTGGCTCGACATATCCGAGGACCCGGAAGCTGGTTAGTATTTTTTTTTTGTTTACATATATATATATACTTTTTAAAATGTTGGTTTAGTATTTTTTTTTTGTGTTTACATATATATATATATATATATATATATATATATATATACTTTTTAAAATGTTGGTTTAGTATTTTGTTTTTTGTTTTTAATCGTATGATATTTTTTTTTGCAGCAAACTATCAACATACCCCGGTGTTTTGGCAACGGATTCGAGAGTTATTTTTTGCGGCCATGGGTAGGGGGAGTATCGAGAGCACGACTCGATATCTAGAAAGTGGTCGGACATTAATAATAAATGTCACTCGTTTGCGGAGGTCTACCAACGTTGCAAGGACAACAGGGCCAGCGGGGAAGGTGATGACGGTTTGTTGGCCAGGGCGTTGGACGAGATGAGAGATACCCGCGGGCCGTTCCCGTATTTGAGGATATGGGAGATGTTGAGACATAGTCCTAAGTGGGCTGATGTCCCGCCTATGGGGTCGGGTAGTGGGAGCAAGATTAGGAGAGGAAGAGGATCGGGAGGAGGAGGACCGTCAAAAAGAAGCAAAACCACCTCCACGTCGCGAGATCCGGATACACCGACATCCGATGCTCGCTTTGTGAGTTTAGATGATCCTGTTGATTTGGAGGATGAGGAGGAGGAGGAGTTTGATATTCCAAGACCACCCGGTAGACGATCAAAAAAGGGTGGCAAGGCGGAGTCGTCTTCGACATGAGGTGGTGCATCGAGGGAGGAGTTTGATGAAATGAATCGACGACTACAGGATCTTCGCGACCTCGGCCAAAGACGTCTGCAAACTATGGACCAGAGAGTGGCCGAGAATAAAAGGTTCGTCGACATTCAAGAGGCGAGGCAAAGGGAAAAGGACATTGAGTTTTTGTCCAAACCGATCGACCACCTCCAGGGAGAAGCCCTACTCCTCGCGATGCATCATAGGCAACAAATCCTTGCAAAATATAACCTCCAGTAATTTATTTAAGTTGTTAGTTTTTTTTTTTAATTTGGTATTTGTAATTTATTTAAGTTGTTTGTTTTTTTTTTAATTTAATTAATGTTAGTTGTGTGTTTTTATTATTATTTGTAATTTTTTTAATATTTATTTGCATTTTATTTTAATTATTTTGAATTAAAAGATTAAAAAAAATAAAAAAATCAACCAATCACAATCAGGGGCTTTATAAATAAAGCCCCACCACTACACCCCTTTTTCGGTTTCTCTCTCCACGCTGACTCAGCAGCCACGTGGATCAATCAGAAAGGGGGGCTTTATAAATAAAGCCCCCCACTACGCATGGTCTAATAAAGCTTACTGATTTGATGATGATGGTAAGCTAGCTATGAAAGCGTGCAGAACTCTCTATTTGTAATTTGCATATATGAGTTTCTGCGATTGAACTGAACAACAATGGAGTGGATCTAGGACCCACTTATAGCCACAGCCCTAACACTTGTAATACTTTGTTTATTGTGTGCCTTTGTAATATTGTGTAACATGTTATTTCAATTAGTCATTGACTTTCAAAACGCAAGTATACCCTCAATAAAACACAAACTATCAACCCAATGATTTAAAAAAAAAAAAAGAAAAAAAAAACTATAGCAATGGGTATGCAAATGAAAGAGGATAAAAAGCTTGTTTTTATAATGTATTTAAAAAAAATGTCATATGAAAAGTTATGGTCGTTTTAAAAATGAGGGTGAAATTTGAAAAAAAAAAAAAAAAAAAAAACTCAACAATATGGTGATGGACAATAATACTCTTTTGGCTAGTGACATGTGTCAGCCCGTTAGTCCTTCTTATACTTTTTAGGCTGAATTACAAGTTTTGTCCTTTACGTTCATACCAGATTTCAAAGGATGTCCTTTACGTTTAACATTGACGAGTTTTGTACTTTATGTTTCAAAATCTTGCACGTCAGGTCCTTTGACACTAACACAGTTAGATTTTAAACTAATGCAAGGGTAAATTCATCCTTTTACCATTCCAGGGCCTATTTATTTAAATTAAATTAAAGTTTTGATTAAAAAGTAAAATTTAAAATTAATATACACCCCCTCCCTTTTTCTTAATACCTGCCACCACCACAACCTACCACAACTACGTGCTGCGACCACCGCGTGCCGTCGACCACCACCACCTGCCCAACCACCAACACCACCACCCCTTCCATTCCATCAAACCAAACCCTGACCCCAAACAAAACAGATCGGACAACAACCACCTACCGCTGACCACCATCATCACCCCCTTCTCCTCCATCGAAACCTTACCCCACATCTGCACACCTTCCCCTTTGTCGAAACCTTACCCCACTAACTGTTGTTGACCACCCCCCATTCCCTTCCGTCAAAACCCCAACCCCAAACCCCTAATAGCGCATCAGACAAAAAATGACAGTCGCCGACCACCACCGGTCCACCACCATCGCCTTCCCTTCCATAAAAAAACTATTACAGTCGTCGCCACACCATACCACCACCACCTACTATTCAGTACCCTTACTATCAAACCTTAGCACCCTCTTCTGTTACTGGGTGTGTGTCGAAAGGAAAGAGCCGAAGAGAGCTTGCCTTATTCGATGACCATCGGCGATGGATCTCCGACAACCAACGTGTCACCCACTCGACTCCCTCTTATCTGGCCCGAACCCTCTTTTCCTTCAAAAGCCAACCCTCATCAACAGATCCCTTCAATCGAAACCCACACCCATATCCTGTGCATATGATCTACGCAGGACAGAGAAACCAAGAGAATGAGAGATTGTTCTGTAGATGATGAGGGCTTTTGTAGGCATGTTATGAGGTTGTGATTCTTGGAAGATTTGAGAAAAAGTTATGTTTAAAGATATGGGTTTTGGATAGAGAGATTAAAGACATGGTTTTTATTGATTTTGGGGGGATTGTATGACAATGAAGGTGTGTGAGTAAGGTTACAGTGGTGGAAAAGATGGAGGTGATGGTGGTGTGGGGGTGGAGGTGGGTGGTGGTGAATTAATATATATAAAATTCTGTTTGTTTAAATTTAAAAGGGACAAATTACATTTTTCGTCCTTTACGAATTGGCCATTTTTCATTGGATGTCCTTTCGCGTTTCACTTGCTGTGTTTAGTCCTTAACGACCTAAAATCCTTACACCCCATGTCCTAAGGGCCTAACTTGGTTAAAAATTTCAGTTAACTTTGATCATGTGCAAGGCACATGAGGGTAGGATGGTAATTTTACTTATCCCTCTCTCAAACTAATTATAATTATAATTGTATATGAAAAACTGATTTATCTCACCCCCACAACTCAATCTCTAGTTCATCCTTCACCACCACCACCTGCCACCAATCCACAACCACCTGCCACCCCATGCTACCACCACAACCACCCTTCAGACTCACACAACCTAACCCTAGCCATTGATTTGTACCTCCCCACTTCTTTCTCTGTTCTACGCCGCCACCACCATCACCCATCCCTTCCAACACCACCACCTTCTTTCTCTGTTCTACGCCGCCACCACCATTACCCATCCCTTCCAGCACCACCACAACATGCCACCAACAACCCCAAATCATCACCACCTGTCAAATACGACCAAATCTGACCATTAACCCATAACCCCCAAATCGATTTAGGGTTTTTTTTTTTCACATACAGAGACATAGAGAAAGAAGGTGGTGCTGTGCTGCTGCTTCTGTTTCTTCCTTCTTGTACGAGAGCATTAAAGAAGCCAGAAATTACAGGTCTGCCACGCCGCCATAGACATTAAAGCACCTTCTTTCTTTCTTCGCTGCTGCTGTGCTGCTGCTTCTGTTTCTTCCTTCTTTAAATTCTTTAATTGATAGGCTCTGCTGGTTGTTTTGGGGATCTCATATATGTATAGTATTTATCTCTCTCACACATATAGAGACACAGAGAAAGAAGGTGGTGTGGAGCTGCCATCATAGGGTGGTGGTGTGGTCAGAACCCATCTTTCACACATGTGTACGTTAAAAAGAATCACAAATACAGCTATTAAACTATGTACACAGATGGAAACCCAAGGAGAAAACTATGTAAATTAACAACCACGTGGCACATGAATCAGAGAGAGAGAGAGAGAGAGAGAGAGAGAGAGAGGATGAAAATGAGAGGAGATTTTTTTATTTTTATATATAAGTGAAATTACCAGACTACCCCCATGTGCAAGGCACATGACCTGATTTGTCGTTAAAAACTAACCAGGTTAGGCCCTTAAGACATGGAGTGTAATGATTTTAAGTCGTTAAGGACTAAACACAGCAAGTGAAACGCGAAAGGACATCCAATGAAAAATGGCCAATTCGTAAAGAACGGAAAATGTAATTTGTCCATTTAAAATTGGTTTTCTAAATAAATGGGTAAAAAGACAATTTTATCCTTCACTTAACGATAAAAGTTAACTTGGTTAGGGTTAAAGGACAAAACGTGCAAGATTTTAAAACATAAAGTACATAATTAATCAATTTTAAACGTAAAGGACATGTTTTGAAATCTGCTATAAACGTGAAGACAAAACTTGTAATTCAGTCTACTTTTTACGTTATAGTACTTTTTACAATAACGTCACCCATGTTATAAACAACACAACTTGAGAAAAAACATGTATTTAACACTTGTGCCTGCACGATATAGTTAATAAACTTGTAAAAAACTCATATTAACTTTACCTTTCTAAGAGCATTCACATCCCCTTCATCAAATCTCCTCCATCAAATCTACCTCTACTAATAAAGGAGTAGCTAGGGGGACACTTGTCCCCATACTAGAGCTTCACCCATACAAATCCATGTGGCAAGCATACATTATACTATCCAAACCCATGTCTTAACCCGGTTAGAATTATGACCCGGTATATCATACGCGAATGTTCCTGCTTCTTCAAACAAATTTATCGCCGCTCCTAACACTACCTTTCCTCATATGAAACCCTAATACCTTCAACCTAACGATTTTGATCAAATATTTCCCATTCATCAATCATATCCACAGCAATCTTCATAAGTATTTTAGATCCTTGCTCTTCCATGGAATTTTAAGGTACTCGATCCTTTTCCCTCATAATATTGTTCTTACGATTTATTGATGTTTTGATAATAATCGCCCTTTTTTTCAGATCCTTTCTCTTCCATTGTTTACCGATTTAGGGGTTTTACTTCTTGGATCTTGATTTGATTATCACCTCTGACATAGTCGTAAATCAAATGGGATGAGGTTTGATATCACATAATTGTTTATACTATAAGAACATCGAATAATCATTTTGCAGCAAACTAAAATGTTTCTTATTATTGTTGTTCATGTTGTTTTGATTATCAGAGCCTAATTCGAGAAAGGTTACTATGTGGCTGGGTGTTGTTTGAAGTCCTCTGTTCGTTCAACAAATTTGAAAGGACTAAAGAAGTTCTTGAACCCTGCTGATATCAGTTGTTCCATCATTTTTCCTTGAGCGAATTAGTATGTATTTTTATGCCCTATAAAGCGAGTTTTGATTTATGTTTAGATCATTATATATGTCATAGATAAACAAGTTATATATGCACACAACAAACATTTTCCTCTTAATTCTGCAGGGGAGTCACGATGCATAATGAAGTTTGGCGAGGTTAGCATTTTACCTTCAATTTTCAAGTTCATCATGTTGTGACAACTATTCGCAATTTCACATGGCTGGCAAAGTGGCCACATATGTTGCAAATGGTGATGTTACTGGTGGAGTCTTAACACATGGATGATTTAGTGGGACTTCCCTGCATAGGGCGGTGGTTGGCGGCGACAAGGATATAGTGGAGTTGCTTAGTAATGGAGTAGCAAACATGAATGCAAGTACAAATATAGTGGAGCAACACCCTTACATTACCCAAATCATGAATATGAACTGTTTTTTCTTTCCTCTTTCGCTGCTTCGTTCTTTTTCTCATACTTCTTCCTTGCTTCTCTCCACTGGTAGGTGTCATTGCTAATTCTTCAAATTGCTTTGGTTGTTACTTATTTTTTAGGGCCTACAGTTTATTTTGTTTGTTTTTTGTGTGTTATGAAGTATGTTCCTGTTTCTTTTTTCCCGATTTGTGTTCTTCGCTCGTGTTCTACCTTGCATGTCGGAATCTATCTTCTCTGTGTTGTCGGCCATCAACAAAACTCTGTTGAAGGTGAGTTATAGGCTTATATTAGGTTGCAGTTGAACTCCTTCGTTTGCATCATATATTTTATGATTGATATGCATGCGGATTTGTTATAAAGTTTGTTAGGGATAAACGGATATTTAGTTTAAAGTTGTTGGGTTTTTAATTTCTGATCTGTATCTTCATAAGAAAATTTCTTTCATAAAACCCATTTGCTAAGACAATCTCTTTGATAGAATTTTGGCCATTTGTGTTCCATGCCCACCATGTGTTTGTATAAATGTCTTATTAAATAATTTGTCTTTTGGCCAAGATTTTGACAAACGGAATGTGAATGGACATGTTTTGAAGTGGATGTAAACGGAGCATGCTACCATAGAAGTGATAATCAAAGTGGAATGATGAAGGAAACACTTTTAATATCACATAATTTGTGTTTAAATAAAACAAATATACTTAAGAAAAAGTTGTGATATTCATAAGCCGGTACAATTATAATAACACCTAGATCTTAGAAGATGTGGCATTAATGTATAAACTAATCTAGGTGAGATTGATGTAGAAACTACACAAATATCTTGGGTTATAATTGTGGTTATGGAGTCTGAGTATAATTAGCTATGATGATCAAGTAAATTATAGAAATATATGAATCTGATCAAGTACTCATATACGTAAGATGTTTTGTTACACACAATTGAGGCTTATTATTGGAACCTTTATATAGGGCTACTGGCTTTGTATGTGGACATGGGGAGGTTAGACAGCTATTTGCACATTACCTTGAATACTTAGTTTTATTTTATAAGTATCCACCTAAGACCATGTGTAGTGGGGCGCCAATTGGTGCCTTAATCCAATTTTAGCGCCCCAAACACCATTATGGAGGCCCCTTAAAGAGCGTTAAATTTGAAAAAATTGCCTGTAGCGTAAAAGTTTTAGCGCCGAACATTGGATTTTGTGCCAACTTTTTGTGGCAACCAATCAAAAGTGGGGAGGGGCGCTAATTAGCGCTTCCCACTACAGAGGCTCTAACTGTTATAGTTTGAATGACTATACATAAATTACCTACAAGGTTAAGCTCTGAGAATGAATATGAGAGTATAGGTATTTGCATCTAATAAAAATCATGTGTTTGATTTGAACTTCTTGCGTTTTTAATTTGTAATGTTGGGCCAAAACCTTAGTAAGGCACCTTAGACCAACTCAGCATTTTTTTGCAGCATATTTTGCCAATGTCTAAGTCCATCTCATTTCCGTACTCCAGTTAGTCTCTTCGTATCTATAAGATTGTTTAATTAAAATCAAAGTCAAAATAAGTTAAATTCAAGGTGATGCCAAAACATGAATCCCACGGTAGAAAAATTAATACCAATTACACGGGATTAATATCCGAACACAAGATTCTTTTAAATCAAACTGGTGCAATTTAAAGTCTATAATATGCAAGTTTGTGTGAAACAAATTTTATGTTATATAGTTTGTGTAATGAATTTCACCTGCAAGTTATTTCCTATAAGTAACATCATCTGCAACTGTTGTGAAATAAAATCTTACATCATCAGTATATCGATAATTCGTATAAATTATTGCATTCGCTTATATCTACAGGTCTTATTTCATATGTGCTGGACCAGAGATCAACTTATGGTCTCATGAAAGAATATGGTTTAACAAACGGACATTAAAGGGCTGACACGAATACCTCCTGAGTACGAAACGACACGAATATATATATGGGTTGGATTAGGGTTGAAGAATTCAACCCAACACGGTTTGACACCCAATGAAATGAGAAGGTATAAATATATATAGATATAGCAACTCAACCAACTTATTTCCAGGTATACTTTTTAAATTTTGGAGCATGATAACTCAACCAACTAATCTACAGTCTTATGTTGCTTGATAACTAATGAATATTTCAAAAAGACCATTAATGGTAGTTGACATCTATGTTAACGCTTTGCAGACTCCCTAAAGATAAACAAGAAGTTCAATAGAAAATGACACTCTACATGGGCCTATATCTTCACTGATGCATGCTAATTTCTTTGTCCACTAAATTAATGGTCAGATGCATGTTGATAGTTTATATGCTTAGAGCCAGAGGTCATCTTTTTGGCAGGACGAGAGTGAATCAGAAAATTGTGGTTGTTTTTGTGTTAATGCACAAATTTAACGATGAGAGTTTTCTTATAAGTATGGTTAATCAAAACTATTTTATAACTCTTATATTTACTACCTAAATTCTAAGTTTCTAACTGCTAAGTTTAAAATGTTATATTTATTTAACCAAGGCTACGTTTTATTTGTTAGTTTCACCATATCATTTTTAATGAGGACATGTGTTGACTTATTACCCAATAGTATCAATTAGAATAAATATGGTATGCGATCATAATTTGCATAAATTGTTTAATTTTCTGTTTTTTTATAATTTTTTAGTTGTATGTTTTGTTAAACTATATTTTTCAAATCTTGCTGCAGCTGCACGAGCTCTTCCTGCATGCCACAAATGCCCTACGAAGAAGAAGAATCCTAGAACAAAATGAGAAGTAGCTAACCAACTTCTAGGAGACACATAATTGACTGCATTGATCTCGGTATCTACTCCACCCACGGAATTTAAAGAACCTAAAGGAGCATGAGTCATATATTCTGCTGAACGACGTTCTTGCCAAGGTTGTATGTCTTTTTTCAGCCGACTCAAGTCCAACCCATTTGGACCCTTTAGAGGTTCTAACCAAGGAGCACGCAAATCCCAAAAACGCATAGTTTCTCCTCCAAAAATGACTTCTGTTTTTTTATAATTTTTTAGTTGTATGTTTGTTAAACTATATTTATTTACTTTGAATTTTAATGTTCATTTGCATTTCGTTACAATAAATATGTTATTATGTAGATCATTATTTGTTTTAAAATTATATCAAATCAAACATGTGTTGATTCATAGATTTATTATCAGGTAACATTAAACATTTTCATGATATTTTGCATGCAATCAAAATCCATGCAGATAACTTTTGGATTAATGTCTTTGAAATTGATGAAGAAATATATGCAATATGGCATGTGATGAGGTGAAAATTGTTGTTTTTCAAGTAAAATGGTACACATTCACTTAGTCCCTCGAAGATATGCATTCGGGATATGTGTAATATTTACCAACTTAAACGGGTCAGAAAACTAAGCTTTATCTTAAAATAATTGTCTTACAGGTCATAAGCCTCTAAATGTTGTTTTTAATGCGCAAAAGCTTCTCATTTTATTAAAAATACTAAACTAAAGGGGTGATGTCTGTTGTCGCTGATAAGGAACTGCATTTTGGTGACGAAATGCATTTCCTGTTTTTCAAGAAAAAAAAGTGTGTTCATACTTATAAGTCAATCGTTGGATCCTATTTCTGATTTGATATCATTTGTTTATCCATCGATTTTAGAGAATATTAGTATTCCAGGTTTTTTCAAAGAACGAGCAATATTAGCACCAAAGAATGAAGTTGTTGAAGATATTAATGATCGGTTGCTTGCTTTGTTCCCTGGCGAGGAAATGGAATATCTAAGTTCAGATACTGTTTGTCAATCAGAAAATATTAATGAACAAATCGATGAAAGTTTATATTAACCTGACGTTCTTAATGGCCTTATGTTTTCGGGAATTCCAAACCACAAAATGGTTTTGAAAGTTGGTGTTCCAGTCATGTTACTTAGAAACATCGATAAAAAAAGTGGCTTGTGTAATGGAACAAGACTACAAGTTGTTCAAATGGGAAAGCGTGTTATAGAAGCCAAGAAAATTTCAGGAAGTAACATTGGAATGCAAATATTTATTCCAGAATTAGCTTGACACCATCTGATAAGAAGATTCCTATCAAATTTAAAAGAAGACAGTTTCCACTTCCTGTGTCTTTCACTATGACAATAAACAAGAGTCAAGGACAGTCGCTATCTAGAGTTGGGCTATATTTGAAATATCCGGTTTTCACACATGGACAATTGTATGTTGCATTATCAAGGGTCAAGAGTAGGAATGGATTGAAGATATTAATATTAGACAAAGACGGTAGCGTGACGAATCGTACGTGAAATGTTGTTTACAAAGAAGACAGTTTCCACTTCCTGTGTCTTTCACTATGACAATAAACAAGAGTCAAGGACAGTCGCTATCTAGAGTTGGGCTATATTTGAAAGATCCGGTTTTCACACATGGATAATTGTATGTTGCATTATCAAGGGTCAAGAGTAGGAATGGATTGAAGATATTAATATTAGACAAAGACGGTAGCGTGACGAATCGTACGTGAAATGTTGTTTACAAAGAAGACAGTTTCCACTTCCTATGTCTTTCACTATGACAATAAACAAGAGTCAAGGACTGTCGCTATCTAGAGTTGGGCTATATTTGAAAGATCCGGTTTTCACACATGGACAATTGTATGTTGCATTATCAAGGGTCAAGAGTAGGAATGGATTGAAGATATTAATATTAGACAAAGACGGTAGCGTGACGAATCGTACGTGAAATGTTGTTTACAAAGAGATTTTTGGACATCTATGACAAATTTTTGTAAGTCTCATTTTAACTTTTTTTTTTTCTATTCATTTATAATCGTTAAAGTTTTAGTATTCTGTCAGTGTTACATTATAAATATTTGTTTATATATCTAATTTCTTTACTATTAATTTTTTGTTTATAGTTTATGCATACAATTTAATGGTTTCAGGTTGCTGCAGCAAGGAGTGAAGCAGTCTTTTATTGTGGATTGTGCGACGTATTTTGTACGAGTTAAAAAACATTTGGCATGCATAATAAAGGATAGCATCACGTAAGCATGATGAAGGATAAATACTTTGAAGAAGATGATGTCAATATGTGTTTTGCTTACAACTTTCGATGCCAAAATGCTAGGAAATTACCATGCTGCAATGGATGTTATGAACATATTCATAATTCGTTTTTTTTTTTTCGTACTTGATTTAATTCCTTTTGTCATGCACTGTTATTAAGTTTTGTCAACATTATATATTGACTTATGTTTTCTTTTGGAAATTATCCTATTATTTTGGTTGGTGGAAGAATTTTTTTATTACGAGAGTTTTTTGCATCGATTTTTTTTTCAACTTACATAGTTCACGAGCACAACAAAATTAAAATTGAAAACTTTAACAGTATATTAATTTGTCATTTTATATTTTCTTTCATTTTATGTTTTAAACTTTTAGTTTAACACCGCCCTTATAAAAATTGTTTAATTTTATTTAGTCGATAATATCTTTTATTTAAAAATTTCTTCACCCGTGAAGTTCACGGGTCTGTAACCTAGTTACACTATAAATCACTACTTCACTTCTAAATCTTATCTCTTCACTCACAACCACTTACACTCATACCCACCCCATATATTTTGAGGGAACTTTCCACGTAATTTATTTAGTGGGCGAATTGTGAATGCTCTAAGTAACAAGGTAGTAAAAAAATATTCATTAATTTCCCCCATTTTATATTGGGAGCCCTAAATTCCCCGTTTCTTCAACAACAATGTCCAGCTAAACAACTTGAGGGTTTCCATGGGTAACTTCTCTTTACTTCACAAACTTTAATTGCATTTCTGTTTCAAGAAATCTCTATATATAATGTTGTTTACTTTCTAATAAATTATCCTGTTTTAGTTGTCTTCTTTATGCCATCGTTGTTGTTGATTCCAGTTGAGTTATTCATAACCTCTGTTTTTGGAATGTAATGACAGATGTTTCTGCTGAAGAGGACATACTCACTAACTTTCCACAGGATTTGATTAACCCCATTTTAGAGCGGCTCCCCGTCAAAGAAGCTGTAAGAACAAGTATTCTCTCTAAAAAATGGAGGTATAGATGGACCACTATGAGGACACTGTCTCTCGATGATCAATTCTCACAACAATTTTTAAGAATTGGAGCTTATAAGCATAATGGGTTTGTAAGGGTTATAAGCCACATTATGATCCATCACAACGGTCTCATTCTGAAATTTGATCTCCATATACCGAAAGAGATAAATCTTGATAGCTTCCAAGAAGTTGATCACTGGATGTTAATCCTATCAAGAAAAAGTGTTAACGAACTTTTCATTACTAATTGTAATCGGATTTATACAATCCCATCCTCCGCATTCTCTTGTCTAGAGTTGAGGTTGTTGGTATTAAATAACTGCATTTTCAAGCCACCCCTTGAGTTTCAGGGATTTCCCAATCTTCAACATATTATTCTCAAGGAAGTTAATTTTGGGGGTACTTTAGGCGGAACTGTGATCAACTTACCACAACTTAAGGGATTGAAACTGCATAGTTGTGACAATGTTAACAACTTCAAAATCAAGGCTGTAAAGTTGCAGATTTTGTGGGTCGCTGGTTGCCCTGATGCCAATGCCATGGTGCTCCAGTTGTTGCATAGTGAACACCTTATTGCGGTTTGTATATGTCTGTCAACATCCGTAGAAGGTTATTATCAAGTTGAAACATGTAGTTTTGCTATCGATGGTTATTTTCTCAAGGTATCATACAAACTTTCATATCAGAATGCATAAGTCGTAACCTTTGTTCTTTGTCACTTATAAACTGATGCCGTCATTACGTTGAATTCTCACTTTCACCGCACAGATTTTGGCTGCAGAAAAGTTTCCAAAATCGCTTCCACATGTGGTAAAGTGCTCAAAGAAACTAAAGTTCATAAGTTTTGGTTTCGGAGATTTGGATCAACTTCAAAGTGCTCTATGTATGCTTCGGAACTCACCTAATCTGGAAGTACTTCGTGTGACATCTACACAGACTGTAAACATGGTTAACAGTTGATATTTTTTGGCTTATAGTAAACGGTTAGATGGTAGGACATAATTTCACATTTGTGTTATATTTGTAGGGACCAGAGGCTGATTTGGAATTAACATCTACTTACTTAGAATCCCGGACTGTCTAGATCAGACATCTTTAATGTTGCATTATGTAGAAATGACATCACTAGAAGGATCAAGACCAGAGCTCCTCTTTGTAAAGCTTTTGCTTCATTGTTCTCCACATCTTGAAAAGATGATAATCCGACCAGCAGCAACCCTTGATGCTGAGAAAAGGCTCAACATTGCAAAGGATGTTTTGATGTTCCCACGAGCCTCAGCTAAAGCAAAAGTGGCCTTCTTGGATCCGCAGCCATAACTCTATAAGAATGTTAACTGCACTAAAATCCGGTGGTTATCTCGTACTTCGTATCTTGTCTTTCATTTTACCTTTTTGCCGTTTTGGTATGCAGTTGACAGGACAATGTATGTAAAGAATGCGTAGCTTTATAAATCTAGTTAAGACGATGATTTTAGTGGACTTGGACTTGAGCTTTTGCGGGATCACAACAGGGGTACAAAGTGGTAACATTTTCTGCCTTTTCTCAGGTTGCAAGTTGTATCTTTAGGTTGCTCATTCCGCAAGACACTGTTCCCAAATTTGCTATAACACTTAGTTGAAAGTTTTTGGTTTGGTCTCGAGTGCACTCAAGTCTGCCTATATGTCCTTAGGGCTGCAAAATCAAATTGACCAAATAATCCACCTTGAACCCCCTCTTTAATCAGCCACTTATTTCCTTGTTTCATGCTGTTCTAGATTGTCAGAGTATAGCTTTTCAAACATTTGTCATAAACGACCTGTTTTGACTTGGACCTACTTTGACCCGTTACCTGATCTGACCCGCCTGTTTTGCTGTCTTACAATCTGTAGCCTATATATACCTTCTATAAATTCTGTAGCCTTATCTCCCGAACTCTATGGGTGAGGGTTGTAGCAGCCCCACCCCACACAACGCCACATAGCGTCCACCTTAAGTTTTGCATGTATGGTGCTCCGTTGTTTCACATGATCAGTTGCATCTTTTCTTGTCTTGGGCTGGGCGGGTAGAATTGTGAGTGAGGGTATTTCTCAACTCCCAATGAACTACCCGTAGCCGCCTCTCCATCTCTATATATGCTTGGTTTTGTATAATTTAGTAATAGATGATACCAACATCTGCATGAGTTGGCTTAGATAATGCATCTGCTCTTTGTTCTCCAACACAACTTTTTCTAGTGAATTTCCTAATCAAGTCCTGTGAGGGTTGAGAATCATATGTGTTGGAAACGGTTAATTTGTTTCCCAAACGATATTTCAAACTCTTTATAATATCACACAAGTATAGTTGCTACTGTCTAGCTGCCTGGATAATAACTAGGAATTCTTCCATATAAGTAGGCAGCTACTAATGTCTTGGAGATTGATCTTTACATAATACAAGATACAAAATGGCCTTTGTGCATCAGCACTAGAGGTGCACATTCCGCTGTTTTTTTAACCTGTTCTGGCCGGTTTGGCTTAGAAACCGGTTTGGGTCGGGCTGAAGGGGAGAGGATGGGGATCAATGTGGGACCATCGGGTTGCATCTGGAACCGAACCTGATAGTGGTACGGGTTGGGCCGGTTCCACCGGGTCATTTTCTCAAACCGGTTTTTTTATGCACCTCTAATCAGCACTAGCCCTAGAAGCACTCTATTCAACTGTAAAAGTTGATTTAAGGCTTGGTGGAGCTGGCATAGCGGGTCTAGTTACGAGTCAAAATGGGTTTGGGTTAAATTAGGTCCAGGTCAAAATGGGTCGCTTTAAAAAGTATAAGTTCGGTTTGGGTTAAAAAGTATAAGTTGGGTTGAAACCTTTAGAAAATGCCCTGTTTTAACTTGACGTGACCCTACTGTATTGCCAGAACTTCCAACATATTATCTTGCCTTTTGATTTTGGAATACCTTCTGTAAATTCCATAGCCATATTTGGGACTGTAGCTGCCCACCGAATTCCACATAGGTTGCATTGCAAATTTGCAAGTTTGGTGCTCCATTGTTTTGTTGGGTTAATCTTGACTGGCCGGGTCACAAAACTCGAAAAAGGTCAACTGATATGGATCATGGTGCTGCATTCATGGGTGTACGTACCGTATACTTGAATAAGTTAACTAGCAGGTTACTTTGAAATAGTTACATAATATATGAAAATATTCGTTGCGTTGCATGGACTATGTTGTTTAAAGTCTCACATATCTATAATAGGATATAGCCCACTGAATCAGTATTATATCAGTTTGTTTGAGTCAAAAAGGATTTTGTGGGTTCATCCAACATTATGCCTTTTATGACAGCTAGTGACGGTCATGGGCAAAGGTGGTAGGCACCTATTGAAAGTGGAAAAATCATAGAGACTAAAACCGTAATTTACTCTAATTTTTATTCTATGTTTGAAATGCCTATACTCAATTTCCACACTAATTTATGCAACACCAAATGAAATTGTCATGTTGTATTATGTTGTTTTGTTTTCGTTTCTTTTTAATTTGTGTGTTTTAACACTAATTTCGGTTCTTATTAGCAGTTTATCATAAACAAACATACAAATTGATGAACCGGTTTTGAAAAAATGCAACACCAAGGCGCTTGAGGCGCCGCCTCAGTCAAAATTAGGGTTTTTTTTGGCCAAAAATCCAAATCAGGGTTTTTTTTAAAGTTTTTTAAGTGTGTTTCGGCTTAAGTGTTTGTTTAATGAAGTATTTAAGTGTGTTTATGATTATGTTATTGTTTTTAGGATTGATTAACAAGTAGAATATGTAGTATTGACTTGTATAAATATTTTTTTTACTCTTTTTTACCTTGAGCGCCTCACATACGTGAAGCTCTCGCCTCGCGCTTTAAGCCCCGCGCCTCGGATTTTGGAACCAAAACGCCTCGGAGCGCCTCACGCTTTTTTAAACCAAGATTGTTTGCAAGCTATGATTTTTAGCACATAAGGAACCAGCTTATCAGAATCAGTTGCTATGGAACCAAGGACTCACTTGCATATATCATATCGGTTGGTTTCGGGTATTTTCGGTCCGACCCGATATTTACTCACTCTTAATAATAATGAACTCTAAAATTATTAAGTCTTTTATTTATTTAAAGTATTCTAATAATTGTTTTCATATGGCTATATTACTATTTTTCATTATATATAACAATTAATTTTTTTTGAACGATCAAACGGGGCACTTTTATTCAATCACGCCAAAAAACATACAACTACTAAGTTTACAAAGCAAACGCCCAAAGCCCATTTAGCGAATTACTACCTAGGCCACATACAAGTAGGGCTGTACACGAGCCGAGTCAAGCCGAGCCAGGCCCAGCTCGAGCTCGAGCTCGAACTTAAACCGAGCCAGCTCGGCTCGGCTCGTTTTTCTGGTCGAGCTGAAAAGTCGAGCTCGAGCTCGGCTCGTAAATGTTCGAGCCGAGCTTGAGCTGGCTCGAGCCAGCTCGTTATATTTTTTTATTTTTTTTACAAATATTTATTAAATAAAAAACAATAAAATTACACATAATCATGTATATTTTTTTTTTCTTTTTCTATGTTATGGTTTATTTATTATGAAAAGATGGGGTAGATAGGTAGTATGAGCGGAATTTTCAAATTTTGAATTTTAGAATTAGGTTTGGAGCCAAAATATATTAGTTTCGTCTATATATTAATTACACATACACAAGCCTGAGTCGAGCCAGATGCCGAGCCATTGAGTCGAGCCACGAGTCGAGCCATCGAGCTGAACACCCCTGGCTCGAGCTCGGCTCGATTACAAAACGAGCCAGCTCGGCTCGGCTCGAAAACAAAACGAGCCTCTTCGAGCCGAGCTTTTTTCGAGCTTTTTTCGAGCGAGTTTCGAGCGAGCCTCGAGCCGCGAGCTTTTTGTACACCCCTACATACAAGTTGACCCATATAATAGATACATATCATAGTGCCCCTAAAATTCTCACCCGATCCCACTGTGTTGCCGGTTTACCCATTGTCGTACACCGAAAAGTCCCACCACTTCGCTTTGTCAAGAGCCGGTTGTCGTCCCTTTTTAATCATCCACAAATAGGATTCCAACTTAACTTCTTCAAGGATTATAGGTGTTGATTTGTGGACATCATTGAAAAGCTTAGCGTTTCTACCTAACCAAAGCTTCCGCATAGTAAGAAGAACCACCGCGTATACTGTTTTCACCACTTTAGTGCAGCGATTCAAACTCATAGAAGTGGATATGATGTGCGAAACTGAAGTAAACTCCGGTATATCTTTGATCTTTAACCACTTCCGCACATTCCACCACAACGCCCTCGCCCACACACATTCAACGAGGATATGATTTGTTGTCTCCAATTCCGCGCCGCATCTCTTACATAAACCGTCGCCTATATTAACGCCTCTGCTCACCAAGTTCTCTGCTGTTGGTATTCTATTATCGAGTGCTCGCCAAACAAAACAGTTCACTTTAGGCGTTGCAATGCGGCTCCACCTGAAGTTCTGTTGCAGCTGAGTTTGATTATTCGGGCTGCAGAGATCATGTCAAACAACCTTGACACTGAAATCAATCGGACCATTCTGCCCCTGCCATTTCCAGACGTCCTCGCCAGCCCCTACATTTACAGATCTGATCAGCAACCATAGGCTCATCGCATCATTCAATTCAGTGACCGAGTTAGGCAGCCTACTCCACGGAATATCCCACCAGACCATGTTGTTAATGATCTTGTAGCAGTCGCTAACAAACACATGCTTTGACCTGCAAAGTTCAAACAAGTTAGGAAATAAATCCTTCAGTCGCGAACCATTGCACCGGACATCTCCCCAAAATTTCACCGATTCCCCCTTTGCCAATCTTGCAAACGATCTTCGAGTCCAAACTCAAACCACACTTTTGGAAATCGATGTTAATAGATGCAATCGTGTGCCACACTCCCGGGGCCGTCTTCTTAACCGGTATGAATTCGTCTTTACTGCGTCTTCCATGTAATGCTTTTATCACTTTGTACCAAACCTGATCAGTTGATGATCTATATCTCCACCACCACTTGGCAATTAATCCCCTGTTAAGTTCCTCTATACTTCCGATCCCCATCCCGCCCAATTTTTTTGGTTTTATAATTTTCTCCCATGCTACCCATCGTATTTTGTTGTTTCCCAAAGCCCCTCCCCAAAGGAATCTTCTCCTCAATCCTTCCAGCACCTTCTATACTCCAACCGGGACCCTGAACAGGGACATATAGTAATTCGGTAAGGCTCCTAACACAGATTTGACCAAAACAACCCTACCTGCGAATGATAGGGAATTGGCTTTTCACGATGATAACTTTGTTTGGAACTTATCAATTATAGGTTTCCAACCCTTAATTCTCTTAATATTCTCCCCAACCGGCATACCCAAATATATGAACGGGAGTGAACCGTTCTTGCATTTGAGACCCGATGCTACACTAGACACCTCTGCGTCCGATTTATTGATACCAAAAATATTACTTTTCAGCAGATTTATCTTCAAGCCAGAGGCTAATGAAAAGCAGCGAAGAATCCGGTTCAGATTAGAGACATTTTCAGCTGTCCATTCACCTAGAAATAGCGCGTCGTCAGCATAGAATAGATGTGACACTAATGGTCCACCATTCGGCAATTTGATTCCCATAAAAGTTCCAGCTTCGACTGCTTTGGATACCATCACGTGCAAAGCTTCCATAACAATCGTAAACAAAAAGGGCGATAACGGGTCGCCTTGTCTAAGGCCTCGCTTTAATTGGAATTCCTCCGTAGGTGACCTGTTTAGCAAAATAGCCGACCTTCCGGTCACTAGAGAGCCCATAATCCAAGTCTTCCAATGCGTCGGGAAGCCCATATGATGCATAACATTGATAAGAAACTTCCATGCCACACAGTCGTACGCCTTTTCGAAGTCCGCCTTGAATAATAACACTTCTTTCTTCGACTTTTTCGCCCAAGAAACAATTTCGTTAGCAATTAATGGGCCATCGAAAATGTTTCTACCCTTAATAAAAGTCGTTTGCTTCGCGGATATGATCTTTCCGAGCACTCTTTTCAGCCTCCCAACTAGGACTTTAGATATTATCTTCCCGATGACACCCACAAGCGATATTGGTCTAAAATCTGAAAAGGTTAGAGGGTCTTTCACTTTTGGGATCAATGCCACAAAGGATGAATTGCAAGAACTGTGAATCGACCCATGTTCATGGAACACATTGAAGATGTCAAGCATAAAATTCTCCAGTTTACTCCAAAACTTCTTCACAAAAGCGAATGTGAAGCCATCCGGCCCGGGGACTTCTCATTTTCATAATCCGGCCCAAACCGCATCCCGTATCTCATCTTTAGTAAATGGGATAACTAACCCGGCTGCATCATCGACGGACAATCTCTTGAAACCCTCCCCGGATAGGCGTGGCCTATCATTCAATGGTTCGTCAAATTTCTTCTTAAACATATCCACCGCCTTTTTCTTAATCATAGTCGGATCTTCCACCCAAACCCCATCTATAATGAGTCCCGTAACTTTGTTTCTTATTTTTCGACAATTAATGATACCATGGAAGAATGCGGAGTTCTCGTCGCCATTTAACACCCATTTTAGTCTAGACTTCTGTTTAAGGTCTTTTAGTTTATCCCATTCCAGTTTTTTAATGAAAAGTTTAGCTTCTTTCCAAGCTGAAAGTTCATTACAGTCAGCGGACGTTCCTCAGCAACTGTTTCCAGCCTTGATAAATTGTTTCGAGCCAGAGCAGCCACACGTTCATCAGCGGCTATCTCATCTTCCCTCCATCTTTTGATACATAGTTTTGACGCCTTAAGTTTCTGAATCAATCTTATGTCCGCTCTATTAGCTTCAACCACGGTGTCCCAACCCATGTTTACCGCCTCCTCTAGTCCTTCTTTCCCGATCCATGAGTTGTAGAACCTAAATGGAGGAGCCCCAAAATTAGAATTTGTGAGAGACATTACAATCGTGAGTGGTCAGACACATCTCTGTCAAGAGCTACCAAAGGTTATTAATATGAATATGTAATCTTTGTGGAATTATGTTAGTTATTAATGGGCAGGGTATATCGTTTGGGCTGAGATAATAGTAATGGACTAAGAGAGTCTAGTCTAACAAAGATATAGCCCATTAGAAAATACAATGGTAAAAAAATAGGGACAACTGAGTATTTCCCATTGGAAACCTTTTCAATTACATATTTTCCCTCATTAAATTAACAAATTGTCCTTTCAAAATTAAGAAGCCATATTACTGCATTACGTACCAACTTTTAGGGCTGTGTAAAGGGTCCGAACCCACCGACTTGACCGGACCCATCGGAACCGTATACCCTTTTATTGTTGAAATTAGGAACCACGAACCAAACCTTAAAAGGCTATGTGGTTTCGAGTCCTAAAGGTTCTGATGGGTCGTGTAAATGGTCTGACCCTCCAGAACCTTTTAATGTAATAGGCCTTTAGATGGTTATATATTCCTATTGCTCGTAAAAGAATTCCTCCATATGATTCTAACAATAGCCCACGAGTTTTCTTTTTTAAGTCACTTTTTCGTTTCTCGACTTATGTTTTCGTAACAATTTTGTCGTTCTTATCACTCGGTATATTAAGCGAATTTGTTATGTTTACATCACAAATACACATGCACACACACATCAGAGCAACATACACAAATATTTAATTCAAATTTGGATTATATCGTATCTATACATATAAATCAAGCCAACAAAATATTTCACGAAAAATACATTGTTATTGTTATAAAATTCTTTTTTAGTATTGTATTAACATTACATGAAATCGATTACAATAACATGTAAAAAAAGTGAAAAGACTAAAGAAAAGTATTGTTTTATTTTTTACGTTAACAATACATATCTATTGGATCATTTTTATAAATTGTAGTTTTTTAATACGTTATCAATCAATTAATAAGTCTTTTTTTTCGAGTTAAAATACAAACGGTTCTTAATATTAGAATCGTGGGTTTGGAACCGACCCGACCTGAAACCGATAATTCATATAAATCTAGAACCGGAAACCGCCCATGTATTTAAAAAGGTTCGGGTTCAAGGTTCTCGCGGGTTGGGTCCAAGGTTCTCGTGGATCCGAACCACGAAATGCTCACCCCTACCAACTATAGTTCCAAGTTAGAAAAAAAAAAAAAAAAAGAGTGTCTGTTTCCTCTCTCGCTTCTACTGTGGGGTGATTATCATTAGACGCCTAAACAAACATGAAGGATGATAAGTTGGGTGTTCGTCTCTGCCATCGCTTTGGATGTTCGATTTTAAGCTACATGTTGCCTCATTTTGTAGTTCAGTCTGGTGTTATACTTTAAACTGTAAAAAAAAGTGGTTAAAAAAAAAAAGAGAAAATATTTTAAAATGTTGGAAATGTTGCCTATAATTTCTTCATTTGAGAATGCACTTATATCCAAAATACTAACAAATATTTTTGGCGTTTCATATTTATATGGGTTGTAAGTACTTTAATAGGTAGATACATAAGTTTGCGAAATTATATATTTCAGAAAATGCATCATTGGACAATCCTTAATTTGAAATTTTGTAATTCATTAGACGGAGAAAATAGTCATTTACATATCAATAATAGATTAGATGCAAACGGTATGCGGAAAAATGTGTGTATAACAAGCCAACTCGGTCTTGGTCAAGCTCATTTTGTTAACCCACTGTATTTATGTATTTATTACTTCTTTGGTAAACATAATGTACAAAAGACCTTAAGATACAAATGATAAGAAGGGCTCAGAGCATGGCACATGACACTAGCCAAAATGGTATTTTTGTCGACCACTAAAACCAAATAATTACGCAAGTTATACCTTATAATGATGCAAGTTATACCTGATAATTATGCAAGTTATCTGATAATCACACAAGCTATACCTGATAATCATGCAATTTATCAACCTAGCAAAAAATTTTTTTAAAAAAAGAACTATAGCAATGGGTATATTTTTTTTATGGTGTATATTTTTTTAAAAGAAAATAATGTAGTATGAAAAAGTTATGGATGTTTAAAAAAATAGGGGTGGAAGTTGAAAAATTGTACGCTATACCTATTTTACCATTTCCCACTTCTAATTCTCTCAAGTTTTATCACTCAATCTCATCCAATGATTCCTTAGATTAAAGGCCTAAAATCCTTCATATCCTTTTTATGTTAAGATATTTTATACCCAATACTTTCTCTTACTTCTCTTACTCTCTTCTGATTAGCGGTTGCAAATTTCCTTGGTTTTTTTGTTCCCATCGCACATTTAATGTATTTGTAAGTCCTGGAAACGTGGCAAATTGCTCCTTGAAACAAACATAGATATGAGAGGGATGTGTGTTGAAATTGAACAATCAAGAACAAGAGGATAGATGAGGAATTGTATGAATCTTATTGATAAACAGTCATCACGGTTGAGTTCATATGACACACATACATACATCTATGGTTGGTGGTTTCACCATAGGCACACACCTAAGCTGAATATTACAAGGTAACCCCCTATTGATAGTTGAGATGAAAGTATTTGCTTCACTAAGCGAACACTTATTAATTCATGCATAGTCACACCCCGCTAAAGTGGCAACACCGGATGCAATGGACATGGTTCACATACATTGTTTAGTGAGAAACTACTCATTCAATCTCACAAGCGAATGTAGTTGCCTTGTTTACAACGCTCTTAGGTTATTACAACTAAAGGATGATTTTCCATGTCTATGGAAAAATGTAGCATTCATGGGATTCACAATGCATCCTACTTGCTGTCAACTTGTCTTGCACTTTACTTCCCTTAAAAGTATGCTTAAAAGTGTCAACCAAACGGGCTGGTGAGTTCGTAAGTTTTAAAGTACAAGAAAACACGTGTGAGTAGCATACATATAAAAATATTTAGCTACCATGATTCGTATAACCAAATCCGACGTTTATTTTGCCCCCAAATCGATGTATGTCACAAAAACTGAACGTCATGGATATCATGCATTCATTTGACTTATTGGTCAAGTTAGCTCCACCAAACATGAAGGGTTGTTAACCTAAATATTAATATTCACAATATCCACGACTTACCTAGCTAACGGCTAGACTCATGTAGAGGACTTCTATGTAACTATGAATGTATGTATGTATAAAACCATTTATTATGTAAGAAGCATATGTTTCCTCCAAAACAAAACAAGTAAAATAGGGGCTATGATACTCACCTTGTTTGTAGTTCGAGGTGATACTAAAATATACGAGACAAGATAAGTTGTATGTTATGATGTTTGTATATATAGTAAAGTGGCGAGTCATTGGTGATATTTTTTGATGAAGTGTAAAATATATAATTCTACATAAGTGTATATATGTGTAGTGCTTGAATGTTTGAGTTTGATCTAAAAGTTAACAACGAGTAAATATAATCTATTAAAATCATTTATAGGATAGTATCATGCATAACTTAATAAAGTTGACCCGACGAGTTGAAAATGTTGTAATAAAATTTCCTTTGGGTTTGTAAGGACACAAATATTTTATGAAACTATTCGAGAAAATAGAGTTAAACATACTTATATTTTGCCAATAATCTTCCTAGTAACTATCTTATTCGAAATATTTACTTGAATGAAATTGTACACTTTTATATATGAAGTTTTAAAGATATAGGTAATCTAACGTTTACATTTACGAGGAACCGTAACAAATTACATGAGAATGACAAATAGAGGGACAACAAATTGCAACGCTACCCATTTTAAAACATAAATTTTTCAACGTATATATATGTGTGTATGGTATCGTGTATGTGTGTTTGTGTTTGTATAGTCAAAATTAATATATTTTTTTTTTATAAACCAACACTATATGGGTTAAAATAAACCAAAATGGTAGATTTATAACAACAACAACAACCTTACCCAGTAAATCCCACAATTAGCAAAGCTAGGAGTAGGGTCTTGGGAGGGTGAGATGTAGGCAAACCTTACCTCTATCCTTTCGGATAAAGAGGCTGCTTCCAGAGAGACCCTCGGCTTGACAACACGCCATCAAAAGCAAACAACATTAAAAAACTGATACAGAGCTATATTGAATTTATAAAAACAATGAAAGCGTCACGTAGTAAAACAAAGGTATATATGTCATATAAACAACATGCCCCATAAACACTCAAATATAAGTCCCCCCATACGTACCACCCCTAGTGTAAGACAAAGTCTAAGTTCCTAGAACCACGCTACGATACAACCAAACCCTCCCTAATAATCCTTAACCTTGATGTTGTGCCTCCATGAAGCCCTATCCTCGACCATGTCCTCAGAGAGATGCATCTCTACTAAATTGTGCCTAATCCGCTCATCCCAAGTTAATTTGGGTCTTCCTCTACACCTCTTTCCCTTTACCATGAGGGTTTCCGCTACCCTAACCGGGGCCGTCATTTGCCTCCTCTTCACATGCCCATACCATCTTAATCTTCACTCCTTTATCTTGTCTGATATACTAGCTACCCCTAATCTTTCCCTAATAACCTCATTTCTTATTCGGTCTACCCTAGTGTGCCGCACATCCACCTTAGCATCTTCATTTCTGCTACCTCCATCTTGCGACCTTGTGTATTTTTGATTGCCCAACAATCTATCCCATATAACATAGCAGGTCTACCTGGTGCTTTTTTAGATGGTAGTGTGTTTGTCAAAACTTTTGGGGAAACATAAACCGTAGGTCTAGATTTGTAATTGTGTCATAAAATAAGTAAGACAGTAAAACAATTTTCAAGTTAACATGTGTATTTACATAATATTTTCAATGTCTACCTGGTGCTTTTTTAGATGGTAGTGTCAAGTGTGCATACCAAAAATAGCTATAAAAACATGGGGTTTGGAGGTTCATACCAAGTGAGCATGTGGGTTTGCGGATAGATAGAGTTTTGGTTAGGTGTGGTTTGAAGAATTAGAAAACTCATGTGATTGTAGTTAGATAGCTAAGAAATCTTGTAAAGTAAATGGAATGGTTAAGTGATGTGAGTTGATAGTTACTGGTTACAAACAAAAAGTTTTATGGGAAACATCATGGGTTCTTGGTTAGTGGAGGGAAAGAAAAGGGAGAGGTGATAAGAGTTATGGTGTTGGTTCTTAAGTGGTAGTGTCAATTGTGCACGGGAAATTGTAGTATGCAAAGTTGACTTATAAATTAAACATGTGAGTTGAGGTTTCGGGTCTTTCAGCCGAATGAGAAGATGGCTTAGGGGTTTAGGTTTGGTGGATTAATTGTACTAGGCTGTTTAGTCAAATGGGGATCCTAGTTGACAAGAAGTACATGGAAATTAATGGTGAAGGTGGGGTGGCTTGTGGACCGGGCTTAGTCTTGGTTGGGTGTAGGATACTTAAGTTATTGTTTTAAAGAGTTAATTGCCAATTTAGTCTCTGAGGTTTGTCAAAAATTGCCACTTTCATCCAAATGTTTTTTTCTCATCTGTGTCCATTTGGTTTTCATTTTTTTGCCATTTTAGTCAACTGCCTTAACTCAGTTAACGAAACCCAGTTAATTCAGGGGCATTTTTGTCCATACACACCAAACGTTTTTCTTTTGTCATTTTCATCCAAAAAATATTTAATTAATAAAAAAAATAATAAAAAACATAAACAAAAAATTATACACATACACACACATCAATGCTCTTTCTCCATAATCATCAAAAGACCAATAGATAAATGATTCTTTCTTTCATCAACTACACTTAACCCAATTATTCATTTATATCTTCTTTAACCCGTTATACAACAAACGTAAACACTAATTGGGCATAAAACACAATTCAAATAAACTAATTTACAGTCAGGGATGAAGCTATACCAATATCGAGCCCCTGTTGCCACCGTCGTCACCCAGCCCACCACCACCTCCACCAATTGTCGGCATCAACACCTAAACCTAACACCAACCTGCTACACCCACCACCATTCCTCACCCACTACCAACACGACACCACCAAACTGGAACCGGGTTATATTTCATCACCCCTAAATCTGGATCATATCTAGGGATTTAACCCCAAACCTAGAACAAAAACGGGAATTAGGTCATATTTCATCACCAATCGATTTCCCCATTTTTGTTTCATCACTAGTTTAATTGAATGGAGGCTGTGGCGAGGGGTGATTGCCTAAAGATCCTGCGTCGACTCATATTTTGGAGGTATCATCTATTTATCTGTACAACTTGCAGGCTCTTTTCGTGTGTTTTTGTTGTTAATGAAAGTTGCTTTAGGTTCTTTGTGTCTTACTGCTACAAAATGCTGGGCTGAAATCAAAAGACATCGCTGCTCACTCCATTGCTATTGATATTCTTGGTACGGTTGCTGCAAGGCTAAAAAGGGAAGCGGTCCTCTGTAAGAATGAAAAGTTTTGGATTGTATAGGAGTTACTAGGTGGGGATGCTATTGATAATAACCATCCAGATGATGCATGTTTTGTTTGTTTGGATTCAAAGATCGAAAAGCCATTGGTCCAGTGTGAAGGTTGTGAGAGATTATTTAAAAAGAAAATTAAAATAAATTTAAAAAGGGTTTTAGATGAAAATAGCAAAAGAAAAACGTTTGATGTGTATGGAAAAAAATGCCTCAGACATCCAACCCATAATCGCAACGACCCAATTGCAAGAGCAGAGCTCTACCAACTGGGTTTTGTTAACTGGGTTAGGGCAGTTGACTAAAATGACAAAAAATGGAACCACAGGGACACAGATGAGAAAAAAACATTTGAATGAAAGTGGCAGTTTTTGACAAACCTCAGGGACTAAATTGGCAATTAACTCTTGTTTTAAATGTAAAAAACATTGGTAGATAGGTTTATTGGGTATAATTAGTTTTAAACAAATTAAATAAATGTATACATTTGTGTGTAGAGTCGTGGATATAGGCATTAATATTACTAGGAGTATGCAATTACATGTCCTAACACTCTATTCCAGAGTTTCATTAAAGGATGGAAGAGAAAGGATTGGGAAGGAAGTGGGAAAAAAATGTGTTCCAGAGTTTTTTGTAGGAGGGAAAGGGAGGGAATGAGAGGGATAATAAAGAGGATTTTAGTATGATTTCAATCTTTCCAATTTGGAAGGAATTGGAGAGAAGGGAAGAGGAGGGAGATCCTTTCTCTTCCATCCTTTAATGAAACTCGGGAACACAGTGTAAATGTACTAAAATTTATTGTATGATGCTAGTTTATTTATTGATATTAAACCGTAGGGGAAAATGAAATAAGAAGGAGTGGGTTGTCGTTGTTTGAAAATATTAGGGTTAGTCGAGTTGGAACAAATGTTTATCATCAAGATTCGTGTTTGTTCAAATCGTGCTGAAAGCGGTTTACAAAAAACTAAAGTATCTAAATACACTAGTAATAATTCCAGACATTCTAAATTCAAACCACACGACAGGAAAGCATACCTATTAATGTAGTAACAGTAAAAATAAGTCCAAACCTGTAGGACACAACTAGAAAACAAAGTTAGACTTAACTAAGACTTAACAAGATTGGATTTTAAATGTGGATTTGAGAATGAAATAAATAAACGCAAAAGACTCAAACAAGCAGAAAGCAATGGATCATTAAATCGGATTTTAGGATGAAAAACACACTACTGATGTATAAATCTTACTAATGAAACTAGAATTATCTCGGCTATGGAAACTATGTTGGAACCGGATTTCTTTGTAGATGACCTAAAAAAGTGTAGGTATAGGTATGATACTCTCTCTCTCTCTCTCTCTCTCTATCTATCTCTATCTCTCTCTCTCTCTCTCTCTCTCTCTCTCTCTCTCTTTCGTTATCAGTTTCTCGAAAAGTTATTAAAAGATGGAAAAAGGTCATACCACACCTGATTATCCGAAACTATTTACCCCTTTACCTAAACCGTATACCCGAAAACTTTTACCTTTTACTTTTTATTTTCCCTTAACTACTATTTAGTAATGTTTCATTCTATTAGATTCATTACTTGCCAAGTAAACTTTCTTTTGGAATATATATATATAGGGCAATTATAAAATGAAAACCCTCTTGAGTTGAGAAAACCTTGGAAACCCATGTAAAAAATCATTATTTTTTTTTGAAAAAAATAACCAATGTAAAATACATGTTTTTAAGTGTTTTGGGCCAAAAAAATAAAAAAAGCGCCGAAGGGATTTTTTTAAAAAAAATAAACAAAGCTGCGAAAACACATGTTTACAACAGCTTTACAACAGCAAATGGCTGAAAACATATGTAAAAAGCGCAACTTTGTTTATTTTTTTAAAAAAAAAATCCCTTCGGCGCTTTTTATATTTTTTGGCCCAAAATGCTTAAAAACATGTATTTTACATTGGGTATTTTTTTCAAAAAAAAAATGATTTTTTACATGGGTTTCCAAGGTTTTCTCAACTCAAGAGGGTTTTCAATTTATCCTTCCCCTATATATATATAGGGGATGGTTAAAATAAAAACCCACTCAAAACGAGTAAACTCGGTGTTTCCCGAACTTTTTATCATCTGAAAAAATTAGGGTATGTAATATACATGTTTTTAAGAGTTTTGAGCCAAAAAAAAACAAAAAAGCGCCGAGTGGATATTTTTAAAAAAATAAATAAGTTTTTTGTGTTACATATGTAACATGTCTGTTTTTGTGTAACATACGTAACACAAAAAAAACTTATTTATTTTTTTTAAAAATATCCACTCGGCGTTTTTTTGATTTTTTTTTGCTCAAAACTCTTAAAATCATGTATATTACATACCCTAATTTTTTCAGATGATAAAAAGCTTGGGAAGTTAGAGTTTACCGAGTTTACTCGTTTTAGAGGATTTCCGGTATCCCTTTCCCCATATATATATATATATATATATATACTATATGCTACAAAATACAAAATTATTTTTTGAGGTTAATATTATAATACATTTATTTTTCTAAACATTTTTATGGTGACTAGTGGGGAACCCGTACGTTGATGCGGTAACTGTTTTTCGCATTGGGGCATGTCTTGTTCATGAAAAAGTTTTGGATACAATCATAATATGCTCTCTAACAAACATCAATTTGAGAGCACAAACGTTATTCACGTTGTGAGTTGGTTATGGATACTGACTGTCATTAGTTGCTTTACATGTACTGATGTACACAATTGAAAGAAAATCTCAACTATAGAAGATTGTTCTTCATTCATAACGATATTAAACACAACCACACGCATGAATATAGTGTATAATAACCATGAATAGGGTGTGGAATGCATACTTTAGCCTTAAACCATACCACAAGCAAAGCAAAGTTCAAATCAAAAGATCTTTTGCATACTAATAATAAGTATCTTTTTTAACTTCAATCCCTTGATGACTTCAAAAGTTCATGTGTTTGACGTGATTCTTAACATTGGTGTTCATGGCCATTTAGTAGAGTTGATTCTAGCTCATGATGCTTCCACTATTAAGGAAGAATATACAATTCATAGAAAACCAATTTTGTATTTGGATATTGTTTATGTAAAGAAAGACTTTTAACTAAAATATTAAAATGATAGAGAACCTTGCTGATAGTAAGGTTGACCTATTCCTCATTATGGATGGCGCTCACTAACTCGTGAAAAGAAGTGAAACAAGTAAACTTATATATGATTTTTTTTATCACATCAAGGTTTGAATTATGTTATGAATTCGTCTTGTCAACTCCGCCGCAGTAGGTGTGAACACGGTTGTATTTTAAGCTTGCTTGTTTGTACATAAGTTTACTTGAGTACCACCAATGGATAGACTGCAGGTGGTGTTAGAGTTGTGTGGCTCATTCTTTCCCTTTGTACTTAAGCAAGCATACATGAACCATCTTCTAAGTACAATTCACGAATCCATGAATTCTGAGTAAAAAAAAAACTTGCTTAATTTTCTATAGTGACGAAGAGGGTAGAAAATTAAATTGATTTGTACATGTATATTTGATATTAACGTTATTAGTTGGGTAACTATAATACCATGCAAGTTTTCAGAGGAATACATTTACTCCACCAACAAATAAAGTGATGTTTAATATATAGTCAAATTACAACAAACCCCAGCAACAAGATATACAATGATCCGTAGACAATTGAATGAAAGTTTCTTATAAGTTGGCCGTCCATTGGTAAAAAAATAAAATAAATAAATAGATACTTCTAGAAATATACTTCCACCTTGATGCGCATTGTTTCTATTTGCTCTCTTTCCTTCAATGTACACTTGTTGTCCACCAATCTCAACGGTAGATGCCTACACGGTTGAAGGCATTTTGTCAGGCAATATATCACGTTTAAAATTTCATTAATAGTAACTAACGAACCTTCCTAAAGCATAAATGATTTGAAAAAATTACTATATGATTAAAAACATTTTTTTCATGGCTTAGTTCATGAAAAACATTTTTCTTAACTAATGACAATTTCATTAATAGTAACCAACGAACCTTCCTAAAGAAAATAGAACCATAAACTTCTCATAACGGTAGATATCTACACGGTTGAAGGCATTTTGTCAGGCAATATAATCACCAACATTACATGCCCACAAAACTACTAATTATAAAGATTAACAATTTAACCTAAAAATAAAATATAACAGCACAATAACAAAAAAAAAAAAAAAACTTACTTCAAGATTAGAACAATGTCTCTTTCATGGCCTAAAATAGTAGAAGGCTAAGGGGCTGTTTGGTAGCCTCTTAATGATCATTCAGAGGCTACCTCTTAATGATCCATAACCTCTGAATGGTTAAGAGGTAACCTTAAGTCTGAATGGTTAAGAGGCAACCATTAAGAGGTTACCTCTTAACTGTCCATAATTAAAATTACATCTTAACCATTAAGAGACTATGAACCATTCAGATGTAGCCTCTTAATGACCATTCAGAGGCTACCAAACAGCCCCTAAGACAACAATGGATAAAATATCCTCATATTCCACTGCCGTCGCTTACAATAGTTGGTTATGTTTTCGAAAAAAAATCAGTTCTACCATCAGGTTAAGGAGTGAAGAAGAAGTATCGGTGATGGTGACACAACAGTGAAAAGGTAGGCAATTGAAGCGAATGGGTTGTGATTTAAAGAAGAATTACTCGGTGAGGTCAACTGAAGAGGCATAGGTTATGAATTATTTGTATTTAAATGGTTAAATTAAATTTGTCTTACCACATCAGTTAAATTACAATTTTGCCCCTCTTGATGAATTTGAAGTTACTATTTTGCCCATTTAGAACTCACTATATTGTAGTATAGATATAGATGATGATATGTGTTTTTTTATTATAGTTTAATATATTGTGTAGATTTTAAACAAAAACATACAACTGTATTGGAGTTAAGGTGTTGCTTTTCTTAAAGTCAAAGTTCCGAGCCTCACCGAGATAGATTTAGTGTAATTTAAGATGCTAAAAGATATGTCTATGTTTTTATCTATTTACTACTTCTCTTTGTACAAAGCCCCTAGGGAGGTTATAGAGAACATGGAGATGCTACTGAGGCGTTTCTTATGGGCAGGGTCAAGTGTTGATAAAAAGATTAATTGGGTGGCTTGGGATACGGTTACAACCCCAAAGAAGATGGAAGGTTTGGGAATCACAAAATTGCAACATGTTAATGACGTCTTACTCCTGAAATGGACATGGCGTTTTAAAAATGAAGGCCAAAGTTTATGGAAGCGAGTCGTTTTGGGATGTCATGGGTCGAGTAGGACATGGTCTTTGCTTCCATGTTCGCCTTCGGCAAGACTCGAAACAGATTGTCAGAACTGGGGAAAAAAGAGTGAGGAATGATAATATGCTTAATACTTATTTTGTTGCTACTGTGGGGGATGGCTCTTCGATTAATTTCTGGGCAGATTCATGGTTACATGATGAACCCCTTCGTTTTAGCTACCCCAATCTTTTCAGGATCGAAAGATGTAAGTGGGCGACTATTGCGGAAAGAATGCAGGTTGTTGATGGTGTTAAAACTCTGACATGGGACTGGCGAGTGGTTCCTTCTACTGCAGAACAGATTTCAGAACTATTTTCCTTGTTATCGGACATACACGATTATGTTTGGACAAGCGGATACGATAGATGGAAATGGACAACAACTAATGATGGTATATTCTCTGTAAAGAAGGCAAAAAATCTGATGCAAACTGACAGTCTTCAGCCGAATACATGGCACATGAAATGGAAAGGGTGGGCGCCTTTGAAGTGTAAAGTTATGGCTTGGAGAGCAGCGATTAATCGCCTTCCAACAAAAATTGAGCTACTGAAACGTGGGGTTCTTCTGCAGAGCGATTTATGCGATTTTTGCAACTCCTATGTAGAGTCAGTGTCCCATTTATTTACCGGGTGTATTTATGATGCTGAGATTTGGTCGCGGGTTGCAGCTTGGTGCTGTTTATCGCCTATTTACGCTTTTGAAGTTACTGATTTGTCGAATTTGGCAGACTATCTAGCTACAACGACGGGAGATAGATACATCTTACGGGGAATTATGGTTACTACAATATAGGCGTTATGGAATGAAAGAAACAATAGAATCTTCAAAGGGAAAAAACGGAGGGCAATTGAAGTCGTTGAGAACATAAAAACAATTTCGTTTTTTTGGATTCGAAACAGATCTAGATTTAAAAACTTAGATTGGAATGTGTGGTGTAATTCTCCTTTGACTTCGTTGTAATTGGTTTGTAGCCCAGAGGTCCTTGCTTTGAAGACCGTTTGGGGCGTTTTTTGAATGAAATTTAACTTTCAAAAAAAATATTGACATCTCTGCTCATAGCAAGGAATACATCATTAAATGTTTGTTTTGGCTTCTGTCAAGGACGGTTTTTCTTAACTAATTGAATGTTATACAACTAATACATTATTGTCATGTGTAACCTCAAAATCATGGTGCCTTCATAACAAGTGTATTTTAATGTCATTCTTAGCTATTTATGCACTTAACCATTGTTTAAAGATTTAGATTCTTATTGTACTAAAATTGTTTTTTACATCTTAATTAACATTTTGATTATTCATAATATAAATTAAAATGTTGGACGAAAAAGTGTTTAACGGGTCAACTTTATCTGACCCGAGCTGTCTAAGAGACCTGAATTTTTTTACGACCGGTCCTATCAATTGGCATATCTAAAAACAACGAACCCACTCGAAAAAGTGCCTAGATCCGCCACTGATAATACCCCCTGAGTTTGCCTATACCTAGGGGTGCAAAGAAGCTGAGCAACTCGCGAGCTCGGCTCGATAAAAAGCTCAAAACGAAGCGAGCCTTATCGAGCCTAAGCCGAGCTTGAGCCTAAAAAAAACTCGTTTATTAATCAAGTCTTAGTGTAATATTAGTAATATCAGTATTTAATAATATATACCCCTCATTTAAGTTTGTTTACTAAACAAGCTCGAGCCGAGCTTCATTTGTCGAGCTCACGAGCCTATTATTCATATTTAATATATTATCTAATAGATAGTAAACGAGTTGAGCCCGAGCTTATAAAATTTCCAACGAGCCGAGCTTAAGCTTTGGAAACAAAACTCCAACCGAGCTAAGATCGAGCTTGAGCTCTGATAAGATTTTCGAGCTCGAGCGAGCCTAGTCCAGCTTGGGCTCAGCTAGGCTTGTTTGCACCCTTACTTGTCACATTATCTGTTGGGTATGTACCAATCGGGTATTAGTAATACCCGTTCGGTACATACCCAACAGATAATAAGATAAGATTTTACAATTACGTATAAGACTTAAATTATACCTGGCCCATAACCATCCATCTAACCTTTATCTATTACTTTTTTACCGATATTAAAAGATTTTGGAAATACCTATTCATTCGTTTCCTCCTTTGATCATGGGAGCCGTGTATTCTCGTTCTTCATATTTCTCATCTCCAGCTAAAGACTATTCCATAGGTATACTTACATTCTCTCATATGTTTCAATAAATCTTTATAAAGTTGTTTACCTCTGAATCATATTATATGTTTGAGTTATATTGTTCTTAATGCATCTTTCTTGATTTCAGTTAGACTGTTTTTGGTTTTACTGAAACTAATGATCGATAATTATAAAAGGATGTCTGCTGACGAGGACATAATTAGTAACTTGCCTGAGGATTTGATAAACCCTATTTTAGAGCGGCTCCCGGTTAAAGATGCTGTAAGAACAAGTGTTCTATCTAAAAATTGGAGGCATAGATGGACCACTATGTGGGCACTGAATTTCAGTCCACAATTCTCTGAAAAGTTTACAAACATTGGAGCTTACCAGCATAATGGGTTTATTAGGATCATTAACCATATTATGATCCATCACCAGGGTCCCATATTGGAATTTTATCTCTGTATACCAAAAGAGATCAATCTTGATAGCTTCCAAGAAGTTGATCACTGGATGTTAATCTTATCGAGAAACCATGTCAGGTTACTCAACGTTTGGAATTCAAATCGGATTTATCAACTTCCATCGTCCGTATTCTCTTGCCTAGAATTAAGAGTGTTGGCATTACGTAAATGTATTTTCAACCCACCACTTGAGTTTCTGGGATTTCCCACTCTTAAACATATTGTTCTCAATCGTGTTAATTTTGGCGGTAATTTAGGTGGGATTGTGATCAGTTTGCCATGTCTTAAGACGTTGAACCTGGATACATGTGTCCATGTCAACCATTTCAATATCAAGGCTGTAAATTTGCGAACTTTGAAGGTTGTCAGTTGCCCTGATGCCATCTTGCTTCGGTTTATCCATAGTGAACGTATTAATGAGGTTTTTATACGTTTGTTCAAATATTCCATGCAAGATTTTCTGCAAGTTGAAAGATTTAATATGGTGACGATGTTAAGCAAGTTGCCTCAGCTTGTTACTTTTACCATTGATGGTTATTTTCTCAAGGTATATTACCAACATTCAAATCAAAATGTTTAACCTTAATTCTTCTATGTTTGACATAAACTAGAGTTTGCAGAAACGATTTTTACGTTTTTTTTTTTTAATTCTAATGTAAATTTGGCATTTTCACCACACAGTTTTTTGCAGCAGAAAACTTTCCAAAATCGCTTCCACATGCCATAAAATGCTTACAGCAATTGAACTTGCAAAGTTTTAGTTTCGGTGATTTGGAGCAACTTCAAGGTGCTCTGTGTATGCTTCGGACCTCAACTAATTTGAAAGCACTTCATGTCACACATATGCAGATGGTAAAGAGGGCTAACTTTATGTTAGTATCTTTTTTTTTTTTTTTTTGTAAAATAATAGAATGATTTGACTTTGTATAACTTTATGTTTTTTTTTTCTAGGGGCCTGATGCTGATTTGGACCTAACATCAAATTATTTAGAATCCCTTAAGTGTTTGGATCAGACACTGTTCACATTGAAAACTATAGAAATTACATCTCTAGAAGGAACAAGACCAGAGCTGCTCTTTATAAAGCTTCTACTCGATTGCTCTCCATACCTTGACTATATGATTATCCGACCTAGAGCTACGACAGATGATCAGAATATGCGCAACATTGCAAGAAATGTGATGATGTTCCCACGAGCCTCAAGAAGAGCTAAAATGTTCTACGTTGATCCAAAGCCATAATTTTATAATAAGAATGTTTAACTGAAATGAAGTGCAGCTATTATCTCTTAGTTCTATATATTTTCTTTTATTTTACCCTTTTTTGTATGCAGTTGACACGGTGCAATGAACACATAGCTCTATATATCAAGTTAAGACGAATAGACGATGATATTATTTGTTAATTTTATAAATGCAAACTTGTTTTATATATATTTGTAAATATGTAAACAATGAACATATGTATTAGTTAATCATATGATACTCGGCTACAAATGGGTCAAATGGATAAGATATGAAGGCTGCAAATGGGTCGACATAACCGATCAGAAGATGAAGGTGCAGAACAGAACAGAAGGGGCATTTAAATGGGTCAAAACAACATGGAAAAGGACAGTTATGCCCTTGGACCAAAAACAGTTATTTTTGGCGCCAAAATGAACCGGTGGGAACAACCAACATAACCAATCAACATGTCCTTTGATATGTTAGTTACCAAGATTGTATCCAAAAACAATCCATACAAACAAACCTGTTCACAGTTTCTGTTTTCAAACAATATTCCAAGATTATACTCAACTATTATTGTTTATTTTCATATCATAATTGTGTTTGCTATTCGATTTCCGCTGCAACATTGATTCTAGTCCAACATTATTGAACTTGGACTTTGGCCAAAAACATGTGCATCATAAATTCATAACCTCTCTCTCAAGAGGATCAGAACAAAGGTACAAAGTGGTAAAGTGTTGTGCCTTTTCTCAAGTGCATTGAAGTCTGCAACAACAAATGAACTGAATCATCCACCTTGATTCATATCAGCCAATTATTTGTTTTTAACTTTTTAAAACGACCCGTTTGACCTGGACCAAGTTTGACCCGTTACTGATTCGACCTGTCTGTTATGCCTGGCTTACACTCCGTCATCCTTGCTCTATGATTTTTAGAATACCCTGTATAAATTCCATCGCCATATCTTCCCAAACTCTACGGATGATGGTTGTAGCAGCAACCCCACCCCAGACATCCACCACATAGGGATAGGGTGCATCTTAAGTTTGCGTATTTGTTGGTGCTCCATTGTTTCACATGATCGGTTGTGTCCTTTCTCATCATAGGCGAGTAGAATCATTTGCTGAGGGCATTTTTTAACTCCAGTGAATTACTCATCACATCTATGCATGGATTTGTATGATATATTACGAGATAATACATGTGCTTCTCTGTTCTGTTGACATCTTATTATAGTAATGGTTAATTTTATAATCAACGCTTGTGAGCTTGGACAATCATTTCTGTTGGAAAAGTGTACGTAATTTGTTTTCCAAAATATACTTTCAAACTCCTCATAATATCATATTGGTATAGTTGCAGCTTTTGAAAGCATGCATTGCATCTAGGAAATTGATCTTTACAAATCAGGTTATTAGATGGCCTTTGTGCATCAACACTAGCCTGCTGTGAGATACTACTTGCTTAACCAACACAACAAAAGAAGGTAACGAGCTAAGTACTATGCCTTTTAGCTAGATATATGATCCTTTTTTTTTAAATAAATATGGCATAATAAACTTTATAAAATCATGTAATGTCAATAAATTCTTAACGAACCCGTTAGTCTAATATGATTTGACGAAAGAACTATCAAAAGATATGGTTTATCATTTTATCTTAACAACGTATAAGACTATAAGGTGTGGATTCTTACTCATCCACTTATTGTTTGTTACCATGTTCGATTATGGTGGATAGTTGATGTGTACGCCTACACTCCATTGCATGATTTTTACATGGAGTCTACATCTCTATGTTATGTGCCTATGTGTGGTATGTATATGATTCACACATGTACCGTATATCTTTATGGTATGATATTTTTGACTTATTTTACATCATATCACTTATGCTAGTTGTTATTTTTACTTTTTCCTTTATACGTTTTGGGCAATTGGCTTATTCGTGATCCTTGTTCATAGCAGGTTAGTTTAACTCTTTTAAGTGCTTTATATATTGACCCAATGATGTTGGTTGCTTTTGTAATATAGAAATAAATATGTAATGAGTATGGTTGTTGAACTATCTTTTAGTATGTGCTTATGACATTTAAATTGTTGGAACCATGTCTTATATTAAAATTACCATGTAATAGTGACATGAAGAGCAAAACTTATGGAAATTTGAAGCCTCTTTGGGTGAAATCGAAGCGTTTGTTTATCTAAATATGAAACGACACAATTTTCTCAAAAATCAAACAATGAAAGGGATTGTCTGTTGGATATAATCCCTGCATCAAAACTAAGTTACAAGACCCGAAGTTTATTGTTTGTAAATAAGTTTCACATGTAAATATTATTGTATATCCTAAAGTCTAAAGTAGGAAAAGGGAACCGGTGTGTCCCATGGTAGTTATAGACGGTTAGTGCAGAATGAAAGGTTGTGTCGATTAGGACACACCTCTTCAGTAAGTATAAATAGGCTAATATGTTTTCATTTGTAATTGTCTAAAACTTTTTTATTTATAAAGAAGTTAGTTCCCTCTCTATTTTTCCCTCCAATCCACAATCTTATTTCGCATACTATCCAAAAAATCAAACAGTTACTAGAAAATCAACATGACATTAGAGCCTCGATCAAAGACCTATGGTTGAAGATGTGTATCACCATGAAACAAGAGATGGGTGTGATGATTCCCCAGTGTTTCCTCCGTTGTTCAATGACCGTGTGGGTCAAGAAAGGGCAACCGTGGCATATCACAGTGATCAGAGGGCCACAGAAGATTTGTTACACATAAAGTTTGAGAATTTCAATATGTGATCGACAGATCATGGCCTGTCCGAGAAGAGAAAGAAGGGCAGCACAAGAGGAATTTAATAGGCAAGTCAAGAAGAAGAAGGCCTTTGCCGATTATCCGAAGGGGATGTGTTGTAGTTATTGTCAATAACCCTTTCACTATAGAAGGGATTTCCCCAAAAGATTCGGTAAAACATAATTTATTGTAAAAGGCACTGATTTGCAAGAGTGGGAAGACATATAGTATGCAAGTTTAACCCGTAAAGAACATGGTTGTGGTAATAAAGATTTGTTTATGGTGTTTAACAAATCATTTGGGGTAGAAGGATGTCCACAAGGGTATGTTAGAGAGTATTTCAGGGGTCGAGGATCCATTTTGATCTTCAGTGGTGGAAAAATACACAAGATTAAATATGTGTATTATGTTCCGACCCTTAGAAAGAATATTTTAAGGGTTGAAAAATTGACCCAACAAGGATTTGAAGTAGAATTTGAAGGGCATGTTTGTCACATCACCTAACCAAACAATCCACTACACAAAGAAATCACATGTTGGATTTGTAATGAAAGGGACCATTACGCTTTTATATGTCCCAAGAAAAAGAAGCAATATGTCCAGACTACAGAAGGCGCGTCTAAGGCGCACGGAAACAAGGGAAAGGAACCCATTTGGGACAGAAGTGATCGTTATGATGGCCTCACACATGAAGACATTGAGAAGTCATCCATGTATAGGCATTTCGAGACATTTGCTGTAATAGCTCAAGGTAACCCGTACCACAATATTGTCCGCTTTGCCGTAACTCACGGTTTTGCATTGGTCTCACCCCGAAGGACTAGCCAAAACGTGTTGTGATAGTGAGGGTGGCCACTCCATTATAAGGAGTTCTGTTCTCCCTTACACAACCGATGTGGGATCTTACATTCCACACCCCCACCCCTCTTAGGGAGCCTAGCGTCCCCGCGGGCACGACTGGCACACCGATCCGGGCCCTGGCTCTGACACCATCTGTAACAGCCCAAGGTAACCCGTACCACAATATTGTCGGCTTTGCCGCAGCTCACAGTTTTGCATTGGTCTCACTCCGAAGGACTGGCCAAAATGCGTTGTGATAGTGAGGGTGGCCACTCCCTTATAAGGAGTTATGTTCTCCCTTACACAACCGATGTGGGATCTTAATAAATAAGAAAGTAAATAAAAAATGAAAAAGGGGGGTCTGGGTTGAGGATCGAACCATGTCACCTTTTGAACACAACAAACATGCACAACCACTACACCATTGATAAGTTTAAATAAAAATTATATTTATATAATAACAAAACTTCATCCTCTTCCCCAAAATAACAAAACCCTAACCCTAAAATCCATAACCCTTAATTCGAACACAATCGAACCCGAATGCATAGGGCTTTCAAAGAGGGTAAACTAAGGATCAAAATGGCATAAAAAGAATGAACTTACAAGTTTAAACACAATCGAAAACGAAGGTTTAAAGTCTGAAACTTAAACCAAGAAATAGATTGTTTTACACGATGGTTCTGCACTATTTCAGAATGGGATTGGAACGAAGGTGAATGCAGAAATTGATTGGCATGATTTGTTTATATATATGTGGTAAAAAAACGGCTATTAATCGAACCTAAAGTCCAGCGGTTACACACCATAAACCTGAATTAAAAACCCATTAACACTCATGATTTGGTACGTTTAAATGATGCAATTCAAAGTTTAATGGTGAAGAAATGTTTGGTGAACATTAAAACGAGTTATAACGTTCTAAAAGTCGGATTTTTGAGTTGGCCGGAATAAAAATCCGGTGGCCGGATTAATGGCCGGAAAACCGTGAGAGTAGAGAGGGAAGGTTTTAATTTTAAAACTTTCATGCTTTGACACTTTAGGTCGCTCAATTATAACTAGGTTAGTTTTTAAGGTTTTTCAGCTAGTTTTTCCTTAATAAAAATTAACCAAGTTAACTATCTTAACATAAAGTGTTTTTAAAACTTCATAAAACTTGAAATTTTTATAAAATCCATTTCGGATGACGTTTCAACACACACATTTGATTAAAACGTAGACAAGGTCCATAATAAATGCAAATGATATATTTTGAGTTCGCTCTTTTATTAAATTTGAAAACGACAAAACTTACAGGGACTAAAATAGAGACATTTGAGTACACGAAAGACTATAATTGACATCTTGCTAAAGGATGAGGGTGACGGATGTCACATTTGCCATACAAGAAGACGATAAGAATTAATTTATGGAAAGAGGAGAAGTTATGTATCCATCCGAAGAATCCTCGATTAATGATTGCATAGTATTTATGGATTTGATCCATATTGCAACCAAAGTTGAAGAACACAAGGACAAATTTCAGATTGAATTCAAAAGTATTGTCAAGTGGTTTCTTAAAGACTTTCTACAAGTTAAGTTACACATTGATATGCCACTAATTGACAACCAAGGATTTCCGATCAATACCCTAGACTTGTACATGATTGTTCGGAAGTTTGGAGGATACAATCAAGTTTACAAAGAGTCTAAGTGGCACACAGTTGCTATGATCATGGGCTATGAGAAGGAAGAAACAAGACTCACTAAAAGGGACGCAATTGTGATAGATTTAAGAGAAGTTTATGTCCGATATCTAGAGATGCTAGAATGGTATCATTTGAAGTACAAAGGGAGAGAACTTGCAATTGAAATAGGAGAAGGCAGTAGTGCAGCAAAGAATCAAAAGAAGAAAGGATCGGAAGATCATGATCTTCCACCAAAGAAGCGAACCAGAATGTAAAGGTTGCACAAGTGTTTTAATGCAAAGATTAGGGGGGGATGTTGAATATAATCCCTGCATCAAAACTAAGTTACAAGACCCGAAGTTTATTGTTTGTAAATAAGTGTCACAAGTAAATATTATTGTATATCCTAAAGTCTAAAGTAGGAAAAGGGAACCGGTGTGTCCCATGGTAGTTATAGGCAGTTATAGTCGGTTAGTGCAGAATGAAAGGTTCTGTCGATTAGGACACACCTCTTCAGTAAGTATAAATAGGCTTCTATGTTTTCATTTGTAATTGTCTGAAACTTTTCTGTTTACAAAACAGTTAGTTCCCTCTCTATTTTTCCCTCCAATCCACAATCTTATTTCGCATACTATCCAAACAATCAAACAGTTACAAAAAATCAACATGTTTGAATTCGGCCCTGTTTCGCATCTATGACTTGCTTATAAGATAAACATAATATGTTGATCGAGTATGCACAAATCTGATGTGTGCAGGGACTCGCATAAGAACAGAGGGTTGGACTTTTGAATCACACAATATTAATATCCACACACATAATATGATACACAAGGTTGTTATTTATACATACATATTTGACAGTTAATTAACCGCTAGAAACTAACCAACACAACTAAAACATAACCGACATGTCCTTTCACTTTTGGCGCCTTTTCCTTTTGTTTGACTTTTGGGTTTGACTTTCTAATTAACATAAGTTTGATTATTAATTTCTTGATTAAATGATTCTAGTATTCTCACCCCTAATCAAGAAATTATGATATGTACTCTGTTCTCGTTCATCCTCGTTTTGCAGTCCTTCTTATCTTCTTTCTTTTGATTGATTTTGAACCATTCTTCAATATCTTCTAAACTTTGATGCATAATAAGTTCTCACGACTAATCCCTTCTTGATCCACATGATCTTCTTATGCTTCTTTGACTCGCCTGGTCCTAAGCATGATAAGGGAAAGATGGAAAGCACCACGTCCATCTTCTAAAAATGCATCTTTAATTCGACTTTTCGGGCCTTGTGCCTTCTATCGAATTTCTTTGGGTTTGATCGCCTCTACGTCTTTAAAAAAAAACCCTTAAATAAACACTTCTTTTGTGTTCTAAATGGTTCTTCATGATTAAAACTTGTTTCGGACTTCGCCGGAACTTTTGGCCGGAAAACGGTTCCTATCGGTTTTGATTCTATAAAATGTTATGGCCTGCTTGACTGTGTTTTTCTGATCATAATATAATAATAACCAAGTATGTATCAAACAACCACTCACTGATGTTCGATTTCTTATTCTAGATAGATTTCCGATTGCTTTGCGAAACGGGGGATTTAATCGGATTTATCTTCACGTGCTTCTTTCTTCTCCTTCCCAGGATTTTTAACATAATGCTCTGATACCATGTTTGAATTCGGCACTGTTTCGCATCTATGACTTGCTTATATGATAAACATAATATGTTGATTGAGTATGCACAAATCTGATGTGTGCAGGGACTCGCATAAGAACAGAGGGTGGGACTTTTGAATCACACAATATTATTATCCACACACATAATATGATACACAAGGTTGCTATTTATACATACATATTTGACAGTTAATTAACCGCTAGAAACTAACCAACACAACTAAAACATAACCGACACGTCCTTTCACTTTTGGCGCCTTTTCCTTTTGTGTGACTTTTCGGTTTTACTTTCTAATTAACATAAGTTTGATTATTAATTTCTTGATTAAATGATTCTAACATTGTCTGGTTAAAGTCGAACAGAGAAACACATAAGCTAAATTATAATCTCGATGAATCGAAGCTAATCGACATTCAATGTATTATTATATTCCAACATCTTAAGGTTTGAATTCTTTTATGCTCATTCCAAAATGTTTCAGGTTCAAATGTTCAATTACCTTTTCTACTACGGTAATGCCATTATGTGTTTGTGTTATGGGAGCTCTTTTAGTGGTTTAAGTATTGTAATTAGTTTTGATTTTAGGAATTTCAAGATTTCGTGTTTAATTAAAGTGAAATGGAACTAGGATGTTGATAAGTCTGCTAATGGTGTGAAAGGAAAAAAAAACAAAGGCCGAAGGGTATGATAGTGCGATGTTAATAAGTTTGCTGAATGTGAACAAGTAAAATGAATTTACTTTTTTATTTTAATTTTTACATGAGTTAACTAGACCATTATATTCTTGTTTAACCTTTGGGTAAATGATGTTAACTTGGTTTCAGTTGGTAACAACATAAGCCTTTCTATGCTAATCTTTGCTTGGATATTAATGATAAACAACATGGAGCTCATTACATGATCGTAGGGATGTCCAAATCAACTGTTACTGAAAATGTCTGCGAATAATTAGCATTGGTAACTTCTTGTTTATATAAACCCCTACTAAATTAAGTCCCAATCGGTTATATATAAATAAAATGATATGGGTCAAATGGGTGGGAAATGTAGTTAGAAAGTTAGTTGGTTAACAGGGGCATAATAGGCATTTTAATCATTGTAATATTGACTATAAAAGTCAAGAGCTTGTGACAGTTAAAGCAGTTAATAAGATGAACCAACTTTCCCGCCTAAACTTCTTCTTCTCTAATCTCTCTCAATCATCCATGGCTAACACCTTCAAGTTCTTCCATTGATCTTTGGGTCTAGCTTAGTGTTTATCCATTATTTTTTAATCTCAAACACTACTCATATCATTGGTATCAGTGCATGCCATCCTCGGCAAGCTTGATTAACCGGTCAATCCACCATTAACAACCACCATAAACGTTTTAATCAACTGTCATCGATCATCTTCTTCAATCCATTCATTCTTTCAATTCCTACTCTCTGTTTCATTTCAATTACTTTGTTTCATTGAACCGAGGTTTGATCAATCGTGATCATTCCAAACCATTGAATTGATCAATTCGTGATCATTCAATCCTGTGAATCGACCAAATCATGATTTGTTCACTCCTAATCAATTTCATCATAATAATAATAACCACTCACTAAGTCATCATGATTAAACAAACTGATACCTTGAAACTTAATGGGGTTCCTCTGATGACAGTAATTCTCATATCAGTGAAGGAAACCAAGAATTTCAAAAGCGGATAGAATAATCCCTAAACAAAATGAAGAAAGAACATGCATTGTCAATGAATGCATTGTGGCTAAAAAGACAATGACCACCGAGGAATATGAGGAAAATAGAGCAAAAGGCCTTTGTTACTTTTGTGATGAAAAGTTTGTAAGGGGTCACAATTGTAGGGAACAAACCCCAATTATACCACATTGAAATAGAGATTCTAGAATATGATGAGGAGGAAATAGAAAATATTGCAGATATGGAATTGGCTCATAATTCTGTTAATGCTCTTGAGGGTAACACATGTTACTAAACCTTGAGAGTATCCGGCTATTTCCTAAGATTTCTGTTACAGATCTTGATGGATAGTAGACGCTCCCACAATTTCATTGATGCAGCCTTAGTTCAAAGATTGGGATGTGTGGTTACTCAAAGGGCACCTCTATTAGTTAAGGTGGCCAATGTGAAACATGTGATAAAGTTGTAGTGGGGTTTAAGTGGAAAATGCAAAGTGTAACACCCCAACCGATGGCGGAAACATCGAGGTGTCACATAGTGATGATTGTTCGGTAGCTCATGGTAATACATGTGTTTAAATAATCATTTATTCCATTACATATAATTTAAAATAAATACATCCAATTGTTTCAAACTGAAATTTTACATGCAATGATAAGAAAGAACTTCAAATAATCTCCTCTTGGGATAGCAATAGACTTCAAGCACCATTGTTCCCTGAAACTGTTAAGTTTGGAAAAATTGGGGGGGGGGGGGGTCAACTAAAAGTTGGTGAGAATGCATAGACCTAGTATAGCAATAAGTTTGTAAGTTTCAAAAGTTTAGCATTTCATATGTCTATTGTATATCAAAGTCTACATGTGGAAACAAAAACACAAATGATAGTATGCACATAATCAATCCTCCGACAAAGTTTAGCTCCATCCCGCATCCACGGTTCTCCTTATAAAGTTTAGGCCCATTCCGCATCCACAGTTCTCCTTATAAAGTTTAGGTCCATCCCGCATCCACGGTTCTCCTTATAAAGTTCGGAACGATAACAATCACCCGCGCTCCCATAGAAATGGTCAACGAATCTAGGTGGGGTTTGTCAATCCAATAGATCTATCATTGTATATCGCCGGCTTGGCCCAAGCTAATGATTATGTAAGTTTAAGTTTAAGTCTAACAAGTTTTTGTCTATGACATGTGGCACCAAAGATTTACAACTAGACACGTATGAAAAATTGCTCAAGTATAAAAGCATAAATTTTCAAGCATAAAAAGTTGCATAAACGAGGCTATGTAAACTCACCGTTTGCATAATAACTTGAAATGTGTCGAACCGCAAGGTTTGGATTAGAATATCCCAAAGGATTAACCTAAATGAATAAATAATAATTTGCAAGGGTATGAACTTAAAGTCTAAGTTATCTAGGATTAGGCGCTTAGAGTTTTGTATACTAAATTTGGGGATTCTAGAGTTTTTGAATTAAACTATAATTGGTTTTCAATAAATTTATTATTTAAAGAAAATTTATAGACTCAAAATCTTTTAATTATTTCAAATTATTAAGACTTGATAAATAAATTAAAAACGCAAACAATGAAATGACTTAAATTTAAATAACACGATTTTATGTAGTTAATATGGAATAAAAGTGAAAATAAATGGAAAGAGTATATAATCAGATAAATATAAGAATTATAAGTCATTTTTATACTAAGATATTAGTAATAATTTTAGAATTTTATAGAATCAAAATTTTGATATCTTAAATATTTTAAATTGATTTATGAATATAAAAATGCCATAATTTGAAAATAAATACAAATAAAGTGCAAAAATGTTATCTTCATTTTATAGTAGTATTTATTCTGTGATTTAAATGATTTTTCATATTATTTTCATTTAAAACAGAATTTAATTGAATATAATCAATTAAATAGGAATAAATCATAAGAGTAGGTAAAAATATTATTTTTACAAAAAATAAAATTATCAAAAAGTTTTATATGGTTAGAGATAACTCACAAAAAATTTGGTATTGAAATGATTAGAAATAAATTTTCTATGAATTAATTATGGTTTAAACAAGATGAATACATTAAAAATAATAAATAAATATTTTTCAGGAAAATAAAATTATAAACATAAATTTTAGGGTCTTGAGAAGCTTGGATAATTTTTATAAAAAGTTTGGACTATGTTTACTATTTTTAGTAATTAATAGGATTTATTTATATATTAATTGAATAATAGGAAAGAAAAAAAACTGAAAAATAACTCATAGACCCGGCCCTGATGGGGCTCGGACCTGGGACAATCAGTGTGCAAGATCACGCCCAGACCAACTGGTTTGGGTGGGTGTTTGTTGGTTATTTTAGATTCGAATCTTATTTACATAATACCTAAAAACAACAAAATCCCCAATTTATAATCCTTATAAACCCTAACCCTAATCCATTTAATTGACTACGAATTTAACACAGATAATCTACAAAAGTATAGGGCTATTAATCTACACAAAATTCCGAATCTAACCATGTAAAATAATCGAACTTACTTAAACCCGAGTGTACAAATCGAACCAAGACAAAACGACTCAATGGTGCCAACGAATCTGATAGCTGCTGTAACACCCCAACCGATGGCGGAAACATCGAGGTGTCACGTAGTGACGATTGTTCAATAACTCATGGACTAAAGTGTAAATTTGATTACATTGATTAAATAATTTATTACATTAAAATGAAATACAACGATTCTAACTGCCAACTAAATTGAAATACAATGAATCAAAATCTAAATATAAATCCGTAAGCTTAAAGGATGCATCTCAAACAACCTGAAACATGTACAAAATAATTTGGTCAATACAAAAATTGTATTGGTGAGCATACCCTATAATGTGTAAGAATACTAATAAGGAAAAGTCTAAGAGTCTACAGTATCTAGGGTCTAAGGCATTAGGGTTTGCTAAGTCTATTTGGGGAATTAGAGTTTTTTTATGATAAGTCGAATTACTATAAAAGTTGTATATAAAAAAAATAATCTACTAAAGTTTGTATATCACAAATAATATATGAAAGGTTGTAAATGTGGTTTGAATAATGTAATTATTACCTATTGAATATTTAGATAAAAATATGTTGAATAATTAAGACAAAATAATTTAGTTATTTACTTTAACTAAATTAAAATAAATACAATAATCATAAATATATAAATAAATAATTTTGAGTTACACAATGATTCAACAAAAGATAATAAAGACATTAAACCAAATGAGTATTTCTATTTTATAAGAAAAATATTTATAAAATAGATGTTTAAATTGTATAAATAAATAAATGTTTTATTATGTCTAATTAAACATAAATAAGACTAAAAAATATAAGACATGATCCAAAAAGTTTATTTTTATAGAAAATAGATTCTTTCTGATGTAAATCAATGAAAATAATTTTCCCATAATCTTTATAAACTTATTTATATTTAAAACTGATTTAATGAGATTAAATCATGTTTAAATGATTAAAAATAGGAGAATTTATAAAAATAAATGTTTTCTGAACCAACTATTTTTATTTCAGATTAGAATGCTTAGAAATAATTATCCTAAAATTTTGAGATTAAAATCATTAAAAATGAATTTTTAATCAATTAAATATGATTAAAACAAATAAATTCAATAAAAATATAAAAATAACACCTTTTCCAGAAAATAAAAATGTGGTAATTTTCTTTATGGTGTCAAGATACTACACCTAAATTTTTATAATTTTTGGATCAAAAATGAATTTAATATGAATATTTAAAGAACAAGGTATTTATATATATATATATATATATATATATATATATATATTTGAATAATAATATATATAAAAATCTGAAAAGGGAGAAAGAAGGAAAAATACAAAAAGAATTGTTCTGTGGATAGTAGGGATCGAACTTGGACCATTTTGTTGTCCACAACACACACAACCACTAGACTAAACCCCAGTTTGTTGAAATATTTGATTAATGATAATATTTATTCATAATAGAAAATGTCATCTTCTTCCCCAATTATCTAAGCCAAACCCTAACCCTAACCTAAAACCTTAATCTGCCCGATTCAACAAGGTGAGATCAAGAAATCATAGGGCTTGTGTTCGGAATGTTATGGAGAGTAAAATGACACGTAAAATACAAACTTACAGAGCATAAAGTAGTCATAAACGGGGCTACAAAAACTGAAACAAAAACCGTAACTTCTGATGCTTCGGGACGATTTTGGGGATGTTTAAATATGTGTTTCGATTGTGTTAAAGTGCAGAAACGAATGGGAAAGAGTAATTTATATAATAAGCGAGTAATAATCTAGTTTTAATGTGTTTTATGTTTCCGGTCGGTTACACTCTTTGAAATCACTTAAAGGTTTATCAAAACAGTTAAATCATTGATTAAATGGCAGTAATGTGTTGGACCGGATTGGAGTAACGTAAAACATTCAGTTTCAGATGTTAAAACGATTCGAAACGTCATCTAGGTGTTCGCCGGAAAAACTCGCCGGCGGCGAGTTCTTTTCTGCCGGCTCGTGAACAGAGGGAAACAAGGAGGATAGTTTTTGAACTTTTGAAAATTGGCAGGAATGACCCCTCATGTTTTAACTAGGTTAGTTTAATTATCATCTTGGTTAGATTTTCTTAAAAAAACTTAACCTAACTAAAACCAAGCCTAACTTAAATGTTTTTTTTTAAACTTTTATGAACCAAACTTATTACATTTTAATTAGTTAACAACAAGGTGTTTATAAACCTTTAATATAAAATTTTGATGTTTCCCACAACTTTTGATAAACTTTACTTGCTTAAATCTATCGAACATTAAAAGCGCATATTTTATAAAATTCAAATATCGTTCAATATACGCACACATCTTAAAACGTAGATACAGTACTCTATAATAAATACCAATGATGAGTTCGTTCTCTTATTAAATTTGAAAACGAATGTTAAAAGATGAGGGTGACGGTTGTCACACCTGCAACAATTGAAAGTGGGGAATGACTTGGGGTTTCCTCTAGTCGGCTGGTTTAGAGAGTTTGGGAGCGATTAATTGCAGAAATACGAACTATAATAACGATTTTAAATGTTGGGTTTTGAGGAGTTATAAAAACGTGTTTAAACATAAAACAAGCCATGATTCTCGGCCTAATCCACGAAATTGACAGCTTGAACGCGTAAATCAGAAGTAATCTTTATGTCGGTCATGGCTGTAAGAATTAATTGGATTATAGTTTCCAATTCAAGCTCAATTAGGAGAGTTTGACTTTGTGTTTTGACTTCTAGGTGTTGACCATGAAATTTCAAAAGGTTTTAAGTATTATTTGTTTCAAATATAATCACAAAAACTAAGTTGGTCTAGTGGTTAGTGGTGTTTGTTGTGGTGAACCGGGCTCGGGCGTGGGTTCGAGTCCCGGCCCAAGCAATATTTTTTTAGCTCGTTTTTCTATTAAAAACTATATTATCATATACTATTTTGAACGAAATTTGATAAATAAGACTACGAAAAGTTTAATATACAATAAAATGTCGAAATACATGGAATTTTATTAGATATTGGAGATAACAAAATAAGGGAAAATACGAAAGGTTACACAAAGCATTGAGTTTACCACTGATGTTTATGTGATTCCTTTGGACAGTTGTGACTTAGTTCTTGGTGTTTAATGTTTTTCCACTCTGGGAACCATTCAAATGAATTTCCAAGAAAAAACATTGGAATTCAAACATCAGGGACAAAAAGTGGTGTTGAGGGGTAGTTTTGAAAAAAAAAAAAAAAAAAAAAAGCTAGTCAACATAGGGAAGGGTTGTGACACCCGGCATGTTCGGTTTAAACATATTAGTAACATCTAAGTCTACCTTAGCGAGAAACGTTTATAAACAGACTTAACTGGGTTAGTTGAGTCGGGTCAAGTTAGGATTGTCCAGGGTGCAATGATCTGGAGAATCATTGGGAGTCGTTTTGGTAATACACTAGTACCGGGTTCCGTTGTTGGTGACATTACATGAACTAATTAAGTATATGTGTAGATTATGGGTCGTGTGGTGGATTATATACATAGATGTGTTTAAATGATGTGTAAACGATTATCTATGCTTAAATATGTTAAATATAGACTAATGATGCATGCTTATGTGTTAAGAGGTGTTAGAATGCGTTAAACACGACAAACTGGAAAATTAGTTAGAAATGAATTCTGGTTCGACCACTTCGAGTGGTCGAAGGAGAACATTTGTTTGGTTCGACCCTTTGTAAATGGGCGAACCTGGGGTGTGGAATTGAAAGAATTCCTTTCGACCAGGACAGGGCTCATTCGACCCTGTGAAAGGGTCGAAGGAGGCCACCTTCGACCATTGCTATGGGGCGAAGGAGGATTAGTATAAATACCAAACTTTGTCATTTTTCATCATTTCACAAACCCTAACCGTCCCAAAACACTCTCAAACGATCTTAATCACTAAGGAATGAGTTTTTGCTCTTCTTTTTCATAATCTAACCTATCTACAACATCTAAGCAAGAATCCAAGGTGTGTTCTTAATCCTAAACCTTTTTAAAAGCATTTTAATTCGTTTTCATCTAACCCTAATTGTCCGGATCTGTTCTAAGGGTGTTTTTATGATTAAAAACCTTTTAAACATCTTTCTAAATCAAAACATTATCATTTGACATAGGTTTTCATGATGATAAACATATGTAAATTGTGTATTATGTGGTGTTATGTGTTGTTCAACGATTTGCTGCTGTATTTATGATAGAAACATGATATAGGATTGTTATTGATGCTAGATTATTGTTGTTTAGGGTTACGATTGGATAAATAATGATATTAGGGGTATTTGGGGGTTTTAACGAATCTAGACTTGATGCATGATATTTATGATCAATAGAACTAATAGGGAAAGATCGAACACTCGACAAACTGAGCATTTTAAGTTGAATACGGATCGATTTCAAAAGTTTCCAAATTGGGTAAATAATCCATGCATGATAGTGACGTTTCCATAATTTTTACCATTTTGGGAAAGGGCTGAAATGGACGTATTATTGGGGGAAATCGGTGGGGTTTTGTAGGGATAAGTTATTCATGCTTGACTGCTGTGTTTGATGATGTTTCGAGTCGTTTTGAATGTGTTTGAAGCGTTTTTAGGAAAATTTGCACAACAGGAGCGAACCTGGACTCCTTCGACCGATCGAAGGTGCGAAGGAGAGAATCCAGGGTCGAACTTGGGTTTTGTTTGGGCGAACGTGGTAAAACGGGCGAAGGAGGCATCAAACGGTCGAACGAAATGTAAAACGGGCGAAGGAGACTTAAACTGACTGGTTCGACCGTTCTGATGCAGAAATGAGATTTTTGATACAAACTAAGTGTTTTATGCTTGAACCTTGTGTGTAATCTATGTGTACTTGATTAGTTAGGGTAATGGGTCACCAACGGGATGTCGGGTCGGTCTAGTGTGTCGGTTAAACATTCAAACACGTTTTAAAACATACTTAGTTACGATCTGGACAATCGGGGACTAGATAACCTTATGGTTATTAGTCGGAACACTTATGTGAACATTTTGATAGATCTCCGATAGAGGGATTATCAAGGGCTTAACATCTTTACTTATAACCGAAGAACGCTATCTAAGGTGAGTTCACGGCCCCACTTTTACTGCTTTAACTTTTGGGGGAGAAAACATGCGCTAAACTATTTTGGTAACATATGTCATACTATGGTTTTTAACTTTGTATTGCTATACGATCTTTGGAAGTCCCGGGGGAACCATGAATGTGCGGGGATGCACAACGGGGGAAATGTGGATAGATCTATTGGGCGTGACCTGCCCCACTCGTCGGCTTGGAGGGCCGGGCGGGTGCATGTTGTCTCGAACAGGAACATTGGTATCATGCTGAACATTCGGGCTGCTTAAACATGCTAAACATTGCTAAACGTGTCTAGTAATGGTTTCCAATCGTAGTAGTAATAAAACATACGCCTAGCTAGCGTACTTGGTAACATTGATATAGTATGGACATGGTAACATTTTGGTAACATATTGAACAAACCTGTGAACTCACCAGCATTATATGTTGACATCTTTTTGGCATGTTTTTCTCAGGTCGCTAAGGTAGCAACAAATGGATCTAGGCGCACGGGTCTGCATTGGCGTCTAGGCTTAGTTGCATGTTTTGAAATAAAGTGTTTTGAATACTTTGGAATACTTTTGTAGCTGATTAAATTCTTCTTAAATGCTTCCGCTTATAAAAATCGTTGTTTATGGTTTTACGTTTTTCATATAGAGTTGTTTATTGTGATCGTTGACTTGGATCATGGTTTGTCATGCGCCTCGCGGTAAAAACTCCGCAAGTGGTAATTTGAGGGTGTGACAAGGGTAGTTTGCAGAAGGTTAATACCCAAACTGTTGAACTGTCCATGATTCAGCTTTGTGCCATTGAGGGTAATGAAACTCCTACTTCTGTGGTATTGGCAAAAGAGGGGTTAATACAACAGCTACAAGGTCTGAAGCCCCTACTTGCAGACTTTGAAGATGTTTTTTTGTGACCTCAAAACACTTCCACCATCAAGAGGAGCATTTGATCATAGAATTCCTTTGAAAGAGGGAACTCAAGGGATAAATCTAAGACCTTATAGATATCCTTTGCTACAGAAGGATGTTATAAAACAGATGACTGCTGAGTTACTTGATTAAGGGGTTATTAGGCAGAGTAGCTCATTTGCCTCACCTGTGGTTTTAGTAAAAAAAAAGGACGGTAATTGGAGGATGTGCATTGACTATAAAAAGTTAAATGAAGCCACTATTCTGATAGATTCCCTATTCCACTTGTAGAAGACTTGATGGATAAATTATATGGTACTCAGTTCTTTTCCAAACTGAATCTGAAATTTGGGTATTATCAAATAAGAATGCACCCTAAAGACATAGGGAAGACAACTTTTAAAACACATAATGGGCATTATGAGTTCATGGTCATGCCATTTGTAACTCACTTGTACATGTCAATTTAATTGAAGGCATAATGTAAATGAATCATTCGGGTTAATTCCAAGAAAATTATCAAACAAGCTGTTTATAAAAATATTTAATGTTTATAAAAAAATTTGTGTATGGCAACATAAATTTTTACTTTTGGATTGTCAATTTTTACTTAATTAGTATCATAAATATATATACTCTCCTTATCATGAAATCAAAATGCTATGTTTAGTTTTATTAAATAAATGAAAACATGATTAAACGAATATGCATATTCATTTAACTTAATTATTAATGGAGCACATCTAAGATGAGTGCCCTTTTCTTATACAAACTATCTGTTACAAATCATGCAATTTATCATTCGTGTACATATGATATTTAAATTCAGTTAAAGCTCTTTTAGTATGATTATTTAGTATGGAAATTATAAAGGTGATGCTTTATTTTTAAAATATAAGAATATGAAAATTGTTGATGACATAATTGGGCCATGCAGACTTAAATGAGCACATCTAAGATGAGGGCACTTTTCTTATACAAACTATCTATTAAAAATTATGCAATTTATCATTCGTGTACATATCTATCTATATCTATATCTATACTTCTATACTACTATATAATAGGTTCTCGATGGACAAGATAGTAATTTCATTTAATTTCAAGATACATAAAAACATTGTTTTTGCATTTGGTACCAGTGTTAATGCATAAATAATTTCTCATTTACAATATTGTCCCTCTACATTTTAGCATTTAATAATGTAGTGTAATAAATGACAAACAATAATGTAGTGTTATTACATCTAGCATTTATATTTATAATGCAATAGTATTTTATAAAAGCTTGTAAAAAACTTATTAACTTATATATTTTATAAAAGCTTGTGAAAAACTTATTAACTTATACTAAAAATAATACATAAAAAATTGACTAACATATTCAAACTCAAATAAAAGAAATAGGCATCGTCCCATTCGTGACTGACTAAGTCATTAGGAAAACCAAAATCATTGTCAAACAAGAATACATGATGACTTTTAGTTTAAAGTACAACAATTAAATAACTTATTAACTTATACTAAAAATAATACATAAAAATTTGAGTAACATATTCAAACTCAAATAAAAGAAATAGTCATCGTCCCATTCGTGACTGACTAGGTCATTAGGAAAACCAAAATCATTGTCAAACAAGAATACATGATGACTTTTAGTTTAAAAGTACAACAATTTAATAACTTATTAACTTATACTAAAAATAATACATAAAAAATTGCCTAACATATTTAAACTCAAATAAAAGAGATAGGCATCGTCCTATTCGTGACTGACTCGGTCATTAGCAAAACCAAAATAATTGTCAAACAAGAATACATTATGACTTTTAGTTTAAAAGTTATTGTATATGTAATAAAAGTTTATGGTTAAAAAGTACAATCAGACAAATGTTGTGTTAATCAAGAGCAACATCATGGCTATTGTGTTAATCAAGAGCAACCTCATGGTTTCTTTGATGGGCATACAACAAAAACTTATCCTTCAAACCTATGGGTGTCTCATTAGACGAAACAACTGCCAACATGAGAAATGTCATATATACGTTCGGAGCATATTTGGGAATATACCACAAAATCGACCAGTTAGTACTACGGGATGGCAAACCCATCCCACACGCCATTCTTTATTTTTTTATGGCTTCATTTAGAGTATTTACTATTTAGCTACTTTCTTTTCAGAGACTGGAATCTTGTCTTCTGATTCAAGTTTTTAGTATTCTTCCGCATCAATTTTTATTTTTTATTCGTGCTTTCAATATCAAAGGACCTCCATCAAAATAATTGTCACACAAGAATACATGATGACTTTTAATTTAAAATTATTATATATGTAATAAAAGTTTATGGGTGCAGCCCCACCGCAACGCGCTGGTTCCTGCTGGTATTTACATATTACTTCTTGGAGTCGGAAGATGTGTAAAAGGCAGAAAGTCGCGTGAGTATATTCCTAAGCCTATTAAAAGTATATGTGTTTGCTTTTGGACTTGAAGCAAGAGTCGCATTTTGTTTTCCTAATATCTCGTATTTGTGTTTGATCTGATTGTCTAGGGCAACAGATGTGCTTGCTTTGACCATGAAATGCTGGATTTTATAAGTGCTATGGCAGCTTTATTATAAACTTGAATCATCACCGGTTGCACCTCCGTTCCTGTGATTTTGCGGTATAGACCTCTTAACCAGATTGCTTGACAAGCTGCAGATGTGGCTGCCATAAAGTCGGCTTCACATGATGATAATGTCATTGTTTTTTAGAGCACCAACTAATTGTTGTATTCGCAAAATAAAATACATGTCCAGTCATACTCTGCCTAATATCTTTAACAGAGTTTTAACTGCTATCACTATACCCTATAATCTTTTGGTTACCAACTCACTGATACTTTAACCCATAACTGACCATAAAAGTATAACAATATGGTACTTATATTAAAAATAAAAAGACACTCAATTTTATGGTATATTTTTTTTTATAAGATGACGTGTAAAAAAGTTATGAACGTTTAAAAGATTAGAGGAAAATAACACATGACTTGCAAGTGCATATGCTTTTTTCTTCTTTTGGACAAAACTACCACTTCCACTTGTTTTTTCCTTAGATACATGTCACTCTCTAGTAGCTTCATAAACTTCTATTTTTTGTAGCCTTTATAGGATAACTCAACCCAATATCTATACTATATATAATGTATTTCAGAATGGTGTTTTAAGATACTAAAAAGTTAAGAACTTTTTTTCTTTAATGTATAAGGTACAACCCTATAATAAAAGTAAATTACTTACATCTTAATCCCTTCATCTTAATTACACTAAAATTCCCCCAACTTTTGCTTATTTAAATAACAGTAATACTTTTTTTTAAGCCAACACCCCATAATTTTAAATCGTCAAAATTTTTTTCATAGGTCAATACTCTTTTTATAAAAATTAAATCATAAAATGAGCATTTTATTTCTCTTTAGTTTGAGTATGTATAATATTGCTATTAACTTTTAGTTTAAAAAAGTTAATGTGTTACATGATTAACGATATCTACAGGTGAGCAATAACTGAATCGTTAATCCATAGGAAACAAAAAACAAACGAAACCAAACCAAACCAAAATCAGTTGAAAATTGAATTAACCAAAAATCTAATTAACTTAAAGTCGGTTAACATTTTTTACCCTTTGTGTCTGTGTAAGTAACTCTAACCAAAATTAACCAAACAAAAACCGAACCATTCATATATGTTCAATTTTTACATCTCTATTTCATGCATTTATATCCTCATTTCATGTACTTATAAGCAAAAATATAGCCAAAGTTTGGTTATGGTTATACTGAACTGAACTAAAAACTTGCAATGCAACAAAATAAATTGAACTAATTAACGAATTGGTTAATAAGACCAATGAATAGATGACTTCAGTTTTGGTTAAGATTAATAATAGGATTGAATCAAACCTAGAATTAGAGGTGCACAAAACGAATATTTTCAGTACCCGATTTCGGATATTGTAGGGTACACTTTAGCTTGGGTAATTGGAGAACAAGTTCCGGTTCCATTTCGTAGCCTTAAAAACCATACCCGGTATACCCGATTTCTGGTCAGGAATGGAACAAGTTTTCTTCAATAAACAGGTTTATTGGTTACCGAAAAAAACCCCGGTTCTAAAACAAGTCCCAGGTATATATGGGTACAAATCAGGTTTGGTTTTTGGCATCAAAATCTATACCCTATACATACCGTGTGGGTTGGGTTAGGTAGGAGTCCGGTTCTAAATAACCAGTTATAACTATACAAGGTTTACAAAAAAAAAAAAAAATCAAGCAAAATTAATAAAAAAAAAGGGAAAATGGATTTTATTACTCCCAAGTATAGCCTATTAGCGGATAATACTCCAAACTTTCACTTTGCCCAATAGCACTCCAAACTTTCAACTTATTTTCTTTCATCACTCCCAGATTTAACGACGTTAGTTTTTATCCTACGTGGCTAACTAAAGCTTACATGGCATTGCTTAGGTGTAAAAACCAAAACTTAAGGGCATTTTTGAAACTTCTTTTTTATAAATCCCAACCCCCTCTCTCTCTCTTCTGTGACAGACCCCCCTCCCCCCCCATTTTCTCTCTCTGTCACTTTCTCTCTCTAAACCATAGCCACCTTTCACCGACCACCACCCTTCACCGTCCTCTAACAACCACCTTTCTACCCCCTTTCTATCTCTATCTCTGTCTCTTTCTCTCTCTAAACCCCTCCATCAGTTTCGTTACCTAGATATGTTAGGGCTTTAGTTTGGTGGGTTAAGAAGAGTTTGTGGGTAGTTTCATTACCTCGATTTGGTCCCCTATTTAGTCGTCGGTGGCGGATATCAGGGGGCTAGAGCTCGAGATGAATCATCGGGATAGAGAAACAAGGGGCTGGAGTTGGTTACAGGTTTGGGTTTAGTCTCTCTCTCTCTCTCTCACTCTCTCTCTCTCTCTCTCTCTCTCTCTCTTTATTCGGTGGTGGTGTATGGTGGCAATTTGAAGATTATTTCTTTCAGGTGAGATTAGATTCATTTGGTAATAATGTTTATTCTCAATTTGTTGCTTTTTACTGTTGATGATTATGTGTAATTTGAAGATGATGGTGGTGGTGTTTTAAAGAGAGAAAGAGACAGAGAGAGAAAGAGGGGGTGGTGGGTGGTGCAGTTGTCACACCCTAAAATTCCCACGTGCGGAGTTCTACCGCGAGGCGTGTGAAACACCAGGATCCAAGTCAACGGTCACAATAAACGACGTCTAAATGTAAAAACATACGTAAACAAAAACCATGCATAAGATTAAAACCAACATTCAACAGTGCGGAAGCATTCAGAGTTTACAAAAGTCATGCAGAAATAAAACATAAGTTCAAAAGTTAACAATTCCAAGACATGCAAATGAGATCCTAGACGCGAGACGACTCCAGTGCGACTCCGTGCGCCTATCTGACAGCTGCTACCTTAGCGACCTGAGAAAACATGCTAAAAGAGTCAACATATAATGCTGGTGAGTTCACAGGTTTTATTTAAACGTTTAAAGTGATCCTTCGAAAACCGTTACCATCACAGTTACTACTATGCTTGTGAGAACGCTAGCTAGGCGCAGAATAAGATACTCATACGGGTGAAACCATTGCTGACTATGCCATTTACTGACCCTTAGTTTCCTATGGGCTACCGTCATCACCGGTAGACCTTGTTTTATTAGAGACAATATGCACCCGCCCGGTCCAACCGTCGAGTGGGGCTTGTCAGTTCCCAATAGCGCTATCCATATTTCCCCGCCATACGCCCATGTTAGTGGTTTCTAAGGGACTTTTTGATGAACCGTATAGTAATAATAAGTAAGCCATAGTATAACGTGAAAAAGAGTCATAAGTCATAAAAGAGTTTTAAGCATGTTTCTCCCCCGAAAGCAAAAACCGTAAAATGTGGGGCCGTGAACTCACCTTAGGTTGCGTATTCCGTTTATGAGTAAACCGTCTATGTGATATGAGTAAACCGTTTGTAAGATATGATAGTCCCAACTATTGGCGACCTATCATAAGATATGTGTCAAGTTAGACTAATAACCCGTCGGGTTCATTAGTCCCTAAGTCCAGTCCATGACCATTATGTGTCCGAAAAGCGTGTTTGACCGACAACCAGACTACGTAAGACAAGACTCGACATCCCATTGGTGACCCGACATTCCACGTGTTCATCTCATACTCAAACATACACAAATCATGCAACTTAGTACTTAACATGTGTTAAAGTTCAACGAGTCTAACACATAGGTCAAATAATGCACAAACAAGTCCATACATGTGTTACTATGTTACTAGGCATGTCACGGGGTTCCTAGCATGTTCCTAGGTGTCGAATCGGGTTTCGGAATGTCAAAATACACTTATAACAACCGTACACGCGATTAGGAACTTAGCATGCAATTAGGAAAAGTCAACATGTGATTGGGGATGGTCAACAGGCGATTGTGAGGCTAATCGCCTACCTTAGCCTGCTAAGGAGGCTAATCGCCTGCAGCTGCTGCGCGACGCAATTTCGCACGTTTAACCCTCCAAATCAGATCCTACTGCTCTAGCATCATCCTAAAGCAAACCCTAACATCATACAATCAACAACACACCTCATAGCATCCTTAATCATTCAAAATCATTCAAATGGGTCAAAACATCAAACATCAACAATATACAACCAAAACCATTCAAACTCCTAGAACATCATCATACTAACTTGTAACAGCCATAAACACTTTAATAACACAAAGACAATCATGTTTCAATCCTAAAAATCCTACCTTTAATCACATATAACACATATAACACACATAAAGGTTTGGGTTTGTTTAAAAACGGTTTTTAATGGATTTTCAAAGAAAAAAAACATTTATAAGTCAGGTCTGGACTTTTAGGGAACAAAATATAATCATTTAAAGGTTTGGGTTTGAAGAACACACCTTGGATTTAAGAGGAAATGATGGAATAAGCTTGGAAATGGTTGTTTTGATGTAAAAACGAGTTCCAGAGGGTGTTTGTGTGTTGGTATGGGTTATGGGACGGCTAGGGTTGCACAAATGGTGTTTTGGAGGTCAAGGGTGGTATTTATAGGCGTTTCTAGTCGTTTAAGACACGTCAGGCGATTGTGCAGCCTTATCAGGCGATTAGGGCTGCTAATCGCCTTCACTACCATGCAATTAGCCCCAATCGCCCATTAGTCAAGCCCAATCGCCCCTTAAGTGTTGCCAATCGCCCCCTGAAGGCGATTAGGGCTTCCTAATCGCCTGCAGGGTCTTGTTCTGTGTATTTTGCGCGTTTAAACCCCGTTTTAACATATGTTAACACGTTTTCACATACCGACAAGTCATATAATGATTATAAACACATAATACATGAAAATAAACACGTTCACACTCGTTCACCAATTCCCGGGACTCGAGACTTGCGTGTGTTAAAACCTCAATGATGTACGACTCGACTCGACTGACCCTGTCATGTGTAATGTATGCGCGACTCGCTAAGGTAGACTTACTAAGTTTTCAAAAAGTTAGTTACCGGAGTTTGCCGGGTGTCACATCATCCCCCTGTTGAAAGAATTTTCGTCCCGAAAATTTCCCGAAGTCGAAGAGAGAAAACAAATAAGAAGAAAAAATTTTCCAGGTCGTCACATTATCCCCCTGTTGAAAGGAATCTCGTCCCGAGATTCTTTCGGCTTCAACAGTGATGAGTGTCGACCTCTGTGTGTGCCCAAGTAACGTTTCCCCAAAATACAACAAGTGAAGGTCATGAACCAAACGTCACAGTAACAACCGGGAAACCACTTTCCCAAATGTGAGTATGAGACAAGAGACCCCCGATCGAAGGCCTACTGGAGACTACTATGATCGGTATAACTAACCCACCGGTACCGTCCAAATAGCATTCCCAAAGGACCCTCATCGACCCAAAGAATGAGAAACAAAGACCAACCACAAAGAAAACACCCGAAAACACGAACGCACAACAATGCGGATAAAAGTAAAACCAAAGCGTAACAAGAGATAAGAAAGAATACGTACGGGTAACAGTGTCTGGGTCCACCTGGTTCTCCCTAGCACCGATCACATAAGCATGAGCATGAGTAATCCGGCCACCGTCTTCATTGTCTCCATCCTTCCCTGCAGTCCCTGTGCCCCCTGATTCAACTTGGGACAGCTTCGCTTGAAGTTCCCCGCTTCTCCACAATGAAAGCAACCCTGGTTCCCCTGTGGAGCAGGGGTAGTAGTAGCAGCAGTCTGAGTCGCCCTGGACGAAAGGTTGACCCTACAATCCTTCGCAAGATGCCCCGTCCGCTGACAACGCTCACAACGAAAACTCTCACAAGTACCATAGTGATGAAAACCACAACGCCCACACTTAGGGCTCTTCCCAGCATAGCCCCCTTGTTTCTGATCCGACGCTGACCCTGAAGCTTCAGCCTTCTTCGCCGCCGGTTGTCGTTGAACCACTGCTGAACTCTTTTCCACACTTTCCCACTTCCTCTTGTTATCCACCGGCGCCTTCACAGAAGAGCCTCTAGGAGGCAAGACACCCCCAGTGATCTTCAAGTTGGTCATCTGAGTAGCCGACCGCACAGCCTCTGACATGGTAGTAGGATCCCTAGCAGAAACCAACCCAGCAATCTCTGGCACCAAACCCGCAAGATACTGCTCTATCCTCCTGTACTCTGGCGTCGACAAACCTGGACACATCACTGCTAACTCGTTGTGCCTGATCGTGTACTCCTCAACCTCAGAACCCACCATCTTAAGATTCCCGTACTCTTGTTCCAACCTCTTGATCTCCTCTCGCGGGCAGTACTCATCCTTCAACCTACGCACAAAATCCGCCCAAGGCATGGCGTTGGCCTCCCCGAGACCAAGTGTCTGAGTGACGCAGTTCCACCACGTCAGGGCGGGTCCTATAAAAGTCCCCGAAGCAAACTTCACCCAATCCACTGCTGGAGTCTCACATAAAGCGAACACCGACTTAGTCTTCTCCAACCACCGAAGCAACTCCACAGCTCCCTCCGTACCCTGGAAGCTGAGGGGCTGGCAATCCTTAAACCGCTTATAGGCAACACCCGCCTGAACCGGAGGAGCAGTAGCACCCATGAAAGTCTGCTGGGCAGCCTAAAAAGCAGCTAGTGCAACACCCAACTGTTGCTGCATTATCTCATTGAGCTCATCATATGTCAAGGTGATGTTACCACCACCTCTACCCCCACCAGTGCGGCCTCCACGTCGTCCCCCAGTGCGTCCTCCAGTGCGTCCTGACATCTTCTGAGAAAGTAAGAAACAAACACTCAGACCCAACACCAAGGCTAAACCAAGAGAATATGAAAAGTTTAGGATCGGGTCCAAATGTGGCCATAAATCCCAACACGAGATCCACCAAGTCTTCCATGCATTTCAACTTATGATTTCGTGTGCACCCGAAATGATAAATTGCTCTACATGGTCCTCAAGGCGTGCCCCGAGCTCGATCCTCAAGTCACCCGGTACCCACATCTTAGGAAGATATAACCAACTCAAAAGATCAACAAACAAGTTCCCTCGACTGTAAACCCGAAGAAGAAGATAAAGTGAAGCTAGGAATAACCAAGAATGAGATAGGTAATGTGACACTGTGTGGTAAGGATACCGACACCCCGACAAGGTTAGTATGTTTACCATAAGACACGACTCAAATGTATGTGACCGTCTAGTGTGTGAGACTCGGCTATAGTCTAGACTCTACATGCAGTCCTAGTTCACTATAACCATTGGCTCTGATACCAATCAGTCACACCCTCAAATTCCCACGTGCGGAGTTCTACCGCGAGGCGTGTGACACACCAGGATCCAAGTCAACGGTCACAATAAACGACGTCTAAATGTAAAAACACACGTAAACAAAAACCATGCATAAGATTAAAACCAACATTCAACAGTGCGGAAGCATTCAGAGTTTACAAAAGTCATGCAGAAATAAAACATAAGTTCAAAAGTTAACAATTCCAAGACATGCAAATGAGATCCTAGACGCGAGACGACTCCAGTGCGACTCCGTGCGCCTATCTGACAGCTGCTACCTTAGCGACCTGAGAAAACATGCTAAAAGAGTCAACATATAATGCTGGTGAGTTCACAGGTTTTATTTAAACGTTTAAAGTGATCATTCGAAAACCGTTACCATCACAGTTACTACTATGCTTGTGAGAACGCTAGCTAGGCGCAGAATAAGATACTCATACGGGTGAAACCATTGCTGACTATGCCATTTACTGACCCTTAGTTTCCTATGGGCTACCGTCATCACCGGTAGACCTTGTTTTATTAGAGACAATATGCACCCGCCCGGTCCAACCGTCGAGTGGGGCTTGTCAGTTCCCAATAGCGCTATCCATATTTCCCCGCCATACGCCCATGTAAGTGGTTTCTAAGGGACTTTTTGATGAACCGTATAGTAATAATAAGTAAGCCATAGTATAACGTGAAAAAGAGTCATAAGTCATAAAAGAGTTTTAAGCATGTTTCTCCCCCGAAAGCAAAAACCGTAAAATGTGGGGCCGTGAACTCACCTTAGGTTGCGTATTCCGTTTATGAGTAAACCGTCTATGTGATATGAGTAAACCGTTTGTAAGATATGATAGTCCCAACTATTGGCAACCTATCATAAGATATGTGTCAAGTTAGACTAATAACCCGTCGGGTTCATTAGTCCCTAAGTCCAGTCCATGACCATTATGTGTCCGAAAAGCGTGTTTGACCGACAACCAGACTACGTAAGACAAGACTCGACATCCCATTGGTGACCCGACATTCCACGTGTTCATCTCATACTCAAACATACACAAATCATGCAACTTAGTACTTAACATGTGTTAAAGTTCAACGAGTCTAACACATAGGTCAAATAACGCACAAACAAGTCCATACATGTGTTACTATGTTACTAGGCATGTCACGCGGTTCCTAGCATGTTCCTAGGTGTCGAATCGGGTTTCGGAATGTCAAAATACACTTATAACAGCAGTACACGCAATTAGGAACTTAGCATGCAATTAGGAAAAGTTAACATGTGATTGGGGATATTCAACGGGCGATTGTGAGGCTAATCGCCTACCTTAGCATGCGATTAGGAAAGCTAATCGCCTGCTAAGGAGGCTAATCGCCTGCAGCTGCTGCGCGACGCAATTTCGCACGTTTAACCCTCCAAATCAGATCCGAAACATGTGTAAACACCCAAAATCAATCCTAACACATTAACAAACATAGTTCGAGCAAAACCCCTAAGTTTTCATCATTCTAACAGTCCCGAATGCGAGCGTTTTCCCAAAATAGTAACTTAACATGTAAACATCACATCAACATGCAAGAACTTGCCCTAAATAGCAAATATCCAGATTTCATCACATAACCACGTTGTCCGATAGCATCCTACTGCTCTAGCATCATCCTAAAGCAAACCCTAACATCATACAATCAACAACACACCTCATAGCATCCTTAATCATTCAAAATCATTCAAATGGGTCAAAACATCAAACATCAACAATATACAACCAAAACCATTCAAACTCCTAGAACATCATCATACTAACTTGTAACAGCCATAAACACTTTAATAACACAAATACAATCATGTTTCAATCCTAAAAATCCTACCTTTAATCACATATAACACACATAAAGGTTTGGGTTTGTTTAAAAACGGTTTTTAATGGATTTTCAAAGACAAAAACATTTATAAGTCAGGTCTGGACTTTTAGGGAACAAAATATAATCATTTAAAGGTTTGGGTTTGAAGAACACACCTTGGATTTAAGAGGAAATGATGGAATAAGCTTGGAAATGGTTGTTTTGATGTAAAAACGAGTTCCAGAGGGTGTTTGTGTGTTGGTATGGGTTATGGGACGGCTAGGGTTGCACAAATGGTGTTTTGGAGGTCAAGGGTGGTATTTATAGGCGTTTCTAGTCGTTTAAGACACGTCAGGCGATTATGCAGCCTTATCAGGCGATTAGGGCTGCTAATCGCCTTCACTACCATGCGATTAGCCCCAATCGCCCATTAGTCAAGCCCAATCGCCCCTTAAGTGTTGCCAATCGCTCCCCTGAAGGCGATTAGGGCTTCCTAATCGCCTGCAGGGTCTGGTTCTGTGTATTTTGCGCGTTAAACCCCGTTTTAACATATGTTAACACGTTTTCACATACCGACAAGTCATATAATGATTATAAACACATAATACATGAAAATAAACACGTTCACACTCGTTCACCAATTCCCGGGACTCGAGACTTGCGTGTGTTAAAACCTCAATGATGTACGACTCGACTCGACTGACCCTGTCATGTGTAATGTATGCGCGACTCGCTAAGGTAGACTTACTAAGTTTTCAAAAAGTTAGTTACCGGAGTTTGGCGGGTGTCACAGCAGTGGTGGTGTTTGGTGCGGTGGTGGAAGCTGTGGGTGTTGCAGTGGTGGTGTTTGGTGCGGTGGTGGAAGGTGTGGTGGTTGTTGGTGATTTGGAGAGAGGAAAGGGGGGGGGGGTGTTTGGAAGAGGGGGGGTGGATTTATAAAATTTTTATTATTATAATAATAATAATAATAATAATAATAATAATAATAATAATAAAAAGTTTCATAAATGTCTCAAAGTTTAGGTTTTTATATTTTGGCCACGAAGACTAATCAGGTTAGACCTCCGTTAGTTTGAGGGTGATAAAAGAAAATAAGTTAAAAGTTAGAAGTGCTATTAACCAAAGTGAAAGTTAAAAGTATTATCCGGCATTAAAAAAACATGGAAAAGAAACTTGTTCTAGATTTAGTTGACATCAAAAGATCTTGCTATTCACTCTCTGTCATTTCCTTCCCCTTTTATCTTGAAAACCCTAAATTACCGTTGTTTGACTTTCCAATCCATTCCATGGGTAAGTTGTATATGTATATATATCTCATTCTTTTTTTACTTTCTATTGTTGTAATTGTTATCCACTTGATTTCATACGTAAATTTGTTCTAGATTATCCACTTGATTGAGCCTTGAATCTAATGACAGATAATGATCATAAAAGGAGGTTTGTAACCTCCTCTGCTGCTGATGATGATGGCGACATTATCACTAACTTTCCAGAGGATTTAATAATCCCAATTTTAGATAAGCTCCCAGTCAAAGATGCAGTAAGAACAAGTGTTCTCTCTAAAAAGTGGCGGTATAGATGGACCGCCATGAAGACACTGGCTTTCACTAAACAATTCTCTAAACAGTTTTTAGAAATTGGAGCTTATCAGCATAATGGGTTTATAAGGGTTATAAGCCACATTATGACCTATCACCACGGTCCCATTCTGAAATTTCATCTCCATATACCGAAAGAGATCAATCTTGATAGCTTCCAAGAAGTTGATCACTGGATGTTACTCTTATCAAGAAACAATGTTAAGGAACTTGTCATTGCTACTTATAATCGGATTTATACAGTTCCATCCTCGGTATTTTCTTGTCTGGAATTGAGAGTCTTGGTATTAGCTAACTGTATTTTCAAGCCACCAGTTGAGTTTCAGGGATTTCCCAATCTTCAACATGTTATCCTCCAGGAAGTTAATTTTGGCGGTAATTTAGGTGGGATTGTAATCAACTTACCACAACTTAATTATTTAGCACTGCATCATTGTGCCAATCTTATCAATTTCAACATCAAGGCTGAAAAGTTGCGGGTTTTGCTGGTAGACAGTTGTCCTGAAGCCATGTTGCTCCAGTTATTGCCTAGTAAACACCTTTATGCTGTTAAAATATGTTTGTCGGAATCCTTTACTGACTACAATTGATGGTCATTTTCTCAAGGTATGATACAAACTTTCGTACCAAAATGCTTGCTTAAACTTTATTCTTTGTTAGTCATAGACTAGCGTTTGCACAAAAGATTTCTTGTGTTATTTTGGTAAGTTAAAATCTTATTTCTACCGCACAGATTTTTGCAGCAGAAAGGTTTTCAAAGTGGCTTCCACAAGTGATAAAATGGATACAGCACTTGTACCTTCAAAGATTTAGTTTCGGTGATTTGGATCAACTTCAAGGTGCTTTGTGTATGCTTCGAAACTCACCTTGTTTGAAAGTACTTCGTGTGACAAATATGCCGCTGGTAAACAAGGATGAAAGTTTGTTAACATTTTTCTGGCTTATAAAGTAAAAAACAATTGAATGGTATGAGTAAGACACAATTTCACTTTTGTAATATATTTGTAGGTACCCGAGGCTGATATGGGACTAACATCTAATTATTTAGAATCCCTCGACCGTCTGGATCAAACAGTGTTCATGTTGAAAACTGTAGAAATGACATCTTTTGAAGGATCAAGACCAGAGCTGCTCTTTGTAAAGCTTCTACTCGATCGCTCTCCACATCTTGAAAAGATGATAATCCAACCAACAGCTACAGCTGATGCTCAGAAAATTCTCAACATTGCAAAGAAGGTTATGTTGTTCCCACGAGCCTCAACAAAAGCAGAGATGGTCTACTTGGATCCAGTTCCATAACTCTATAAGAATGTTTAACTACATAGAAATCTGGCGGTATCTCGTAATTTTGTATCATGTCTTTTATTTAGCCTTTCTGGTATGCAGCTGACTGGACAATGTATGTAAAGAATGCTTAGCTCTATCTATCTATCTAGTTAAGAGGATGATATTAGTGGACTTAACTTGGGCCTTTGTTGAAACTTACATATACATCATATGTTCATAACCCCTCTCTAAAGAGGATCAAAAACAGGAGTCCAAACAGTAAAAGGTTGTGCCTTGTCCCTTGTTGTAAGTTGCATCTTTGGGCTATAACTGCAAGGAAACATGAAAAGTCAGGTATTTCATTCAGCATAATGGTATAAGGCACTATCCTCAAAACAGGTTCCAACCAAAATGGACACAGGTTGAAACAGGTTCAGGTTAAAATGGGTCGCTTTAGTAAGTATCAGTTTGGTTTGGGTCAAAACAGGTTCCAACCAAAATGGACACAGGTTGAAACAAGTCGTTTTAGGAAAAAAAAAAAAAAAAGTATCTAAATGAGTTCACCCACTGTTATGTTTATTTGGCAGCTAGTGATGGGTGCGAACGAAGGCAGTGAGTGCGACGGGGTGGAGGCAGTGGATGAACCGTGGTCCTAACGACAGTTGTGGTGGTGACCGTGACAATCATATGGGAATAATGGTTGTGATGACGGTAGAGTATTCATCCTCCAAAGCAGTAATAGTTTATTCAGTCTGTTGAGGATGGTTCCCTCTTTTAAAAGTTTGGGTCGTTGCTCACCAAGTAACTCACTTAATTGAGTTAGATATGAGAAGCTAACAAGCTAAATACTATGGTTTACTAGATATAATTACAGGGGTCGTATCCTAATGATATTAATGTGTTGGAATTATAGGGGTGCAACGAGCGGAGCCGAGCCGAGCTCGAGCTCAGCTCAATACGAGCATTATTTCTAAAGCTCGAGCTCAGCTTGTATGTTGCTTTTCAAGCTTGAGCTCGGCTCGGCTCATGTATTACTAATTTATTAATTTATATTAATTATAAATATTATTTTATATATAATTTAGCTATTTTAATAATTTTATAAATTTTAATTATTATTATTTAAATATGTATTTAATGTATTAGTTAAAAATTATATATATAATGGGCTCGTTAAAGCTCGCTAGCCGGTTAGAGCTCAGGCTCGTTTACTAAACACCAGCTTGCTTTTAGGCTTGGGTCTTTTCAATTTTTTTTTTTTTTTTTTTTTTTTTGATGAGCCGAGCTTGCATAGCTTGGCCTGTTTGCACCATAAGTTGGAAAGGTATCATTTCGTGCAAGGTTGAGGGTTTTAATTACATAGTGGAAGAAAGGTGTGGATTTTTTTTTTTTTTTTTTTTTGAAAGATAAACTTCATTAATCAAACACGCCGAAAATGGACCTCAAATTCGGGACCAAAGGCCAAACCAATTACATCGGATTTAAAGGACTATTACACCAATTATTCCACTCTATCCCTTTTATTCTAGCTCTATGTCTAAACCAGAAAAACGACATTGTTTTGATGTTTGCCAAAATTTCAAACGCACGCCGATGTTTCCCTTGAAAAACTCTCGAATTTCTCTCGTTCCATAAAATCCACATGGTAGTGTAAATAATGCCTCTAAGAATATACTTTTCATTCCTTGGCTTCGCTTGCGTGTCCGCCATAGCTAAAAGATCCTTAACGTCAAAAATCATCAAAGGAGGGATCTTACACTAAGAAGCAACACGAGCCCAAACCTCCGAAGACACTATACAACCGGTTAATAAATGCATCAACGTCTCTTGATCTTCACCACACATGGGGCAAGCCAACTATTCTATCACCACACCTCGTTTAGATAACTCAGACTTAGTAGGTAGACGATTAAGCTCGGCGCGCCAAACCATAATTTTACACTTCAAAGGAGTCCATCCCTTCCACTTCATGAGAGAGCCGGTAGGAGCTGGATTACCAGCGGATAACAATTGTTTCACTCTTCTAACAGAGAATAACCCATTCTTATCTCCTGTCCACTTCCATTTATCCGAACCACGCTGCCAATTATACTTGAACAGGTCTGTCAATAGCTGATACAACTCGCTGATTTCAGCAGCAGACGAAGGTTGTTGTTTCCAGTTCCAACTCGTAGCAGACGTTGCCCCATTCGTAAGTTGTATGCGTGTATTGACTGTAGCCCACTTTTGACTCTCCAAACGAAATAAAGATGGATACACCAAACGCAGAGGCTCTTGTCGCAGCCAAGTATCTGTCCAAAAGTTAACAGCCACACCGTCTCCTACTATACCAACAAAGAAACTGTTAAGGTCCCTTTGGCTATCAATCTTTTTAGAACCTACCTTCACAATCCGTTTCCAACATCCGCTAGCTAAAGGACCACAAGGTAGCATAGACCATGCTCTCGTTGACTCGTTACATCCCAATATAACCTTCTTCCATAGGCTCTCACCTTCACATTTAAACCGCCAAGTCCATTTATGGAGAAGCGCTTCGTTTGTGTCTTGTAAGCTAGTAACTCCCAACCTACCTTTGTTGTAATTTTATATATGTAATAAAATAAATTATAGTTGTAATTTTATATATGTAATAAAAAAGAAATTAATTATTATTGTTATCTTAATTTAGTGTATAGTAATCTTTATTATATAATATTCATTTATTACTCAAAATAAGATATGATTTCAAATAATATCACGTGGCAACACCACGTACATTGTCCCTCTACAGTTTTCATCGTTTATGTAAGTTCGAATTTTGAATCCAAATAATTTATGTGATTTGTACCCATTCTATATATGCGAAAGGTTTAAATACACGGTCCCCTAACAAATAAAGTCGTAGTAAGGATATCAAGCGGACTTTGATTGAACTTATTTAGTGGCATTGAAACCGTCTTGTTAAACTATACGATCTTAGATTTTAGATTTCCACTTTTGAATTTTTAAATTGTAGATTTTAGACTTTTTATTATATCATAGTGTCAATTTATTTAGCGTTTTGTCTTTTTTTCGTCATTATGGTTTTTTTTTTTTCGATTCATTGTGTCTTTTTTCTTCGCATGTGATATATTTCTCGGTATTATATTTTGTGATTCACTGTGTCTTTTATATCATTCTCACCATTCTCCTTTATTTTACCCTTTATAGGATAACTTTAACACATCTATGTACAATTGTTTTTAAAGTTTCCTTTATACAATAACAAACTTCACAACATGGAAGTTTTTGAATTTAATTAAATTTCAAATTAATTTCGATAATTTATACGATTTCTTTTATTAGGACAAATAAACCTTTGAGATTTGAAATCTCCTATCTTAACATCACATATTATACAATTTCTATTATACATATTATTTATATGTACAATTTTTACAAATTATTGTACTTTTTTTTATCTTTTTTTATTATACAACTCCGTAATAAAAGGGTCATAATCTAGCTATAAAAATAGAAATTTGGGTACAATAGAACGAGGTCTAATATAGGCTCAAACTCATTTAAGTTTGGTAAGATGTGAGTTTGGATACATGTTTGTTATTAATTGAGGTCTAATATAGGCTCAAACTCTTTTTTTTTTTTTTGAACGGCAGCCTCAAACTCATTTAAATTCTGTTAGATGTGAGTTTTTAACGAGCTGATCTTGAGTAGTTAATTTATGGTCAAATTTGTTTATACTTGCTATCATATTTTATTTGTGAATTTGTAAAAACAAAGGTCAAATCTCGGCTACACGAGCGATTATAATCCAGAGGGAAGTTATGTATATTGTAAAATGCGCTTACAAATAGAATGGAACACTAGTTTGTACTAGTAGCCTAGTCGGTACAAGAACTACACTAAACATTATTATTAGGTTAAAAATAAGAATTATATACGAGATATCTCAACAATATTACTAATCTCGTCTCAAAAACCTTTTTGTATAAATGACACTATGTACCAATACAATAGTGACATATGACATGTCTTGTATTGTGTTGACTAAGACTAATCTCGTCTCAAAAAGATTTACAGAAATCCATAATTTCATATTTTATAAAATTTGTAGATCATAACATATTATAATTACATAACTAGTGGAAAACAAGTTCATCTTCAAATAGGATACCATCACACAGTTTGTACATACGGTTTACCCATTTTGTCATTTTTATACATATTTATTAAAAATTACACTATTGGTACCAACTTTTATAAACGGTGGTACTGATAATGTAAATTTCAAAAAATATGTACGAAAATGGCAAAATAGATAAACCACATGTACTAATCTTGTAATTAATGTTATTATTTATACTAGTAGCAAACCCGCGCGATGTTGTGGCGACGACAATTTACAATGTGGTACTCATTTTCGGTGGTTTATCAAATATCTTGTGATATATGAACGAGGATTCTTCTTTTCTCACACCCTGCCCAAAGTAACATGTGAACATGCTATGGATGAGGATTTATGGAATGAGTTGAATGCCCAATACGGATAAAAGCACAAGTAACAATAACAACAAAGTAACTTAAGTGACAGGAAGCAAAGAACATAAAAAAAAAATACATAAAGATTTCCGTAGACAGTTGAGTAATAGAAGTACTACACATAGCTAGGGCTGTTCAAATTGCTCGCCGCTCGTGGATCGCCGTCGCTCGTTCGGAAAATGCTCGAAAAATGCTCGCTTGATCTTCCGCTCGGTTGTATATGAGCCGATCGGCTCGGTTCGGTTTGTAAATGAGCCAAGCACGAGCAAAGGTATGCTCGGCTCGGTTCGGCTCGAATAAATTTTTGTTTATTTAATAATAAATATACACACAATTTACATATAAATTTATGGCTTTATATATAAGATTCTATTGGATTTGACTCAATATATGCAAACAAAATATAACCACACCACTTAACTCAATAAAAAAAATTAACACTAGATTTAATAGTAAAACAATAAGTCATGAGGTAACAGTCTTGACTTCTTTATGTTATTAGTCGTCCATCGCTAATTGTCGCTTGATATCACACCTACGTCACAATGCAATAACTGTTCTCTGGCGTATGCTTATCACCTCACCGGCCGCAATCTAAGCCTCATCCTTGGACATTGAGATCTCAATATTAGTGTTATCATTGGACATTTCGTGTAACATCGCAAAATTTTTCTCCAAATCGTAATACGTATATTATATCATTCATAATGTGCATCTAAGCCTTTATTTTACTACCACACAACTTATAAAAATACATATATATATATATATATATAGGTTAATAATAATAATAATAATAATAAGTAATAACAATAATATGAATAAAAAAAATGAGATAAACTAGTAGTTGTTAACCCAAGCGGCCCACCCAGACACCATTCCCTTAATTGTTATCGGACCCCAAGAAGCCATTTCCCCCTTACCTGATTTGGAAACAACCCAACAGAAGAGAAATCTCGGCCCACCCTTGAATCTGGCCCAAATTCACTTCCATTCCCCTTTCTTGCTGCGCGATGTGTACAGTGCTCGGCAGTTTTGACCATAAGTCCTCATCTTTGACCCCTTTAATTGATAAGATTTTGTGATAATGGGAACTAATTAACCCCTGATTAACCGCGCCCATTTAATTGATATAACTATGTGATAATGGAAACCAATTATAGCCATGAAACTTTCGCTCATCTTGACCTCCAAGGGTCAAAGATTGAACCCTTCCAATTATACGTTCTTATTATAAATTAAGCACTCCCTTCTGTTCTAATAGTGCCGAAGAACACATACACATTCTCAAATCTTTTTGTTGTTCGCTGAAATTCGCTTAATTCAAGTCGTTTGACTTTTATGTTGACCCTTCTAATCGAGCTCTAAACCTTTTGTAAGTTTCAATTATTTGCAAGTTATTATTCTCTGTTATGAGCCGAGTAATAACCCTATAATTTATGGGGTTATTGATTGTTAATTGATTTGAATTAGAAGCTAGGGTTCATATGCTTTTAATTGGGGAAGAACACAATTTTACTTATGTTATTTATATTATACGAACTGAAACCAAACACAACCACTGGTCTGGACCAGGTGGTTGTGTCTGGTGCCTTAAAACAGCCCATGCAGGTTCGAGCCCCTGCAACAACATTTTTTTTGTTTTGTTTTGTTAAATAATCAACTTTAAATATAATTACTAGTATTTTATAAATTCATTTTTAAATACTAAAACACTTTTAAAAATTCTACAAAAATTATCTTATATTAATCTGATGTAAAAGTTTAACTTACAATTTTTAGTTTTCAAAAATTTATTTATTTAATATATTTAATAATTAAATCAATTTTATTCTATTATATTTATAAAATTCCATTAAAATATCAAAACGATCTTATTAATTTCCACAAAAATTATCCTGAGTTTTTATAACATTAAGTTTTTCTGAAATGATTTTTATTTTAGAAAAATCATTTATTTAATATTTTTAATCAATTTTTGTTAGTTTTAATCATAATTAAATCATAATAAATCCAATTTTTAGTATTTTTGCACCAAAATTTTATACAAATTATTTCTGAATATTTAGAACAGAAATATGAATTTTAAACTAATAATTCTTTAATTTTAGTATTTTTAAATATTTAAGTTAAATTTTGACAAATTGTTATAAATAGAATTAATATTCTATTTTAAAGAAAATAATTTTATAAAAATTATTTCTATACTTTAAACACATTCTTGTGTCCATCTTAAAATTAAATTTCATAAAAAGAATTTTTGTTTATTTATTTACAAAAATTCTCTCAATTATCAAACGATTTTAATATTAATCCAACGAGCATTTATCCCCAAATTCGAAGCCCTAGAACATATACATTTGTAGACTAGATAGACTTATTTATTACCTTATTATAGGGTGATATTTGGCATTGTTTGGGCAACACATTATTCAATCTTTTCAAGAAGTATAACATTTTGCTAAGGTGAGTTTACATAGCCCCTTTTTCTGTTTTACATTTTTGGGGTGAAACATGTTTAAACATTTTATACACGATCATTTACTCATTCTTACATTGTTGAAACTTATGATTCAATTACACTATCATTTACTCATTCTATCATTTGACTGTAACAAAAAGACACAGTACAATCATTAACAATGATCAAGCCGCCTGTTTAGATTATAGCGCTATAGGTCTGACAAACTCATCCCCTGCATAAATTCAGGGATGATCGATAACAGTAACAACATTTAACTAACTTGTGAGATAGTCAATAGTCGACACAAGGTTTGGTTGTACAAAGACGCATTGTTACATGTCGGTATCATACTTTATCATTATACAACTGTGAATGTTGTACAAACTATTGTTGTCAAGTATTTACAAAAACCTATGTATTCTCACCAACTTTTGTTGACCCAAAATATTTTCAACTTAACATGTTTCAGGTTCTACTTGCTTGAAGATTTGAGTCATTGCTTGAAGATGTGTGCATAGTTTTATTCAATTTGATGTACGAATTCTTGTAGAACAATTGTATGTAATTTATTTAAATCATTTAATGAAATTTATTACTCACCATGAGCTACTGAACAATCATCACTACGTGACATCCCGATGTTTCCGCCATCGGTTGGGGTGTTACAGATTGGTATCAGAGCCATGGTTATAGGGAATTAGGTTATTAGAAATAATCTAGTCTATAACCACAGGATTTAATCAGTACTTGCTTCCTTTACTTGCTATTCTCTATCTCCCTCCTACTTCTTATCTCTACTTTCATCTCTACGAGAAGGTTGCTCTCCATCACTGGATCTATTCTTAGATTAATAGGACAAAATCCTCAGGTTTAACCTGAACCACCTTGAGATCTCGTCGAAGTTCTAGATTTTAATAACGAACACGTGCAATCTGGAAGGGTGAACGCCTGTATTCTGAGTTTCTGTCTAGGACTGGCATTGCGCATATATCCCAATCAGACGAGGGACCCGGATGCCTACCTGGGAATTCTCGGGATGAGTGTTCACTTATAGGCTAAAGCATGTCTTCATATGTTATTAGAATTTAGAATCTTTGATAAGTCAACGTTTTCGTTTATTCGTTTTAATTGATGAATAAATGATTACATTCCTTATATAACCTCATTCATTTCATTGTGTCTCTTACAGATCATGCCTCCACGTCGCAGCGCTCGTCTTAACAGTGGTGACAATCATGATGAAGGGAGTAGCAATCACAACCATAACCATGACACTAACCACAACAACAACAACAATGGTGTCGATGCCCAACTGGCTGCAATCATTTCTCAACAAATGGCGCAGCAAATCGCAACTCTGGTTCCCAACTTACTAGCTCAAGTCATCCAGTTGAACGGCAACGGGAACGGTAACGGCAACGGGAATGGAAATGGAAACCACAACGGGAATGGGAATGGTCTTCCAGCCTGCACTCTCAAACACTTTAATACCTGCAATCCCCCTAAGTTCAGTGGAGATGAAGGAGCTACGGGTCTTCTGCAATGGTTCGAGGGTATTGAGAATACCTTCATTAACAGTGAGTGTCCCGATAACTTTAAGGTCCGATATGCTATGAGTGTTCTTCACAAACGAGCACTCACTTGGTGGAATGAGGAAAAGCGTACCTGAGGAGCTGAAGTTGCACTTACTATGACCTGGGATCAAGTCAAGGAGATAATGAAAGATGAATTTTGCCCACGTAACGAGGTCAAGAAATTAGAGGACGAGTTCCACACCCTTGCTCAAGATAGTGGGGAAAACCTTGCTTATAATACCCGCTTCCATGAGCTTAGTCTGTTATTGCCTCATAAAGTCACTCCGCTACCTGTAGCCATCGAGAAGTATATTGGTGGTTTGCCCATGCAGATTCAGGACACGGTATGGGGAAGGAACCCTGCTACCCTTGAAGAGGCCAAGCGTTTAGCAGCTACCTTAACTGATAATCACGTAAAGAACGGTACCTTAGTTCGAAAAGGCAATAAAGCAAGTATTGTAGCCGCGGTAACTACTGGGAACCAGAAGCGTAAGACCAGGGATCCTGATGCAAACCTCACTCCACAAGCTTCTAACAAGAAACCTTATACAGGAAACCATCCATTGTGTAACACATGCAACTGACATCATCCCACTGCTTCAGCGTGTCGCTTGTGCACCAATTGTGGTAGGTATGGCCATCTAGTTAATACATGTCGTGAGACCCCAAATCCTAATGCCAACCAACCCATCAACCCAGCTCAGGCTACTAATCCTAATCGATACAACTATGGTCAATGCTATGAATGTGGAGACCCAAATCACTTCCGTAACCGATGCCCTAAACTGAATAGAGATCAAGGCCCTCCAGCTACCTAACAGCAAGTCTCACCATTTGACTATTGGTTGCTTTTATTCTATGTATTGACTCTATTTGAGTAATAAATTCTAGTATTGAAATTTTTCTTTTTAAAGAGTTGTTTGCATGGTATAATTATCTAAAATCATATTGTGCCTATTATACTTGCTTGCATAAACATGTTATCAATTTGCAATCTATGTGCCATCATACCTTTTCAACAGTCGGGAGAGGCCCTGCAACCTGCTCCACGACTGGTGAAGGCTATCAAACCTACTCAACGATTGGTAGAGGTCATCATGTCTTTCCAATAGTCGGGAGAGGCCCTACCACCTGCTCAACGACTAGTGGGGACTATCGAACCTGCTCAACAATCGGTAGAGTCATAAAAGGACGCAAGACCCTAATGTAAGGTAAATTGGTAATTACGGTCCGGAACGTAATCATGAATTTACAGGTACATTAAGGTAGTGGGAAATTTTATCAAGGTCTTCGTTAGTCGACCAATTGTAAACCTGGTATTTTTCTTTTAACTTCGGGACGAAGTTCCTAAAAGTAGGGGAGACTGTAACATCGCAAAATTTTTCTCCAAATCGTAATACGTATATTATATCATTCATAATGTGTCTCTAAGCCTTTATTTTACTACCACACAACTTATAAAAATACATATATATATATATAGGTTAATAATAATAATAATAACAATAATAATAATAAGTAATAACAATAATATGAATAAAAAAAAAAGAGATAAACTAGTAGTTGTTAACCCAAGCGGCCCACCCAGACACCATTCCCTTAATTGTTATCGGACCCCAAGAAGCCCATTTCCCCCTTACCTGATTTGGAAACAGCCCAACATAAGAGAAATCTCGGCCCACCCTTGAATCTGGCCCAAATTCACTTCCATTTCCCTTTCTTGCTGCGCGATGTGTACAGTGCTCGGCAGTTTTGACCATAAGTCCTCATCTTTGACCCCTTTAATTGATAAGATTTTGTGATAATGGGAACTAATTAACCCCTGATTAACCGCGCCCATTTAATTGATATAACTATGTGATAATGGAAACCAATTATAGCCATGAAACTTTCGCTCATCTTGACCTCCACGGGTCAAAGATTGAACCCTTCCAATTATACGTTCTTATTATAAATTAAGCACTCCCTTCTGTTCTAACAGTGCCGAAAAACACATACACATTCTCAAATCTTTCTGTTGTTCGCTGAAATTCGCTTAATTCAAGTCGTTTGACTTTTATGTTGACCCTTCTAATCGAGCTCTAAACCTTTTGTAAGTTTCAATTATTTGCAAGTTATTATTCTCTGTTATGAGCCGAGTAATAACCCTATAATTTATGGGGTTATTGGTTGTTAATTGATTTGAATTAGAAGCTAGGGTTCATATGCTTTTAATTGGGGAAGAACACAATTTTACTTATGTTATTTATATTATACGAACTGAAACCAAACACAACCACTGGTCTGGACCAGGTGGTTGTGTCTGGTGCCTTTAAAACAGCCCACGCAGGTTCGAGCCCCTGCAACAACATTTTTTTTTTTGTTAAATAATCAACTTTAAATATAATTACTAGTATTTTATAAATTCATTTTTAAATACTAAAACACTTTTAAAAATTCTACAAAAATTATCTTATATTAATCTAATGTAAAAGTTAACTTACAATTTTTAGTTTTCAAAAATTTATTTATTTAATATATTTAATAATTAAATCAATTTTATTCTATTATATTTATAAAATTCCATTAAAATATCAAAACGATCTTATTAATTTCCACAAAAATTATCCTGAGTTTTTATAACATTAAGTTTTTCTGAAATGATTTTTATTTCAGAAAAATCATTTATTTAATATTTTTAATCAATTTTTGTTAGTTTTAATCATAATTAAATCCTAATAAATCCAATTTTTAGTATTTTTGCACCAAAATTTTATACAAATTATTTCTGAATATTTAGAACAGAAATATGAATTTTAAACTAATAATTCTTTAATTTTAGTATTTTTAAATATTAAAGTTAAATTTTGACAAATTGTTATAAATAGAATTAATATTCTATTTTAAAGAAAATAATTTTATAAAAATTATTTCTATACTTTAAACACATTCTTGTGTCCATCTTAAAATTAAATTTCATAAAAAGAATTTTTGTTTATTTATTTACAAAAATTCTCTCAATTATCAAACGATTTTAATATTAATCCAACGAGCATTTATCCCCAAATTCGAAGCCCTAGAACATATACATTTGTAGACTAGATAGACTTATTTATTACCTTATTATAGGGTGATATTTGGCATTGTTTGGGCAACACATTATTCAATCTTTTCAAGAAGTATAACATTTTGCTAAGGTGAGTTTACATAGCCCCTTTTTCTGTTTTACATTTTTGGGGTGAAACATGTTTAAACATTTTATACACGATCATTTACTCATTCTTACATTGTTGAAACTTATGATTCAATTACACTATCATTTACTCATTCTATCATTTGACTGTAACAAAAAGACACAGTACAATCATTAACAATGATCAAGCCGCCTGTTTAGATTATAGCGCTATAGGTCTGACAAACCCATCCCCCGCATAAATTCAGGGATGATCGATAACAGTAACAACATTTAACTAACTTGTGAGTTAGTCAATAGTCGACACAAGGTTTGGTTGTACAAAGACGCATTGTTACATGTCGGTATCATACTCTATCATCATACAACTGTGAATGTTGTACAAACTATTGTTGTCAAGTATTTACAAAAACCTATGTATTCTCACCAACTTTTGTTGACCCAAAATATTTTCAACTTAACATGTTTCAGGTTCTACTTGCTTGAAGATTTGAGTCATTGCTTGAAGATGTGTGCATAGTTTTATTCAATTTGATGTACGAATTCTTGTAGAACAATTGTATGTAATTTATTTAAATCATTTAATGAAATTTATTACTCACCATGAGCTACTGAACAATCATCACTACGTGACATCCCGATGTTTCCGCCATCGGTTGGGGTGTTACATTTCGACCTTAGTTGCCATCCAACAATGAAAACATCGAAGAAAATATCCCAATTTTATGATCGTCCATATTATTCTCCGCTCGATTCTCGCTCGCCGCTCGCTCGGAAAATTTACGCTCGAAGAATGCTCATTCGGTTTTCGGCTCGATTGTAAACGAGCCGCTCCGCTCGGTTCGGTTTGTAAACCAGCCAAGCACGAGCAAAGCTCCGCTCGGATCGGCTCGGCTCGTGAACAGCCCTACACATAGCCATAGGGCTGGCACTAGCATGTGCAGGAAGTGTTGCCACACACAACCTATAATCCAGGGGACCCAAAAGTGTTTAAACTTATATATTAAAGAAGAAATATTGGATTTAAATAATCTAACTATAAGCTATTGAGTGCCACCAATCCCAACTTTAAAAATTACTGCTGGCGGTCCCAACTTTAAATCTATTTTTCTTTAGCGGTTCCATACTAGCTAAAAGTTAGTTCAATTACTTTTTTGTTAATGTGGACTGCCATATAGACAGTCCACATTAGCAAAACTTTGCCACATAAATAACCCACGTTTGCAAATATTTGCCACAAAAGCAGTCGACGTTATCAAAACTTTGAATTTTTGCCACATAAGCAGTCCACTTCAGCAAAAAAAAAAAAAAAAAAAAAAAAAAAAAAAAAAAAAACCCTATCTAGATTAACTTTTAGTATGGGACCGATGAGGGAAAATAAGTTAAAAGGCGAGACCGTCAACATTGATTTTTGAATTTGAGAGTGATGGCGGTCAATAAGTGACAGTTAGGAGTATTAAAATTCAACATTCGATTAAAGAATAACTACCAAAATGATTCTCTAGCTCAAGGATAAACATGAGATTCTTTGTTCGATTCCCAATATGTAACATCGCAAAATTTTCCCCAAAATTTTAATACATAAAAAGCCCTTATATATATATATATTTTTTTTATTACACTTTTATCATTAATATTATACAAATGTGCCTAAGTCTTTATTTATCCTAACCCACAACTTATATACATACATAAATGTATATAAATAATAATAATAATATGATTCTAAATTCTTTTTTTTTTCACATACAAGATTTTTTTTTTTTTAAATAAAGCCTTGAGTCAAATAGTCAAAGTCCTAGTCAAAGTCTTAGTCAAACAGTCAAAGTCTTAGTCAATTAGTCAATTCATGATAAAACCTTACTTTATGGTGTTGACCAATTTTAATGGCTAATTGACTCCAAAACTAGTATAAAAACCCACCTATGACCCATTATACTTTGCACCTCTAAATCGATTGTTTCAATCCGATTAAACTTTCCCTCATACCTTTCTTCTATAGTCTATTACTTCTACAATTGAAGCTTTGATTATAAGCTCTTGTAATTGGCGAATTGGAAGCTTGATATTCTTTCTTTTTCGTTTTCTTCAATTTGGACTAGCTACGTTGTTGAGTCTTTGGGATTCGCCTCGCATACATTCACAACACATTATTCTATTTTTTTACGAGACATAACATTTTGCTAAGGTGAGTTTTACATAGCCCCTTTTCTATTTATCACCTTTTTTGGGGTGAAACATGTTAGAACATCATTTATGCAATTCAATCATCAATGTGTCTATGTGTTTTTCTATGTTGCATTATGTCTTGAACATGACTAGGGTAAGCACAATTCTAGCATAAACATTTATCAGCCAACGGTATACATTGATAGATCTATTGGACTGACAATCCCACCCGGATACGTGCCTCCTACAAAGGTTGCGTGGGTGTTTGTTACTGCAATATAAACGAGTGAACCATGAGCGTATGGGATGTACCACAATACAACAGTCACAATGGTTGATTATGCACTCGATTTACTTCTAGTATGTTTTCACATATGGACTAGATTGCCATGACACATGAATTGCACAACAATTTTATTCGATTATCAAAACCTATGTAATTCTCACCAACTTTTGTTGACCCAAAATATTTTCAACTTAACATGTTTCAGGTTCTACTTGCTTGAGGATTTGAATTAATGCTTGAAGATGTGTGCATAGTTTTATTCAATTTGATGTATGAATTCTTGTAGAACAATTGTATGTAATTTATCTAAATCATATAATGAGAATTATTATTTACCATGAGCTACTGAACAATCATCAATACGTGACATCCCGATGTTTCCGCCATCGGTTGGGGTGTTACAGATTGGTATCAGAGCCATGGTTATAGGGAATTAGGTTATTAGAAAAATAATCTAGTCTATAACCATAGGATTTAACCAGTACTTGCTTCTTTTACTTGCTATTCTCTATCTCCCTCATACTTCTTATCCCTACTTTCATCCTTACAAGAAGGTTGCTCTCCATCACTGGATCTACTCTCAGACTAATAGGACAAAATCCTCAGGTTTAACCTGAACCACCTTGAGATCTCGTCGAAGTTCTAGATTTTAATAACGAACACGTGCAATCTGGAAGGGTGAACGCCTGTATTCTGAGTCTTCTGTCTAGGCTGGCATTGCGCATATATCCTAATCAGACGAGGGACCCGGATGCCTACCTGGGAATTCTTGGGATGAGTGTTCACTTATAGGCTAAAGCATGTCTTCATTATGTTATTGGAATCTGAAATCTTTGATACGTCAACGTTTTCGTTTATTCGTTTTAATTAATGAATAAATGATTACATTCCTTATATCACCTCATTCATTTCTTTCATGCCACATTGAACCTTCATTGTGTCCCTTACAGATCATCTCTCCACGTCGCAGCACTCGCAATAACAGTGGTGAAAACCAAGAGGAAAGTAACAACAACCACAACACCAACCACAACAACAACAAAAACAACAAAGGTGTTGATGCCCAACTGGCTGCGATTATTTCCCAACAAATGGCGCAACAAATCACAACTCTGGTTTCTAACTTGTTGGCTCAAGTCATCCCAATGAATGGGAACGGCAATGGAAATGGAAATGGCGATGGAAATCACATAAAGAACGGGACCTTAGTTCGGAAAGGCGAGAAAACAAGTATTGTGGCTGCGGTAACTACCGAGAACCAGAAGCGCAAGACCAGGGATCCTAATGTAAACCTCACTACACAAGCTTCTAACAAGAAACCCTATACAAGAAACTTTCCATTGTGTAACACATGCAAACGACATCACCCCACTGTTTCAGTGTGTCGCCTGTGCACCAATTGTGGTAGGTATGGCCATCTGGTCAACACATGTCGTGAGTCCCCAAACCCTAACACCAACCAACCAACCAACCCTGCTCAGGTTGCTAATCTTAATCGTCCTGGTAAATACAACTATGGTCAATGCTATGAATGTGAAAACCCAAATCATTTCCGTAACCGATGCCCTAAACTAAATCGAGATCAAGACCCTCCAGCTACTTAACAGCAAACCCCACCATTTGAATGATGTCTACTTTTTAATTCTATGTATTGACACTTTTTGATTCAAGTAATAAATTCAAGTATTATCATAACATCTGAGTGCATGCTTGTTTGAATGTGAACTAATTGCTATATCTATAATCATACTTGCTTACTTGTACAACAATTAGTTGACTACCAAACAACCTACTCAACGATTGGTAGAGGTCATCATGTCTTTCCAACAGTCGGGAGAGGCCCTACAACCTGCTCAACGACTAGTGGAGACTATCGAACATGCTCAACAATCGGTAGAGTCATAAAAGGACGCAAAACCCTAATGTAAGGTAAATTGATAATTACGGTCCGGAACGTAATCATGAATTTACAGGTACGTTAAGGTAGTGAGAAATTTTATCAAGGTTTTCGGTAGTCGACCAATTGTATACCTGGTGTTTTTCTTTTAACTTCGGGACGAAGTTCCTAAAAGTAGGGGAGACTGTAACATCGCAAAATTTTCCCCAAAATTTTAATACATAAAAAGCCCTTATATATATATATATATATATATTTTTTATTACACCTTTATCATTAATATTATACAAATGTGCCTAAGTCTTTATTTATCCTAACCCACAACTTATATACATACATAAATGTATATAAATAATAATAATAATATGATTCTAAATTCTTTTTTTTTCACATACAAGATTTTTTTTTTTAAATAAAGCCTTGAGTCAAATAGTCAAAGTCCTAGTCAAAGTCTTAGTCAAACAGTCAAAGTCTTAGTCAAATAGTCAATTCATGATAAAACCTTACTTTATGGTGTTGACCAATTTTAATGGCTAATTGACTCCAAAACTAGTATAAAAACCCACCTATGACCCATTATACTTTGCACCTCTAAATCGATTGTTTCAATCCGATTAAACTTTCCCTCATACCTTTCTTCTATAGTCTATTACTTCTACAATTGAAGCTTTGATTATAAGCTCTTGTAATTGGCGAATTGGAAGCTTGATATTCTTTCTTTTTCGTTTTCTTCAATTTGGACTAGCTACGTTGTTGAGTCTTTGGGATTCGCCTCGCATACATTCACAACACATTATTCTATTTTTTTTACGAGACATAACATTTTGCTAAGGTGAGTTTTACATAGCCCCTTTTCTATTTATCACCTTTTTTGGGGTGAAACATGTTAGAACATCATTTATGCAATTCAATCATCAATGTGTCTATGTGTTTTTCTATGTTGCATTATGTCTTGAACATGACTAGGGTAAGCACAATTCTAGCATAAACATTTATCAGCCAACGGTATACATTGATAGATCTATTGGACTGACAATCCCACCCGGATACGTGCCTCCTACAAAGGTTGCGTGGGTGTTTGTTACTGCAATATAAACGAGTGAACCATGAGCGTATGGGATGTACCACAATACAACAGTCACAATGGTTGATTATGCACTCGATTTACTTCTAGTATGTTTTCACATATGGACTAGATTGCCATGACACATGAATTGCACAACAATTTTATTCGATTATCAAAACCTATGTAATTCTCACCAACTTTTGTTGACCCAAAATATTTTCAACTTAACATGTTTCAGGTTCTACTTGCTTGAGGATTTGAATTAATGCTTGAAGATGTGTGCATAGTTTTATTCAATTTGATGTATGAATTCTTGTAGAACAATTGTATGTAATTTATCTAAATCATATAATGAGAATTATTATTTACCATGAGCTACTGAACAATCATCAATACGTGACATCCCGATGTTTCCGCCGTCGGTTGGGGTGTTACACAATACACCGTTGTTTATTATTATTATTATTATTATTATTATTACTATTATTATTATTATTATTATTATTATTATTATTATTATGAGAGTTAAATGCCAATTTCGTCCCTGAGGTTTGGGCCAGTTTGCCACTCCAATACAAAAGTTTTTTTTTTTGCAATTCCTTCCCTGAGGTTTGGATTTTTTTGCCAAATTCGTCCTTTTCACTAACTTAGTTAAAAAAGCTCGTTAATTTCAGGGGTAGTGTTGTCTTTTTACCTCAGGGACGAATTTGACATTTAAAATTCAACCTTACCTTAGGGACGAATTTGGCATTTAACTCTTAATTTAAAATAATTATTAATTAAATAATTTATTATGAATTTATAATGGTTAAAATAAGTTAAATTGATAAAAAAAATAATTAATAAAACTTTTTCCAAAATTAAAATTTAGTTTTATAAAGTTTATTAGTTTATAAGTCTAAAACAATTTTTGTAGAATTTTTATAAACCGTTTGGTGATATTTCTAGAACATTTTTTTTTTTAAATTAAGAGTTAAATGCCAAATTCGTCCCTGAGTTAAGGTTGAATTTTAAATGCCAAATTCGTCCCTGGGGTAAAAAGACAACACTACCCCTGACATTAACGAGCTTTTTTAACTGGGTTAGTGAAAAGGACGAATTTGGCAAAAAAAATCCAAACCTCAGGGAAGGAATTGCAAAAAAAAAAAAAAAAAAAAAAAACTTTTGTACTGGAGTGGCAAACTGGCCCAAACCTTAGGACGAAATTGACATTTAACTCTTATTATTATTATTATTATTATTATTATTATTATTATTATTATTATTATTATTATTATTATTATTATTATTATTATTATTGGGTTTTTTCCCCTCTTTTGTTTGGGCCCAACTAGTTTAATTTGCTCTTGCCTCCATATTTCAACTGGACTTTGGAAAGCCAGCTCACCATCTAATGCACAAACGAAAAAAGAAGGTAAAAAAACTTTTAACTCTTTTATTAACGTGATTTCGGTTCCATTTTGGTTCATGTACACACTTTTTAAAATCATATGAACTACATATCATGTAACTTTTATTAACCTTTAGATTTTTTAAACAAGAAAACTGAATTTTACTTAAAACATAATTGTACTTGTGTTCATGGCCGAAATCATTTTTTTCCTAAACCGGTATTCGTTTTTTTGGTTCCAAACGGCTTTTAGCAGTTCCGGTCCGGTTCGTTTGGACGATTTTAACGATGGATTGGGTGTGCAGACGTTGATGGAGGTGCGTGAGGTTGCGGGTTAGATGAGCTACCACTGCCACAGTTACCGCCACAGTCAGCTGATGATGAGTAGTTTATCTTTATTTGTATTAGATTTCAGTTTATTTTATATTTTGTATCATCGAACTGATTATTATATGTTAATGCAGTCGATCTTGTGTTTGTTTTTATTTGTTAACGAATGCTTATATCTATTTGTTTGTTTATATGACGTTTGTTTCGAATGATTAATATGTTAACACTTAATGTAATAAATGGAGTAATAAACAACAAGATCGTTCATTTAAAACCTTATTTTATAATTAGACGTTTAAATAAATGAAATGTTAGAAGTTATTATATCTATTTATTATTATTAATATTACGTTATTATTATTATTATTATTTATAAACTTAAAAAATATCTTAAAAAAACAAATACAAAAAAAAACCCACCAAAAAAAATCCTACAAAAAAAACAACCAAAACCCGACCCAAAACACCCCAAAAAACCCAACCCAACAGCCTATAACACCAATCCCAAGGCCTCATCTGCTGCTATCAGCTTTTGGGCTTCAAAGCACTGAGCTTTGCCCAAAGCTCAGCGCTTAGGGGGAAAGCTCAGCACTTAGGGGGCGGCAGGGGAGTTAAGATAGACACGTGAGGGGTGCCAATAGATGGGGCCTATTATTATTATCAGAGAGAAAGAGAGAGTGGAGTGGGGTGGGGTGGGGGTGGAGGGTAAGGTTGATTTCTTAGAAAAATAAAAAAAATTTATTACAATTTTAAATTGCAGGTAAAAAGACAAAAATACCCCTGACTTAACGACATTTTTTAACTGAATTAGTAAAAAGGACGAAAATAGCAAAAAAAAATCCAAACCTCAGGGTTGAATTGAAAAAAATAATAATAATAAAATTTGTATTAAAGTGGCAAACTGGACCAAACCTCATGGACGAATTTGATTATCTCTATGTTAGCAGGCTGTCAACGTAATACGGTAACGGATACCCTAAGTCCTCCACAGCCCTTAAAAAACAATCTTTTACAATAATTTTAGTAAATGAGGGTTATATAGAAAAACACTTTATGACAACTTTTTTTTTTCATTTTTACAGGGTAGCATTTTATGTTTAATTTCATCACTTAAAAAAAAAAAAACGTCAAATAGATTTTTTTACATAAATGTGAGAGTTAAATGCCAATTTCGTCCCTGAGGTTTGGGCCAGTTTGCCACTCTAGTACAAAAGTTTTTTTTTTTTTTTTTTTGCAATTCCTTCCCTGAGATTTGGATTTTTTTTGCCAAATTCGTCCTTTTCACTAACCCAGTTAAAAAATCTCGTTAATGTCAGGGGTATGGTTGTCTTTTTACCTTAGGGACGAATTTGACATTTAAAATTCAAGGATTTTTTTTTGCCAAATTCCTTCTCTCTCTCTCTCTCTCTCTCTCTCTCTCTCTCTCTCTCTCTCTCTCTCCCTCTCCCTCTCCCTCTCCCTCTCCCTCTCTCTCTCTCTGAAATTTGTTGAATATTTTTTTAGAATTTGGCAAAAAAAAATTTTGATTATACAACAAATAGGGTAAAAGGTAATCACAGAAAGCTTATGAATATAGCAAAATAACCAAGACATCCATCACAAAGTTTATGCAACAAATAGTTATAGCCAACTATATATTTGAGTGGAAGAAGTTTCACGGGTTCCTAGAAAGAAAATGATCCAACAAAGGTGCTAGCACCTAGGAGCTCATAAAATTGTATGCCACAGATAACTTCTAGCGTGTAGAGGTCGGGGCATCAATACACAATACACAGTTGTATTAAGTCTAAGTCCGGCCATTCTGAAAATTACTACTTTTGATCACTGATTCGTTGCACTTAAACCTTATAAATCCGCGCCCATCTTAGTCCGATCAGAACTCCATCACCAATTCTATCATTTGTTCAATTGTTCTACCTGAAACTATTTAGAGTGGGCTAACTGTTGGAAATTTTAATAATTAAGTATTATATTAAATGTAATATAATGACATTTAATTATAAAGCTAGGTGAATGAGAGATCTAAGCTTTATGTGTGTGGTGGAACTTTAAAGTTGGAGGAATTTGTGCTTGTCCCACATTGGTGGAAATATAAATCATGTGTTGGTTTATATCTAGAATTCTGTAGAGAAATGTATTCCTATACAATAGGACACACCCAGTGGCAGCCAGGAGGGTGCGGAGCACCCGACGCGCCCGCGCACGCGCACGGGCACGGGCACGGGCACGGGACCGGGGGCGGTGGGAGAAATTTCCTAACTTTTCAGACCTGCGAGCTCTTGTTTCAGGTAACGTTTCAGGTGCTTGGCTAACTCCGGCAGTGCAATCTGCTTAGGCTGTTGTACCCTGGGAAACAGACGGGTTCACGTGGTTGGCCCGAAATCTGTTTTAAGGGAAGCGTGTTTTACACGTGCCTCAGTCACATCGAGTTTCCTTTGCCTTCCTTCGTATTTTCCTTTCAGTTTGTAATTTTTCTTTCTGTTTGTATTCTGTTAATTTCATATTTGTATTGTAATCCGATATTATTTAATAAACCTGCATTTATTTTATTTCTTGTGAACGGTGTTCCTACACTAACCAATACATGTTGTAAACCAAAAGTATAAACACAGAGGTGAAAATATAAATTGCAAAAAACGTTGGGAAGGTTTTGGTGATGTAGGCAAGTAGCCATAAGAAATTAAGGAAGTATCGATTTATCTCTATAAAATTTCTCATTTACAGTAAGTACACTGTCTTAATCTAGACTGATCTGAAACATCCAGTTATTTTTCTTTAACATATTCAGTAATCTCCTCAAATAGCATGATATACTTAACAAAAAATGTAATTCAATATATACCATAATGTATACTCTTTACAGCCAGCCAGCTGATTCATAAACATACACTATAAAAACATACTACTGTATCCCCTTAAAAAAAAATTCAAGAATTTTTTTGCCAACTTCTAAAAAAATATTCAACAAATTTTTGAGAGAGAGAGAGAGAGAGAGAGAGAGAGAGAAGGAATTTGGCAAAAAAAAATCCTTGAATTTTAAATGCCAAATTCGTCCCTGAGGTAAAAAGACAACCATATCCCTGACATTAACGAGATTTTTTAACTGAGTTAGTAAAAAAGACGAATTTGGTAAAAAAAATCCAAACCTTAGGGAAGGAATTGCAAAAAAAAAAGACTTTTGTACTGGAGTGGCAAACTGGCCCAAACATCAGAGACGAAATTAGCATTTAACTCTAAATGTAACAAACATGTTGCTTACATGGTTTCCTATTTACACTCAGGGCCGGTCCATCAGTAGAAAAGAGTGAAGCATGGGCTTGGGGCCCTAAAAAAGGGCTCAGTTAAAAGAATTTATATATGTGTTGTCAGAAGTTGGGCTTGGGATGTGTAACAAGATAGAGAGACAAGATTGGCCATTGGACTATTGGAGTCGGGGAGAAAATTGATTCAGTAATCTCTCAAATTAATAGATAACACTAGAGTGTGTCTACATGATACGGCGGTGAACATAGACATTTCTAAAGGTGTGCGTGGTTCATTTATTAGTCTTAATCGAAACCAAAGTCATTGATTAATCTATCTTTTTAACTAATCAGTTAACTGGTTTAATTTATTTTGTAAGATTAACAGTTTTTATTTCGGTTCAGTTAATTTTTTTTAATAATCAAAATCAAACTTTAAACCTCGCTTGCAGTGTTCGCATATAGTGTACATATGTGTGGCCCCCAGGGGGCAACAGTAAAATTGCACTAATTTAACGTTATTTTACTAATTTCGTGAAAATATATTAAAAGGACGGACAGTTAATCATGTATTATGTTGTAGCGTCGATTGCCAAAAGACTTGATGCATAATCACTATCAAGCTGGAGGTTTCACGGTAAGCAACCTCTCTATTCCCAAGGGGTAGAGGTAAGGCTGTCTAAATCTTACTCTCCTCAAACCCTACTTTAGCTTTGCTATTTGTGGGACTAACTAGGTATGCTGATGATGAAACTTTAACTAAAAGTTTTGCTTAGAACTACACGAAATGAAGGTATATATACATAAAATTGAGGCATAAAAGCTAAGAATATACGAATTGTTTGGTTTCGATTTTGTTAATTTCTGTCAACTAAGGGTACAAAAAACCCAATAACCAATTTTAAGATAATATTGGTTTTTGGGTTAATCTAGTTTTCAATTGATTTGGTTTGATTTTGTCTGTTTTCAATTAATGCTCACCCTTAAATATGTTTAATCACGTAAAACGTCAAATTTTTAAAAGTAAAGCATAATAGCAATACTATAAAATGACATCATAAAAACATTTTATTTATTAGTAAGGGGATTGTGTAATGTAACAATACTTAAACATGTCTTTAAAATGAAAAATCTACAATCATGATTTATTATTCGTTCCATCTACCTTGGTGCAACCGTGCAAATAGTAAAAGATGAGTGTAAATAATTAAAAAAAAAAAAAAAAAAAAAGCATGAAGCTATAAATGATTACCGTTCTATATTTCATATTTGAGTTTGACTTGGGATAGATTATCCGCTAATGTAGCTTACCTAAAATTAGTACATGGATAAACAAATTCTTGTTTTCTGGAGATTGTTTAACAACTATGAACCCACTTATAATTCAGATATCAGTTTCCAACAAACCATCTATAGTCATAACAAAACTAATTGACTTTCTTCTAATATTCTTTAATTCAATTACATTACATGGATCGTCACTCAATTCATTCTCTATATATATTTACTCATGTGTGCATTCTCACTCACAATCTGATCAAGTTCAAGAGCCTAAACAACTCTTGCACTTATCCAACAATGGCTTCTACTCACTGCATGTACCTTTTCCTTATTGCATTATTTTCCATCACAACCAATGAGATATGTTATGCTTCACGCAATTTGTTGCAAGCTACTCCAACACTACCACAACCACAGATACCCACCATCCCGACACTCCCACAACCACAGATGCCCACCATCCCGACACTCCCACAACCACAGATGCCTACCATCCCGACACTCCCACAACCACAGATGCCCACCATACCATCAATCCCTACATTACCTAATATGCCCAAAATATCCATGCCTCCATTGCCTTCTATGCCTACCATCCCAAACCTTCCAACAACTCTTCCAAACATCCCTTTCTTCGCTCCACCACCATCCAAGAAGTAAACTATGGATGAATCAATGTGTCGTCTCTTGCTATATTATAGGAAACATTATTAGCTTCCATTGATCTAGCCAATATGATTCCACCATCATTACATGATTGTTTGTGTGTTTAATTTATTGTGTGTGTTTTTTTGGTTTGTTTATGTTATCATTTTGAGGTTCGATATACTTTATTTTGTAATATATTGCTACTTTTATGCTAAAAAGTTTCATTATTTTAAACCGCTCAGTATTAAAACCAAGAAATTAAGAGGCAAAAGAGCTCTCTCGTACATTTTCCTTGATTGTTAAACTAGTTTATAACCCGGAAGCGTCCCAGGTTGACAAATCTAATATGGCGTGATAAAATGTGGGTTGAAAAAGCTTAATTAATATGGAACTGTTTTAGTAAACTATAAATTATCTAGCGATCGTTTAGCGAGTAAGGTCAATAATAATAAATTATGTGTATGGGGTTTATCTGATGCATTGAGTAAGGAAAAGGTGACCTGAAGCCATGATTGAGTGACGATATGATAAGAATACAGAAGCAAAATTGATGAGGAATACTCAACAGTTATGAACAAAATTCGACCATCTTGCCACCTACAACTACACTAGATAACTCGCATTCCATACAGCTTAGTTCATCCCAATGTCGACAACGTAGAGAAAGAACAGTTCACTCTTTGAAAGAATCCAATACTCATTGAAAATAAAGTTAAAGCAAGAAAACATACCTCAAGAATTTAAAAAGAGCATTTAAGGTACTCGGCATCGGACTCAAAGTTAGATATGTAAAGCATTGACTCGACTTTCTTAAACAAAAACGCTACATCAAGAACCGGCTTTAGAAACTTCTCAACCGGACCAAGCTTGACAGGGGTGTCATCTTTGTACTATTTTAGCTTCCTTTCTTCTTCTTTAGTCGGAACCATTTTCAACAAACTGTCAAGCAGCTCGGTCCCTAGCCTATCTGCATTGCCTATACGATTACACAATTACAAAACAGTTAATCAAACAAAAACTACAATGAAAAGAAATATATAAAAAAAAAGTAGACTTTCGTAGAATTTAAGCAAAGTTACCTTCTAAAAGTGCATCACAAACTTCCTCAATTGTCGTATTGAGTGCCTTAACTTAAAACTATCATCCATAATAAAACTACAGGCCAGAGCAACCGATAAAGAGTCTTGTATTATTTTTAATATGAATGACACCAATTGCCTTACACTAATGACTTCAAGATTTTTAGATGCAACCATTTAAAAGGTTTAATATATTTAAATAAATGATAGTAGACTTTTCAAGCTGTTTTACAATTTAGATTATTAAGATATACAATCAATGATAGGTCAAGACCAAAAAAAAATTAATATAAACTGAATTCAAATATTACCAATGCAACTTTCTTATTGTCTGGATTGGCTTCCTTAAAAGGTTTCCTAAAGTCATCCCTACTCCATAACAAATTACCCCAATCAAACAACATGTAAACACAATAAAAAAAATTTACTTAAATCATGAGGTAAAATCATCACATACATAAACAAAAAGAATGCAGTTGGTGGCCTTTTAGGTTTACTTGGATCCCTTTCCTTCTTTGACTTCTTAGCAGATGGTTGTTTAGCTTTCACTGATTTCTTACTGCACTAAAATCCAAACAACATAATTAAAATAAATAAATAACGAAAAAAGGATTCTTAAAACTTCAAGGGGCTGTTTGGTAAGCCTCTTAATAAGGCTCTAAACCATTCAGTGCTGAATGATTCAGCATTCAGCGCATTGGTTTTGGCTTCTGAGCGGAATGATTAAGGTTGAACTATTAAGACTTGGGATGTTGCTGAACCATTAAGCATTGAACTAGGCTGAACCTTAATGAGGCTCTCACACCAATGTGGGACAAGAAAGCTAACCATTAAGAGGTCCAACTTAATGATTCAGCACTTAACCATTCAGACCTCTTAACCATTCAGAACTCTTAATAATTCAGCACTTAATCAACCAAAACAGCCCCTAAGTTCCTAATCTAAAAACTAATTACCTCTCTACATGAGCTTTAGCAACAGACTTTTTAGTTGTTTCAATACAAATTGTCTCTGCAACAAAACAAACACATGCGTTATCTTAAACCTAACATGCTTAAAAAATTCAAGTGATTAATTAACTAATTACTTTATATCATTGAAAAAGCAAACCTTGTAAATTGGATTAGGGGTGGGTTGGTAGTTAGATCTGAAGAAGAAACCAAAGCAAGAAAAAGGAAGGAGGAAGCAGATGATACACACACATCAGAACTCACCAAACGGGTCGAAACTGAAGTCACCATCTTCATCATTAATCACATCAAAACCCTAGCCGCCACTTCCAACCACCACAAATCCACCGTCTCTTTCAATAAACACCCTCCACCTCCGTCTCTGTCCATCAGTCGCACCACCACATCAGCCAATGTAAACCATTCTTGACCTTTAGAAACTACCAGGTAAGAAATCCCTAACCATCAACGCCTCTGTCTTTGACGCTAGCCACCTCAATCCCACCGTCATCATTTTCTGTCTTTCCCACGTAGGTGGAGAAGTGGTGGAACAGAGGAGGGGACGGGAGAGAAGGAAGTTTATATATGTGGTAGGATTTTTTTTATACTCAGACAATTTTTCATGTGGCACACTCAAAGGGGAGGATGGCCCCAATGAGTGTCATGTGAAACCACACATTTTCCTATATATATAGTTAAAGATAAGTAAATGAAAAGCAGTGGGCCAGTCACCTTATGGGGGTGGCAGCCCTATAACCTTCCAATGTGGAAGTTATAGGTTGGAGTCTAACTTAGAGCAAATTTATTCTAGGTTGAGCCAGATGTTTTACCACAGTGGATCTTCGGACGTGGGTTTCCTCTGGAATGATGGCGGGCTAGGTCAACAGCACCGTCTGTGTTTGCGGGCATGAGTGACCTTTTGCCATTTGGGTTTTCCCGGGTGACCGAGCTTTCATCAGTCATTCAAAAAAAATGAAAAGCAGTGGTACCGTTCCTTGATCAAGAAGTGTTATCACATATATTAATTAATCACATCCACTAACTATTATGGTTTTATTCGTTTTTCTTTAAGGGGTTGCTAAACGTACTCTCTCTTTATTTTTACTGAACATACCTCTTTCTTTAAATTTCACATTAATACAATTCAAACATTTTTATCTTTTAATGCCAAGTTTTAATATTTTGTTATCAACTTAAAAATAAAAGTTTTTTATGATTTTTTATTAATTTTTTCTCGATATTTTTTAAATAACATTTATTAAAACATTACTTTACAGTTTAAAACTTTTTCTTTTAATTTTTCTAAGTAACGCTTTTTTTCCTGTTTTGAAAAAGTAAAACACTTTTTTTCTAAACATTGATTTAAATTATGTTAGAAAGTTTTTGTAAATAACTGTTTTCAAAAGTTCTTAACAAATCTTTTTTTAATCGTATCTTTTGTTAATAACAATAAGGTAGTTAACATTCGGTTTGATCAACACATCTCATTCTTTCTCTAAGTGACATTAACTTATGCACCTAAATCAAATCAAAAAGTTTGTATATACTAAGTAAAGGAGGTTGAATCCTTGCAGTTTTAATGATTTCATAATGCTTGTATGATTAGTACAAACACGTAGACATTGAAAATAATTTAAAAACAATAATTGATTTAGTTCTATAATAAGGGTTGTTATGAAGTTTTGGTATTAGCTTCACCGCTCCTAACTTTCAAAAGTATTATAAAAATAAGGATTTTTAAAAGGGTGAAATTTGATAAATTTTAAACTGCTTTTAGAAAATGGGGTATGAAAAGTAAGAAGACACACCCCCATAAGCATCTTCCCGCAATGATTAACTGATTTTGGTGATTTTGGTGCACACCATACTTGCAGCAGGTCCCTCGTGGCGTCTTTGGTTGCAATCCTCCCAAACAAGGATCTCCACAGAATCATATAGATCTTTGACGGATTTTTTGTACCCCACCATCTGGCTATCATAGCTAAATTTAAATCTCTAATACCCCCACACTCAAACCATCCAATCTTTCGGTTTGGTAATATTTTTGGATGTGCCCTTTTTGTGTTAGACCTACCAGTCCTCTGATACCCATAGTTAACCTACCAGACCTTGAATCAGAGTCCACATAATCACCAGTGGTGATGTTTTAGACACTTCAACAGTGGGTGGTGATGTTCACCTCACAAGTGTTCTTAGAGAGAGAGAGAGAGAGAGTTCAGAGAGAGAGAGAGAGAGAGAGAGAGTTTACAGAGAGGGAAACTGAGAGTTTAGAGAGAGAGCGAGAGAGAGGGGATTGATATTTTCTAAATTTGTTATATTTCTTTTTATATATTAGTGAAGGAATGAGAAGGAGAAAATAACAGTTATGCCCTCATGTGGGGTTCATGTGACTAGACTTAACGTTAAAAACAAACAAGTTTAGGCCTAAAGGACAAGAGCTGCAAGATTTTGCAACATAAAGGATGATTCTCATCAATTTTGAAGTTAAAGGACGACCACTAAAAAATGTTGTAAACTTAAAAGACGATTTTTGTAATTTTTCCTATTTTCTATGCCATTTTTCAGTTTAGTTGGTTCACCTATGTGTGTGTATACACACACACTAGTAGGACACTTCTAAGGGTGTACATGTTTGGTTCAATTCGATTATTAGTCTCAACCGAAACTAAAGTTATCGGTTAATCGATCTTATTAACCAGTTGGTTAATAGTTCACTTTATTTTGTAAGATTAGCGGTTTTAGTTCGGTTTAATTAATTTTTGTTAATAACCAAAACTAAATTTTGGCTAAATTTTGCTTAGAAGTAAATGAAATGGGATATAAATGCATGAAATGGATGTATAGCTAAGAATATGTGAGTATATGAATTGTACGGTATGGTTTTGGTTAATTTCAGTTAAGTAAGGGTACAAAAAACCCGATAACCGATTTTAAGTTAATTTAGTTGTCAATTCATTTGGTTTGGTTTTGTCTTCTTTTTTTTTTTTTATTGCTCACCCTATATATTGTTAATCACGTAACACATCAATTTTGTAAAATCTAAAAACTAATAATAATACTGTATTCAAATAAAGGAGAATAAAATTCTCGTTTTCCTTATGTAATTTTTATCTGAAAAGGATTAACCTTTGAAATAAATATGGTCGTTTAAATATCGTGGGGTAGTTGGCTTAAATTAAGGAGCAAAAGTATAACTATTATTTAGAGTTGTAACTTATGCATTAGACTATGTGTTGTGGCTCAAGGTGAGCACACACTTTATCCTATCATATTATGCCAACTGGGTGCTGATGTGGCATGTTGATAAAGTTGTAGATCACTCACTTGACCTTGTTGTGGCTCAAGGTGAACAATGGCTTTATCCAGTTTTTTTATACTTTCTAAATTTGTAAAATGCAATATTAATACAAAGACAAAATTACAGTGCACGCCCTTTACGTTTCCAAAAAACTACACTGCATGTCCTTAACGTTTAAAAATTACAGTGCACATCATTTACGTTTATTTTTTGTTTCACACCAAATCCTTTGTCACTAACTTCGTTAAAGTTTGGGGTTAAATCACCCATGTGCATAAACCCAACCCTTCCCCAACCCTATAACAAATACGATTTCAAATATAGAGGCTGCAACAACACTTCATATTTGATAAAAAAAAACACAGACATCAGCAATGAAGCATGGTGGTGGGTTTCATATTTGACAAGTGAACGATATTTATCAAAACGAAGATATATTAGGTGCCATTCGAACCCAATGAAGCAACTTTTATTTTCTTTTTTTTACTGAATATGACTTTGTATCAAATGTAGGTGTGTGTCCAGAAATATTTTCTATAGTGCTGAATCATGGAGTTTACTTCACTTCATTTCTAGGTCGTGAGTATGTTCATGGTCAACAAGGCTTTGTGGATTTGTTGTCGATTGAAAGGTTTAGTGTTTATGAGTTGAACCTGATTATGAAGGAACTGGGTTACCCTGATGAATTTCCCACTCATTTCCACTTTAGAAAACCAGGATCAAAGGACTTAGATTGTGGAATTATTTCCTTATATGATGATCATGATGTGTCTAAACTTACTGAATATGTTATAGCTAGCATTAAGAATATTGATGTGTTTGTGGAGCATGGAAACAGCAACATCCATCAGTATGATACCACACAGCCAGCTAAGTATGGTGATTGCAGAAATATGTAATGGAGATAGTGATGAAGATGGAGGTAGTGATGAAGACAGAGAGAGTGATAAAGTTGGAGGTAGTGATGAAGATAAAGAGACTAATGCAGATGGAGATAATGATTATATTGTTGCTTTGAACAATAACATGGAAGAAAGTGAGGTTGATACGAGAGATTTTAATTTTCTTGTTGATGAAGAGGATGATCCGGTTAATCATCAAGCTGATTTTGATTTAGATGTCTTAGACAATGTGCATAAGTTGATTTTGATCCGGTTAATCATCAAGCCGAAGAGGATGTCTCTATGTTTTTGATCGAATATGAAGTGTTGTTGCAGCCTCTGTGCTTGTAATCGTATTTATTATAGGGCTGGGTTTAAAAGAATGTATAAATTGACGATTCTACCCATCATGTGTTATGCACATGGGTGATTTAACCCCAAACTTTAACGGAGTTAGTGACAAATGACTTGGAGTGAAACAAAAAAATAAACGTAAAGGATGTGCACTGTAATTTTTAAACGTTAAGAACATGCAATGTAGTTTTCTGGAAACGTAAAGGAAGTGCACTGTAATTTTGTATAATACAAAAGTAAAATTAATAGAAAATGTTAGATTAATATTAATAACAAGAATACAAACTAACAAATAAAACTAATCTAGTACAAGATCATCAGGGCGTCTAGCCCATAAATGGTCGACCAATTCATGGCGAAGGTTTTCCGTGTATCTCACGGTACTTGATATTGTTTATGTTGTCGAGTTTTTTGAAAATTATTGATTGTCGATTCAGCATGTGGGACATCACCTTCGTAATTTTGACACATAGCCATGCCTTGGTCCTCCAGTATCATGTTATATAGAATGATACAAGTGTAGACGTCTTCCATTATTTTCTCTCGTGTCCAAAAGCAATCAACTGAAATCTTTTTTAAGAACGCCAAACGCTCTTTCAATATCTTTTGTTTGTCTTCAAGTTGAGACGAATAAGCTTGAACAAGTGTCGCACATTCGTTGTAAATACCATAGACCAAGTAGTAGCCATACTTGAAATTTACGTTATTAGCATAAAACGATTGGGCGGGCTCAATCCTATCGATGAGGTCATCGAATATAGGTGATTGGTTGATAACTTTTAGGTAGTTATTTGACCCAGCAACTCCAAAAAAAAAAAAAAACGCATGCCAAAACAAAAGATCATGTGAGGCCATTGCTTCAAGTATAATACTCAGGCTAGGGTGATCACCTCGTTGAAACTGACCTTGCCAAGCCGTAGGACACATAGCCCAACCAACATGCATACAGTCGAGACTACCGAGCATTCAGGGAAACCCATGTTTTTCATCATGAGTAAATTGATATGCGTCGGATATCAAACAATGCTGGTTTTCGCAAATATCTTCGTGAGTAAATGGATATGATCCCTACGTAAAGGTATATAGTTTAAACGATGTTGACAAATTTAGAATAAAAGTTTAAACAATACTTGAAATGTAAGTAAAATATATATACCTTGACAAACAAAATAAAGCGAATCGTGCGCAACTTTTTCCAACATTACTATATATTCATCCATTGCGTCTGACGAAAGCCCATATGTCATTTGTCAAAGAGCGGCTGTACATTTTTGTATAGAGGCAAACCCTAGTTGCCCTCTTGCATCTTCTCTTTGTTGAAAAAAAAAATGATATGGCTCTGACAAGTCATTTGATAAACGCATAAATAGTTGCTTGCTCATTCAAAAACGTCACCTAAAATGTTCTTCATTGTAGAGAGGATCAGGGCTAAAATAGTGTTGTATCAAAGTTTCGTTTGCTCCCTTTTTATCACGATCAAGAGGTGGTTGTCTCGTTAGCACGGGTTACCTTCGAGATTGGGTAATCAAGTAGTTAACCGTTATCCTGCCCGCTTTCATAATCAACTCGTCTTCCTCCGAAGAGTTGATAAAAAAAAGAAAAAAAAAAGTCATTCCATTCCATTTTTGGCGTTGGGAGTGAGTAAAATTGAAAGTGAGGAAAATAATGAAATTTTCTAAAAAAATCCATTTTTTTAATCCTCCAACGGTCACCGCCAATGGTTGAATTTTTCTCGCTAGCCCACGCGGGCATGGTAACGTGGGCTTGTTCGCAGCCACGTTCACGTGTGATGGTTGTGGTCTTCGCGAGCCATGTGACTTGTATGGCCGATCGTGCCTGCTCGCTTGCACGCCACAACGGATAGTCTTAAAGAAAGAAAATTCTTAACTTTTGGGTATCTTACTAATTTAGCCCCCCCCCCCCCCCCCCTTTTTTTTTCTAATTTTAAGTTTTAACTTTTTTTAGAACAGCCTTTGATGTTAAAGTTGTATTCTCCATATCGTTTATAGGGTTAAACATTATGTCAATGTCAAGTTGAAACCTTCAATACGAACTGGGCCTTAAAGGGGCAAAAAATAAAATTAAAAAAAATCAAACCAGAAGCTTTATATGAATCACTAAAATTCTTAACAAAACATATCACAAAATCTAAAATCCGCTAACTATAAACATTTTAGTTTATTATTGTCGATCTCAAATTCTACCATATGACAATTTATACATTTTTTTGCTTTAGGCTTCCGAAAACGTTGGGCCACCCTTGTTTATACTTAGCCGTTATATGGATGCAAATAATAACCAACAAACAATAAAGAACCAAATAAACTACTTTTTAACCTGTGAGTTATATTTCAATGAATGATTGAGGGCTTCCACTCTATTAATCATCATCCTTCCATCCTTTAGTCTGTTCACGAACAACTGAATCGGAAATTTCACATAAAAATACATATACGTCGCTAGTAAAGACAAGTTGACTAAGTTGAGGCGGTGGGTTGACGTTTTTTTCAGGTATTCAGATAGCAGGAACACTGAGGGAGCCGGTGTTAAGTAGGCGTGGTAATATCTGCATCAACAAACAATGTAACTAAAATCAGGATCTATGTAATAGAAAAGGTTATAATAATATATGGTTTTTGTAGTGCAGACCTCTCCAAGCCGCGCATTGATTTTAAAATCTACAAAATCATCAGCTCGGGTCTTGCCTATATTTACAATTGCTGTAGCAGCACCAGCCTCATGAGCTGCTCTGTACACATTCAATAACGTCTCAAGGTTAAACAAACAAATGACCGAAAATAGTAACTTTAGAATGAAAGGAAGCTGCATGAAGAATCAAGAATCACAGAAAAGCGGCAATGAAGATATGAACCTGACAAGTCGGAAAGCAGACATGGTCATAACTGATGAACCTAGTACAAGGAATGCATCACACCCTTTAGCTGCTTCCATAGCCATATTAGCTCTATCCTTTGGAACATTATCACCGAAAAATACAACCTTCACACACATAGTACCACAATTAGATCATGTGATTAGATAATGGACTAGAGGTGGCAATATTAACCCATTTAGATTTGTTTTATGTTTATATCTTGAAGGCTTAACACATCCAATGAATAAGTAAATAATAGCTAAAAGAAAACCAGGAAAGCCTCCCAAAATGTATTTTAAATACATGAAGCTTAAATTATAGTTTTATTAATAAACTAGATTGTTACTCTATCAGTATTTTATTAAAATCATATTAGACACAGTATGTTATGTTATCTAACCCAACAATGCGGTCAAATAGTTATGTGTCTTGACCCAAACCTGTTACGGACTTACGGTGTTACCCATCCGACTCATTTTGCCACCACTATAATAGCCCAACCAAGAACCTAACAGATGGATGTTGACTCCGTAGTAGTTTAACGACAAATACAACGGACTTATTGCAGAAACAGGGGATGGGACATATTAAAGCTTAAAAGAGACCTGGTAGAAAAAACTTCAAAAATTTGCACTCCTTGGTCAAATTTCAATGTTTAGTGTTACTAGCCCCTGAATGATGTTCACCACTGGACAGCACAGTCATTTAAATAATACAAGTGTTTGGTTGCCAGTCATCATTATCATACTCGGTTAATCCCACTGATAGCAAAAGCTAAGGTAGGGTATGAGGAGGGTAAGTGTTTGGTTGCCAGTGAAACATCTAAATACCCTCCATGAAACAGGACAATGTTTAGAACAAAAGAAATATGTTTTAACGGGCAAATAGCTTAATGTTCAGCAAGAGAAGAAAAAAAAAGAAGGGTTAAAGTGTTACGATTTCTATTACCGACTTAATGAAATGGGAGTGACAAACTTGGATGTTCTTCTTAGGAGCTAAATACAATCAAGATCCTAATAACTATATATTATTAACACAACATAAAAATGGAAATGGAAATGGCAATAGTGAAAGGAATTTCCTTACATCGGGTTTAAGTAGTCCATTACATTTGGAGCAAGTTGGTATGTGGAAATCTTCTTCCCAGAATTTTTCATCAATTTCAATATCACCATCAGGTCTCTGCTTCATCCCAAAACTCTTATCTGAGTTGCTGTCATAATCCAGACTCTCTATCGCTGCTGCCCACTGCAATTAAAATCATTATATATCACGTAAAAACAAAAATCAGGGAAAACTGAAAACTGTTATAAAGATTTGAAGGTTTGACCTTTGGATTTAGGGATTTCAACTGGTCTTGAAATATTTCACGAGGAATTGAAAACCCACAATCCAAACAAGCAACGATATAGACAGTCCCATGTAATTCAAGTGGACTGCTTCCAGCACGATGATGCAACCTGGGAAAAGTAATAATAATAATAATCCCAAATTAAACGGTTTTAAAATCAACTATTACGTAAATTTTGGAGATAAAGCTGACCTGTCAACATTTTGAGTAATCATAAAGTTTAAACGATTGGCTTTTTCTAAAGATGCTAATGCAGTATGAGCTGGACTAGGCTTAGATTGATTGAACTTCCTCCATCCTGCATAACTCCTTGCCCAATACCGCCTTCGTGCACGGCTAGAACGAGTAAATTGCTGCGCATACAAAGAAGATACAACTTACAGGAGAAGTACACAGCAAAATTCCATTACTATAAATCAAAGCGTCATTCCACCCGATAACAATACAAAGGATGAACTGGAATACAAAAAGATATTCAAAGTGTAAAAGAATCAAGAGTTAAGCATGAAATTTATGAAAAATTAATAAATAGAGAAACGCAACCATTGAAATTAGATGCCTTCAAATTACCTGATGAGTAATTGGCTTGAAACCAGTGCTATAAGCTCCATTGGGGCTGCATTTATAGGCAAGGGAAGATGAAACAATGAATGCTGTTATTACTTGAGTCTAAATGTCTAATTTTGTACGACGATTACAGTATATAATACTAATCTTTCATATGCAACCCATTAATGCATTAAACTTCCTATTAGAAGTTGCTCCGACACCCCTTTGTAAGCCTCTTAAGAAGCTGATGTTCAAAGATTTATTTACATGAATAGGTCCATCAGGCTTATGTTTTTATCTATAAGGGGTCAAATGGGTCACATAGTATAAATTATCTTAAAAGTATAATATAAAGCATATAAACTGCTAAATCATTTTATTGAAAGAACTAGACTTATCGAAAATAATTCTGTCATCATATTTGACACACAAATAATGTAAACATACATTGGATGTACCTTCTATAATCAGGAATTCCACACTCCGTGCTTATCCCAGCTCCAGTCAAAGCAACAAGTTTGGTACTGCACAAAATTAGAAGCTGCTTAACCGACTCATACATAGAATATTAGAAGTGCTTGAAACTTTAATCACATTATAAAATCTTATGCCATCAAAGCTTACCTCTTATCAAAAAATTCATACAATAGATTAATATCTTTAGTACTCGGTGGATCAGAATCGGGGACCACTTTCCTATCTTTTAAAGCATCCGCTGGTGGAATATCAGCACCTTCCCAAGTCGTGCCTGGAGCTGAGATTCTGCAAACTGTCTGAACATACTTAACAGAACCTCTAAGGGATAGTGTAGTTGCTTTCCCGTGAAGTTTACAGTATCTTCTAGCTGGATTGACAGCATCTGTTCCCTTCAAAGACGACAGATATAGAAAACTAATAAACTATAACAACTTGTTATACACACTCAGCATGCCGATGATTTACAAAAGACGTTCAAGTTTCAAGAAGCATGCATTACTTGCCTGTCATAAAATGTGCAAGAACTTTCCTTGCGTTATACAAAGACTGCATATTCAAATTACAACAAATCAGAATAATGCGGGTAGACAGGTGGCAGTTATAAATTCAAATGATACGACGCATACTGTTTTAGAAGAAAGCAAATCTGTAGTCTCAACTCAACTAAATCAGTTTTATAACAGAATTCCAACTCCAGTTCCTGATGTCGGATTACATGTTTACAAACTTCTAAATTCACAAACTTCTAAATTTGAAGTGTTATTCTATACACATATAAACGACATTTAAGACGATAAAGTAAACAAATGAAGTGTGCAAATTTTGCATCATATGAGTCTATCATCAAGTGAAATCCTACATAACATAGCTGATAGCTCTACATAGAAGATTAACTAGCAAGTGTTGCTAAAAAGCCGATTTAGCTCTATGATTATCCTTTCACACACCAGAGCTCCTTCTAGAAGGAAAATTTGTTGATCAATAGCTATAAAATAACCTACTCTTTATTGCAAATGCATACTTAATATCTAGAAGACAACTAGGGGATGATATCGGTACCGATTCCGTACCGCATAGTACGGATACCAAAAGTGAGCTAATACCATACCGTATATGTTTGGTCGGTACCTATATGATATCAATACGGTACCCGTACGATGCTGTATGGAAACACATGGATTCAGTATGTATCTTACCCTAGGTGTTTATTAATGTTTGTGCAATTTGAATTCAAATAACAACTAACTTCCTATCAAACTACTACAATTAAACACAAATTCAAATCAAATATATAATTTCAAAATTCAAAATCATACCGAGTCAAATAAAAGACTAAACGAGGGTTATTCACTGTGTAAGTTTAAAAATGAAATGTGTAATTGAACATATTATTGAATTAAAATAAATGTAAAAGGAGATAATAAAATTACAGAGAAGATAAATTTGGAAGAAACACATGTCGTCATGGCCATGATGAGAGACCTGAATTATTATTATTATTATTATGTTGAAGAACGCAGCAAGAAGGAAATGGTGCAGTGTTGTGGTCGTCGATGTTTTCAAGTGGTTTAGTCGGTTGTATCATATTTTCACGTTTCCAGATTTGCAACCATTTATTTAATAAAAAAAATTTCCCAACTATCTCTATATATATTTTTTTCCACGTTTTCTATATTTAAATTTTAAAAATCTACAAAAAGGCAAAACTTTTGCAAATATTCAAAAGTAAAATAATTGTTGAGTAAGTAAACCCACTTTTTGGACCAGTCCAGCAGCCTTAGGTTACCGATTTAGAATATTATTGTTTTGGTTTGGTCAATGTTTGTTTCCGCTCCTCCTCGATAATGCATAGGTTTTTTCACCTTCCGCTTAGATAGCGAACATGAAACTCCAAACGGCCCATTGGAGCACCCATTTGAACGGGTGTTTGTTTGTGAGCATTCGGAATTCTGAACTTAACTTATGGTCGTCCCCTCTCTTTCACTGGCAATATTTTATATCTATATAATTTTCATTTTTTAAAGGTGTTTGAAAGTAGACGTAGCATTGAATAGAAGATGTTTTTAAAGCATGAGTGGAAATCTGATGTGCTAGCTCACGTAGCTCTTTAATGAGTGTTTAAAAAGAAAATAATTTTGCTAACGAGACTAGCTATGGGGTGTGGTCACCCTTCCCCCTTCCTTCCCCCTTGTCCACGTCAGCGCCATGTCATTTCCCCCTTCCCCTCCCCCTTCTAGGGGAAATGGTTCCCTCTTCCCCCTTCCCTTTTTTATTGTTTTTCTTTTTTATTTATTTGTACATTTTATATTTCATTAATTTTTTTTTCATTAAAATTAAAAACCAAATTACATATAAAATAAAAAACACTTAAAAAAAACCGAAATAAAAAAAATTAAAAAAAAACGAAACTAAAGAAAAAAAAATACAAACTACTCATCAACGTCATCGACACGGAAATTGTTCTAGATATGGTCGATTAAATCCGAGCAAAGGTTGGCGTGCATATTACTATCCTCTAATGCCCACCTGTTCGATTGTTGTTGTGTCACGTCAACCGGCTCGAGATTCTCTTCAACGTCATTTGGGTCATACTCACATATCGCACGGCCTTCATCTTCGATTATCATATTATGTAGTATCGTACAAGCGTACATAATATATCTCAAGCTTTGTGGATGCCATGCACGTGCGGGTCGCCCAATTACATGCCATTTCGACTTTAAGACACCGAATAACCGTTCGACGTCTTTTCTCGCCGACTCTTGGCACTTTGCAAACTTTTTCCTTTTGTCGTCCGTGGGAATTTGTATGGTTTTCACAAGAGATGTATAACTTGGGTATATACCGTCAGCCAGATAATACCCGTGCTTATATTCTACCCCGTTGAGAACGAACGAATCATCCGGACCGGTACCATTAATGATGGGGTCGAAAACCATGGATCTTGCTAGAACATTTAAATCGTTACATGAACCAGCAACTCCGAAGAATGCATGCCAAATCCAAAGGTCTTGTGAGCAAACAGATTCTAGAATAATTGACGGCTCTCCAATGTCACCCCGCGTAAATTGCCCTTTCCATGCAGTGGGGCAATTACGCCATGGCCAATGCGTGCAATCGATGCTTCCAAGCATGCCAGGAAAGCCATGTCTCTCTGCATGGTGTGCGTAAAGCTTTTGGATTTCGTTCTTCGTTGGCCTACGCAAGTAAACTTTGCTATATAACTTGACGACATTTTCGGTAAACCGATACAAGCATTCCCGACTCATTCTAGCAGACATCCTTAAGTACTCATCCCATGAGTCACTAGCAGTCCCGTACGCCAACTGACGAAGTGCGGAAGTGCACTTTTGTAGTGTCGTAAAACCTCGTCTTCCTCTAGCATCATAGCGTAGTGTGAAAAACTCATCATAAGTAGCCATGTCGTTGGCAATTCGTTGGAATAATCGCCGACTCATTCGAAAGCGACGCCTAAATAGTTCGTCCGTGTATACGCAGTCGTCAGCGAAGTAGTCAGCAACCAAACGATCGTGTGCACCTTAAATTAAAAAAAAGTATAAGAAAATATAATACCATAACATAAATAAATATCAAAAAATATAACACATGAAATATAAAACATTAAGTAAATTAAAAGTTATAAAAAATAAAATATACCTTCACGATCTCTGTTTAAAGCGGCCCGTCTTGTTCTCGGTTCCGAAGTTGTTTCGTCGTCACTATCTACAAACTCCAACAATATTTTTGCCGTTTCAACCATCGCGCCCGCGAAAAAATTAGCAACGTTTGCCTCGTCTGAAGACGTACTCATGATTGTAAAAAAAATTTGTTGTGTAGTTTATAAAATTTGGGAGTATGTATGAAGAGGGGGTAGTTTTATTTGAGTTTGTATAAAATGAAATGTTAAATATATATATATATAGATAAAAAGGTTTTTTTTTTTTTTTTTTTTTTTCCTAACGTTCAAAAATCCCCCCAACGTTCATATTGTAACGTTTATAATTTTTGAAAAGTGGGTCGGTACCATCGGGGAAATAATGCCGAGTTCACCGAAGCCCGGTCGGGGGGGGGGGGGGGGGCGGTGTTCCCGTTCGGCAAAAATAGCCACATCACCCCCGAGCCCCTTCCCCGACCACCATACCCCACAGCCTAATTATCTCAAATTGCTAAAATTGATGCTGTATTTTTATTTTTGGAAGCTTATGGTGCCAACGCATTAATTTTCGTTTTGGGTGTTTGTAAATCTATCTATTTGATTTGTTACCATGAATAAGTTTGATATATAAAATCGTCGTCCTTAAAAACCAATGTTTTAATACCCGAACCATGTAGTGAACTGGCCGCCTTATTGGTCCACTGGCCGAACCCGTCAACTCGTTCCAATATGACCCGTTACATATTGAACAAAAGGCACTCACAAATCAGGATACGTAAGGATCACACATGCATGTTTTAAGAATAAACATGATTCTTTTCGTATAGACAAGAACCTCATATACACTGTTATGCTCTTTAGATATTTGCAGTAATAAATCTACATACAGTTGCTTATTCACATGCAGTTTCTTGAGTCGTATAACTTACTCCCTTATTCTGTCCGACGATTATTTGTGCTTGTATAGATCAACTTTTTGGCTAATCACCGGTTTGACTTCACATTCAAAACTTGAGTTTGAAGAAAAACAACACAGGTTTCTTTGTTTGCAATCAGTTATATTCGAGAACCGCTCCCGTATGATTGAACCCGCATGAGATCTGCAATGCTTTCACACTCTCACCAAAGTCAACCATGGTAGGTTCAATGTAATCAACATCATCGCCTAGGCCCTGCACCCACAAAATTTGATTAAAGTTACATGAGGATTATGTTTAGGTGTATTAAATAATACTCCCCAATGTAAGGATGACAATGGGTCAGGTTTTGGTAATCCTAGTTCCACACATATGGTTTCATACTCGTCGGGTACCCTTAATACCGATCGGGTTTGCAAGTATACCCATTACCCAAAACCCGATCTTAAACCCACCTCAAAAGCTGACTTGAAATATCAAATACTCAACTACACTTCTAACAATTGTATCTTTTTAACAATTTCAAGTTCTAAGTTCTAACAACTTCATCATACTATTAATATTTCTTTTAAAACGATATAATATACTAATATATTTGGGTAAACAGGTCTGGGCAAATAGGGCGGGTGTCACCTAATCCCTACCATCTCAAACCTGATTAAGATCCTAAGACTCATTCCATACCCGAATACTCGTCCCGAATGTTTCAGGTTCGAGTTTTTTGCCATCCCTACCACAATGAAAAGAAAAGGCAAACAAGAGAAGGATGTCACTGAATGTGGAAACAAACCAGCTGTCCACCAGAAGAATGCTCGGCTTCAAAAAAGGTACCCATGGCACCACCCCAACCCCAAGTATAAACATTGCCATCTGGACGTAAACAGCATTCCACTAAAGTTAGTAGCAATATATAACTATTTACCATACTGAAAACAAGACCACCAAAGATTATGGTTCCTAACATAGAGGTACTTAATACTTACCAGAAATAGCAGCTGTGTGCTTCCAGCCACAGGATACCTGTCAATGACAAAGTGTCACACTACCGCAGAACAAGCCAAAGACATCTAAGAAGGATATGGTCGGGTAATGTTGGTAGAGGTGGCAAATTTGACCCCATTCTATATATTAATGGGTCGATTTGGGTTATGTTGTATATATAATGGGTCAAATGGGTCAAGCAGGGTTAAGCTAGAAGATTTAACAAAGAAAATGAGTCAAATGGGTCAAGCAGGTAAAAAAGGTTGAAACTTGAAAGCCATCCAAATGTATTCAAATGCATAAAACCTTCAAAAATTCTCATAATAAAAAAAATTAAGATTAGTGTAGTAAACTAGCAATGATATAGTTTTGTAATCATATGTAGCACATTAATTACATACATGGTTCTAGAGAAAAGAATAAGAGAAGTGTTTGTGGCCTGGCCCATTTTGACCCGTACTAAAATATAAACCGTTTATAACATGTTACTCAAGTTGCCAACATTTTACCACCCTAACTAATTGGAAATATGAGCCAGCCTAAAGCTTTTATGGTGTTCAATTTCATAGGATACTAACCTTGCTAACAGAATTCCTGATGAATGGGCCTTCTACTCTTTCTGGCACATGAACAGCATGTGTATCGCTGAAATTAGAGAACGTAACAATTAACTAGTAATATAATATGCATGTTCAGTCCATATATATCTGAGATGAAGCATTGATGGCATACCCTGTACCAAGACAACCATTTTCATTGGAGCCCCATGTATACAATTCTCCACCACCTGCGATAACAAATTAACAATGACCACACGAATCCAAAATTATAAATACAGATGACATATATGATAACAAGGCACCAAAAATATTTGAAGTAAACAACACTCGTCAACAATTCTTGTTATCAAGATGGTATTTTTGGATTTATAAAGCACTCTCATAAATAAATAAAAACTCAAAAAGTGGTGAAGAAATTACTTGTAATGACACATGTGTGATGAGCACCACATGCAACTTCTTGAGAATATGGTAATTCCTCTATCTTAGATGGAGTTGAAACAGTACTTTCTGCTCTTGAGGCCTACATATATATTAACAGTTCTTATCAATCAAATAAAATGTGCAATCATGATTCACGCCATCTGTTTTTAGCACTTACCAACTTCTGTACTGCTTTTTCCCCAAAAACATATACAGAACCACTTTCTGAAATTCAAAAATCGAAGGTTATGGCATCAAATTGTATTAGAGTAACAGGTAAAATAAGATCAGGAATATGAGGTACCATCAATGCATGCTGAATGCAGCATCCCAGCAGCGACACTCTTTATCTGTGTTATAAGAAAATATGCATTCAAACTTTACACATAAACTACATTATTTATGTTGATGTATCCAAAAGTAATTCATTATATAGCGTGATAAAATCAATATGGATCGATGTGTGCTAAACAAACAACAGACATCATATTTTTTTTACATTTAGAACACAATACCCATTTACTTTGGAGTGAAGAGTATCTAAGAATACCCTTGGTTTTAAAAAGCGCGAAGCGCACAAAAGCGACGAGGTCTAAAACCGAGGCGCAAAGTGCACTGCGCAAAAGCGGTGGGCTTTTCGTACGTGAAGCGCAAGACGATTATATAGTTTTTTCTATATATACTATAGGTTTTTAGCGTCCATGCCCCAAAATATAGATATAAATAAGGTTTATATATGATTTAACTTAAATGTGTAACCTTTTTAGCTATATGTATAACACTTTGAAGTACAAAAACACTCCATGTACAAAAAGCGCGCTTTTCTTGCGCGTTTTGCGCTTTTCCTGTGCTTTTTGTACAATGAGCGCCTTGAGTGGCATAAGACGCATGGATCTGCGCCTCAGGTCGCCTCGCGCTTAAGCGCGCTTTTTAAAATCTAGAGAATACCAACCTGGGTTTTAAAAAGCGCGCCTGCGGCGCGCCTAGGCGCAAGGCGCATCAAGGTGCAGCCTAGGGCACCTCAGGGCTTTGCACCTATCCTTTTTCCCAAAGGCGCGCGCCTCAGGCGCTTTTTTGTCAAAATTTCAGTCGCTTTTCACCTAAGGCGCGCGCCTCACGTACAGAGGGTATTTTTTATGCATAAAAATGTTGTACCTTGGTGTTTTTTGGGTTGTACATATAGGTAAAATCACATAAAACCTTATTTATAGCTATATTTTGGGTAAATGAAGCTAAAAACTCATGGAATATATATGGGATATATAAAGAAAAATTATATAATTAGTGTGCGCTTCGGGTATGAAAATCCCACGCTTTTTGCGCTTCACGCGATGCGCTTAGACCTCGTCGCTTTTGACCGCCTAGCGCTTTTTAAAACCAAGATACCAACAAATATGAGGGATGTTATAGTCACACCTTCACCCCTTCAAGTTCCTTAATAAGCCTTGGTGTATATTCACTGCACTAGAAGAGAATTAATACGTTATCTTCTTATACTAGACATATAAACAACGATGTACTACATAGTAAGGTACAGAAGATGTCAAGAGCTATAAGGGCCAATTTTTAATGGGCTACAAAAACATAATGTATTACTCCATTGAATCGTAAATTATTTTAGATAATCAAAGCATACCTGGTAGAACTCAAAAATCCCAAGAGGCTCGCTTTGTGTCCATGACCAAGCCTTCCTGATTCTCCTCCACCCCAACTTAAAAGCTCACCCTTATCTGAATACATGCCAACCAATATCAAAACAGAGAGTTTAGGAAGAAATCATAAATCTTTATTGTAAACTGGTAGAAGGAAAACATTATTTGTATTTTTCTAACCTGTAACAGCAATAGAGTGGTCAGAACCCAAAGCAGCCATCTTAATAGGAACGCCATTCAAGAAATCCACTTTACTTGGGACTGGAATCACTTTTGATGCCTCTGTGAAGTTCAAGATTGGACAGTGGACTTAGCCCTTTATTTCCACTTACAGATGATAAATAAAGGATGCAAATAATTGAAGAACCAGAGATAAACATCTTACTCCTTCCAAGACCAAGTTGACCACTGGAATTCTTTCCCCACATAAAAAGTTCTCCACTTTCTGCAGTTCAGAAGCATGTTTATCAGAGAACACAAATGCTTGATTAACAATATGTTAAACATGGTGTTCGCGTTTGTAGTTTCATATAACAGGGCGTTTGTAGTTTCATATAACAGGGCGTTTGGACGTACAAACCTGTAATAGCTGAAGAGTGATAATATCCAGCCGAAATTTTTACAATGTCCTTAGGAAGTCCAGAAACTTCAACTGGGTCCTGCAATGAGAAGATAAAGAAATACGGATACAATCAGAGAAAATCCTACTTTCTCGGTTTTTCTTAACAAACTACCTTTCAGACTCTTAGACCAACGGGTGTTGTTTAGGGACAATATAAGTACGCATATGTGGTGTTGGGTACCGCTAAGGCCAAAGGGACACCGCCCCACCCCATCCCGGATAATAGGTGATGGAGCGTGTATCTACACCGATCAAACCTGTTTTCGTTTTATATTTTTTTATTAGCCAATATTATTTAAATCTAGTACCTTTGTTCATATTGTACACATCAATTATTTAACGATGTGAAAGATGACCATTTCCATGGTTCAGGGACGGTTTAGGGATGCTAAGGCATAAAGGCAACGCCCACACAGTTAAGAGTACATAAGACTTTCCACATTGTTTAATGCCCTAGATATGCTTTTAACAAAACATCGATAAATCACACTCCTAAGTAGTAAATACTAACTGAAATAAGAATCTTACCAGAAATTCTAATGCAAAACATTATTATTTGCCCATGACACACAATCACACACACACAAAAAATAAAATAAAAAATAAAAAAAATAAAAAAAATAAAATAAAAAACTAGCAAGATAACAAATAAATATAAAATATTAAACAAGAAAGATACAGTACAATTGCAAAGCTTCTACCGTCATTCACACCCAATTGTCCACAATCATTAAGTCCAGCAGCATACACATTTCCAGTGTCTGCAACACACATCAAACTCCTATCTCAATACAACATATATCAATTTCAAAGTCAGCAATTGATACAAAATAATATTTCAACCTGTTAAAAACAAGGTATGCGCTCCGCCACAGGCAATCTCCCGAAGACTCCCACCGCCAAAACCCGAAACAAAGGCAGGCCTCCATTTGGACTCTAAGCTACCCAAACCTAACCTCCCATAATCACCATTACCCCATAAAGCCACAAACCTACGCTTCTTCATATTCTCAACATCATTAATCACTTCCTGTTCCTCACACCTTAAAACCCTAATAAACCTCCTTTGAATAATAAACCCTTTCCCCAATTTTGCATTTCCCGAGGCTGATTTAGAAATTTTTAACGCAAAACGTGTGGCAATCGACATAATGTGTCGGAAAGTGTTTGTGTTGTGATCATAACACGATTTATGGATTATTGATTGGTTTATTAATTATGTAGACGTAGATAGGAAGACAGGGGGTGTGTCGTGGAGTGTGTAGATGCCGATGGTCTTTGAGACTGAGAGGTGTCTCAGCATTTATTTTTTATATGTTTGGGAGCGTCATTTTACAAAATTACCCTTTCACTTCACAGGGTATACCAGCTTTTTTATCCCGCGTGTTACGACGGCATTGTACGTAACATTATAAGTATAGGCAACAATTAACCCGACTTATTTCCAAGCTAAATTTATGTCAAAATGTAGAATAATCTTAATTGATACCATAGAACGAAAATGTATTCTATTTAATTCATAAAATTTACTTAACATAACATAACACTTGTGGTGGCATCGTACGTAGCGTCATAAAAATTATTAACTACAAACAAAGAGACTCGTTTCGAACTAAACTTACGTCTATACTGTGGAATGGAAACGTATTACAGTTGACTCGATTTGTTTTCAAACAAAATTGACATCATAACGTATATAAAAAGAAAGAGTTTAGACAAACTCGAATTTATACTAACACTTCCATAAAACTAAAAACGTAAGAAATTAGTTTCAGAATAGCTTGAAACTTTAGAAACTTAGGAGGTCAAAGTAACGTTTGAGGGTTACTTTTGACATTATAGCAAAGTCTATGGATAGAATGAGTTACGTGGTAAAAGAGAAGTTAGACACTTTCTGGCTTTTTGTATCAATTTAAAAAGTAGGAGGATCATTTTCGTTAAAGATATTTTAAAAGACAAAGATATTTCACATTTCATTTTGTTTCAAAAACGTATCTTGACGTTTGTTTATGTTAACTGACTACATTATATTTATTCAAATCGTGTAATATATGTGTTTATTCAACCCGTGCAATACACGAGCTTTTAAAAGCTCTAACTTTTTTATTATTTAAGATATAAAAGGGCATTTATTCAACACATATAATAAACAGGTTTTAATTGTAAATAATGATTCGAATACTTTGTATAATTGTATATTTGTATAGTTTATTTCGTTCTTTTAAACACTGATATCTTTGATTTAGTTGCTTGAGTACATAAACAGACATGGAAGTTTTTTTATTATCAATCGAGTCGTATTTTTGGAAGAAAATATCTTCATCTTTACTTTGGTAGGTTTATATTAGCATGACTAAAGTTTAGCTTATTTTATTTTCATCGTTAGTTTTTTGTTCCTATATCATCAGCACGTTCTATTTCTCAACAATATCGTTAGGTAATTTTCATTATAACGGGGACAAATTTATGACAAGTTGCATTAGATTTACTTATCTCATGAAGCTCTCGAAGTATAAAATAGTCTAGAAATAAAGTTATATAGAACCTACAAACACAAAAAATGTATTTGGAATCCAATAAGTAATTGTTAACAAACTAACGTGTATACCTATAACTCGTAAGTTAATTAGCCGACACATACCCAGCATGTATTGAGCCAAGACACGGTTTTACAGACGGATATTAGACTTAAATTACCATTACACATCCCAAACTCGTCTCGTCGTCATCCCTTAGAAAGTAGGAGAAAATACTAAATACTTGTCACAAGAAAAGTTGAAAATAAAAATCCATCACACATCTTTCTCTACGATTTATTGCATTGAAGTTGTAAACTTTTACTTTCTCAATGTCATACGTATCTTCTAATTATCTCTCTTTCGATTTGATTGTTTTGGAGCACGATGATAAAATAAAACTCGAAACAAATTTACACAATTTGGTACAATATAAAGTGAAAGATAAGACTCAATACAACACACATTTGATTATTTGAATCCTACCATTTTTTCATAATTACCTTACATTCATCAAAGAACCGAGAATGAACTACTGTTAACAAAAACAAAGTCAAACACTAAAACCATACATTCTCATGAACAAAATACATGCAGCAGCACAACAGAATTCATAGTTTCACGCAACCTAATGATACGAAGACAAACCAAATTTAAACGTTCTTGTGAACTAGCGTACCGGGGTGCCCATAATAAACACTTCGCTTCCTCCAACCTTTTTCTTATATGTATAATTAGGGGTGTTCAACGAATCGAATAACGAATTTTCGAATTATTCGAATCGAATTATTCGAATTTTTAATATTTTTACCTGAATTCGTATTCGATTCGTATTCGTTTAAAATTCAATTTATTCGATTCGTATTCGATTCGAATAAGAAACTCGAATTCGAATCGAATTCGAATAAATTCGATTTAGTTCAAATTCACCTTAAATAACAAATTGTTTTACTTTTAGTTTTAAAACTAATACAAACTCATTATTTTTAACATATAAAATACAAATCTACAAATTGATAAACAACAATATGTCAAATACGAGAATAGTAAAAATAGTAGAGAGTATAGTTTTATAGAGTTTTGTGATATATAAGGTAAATATATAAAACATGGTTATGCTAAAAGTTATAGACACTATGGGTTCTTAGAGTTTGACCAAATTTAGAAGTTTTTTTTTTTCAATGTGTATACTTGTGTATATAATAATGTGTATATGTGTGTATATATTTAAAAAAATATACATGTACAATTTTTATTCGAATTTCGAATCGAATCGAATTTAAAATCATAAATTCGTATTCGATTCGTATTCGATTTACTGGACTCGAATTCGAATCGAATCGAATTCGATTTTTAATAATCGAATCGAATTCTTGGTAATCGAATCGAACTAAATCGAATTTCGAATTTTTTCGAATTCGAATCGAATTCTGAACACCCCTATGTATAATCACAAGCATCCTGCAAAAATAAGAGGATGAAACAAAGCATTTACATGTAAAATTAGATGCCCAGTAAAAAAAAAAGTAACCATGAAAGAATTGTAAAGGAGACAGCCAGACAGAAATAACAACATTACATAGCAGTTGGACATTCTTACATGACTAGGGGTCCAAGTAGACCATTTCTGCCTTGGATGATGCTCGACCGAACCTCATAACTTCCTTAGCAATGTTTAATCTTTTATTAGCATCCAAAGTTCCATTTGCTTGAATGGTAAACTTCTCAAGAGAAGGGGAATGAGCAAGTAAAAGCTTTATAAAAAGTAATTCTGGTTTTGATCCTTGTAAGGATTTTAATTCAACAGTTCGCAACTGATTCAAGGATTGGTCCAGGCAGTCTGGTGATTCCAAATGATCTGAAGTAGCTTCCACACCATGACGCGTCAATTCAGACTCCTGGATAATAATAAGTATGCAACACAAGGTTAGCATCTAACTCTAGTACCATATAAGAAAAAAAGAATAATATTACCGTCTGAATATGGAACATACGCAATTCTTCAAGATTCGGCGAGTTTCGAAGCAAACAAAGAACACCATGGAGCTGATCCAAATCACCAAATGAAAAGAAATACAAGCTCAAATGCTTTAAACTGTTAACCGTGTGAGGAAGCCATTTTGGCTTTTCTGCAATATAATCCTATGAGTTGAAAGTGAGATTTTAACTTAAAATGCGTTAACTAAATCAAACATTAGAGGTAAAATATTGTTGTGCAAACTTCAATATCCCAAAGTTAAAGATGTGTAATACCTTAAGAAAATGACCATCAATTGCTAACTGTTGAACTTTAGGCATCTTAGTGAACATCAATGGGAGATTCATCCTTTCAAGTCTTGCTAAGTCTTTTACGGGTTTCTGGAGAAGAATACAAACAAAAGCAAGACATTGACTATGCAATAACTCAAGCAACATGACATCAGGGCAACTGATGACAAACAAGTCCTGCAATTTTGTAGCCTTGAGTTTTAAAGTGTATACATTGGTGCATGAGCGAAGGATTAACTTATTAAGTCGTGGTAAGTTGATCACTGTTCCACCTACGCCAGTCGTAAAATCAATGTTATAGAGAGAGAGACTTTCAAGATAGAGAAATCCTTCAAACTGAAGTGGTGGTGGCTTGAAGATACATTTAAAAAGTTCCAACTTTCTCAGCTCAAGACAAGAGAACACACAAGATGGAAGTTGATAAAGTTGATTTGAGTTAGCATTAACAGTGAGATCCTCTACACCTTTTGTTGATAATAATAATATCCATTGATCAACTTCTTGGAAGCTATCAAGAAACATGTTCGGTATGTATAGATAACATTTGGAGATAGAACCTCTGTGAAGAAGCAAGACTTGGTTTACGACCCTTATAAACCCATGTCTACCAAACGCTCCGTTTTTGGCCAACTTTTTGGAAATTTGCTCATCGAAAACCACTGACTTTGCCGTGGTCCATTTGTACCTCCACTTTTTTGAAAGAATGCTTGTCCTTATAATATCTTGGATTGGTAGCCGCTCTAAGATTGAGTCTGTCACATGCTCTGGCAAGTTACCGATGGCATTTCCTTCTGCACTAGTTACCAGCCTCCTCTTATAAATATCTGGCATTAGATCTAAGAAAAACAAAAACTAAGTTACCAAAAACTGTCATAGATGGTTTGATTGATTGGTTATTCAGCTCGCCGCAGAGAGCGTTAGTGTAGATCTTCAGGGAAACGATGCAGGTTTTTCCTTAGGGCTGATAATATTAAATATTAATGGATAAACAAGTGATGGATAAAACTTACAAAGCCATATGCAAAAATTAAACCCTAAAATATCAACTATCAGATAAACATGGGTATAGTCAAATCGGTCTATAAAATTTGGTTCCGATGAACCTGATATCAGTGATAATATCGGATACTCTTCTAAATTCCTTGTAATGTGAACTCATAATTGATGGTTCGGGGCCGTACATTGCAGGGATGGGTCAAGGGGAGTAAAATAAAGCCTCTCTAGGGCCCCAAACGCTAGAAAAAAAAAAGTTCAAGTGTATACACAAAAGATCATACATGAATTATAGGATTGAAGAGATTTTTGTGGCGAAAAGGCCCCCGTAAGCTTGAGACGGCGACAACCAGTAACTGATTCCGTTACAGAGGAAGGTAGTTGGGTTTGATTAATTGGTTTTATCCACGGTAAATATATTACATTTTTGTAGATAATGTAGATTATGTTTGATAGATAAACAAGTAAGGGATCAAACTTACAAGCCAAGTGAAGAAATTAAACCCTAAAATTTAACCAATAACCCCAAATTGAACAGAAAAAAAGGTTTGGTGTACCTGGAGATCAAATATAAACTCAGATATATATAAGATATGTATGGATATGGATTTAATAGTCAAATGGGTGTAACAAATAAGTTTCAGGTGATCACTGACAAAGAACATACGAACACTGAAACCCTAAAACCAATGTAAGCCAAATAAAATGTAGACACAGATATATATTATATGAAAAAGAAGCTTACTGGTGAAATCCATAGTAGCACCAACAGTTAGGATTTTTATATGTTGAGTTATCAGAATTTATAGGGTTTCTCGAAGAAGATGACGCGATCAAGAACTAATCAAGTCATCAAAATGAGTTGATGAACAACTTTGCATTCGTCTCAATTTGAAGATAACCGAGTAAAGTGAGTTCCTGAGTTCATTATATTGGCTAAAAACATGTGTAGTGCCACTTGGGCTACGGCTGAGCGGTAGAGATCTCTTACACTCTGTTCCAGAGTTTCATTAGAGGATAAAAGAGAAATGATTAACAAGGAAGTGGGGAAAAAATGTATTTCAAAGTTTTTTTTGTAAGAGAGAAATAGAGGGAGTGAGAGGGATAATAAAAAGGTTTTTAGGGTGATTTTCAATCTTTCCAATCTAGAATGAATTGAAGAGAAAAGAAGAGGAGGGAGATCCTTTCTCTTCCATCATTTAATGAAACTCTGAAACAGAGTGTTGGGGAAAGCCAAGGATTCGAATTTTGGCATAGCTGAATTGATAGGTGATTCGATGTACTTATAGGTGACAGTGTGTAATTAGTTGTAAAAAAAAGAACATGTGTAGCGGCCTTAAATTTAAGGCTTCAAATGGTATAAATTATGATACATGTCATCTCAGTGAGTGAGCATGGAGGTCTTAAAAGAAAATTAGGTGTAGTGGAGGCTTTAAATTTAAAGTCTCATCTAATGATTACTTAAATATATTTTTTTTAAATTAAAACAAATATCATTTCAATGCCAAATAAAAAATTACAATACCAAATAAACAAAATTACACTATCGAATTAAAAAAAACGAAACTGTATCAGTACCGAATACTGAGAAGATTAACATGGACCATTGTATTACACCTTAGGCAAATCCCACATTGTTCGTGGCGAGGAGAGATCCTTGGTTCATAAGTAATCCAAAGCCTCTTAAATCATTAACGCGTCTTGGGATTAATGTTAGTGGATGAGAGGAGAACTCCACAGTTAAGCGTGCTCAGGTGGAAGTAGTATCAGGATGCTCCTGGGAAGTCTCCACTGGGGCGACCAAAAACAAAGTCGTGAGTTCCTAGATGGCAACCCATCGGGACAAAGCGGACAATATTGGTGGTGTCGGATGTTATAGAAACATAAAAAAGACGAAACATACTAAAAAAGAAACATTTCTAGAGGTTGTATTTTTGAAGTATTTGTTGCCTATAAAGTTGTGCTAGTCGTAGTGCGTCTCCTTAGAAGTGGTCGATCAGTTTGGACAAAAACTCGATATCTTTTTCATATGCATCGATTCTTGGATCGCCACAAACTTTTTATTTTCGACCACTCTTTGTTGCATAGTTTCCAAACGTCTTTGGCCAAGGTCGCGAATATCTAGAAGTCGTTGATTCATTTCTTCAAAATCTTGTTTCATGTCACTACCTTCCGAAGACAACTCCGCCCTTCCATCTTTTCTCACACTTTTTCTATCGGGAGGTCGAGCCAATTCAGTTTCCTCCTCCTCTTCCAACTCCCCCTCGTCGACTTAACAAGATCATTTAAGTTGACATCTCGAGCATCGGAGGTGGGTGTATCTGGATCTCACGACGAGGAGGTTTTGCTACGGGGGCTTTGCGCCTAATACTAGACCCTATAGCCGGTACACGTGCCCACTTAGGACTTCTTTTTAGGAGTTCCCAACACCTCATATAGATGAACGTCCCACAGGTTGCATTGAATTCCACCGACACTTTTGCTAACACATCCCCATCACCAGCCACACTACCCCTATTGTCTTCACAACGTTGGTAAACTTTCGAAAAGCATGACATCTATTATTAATAACAGTCCATTTTCCCAAAATCGAATCGGGATCCCGATATTCCCCTCTACCAATGGCGTTAAAAAAGGTCTCTCGAATTCTCGCCCAAAATAAAGGTTTGTCTTAATAGTTCGCTATAAAAAAATAGCACATATATATTATTACGATTTAAAAAAAAGAAAATACGACTATATAGATTAGAACACATAAATTTAAGTGATTTATACAAAAAAATACTATAATAATACTAACCAACTTTAGGATACTCCGAGATGTCGAGCCAAGCTCCCGCGAATGCATATTCCGCGTCTTTATCCCAAGGTTGATACTTCTTTCTTTGTCGAGGCCCGATAGTTTTTTTTTGTGTGTGTGCTAGTGTCTCCCCCCACGTTGAGAACCCTCGGCTTCACATGGTTGTTTGGGATCCAGATCGGGCTCAGGTTGAGTATCCGGCATGAGCTCGGGTTCATCTTGAGAACCATGGTCTAAGTTTATGTTCATGTTTGAAGAAAAACCCATTGGCCCATGAAAGTATTGACCCGACATGTTTTATAGTTGTGTGTATCCCATTGTGTTCGGGTCACAATCTAGGTAATTAAAAGTGTGTGGCGGTTGGGTAGTGTTTGGGCGCAACACATTCAGGTTGCCTGGGCGAGACGGGACACTGAAGGTTGGACAGTATGGAAGCATGATAAAAATGAGAGGTGTGTATAAAAAATGAGAGAGAGGTGTGTATAAAAATGAGAAGATTGAGAGAGAGAGAGAGAGAGAAAAAAGTGTGTATAAAATTTGGATTGAAGTGGGCATTTATAATTGATTGAATTTGATTTTTTAAAAATATTTTTTTTTTTGTTTTTTTTACCGTTTCATCATCGTTGGCAACGGTCACCTCTCGATCCAATCAAAATTGGAGCGTTAAAAAATTAACGTCGGTGGCATTTTTGATCTTTTCACGCCCGCACGAGCCGTGTGCTGAGCGCTAATGGGCGCTAAAACCCATTTTAAGGCTCCTTTGGCACCCCACTACACCCGGTCTAAGGGGTGTGCTCCCCGTTCCCCCTTCTTTCCCATTGCTACATCAGCGCTACGTCACCCTCTCCATTCCCTTCCCCTAAATGAGGGGTGTGCTCCCCCCCTTTCCCCTTCCATTTTTTATTTATTCTTTTTTTTTAACTTTTTTTCATTAAAATAAAAAAACTACATAAAAAAAAAACTAAGGCATACTTCTTCCTAGCAACTACAACGCAATCTTGTCCTTCATTTTCTCCAACACCATACAATCTCGATCCGAAAGGCCTTCGACACTTCTCGTCATGATACTAAACTCTTCCGAGTCATGCCGAGAAAGATCAAAATTGAGTTGTTTCCTTTCCAACTGTAGCCTCTCCATATCCCTAGTCGTGGCTTCTTCCTGTTCTTTCTCTCTTTTTTGTACCTTTTCTGCTTGCACTTCCTTAAACTCGTTGAAGTTTTTAGCAACAAATCTAATTTCGTCACTTCCTTTTCCTTGGAATCCGATGCCGTCGCCTTTCCATTTGAACTCGAGGCCCTTTTTTTGGCGCGACCTCTTCCAATCGGCCGCTCTGATTCGAGAGTTGGAGCTTTGTCTTCGAACTCAGGGTCGTCATTTATGTTGATAGACCCACTTGCACTATAACTTCTAGATGCGCTTGATTTCGATCTTTTGGCTTGTGATACCTCATTAGGTGCCGCTTTCCATTTTTCACATCTACTAAAAATTGCTTACAGCTTCATGTACCCTCACGACCCATCCTTCTTGGTGTATTTCTCAAGAGCCGATGTCAAAACATAGTCGTCGCTCGCACCACTTGGATGATGGTTCCAAGCATTTTGATACCCCCCCAATAGTTGGCATTTTGCCATTATCTACCTACACTTGGTGCCAACGGAGTGACCTCTTCGATACTGCTCGCGTTGCATTAACTTGAAAAACTCCACGTAAACTTGGTTTCAAAAACCATCCTTTTTCCGATTTGTACCTACATATAATATATAATTAAACGTACGCAAAAAAATATTTTTATAATAAATTTTTACTTAGTAGCGGATCGGTCGAAGAGTTTCACCCAAGCTCGTGTTAGGGCCTCCAACTCGGCGGGAATCCAAAGAATGCTTTCCGCCTTGGTACTTGGGCCTTCTTATTGTGTGCGTTTTTTCTTCTTTTTGGTGGCTTTTTTTTTGTGTTGGTTGGGTTTCGGGTATTACTGCTTTGTATAGTGTCTATACTGTATTCATACAATGAACAAACGAATCGATAGCGACTGAATTCTTGTGTTGTAGTGTTTTGATATTGTCACAAAACAAATCGCTAATTCTAGCCGCATAGAACTGGGGAATTTTGCCGGTTGAAATTAAGAGTAAACTATGGTTTTAGTCTATGTATTTGTTTGACTAAAATAATCAGTACAAAAGTTTTTAATTTGGCTTTTCAGGCAATGGAGTTTGATTTTTGTTTCAACTAAATCCTAATTTCTAACGTCATTTGCTGCTAGTGTTTTTACGAAATGAAAAAACATGTGGTAGTGGATATAATTTAAAGAAACAACTTGATTTGCGATATAACACGATTTATGGATTATTGATTGGTTCAGTTTTGTAGCAAACGAGTTAACGTTAACCTGCGTGTTGCAGCAGGATATTGATCGTAAGCATCTCACAAAATGAAATGTTATAATCAAAGAAAAACAATGAAAGATTTGTACGATTCTCATATATGTACATAAATCTAATCACAATTTACATGTTACGGTGTAACATGGTGTACCAATAAGATTCAGACAACAAATTAAACAAATGATTAATTGAAGTAACTATTTATCATGGCAAATGAATCATAACAATTTACCAAACTTAACCACAACAAAGAAAAGATATAATCCATGAATTAATGGACTCTTGTTATCGGCACACCTTAGGTCTTAAGGTATACTTTAACATCCCTTAACTCCACCTAGATGACATGTCACCAATTTTTCCCTATTTCACTTCACTTCAACCTAAGGAAATAGTTTAATCCCATTAATTTCACATAATCATATATTTTTAGTGGTTTTAGGTTTAGAAAAGGAAAATAATTTAAGGCACACTTTTAACATTCGGTTAACATGTTAATAAGTAACTCCTTTAATGCCCCTTAACATAAGGAGGGAGTGGTATGCAATGCAAGTTAACATGTCATGTCACCCTTAACGCCCTAGATGTTAAAGTAGACCCATGACTTATGAATACAACAAATTACACAAATGATCTGAACTTAGGGCTGCAAACGAACTGAACTTTCAGTGAACAGTTCATGAACCATTCGGCGGGAAGTTCGTTTGTGTTCGTTCGTTTAATAAACGAATGAACACGAACAAAAATTTTTGTTCGTTTAGTTTAAACGAACGGACATGAACAGAGGCCGCGTTCGTTCGTTTATGTTCGTGAACGTTCGGTAACGTGTTCGTTTATGTTCGATAGTTTAATAGGGTTTATAATTTTTATAATTTTTTATTTCTTTTATTTACCCAAATAAATAATATATGTGAGGTGGGTAGGGATCCTAAGAGAACCAACCCCTATTTGAGAACTGAGAAAACCATTCTGAGCCACACATTTCATATAAAGGCAAAAAAAAAAAAAAAAAAAAAAAAAACTTTTTTTTTTTTTTTTTGCTTTAATCGCACATTTTTATGCAAGGAAAATTTTTTTTTTATTATTTTTGAATTTTTTTTTTCATTTATACATATGTGTATATGACAATTATACATATGTGTATATAGCAAGTATACATATGTGTATATAGCATTTTTCAGCTATACATATATGTATATTTCAGTTATACATATGTGTATATAGCATTATACATATGTGTATAATGCAATTATACACATGTGTATACTAAAAAAAAATACAAAAAAAATAAAAAAAATTTTTTCCTTACATATAAAGCAGCGATTTTTGCAAAAAAAAAAAAAAAAAAAAAAAAAAAAATTGCCTTAGAGAAATGTGTGGCCCAGAATGGTTCTCTAGTTCTCAATTTGGGAAAAGGTTCTCATTTGAACCAAATCAGGATTTGGTTCAAATGAGAACCTTTTCCCAAATTGAGAACTAGAGAACCATTCTGGGCCACACATTTCTCTAAGGCAATTTTTTTTTTTTTTTTTTTTTGCAAAAATTGCTGCTTTATATGTAAGGAAAATTTTTTTTTTATTTTTTTTGTATTTTTTTTTCAGTATACACATGTGTATAATTGCATTATACACATATGTATAATGCTATATACACATATGTATAACTGAAATATACACATATGTATAGCTGAAAAATGCTATATACACATATGTATAATTGCTATATACACATATGTATAATTGTCATATACACATATGTATAAATGAAAAAAAAATTCAAAAAAAATAAAAAAAAAATTTTCTTTGCATAAAAATGTGCGATTAAAGCAAAAAAAAAAAAAAAAACAAAGAAAGAAATTTTTTTTTTTTTTTTTTTTTTTGCCTTTATATGAAATGTGTGGCTCAGAATGGTTCTCTCAGTTCTCAAATAGGGGTTGGTTCTCTTAGGATCTCTACCCTATGTGAGGTAAATATATTTGGATAATTTAGTTATATTTTGGGTGGATCTAGCTGATATCTTAAGAATTATATTTTATTCCAAAGTTAATATATGTTCGTTTTTGTTTGTTTATGTTCATGAACATTTCTTTGTGTTCGTTTGTGTTCATGAACACTTGTTTGTGTTCATTAATGTTCGTTTGTGTTCGTATGCGTTCATAAACAAAATTAACAAACGAACATGAACACAAGTGTTTTCTTAACGAACGAACACGAACAAAAAATCTCGTTCAGCAAGTGTTCATGAACTGTTCGTGAACACATGATTTCCTCAACAAACGAACACGAACAAGGCCTTGTTCGTGTTCGTTCGGTTCGTTTGCAGCCCTATCTGAACTTATAGGCAACAATTAATTTAGTAATAATCATGCCATTAAATGATTTAAATATATCAAACTCCTTATGAACATTACTTTAAAATTAACTTCTCACGTTTCCTTGCATTTTCCCTAATTTCAGACACAACACACACAAACAAATCTAAAGACCCATCTTCATCATATCATCACCATCTCAACAACTCACACACATACCCAAACCCTAAACCAAGATCCATTGCTTTTTTTTTCTTTTTCCAGGATTCGCCCTTTTACCCTTCTATTCTTCTCAAAATAATCGTTGCCCTTTTTCTTTTCGTTAAAAGTTCAAACCATTTCAAGCAGATTGTCGGATTTCTCTTTGCCTTTGTTGTTAGTGGTTGTTTTGTTCCGACAGGCGGTGACATTAGGGGCGGAGGCAGCGACGATTGATGATTAAAGGGGTTTTGTTTTTAAAAGGTTTCATAATAACTACCATTGATGTCCAACATGATTGTTGATTTTGGTCTAATTTGCAAAGGAATTTTGACGGGCTGAAACGGGATGTGGTGGTTACAAATTCCTATTATTATGTGGCGGATTTTAAACGTCACGACAGTGGCAATGCGTTGTTTGAAGAAACGACGATGGCAGAAGGCGATAAAGGAAAGTTAAAGAAGTAGGCAGATTGAAAACGCCATGAAGGTTATAAATTATCGATATAATTTGTAGTTACGATGATTGAGTTGCAGGGTATATTCATTAGGGGTGTTCAGAAAAACCGCAAACCAAATAAAAAACCGAGCCGTAACCGTAACCGAAAAAACCAATCCGAACAACGAATTTGGTGTTTGGTTTGTTTTAACCGAAACCGATTTGCTTATTCGGTGTTTGGTTTGGTTTTTGGTTCTGCATTTTTTTTATTTGGTTTATTTGGATAACCGAATAAACCGGTAAAATAATTAATTATTAAATAAAAATAATAATATTTAATAACTCATATATAATATATAATATATAAGCCCAAAATATTAAACCCAACCCAAAATAAATAAAGCCCACCAATTTATAGAGGTAATAATCTGAGTATAAACTAGTAAACTAGGGTTCATTTTACTATTTCTAATTTTTATAATGTTTCTGTTTGCGTGGTTTGATTTTTTGGTTTATATTTATTGCAAACTTTCTTTTCGGATTTTGGAACATATAGGTATATAAGTTAGAGAAAAAAAAACTTCGTTTTAATTTGGTTTGTTTGGTTGAATTTGGTTTGTTTGGGTTTAAACCGAAACCAAACCAAATTCAATTTGGTTGAATTTGGTTTGGTTTTCATATTCCTAATTTGGTTTGGTTTGGTTTTTGGTTTGAGGTACAAAATTTTGAAAACCGAATAAACCGAATCGAATAAACCAAATAAACCGTAAACCGAATCGATGAACACCCCTAATATTCATTTTTGTGTGCTATAAAGATATGATGTGGCACAGGGGAAGAGTTAACGGCGTTAAGTGATTGTTGTCATCGTTAAGTTGCTTTTTGTATTAGTGCATGTTTGGCACTCAATTTCCACACCTCCTTTTAACTTATTAACTTATTCAATAAGTCATAAGTTAAAAAAAGTGTTTGGATGGTTTTTTGAAAAGTAACTTAAGGAGGGGTTTTATGCTTTCAAAAGGAGATTTTGGGGGAAAAGTCATAAGTCACAAATTGTGACTTATGAGAATAAGTAACTTTTTGAAGGAGGAAAAGTTATAAGGAGAAATGAAAATGGAAAGCCAAACATGCCCTTAGTATATAATGAGGTTTTCATGTAATCCTCCGGGTTCCAGTTTCTAGCTAGTCTAGTTCTATATTTTTAATATAGAGTTTTTGTCATTCAAAAATAAAAAAAAACAGAGGAGGTTTTTGTCCGTGGAACATATGAGAATGTCATGGAGCGTATAGATGTCGATGGTGTTTGAGAGCATCTACATCGGAGTTTTTATCCATGTCCTTGTAATTCAACTAAAAATTAAAATTATATAAAAATTACGAACATAAGGAATGAAGTAATTAATTTTTTTATATAAATATAATTTTCATTAATATGAAAGTGAAAATTACATCAAGATAGCATGCAAGCGGGCAACAAGCTGCGCCGCCACTCTTTTCTGTATGGCGAACCCCAATCTAATATATACGTAACCTTGCCCCCGAAGTCGAGACATTTCCAAGAATAACCCGTTTGAACTGGATCAAGAAACGGGTGGCTTCTGGTGCCAGGGAGCTAAAGGTATCAAAAGCCAGGGGACGAAAACGTGTTGGTTCTCCTCACAGGCTTTAACATACTTTTCTACTTTCTTCGCCTCTGCTCTTCGCACTGCTTGCCCTGCTACAAACCTATTATCCCTCAAACCATCTAGAGGAGATACTCCTGTGAGACCCAGACAAGCGTGTTTCCCCCTGCCCACCCAAAGACAAGCAGATCTGCTGGTCGCAGGGTGGATCTCCTTTCTGCGGGGTCTGAAAGAAAGTTCACAGGGGCCTCTTTCTTGGCTGGAGATCCCAGCTCGTCTTAAGATGTCCAATAGAACGTCCCGAACCTAGTGATGTCGATATTTGAACCGGGCAACTCATTGCAGTGAACCGCATGATCCCCATATTTATCCAGACAGGTCTTACGGCAAACTAGACAGACTTCATCTTCAGGGTACATGGAGATCATCAAATGGCATTTAAGAATGGTATTGTATTCAATAACCACCCTCTGGCGGGGTTCAGACCAAAATCTTCAACCAGGCTTAGTGATTTTGCCAATTTTTTTTATTTTGTTATGATTAATGGAGCAGTTACATATCTTTCTCTACAAGTTTCACGCTACATTGTAGTTATAGTTCTCAATCTCATACATCTATACTTACTACTATATAATGGGTTCTAGATGGGTAAAATTGTCATTTCATATTCATTTAAATGGGTAAAATTGTAATTTCATTTAGTTGTCAAGACAAATTTAATACATCAATTAAATCAACTTGTTTAACCTATTAAAAGTAATTAGTAATAGTAATAAAATCATTAAAGCATTTGAAAAGTTTAATATCATGACATAAAAGATTTTAAAGAATTTCATAATTTAAGATGATATAAAGAAGCATTGTTAAATGTAGATGTTATAATCAATCCATGAAAACCATAACATGTACAAATGTTATTTCAAACTATAAGTCAACTTTATACTTTCTTTGAAATTTATGCTACCACTTCATCGGAAAATCTATAGTATTAGTAGTAGTAGTAATAGTAATAATAATCTATATCTATATAAATATATCTCTTATTGTTATCTCTATGGTTTGCCAATAAAACAAGTCTTAAAACTAAACGTATAAGTCTTAAATCTAAAAATATTAACTATATACATACAAAATTATAGCCAAACAATATGCAGCCTCGCCGCAACGTGCGGGTTCCTGCTAGTATCTTCTAATTGTCTCTCTTTGCCCTTTTTTATATTGTTTTGGAGGTCGATGATGGTGGCATAAAAGTCAAAACAAACTTACATAGTTAATTATATTATAACAACACATAAAAGATAGACTTAATGCCAAAGGCATTATAGCCGAGCGGCATTTTGGTGGTGAGATAAGACTTAGGGACCATAAAGTCCCGGGTTCGAATCTCACAAAGGGGGTTTTCTCATAATTATGAGTTTCCTTCTGAATTGGTGACTTGGTGACTTGGTGGTGGAATATGATCACGTGACAACATTGGTGGCACGATGATACTCCAGTGTTCCGTGAGTGATTCCAATTTGTTGGCTGTTAAAAAAAATAGACTTAATTCAACGAACACAAACCATAATTTACCAAACATTTACCATACATCACATTCCTTATACTAGCTAGTTCATAATTTACCAAACCTTTATCAAAGGAACGAAAATGAAGGGCTTTTAACGGTAACAAACTAGACTAAACCCTGTGGGACAATGGAGAATCGCCGGAAACCCATTCCGGTGAACATTCAACGTCGCATTTTGAAGATTTTTGTTACAAATCTCCCTGAAGGAAGTAGCGGAGCGGATCTGGCTTCTCATGTCCGATCTTTCGGACAGATTTATGATTTGTATGTGGTAAGAAAAAGGTATAAGAAAGGTAATCGTTTTGGTTTTATTTCATTACTCGATGTCAAGGATAGGGATGATCTTCTGAAAAACCTAAGAACTATTCATATGGGGGAGAATAAGTTATGGTTCAACATTGCAAGATTTGTGTTAGAGGATGGGGAGATAAACAGTCACTATGAAGAAAGAATAAGGAATGATGAGCCGAGTGACGGTCACAGAAGCAAGAACATATACGGGTTGAAAAGAATATTGGAACGTCAAAGGTTGGAGATTTATCCTTCGAAGAGATGCTAGTGGGCAAATCCTTATCGGTGGATGACAAAGTGAATGCTTTCTCCTCGTTGCATGGCCGAGCGATGGTAGCAAGAATGGTGCATCTGAACGCTCTAAAAAAATATCAAGATCGTCTTGAATGACATCATCCCTGGAGGGGGTAAGGTGCAATATATAGGTGGTTTAGATGTGATGATTTCTTTCAAAGATAATGAAGAGGTTACCTTCTTCAAAGATGCTGCATCAACATTGTCTGATAAGTTCTCTACTGTTTCATTATGGGAAGGACAAGTGTTAGGTTAGAGGCTTGCATGGTTAAAGATCAAAGGTATTCCTATACATTTACTGTCTAATGAGATCATTGATTCGGTGGGAGGGATTTTTGGCAGGATTGTACACAAGGCTAATCGGTCTGATGAGGATTTTGATCTCTCATATGATTATGTGGGAGTTCTAGTCGGAGATGGTAATCGGATATCGGAAGACATTATTCTGAAGTGGAAAGATCGTAAGTTCCGGGTATGGGTAGTCGAGGAGATTGCATAATGGATTCCGAAATTCCTTGAACCCGAGTTATAGTCTAGTTCGGAGGATACGGAGGTCCAGGATCCTGTTGAGGTAGCTTCACTGGTGCCGGAAAACAGTGACGGTCAGGTTGTCAAGGCCGCTTCACCGGTACCGGTAAATGTTGATGGTCCAATTAATGTTGACGGAACGGTGAGGAGAGAGAAGATGTTGACCATGTTCCTTTGGTAACTGTAGATGCGGATAATAATGGCATTTATGAGGAGAATTTAATGCCCTTGATTGACAAAGAGAATATTGTGGAGAATAATGAGGAGACTTTTATTCCAGGGGTTGACTTTCCCTTTGAGAAAGTCTTCGAGAATGAAGGGGCTTTTTCTGGGAACTATATTAACAAACGAAAGAAATTTAAAAAGGTGGAGTTGGACCGGCCTAGTAACGGGTATACTAGCAGTCAAGAGAGTCTAAAAATAATTAAAAGGCCCAAGAATGTTGAAGAGGATCCGTTTGGGCTTGATAGTCTGTTGGGCCTTAACAAGACAGGCCTGGACAAAGTTTATGATGAGACCTTTGTTAATGGGATCGAGGAAACAGAAGGTGATATTGATTTGAATAGTCAACCTGCTGACTTTGGTCAGTTGAACAACAATGGTGCCGAGGATAGGTATGACGAACTCGAAAATCTTGAAGTCTCAAAAACCATAACCTTGGGTGACAAGTTAGGAGCTGACCTTAAAGATTGTGAGAAGATGATTGAAGATTCGCTGATTAAAGAAGGGTTACAATCAGGTATTCAATGAATTGCTTGTCGATTAATATAAGAGGGATTGGGGGAAGAGGTAAATCAGGTTGGATTAAGAGTCTTAAAGTCGATTTAGGGGTGTCCTTCATTGGGTGCAAGAGTCTATGTCTGATAATATTAATTCTGGGCTGATTGATAATTATTGGGGAGGTAGGGGTGCTGATTTTGAATTCATAAACTCTAATGGGAATTCTGGTGGGATTGTTAGTATTTGGGATCCTAAATTTTTTTTTCCAAAGACAATGTTATCAAAGATAATAATTTCCTTTGTGTGTCGGGTGTATTATCGGATGGTATGGTGCGACTCAATATGTTGAATGTATATGCCCCTCAAACAAATGCCGACAAAAGGATTTTATGGAGCCGGATTGTTCAGCTCATCCGTAATACTCAGGGGTGGTGGATTGTTCTCGGGGATTTCAATGCGGTTCGTAATCGGGAAGAAAGGAAAAATTCCAGGTTTGATCCGGTTGGCACTAAGGATTTTAATGACTTTATTGAAGAAGTGGGTTGCGGGAGTATAATCTGAAAGGCATGAAGTTTACTTGCTTATCTATGAGAAGAGGCAAATGCAAGTTGAGTAGAAGCGATAGATTCTTCGTTTGCGATAACGTTTTCAATAAATGGCCTAGTGTTTGTGTTCGGGTTCTTCAAAAAGGGTTATCGGATCATTCCCCGATCCTTTTTTCGGTCATTGATACTAATTTCGGTGCAAAACCATTTCGGTGGTTTGACTCGTGGCTTGATAGGGTCGGTTGTGAGGAGATCATCTCTAATGTTTTGGTGGAAAGGATCGAGGGAGGTACGGGTGCTGTTAACCTGCTTTCTAAATTAAAAACGCTCCGGGTCCGGCTATTTAGTTGGTATAAACAGATTTCCAAAAACGAAAAGGAGGAGGAGACGAGACTAAGAAAAGAAAAGGAAGATATGTAGATTCTAATGGAACAAAAAGTTTTAGACGAAGAGGAACTATGGGTTTGGTCCGAGTGTTCTAAATGTCTTGAAGAGATTCAACTTCACAGAGACAAAGATTTGAAGCAAAAATCCCGAGTGAAATGGGCCTCGATGGGCGATGAAAATACTAATTTTTTTCTTCATAATGTAGTTAATGGGAGAAAGGCTAGAAATGGGATTCTGGGTTTGATGGTGAATGGGGCTTGGATTTCGAAACCAACTTTGGTAAAGAAGGAAGTTATGACGTTTTTTCGGAACCATTTTAAAGAAGATTGTTGCGCGCGGCCCTCTTTATCTTGTCCCGGTCTGAAACAGATTAACACTAATGATAGTTTGTTGCTGGTTGCTTCTTTTTCTAAATAGGAAATAAAAGAGGCGGTTTTCGGTTGCGGTTCTTCTAAGGCGCCAGGTCCCGATGGCTTTAGTTTCCGATTTGTTAAGAGGTTTTGGAGCCTTCTAGAAGATGATTTTTATGATATATTGGAGGAATTTCATCAGTCCGGTTTTGTTAGTCCGGGTTGCGCTACATCATTCATTACTTTGATCCCAAAAGTGAAGACTCCCTTGAGTCTTAAAGACTATAGACCCATAACTCTTATTGGGATGATTAGTTAGGTCATCTCTAAAGTCCTTGCAAACCGTCTCAAAAAGGTTATGAGTCAGGTCATTTCGGAATCTCAGTCGGCTTTCCTTTCGGATCGTTTTATTCTTGCCGGTCCTCTTATGATTAATGAATTGACGGATTGGCTAAAGAAGCGCCACAGAAAGGCTTTTCTTTTGAAGATTGACTTCGAAAAGGCGTATGATAACGTTAATTGAGATTTCCTAGTTTCTATTATGTCTAAAATGGGTTTTCCGCCTATTTGGTGTATGTGGATAAAAGGCGTTCTTTCTTCGGCTAGAGCTTCGGTTCTAGTTAATGGGTCGCCTACTTTCGATTTCAAGTGTGAGAAGGGGCTTCAGCAAGGTGATCCTATTTCACCCTTCCTCTGTCTTTTGGTTATGGAAGCACTATCTTGTTTGTTGATTAAAGCGAATGTTATTGAAGAATTTAAAGGTATTCGTTTGTCGGGTGTTGATTCTGACATTACCCATCTATTTTACGCGGGTGACGCCCTTATTCTAGGGGAATGGTCTAGGGAGAATCTCCAAATTACAGCCCGAATCCTTCACATTTTTCACCTTTGCTCGGCTCTTCCCATCAATATCCGTAAGTCTAATTTGTTTGGGGTGGGTGTTAATGATGAGGAGGTGGACAACATGATGGAAGTTTTGGGGTGTAGAAGAGGGGCGTTTCCATTTGTGTATCTTGGTATTAAGGTTGGAGCTAATATGTCTAGAGTTGTAAGTTGGAACCCGGTGGTGGAAGTTATTAAAAATAAACTTGCATCATGGAAAGCGCGTTCTCTCTCTATTGGTGGCCGTCTCATTCTCATAAAGTCCGTCCTTGAAAGCTTACCGATTTACTACCTATCATTATATAGAGCTCCAAAAACAGTGATAGATAGTATTGAGTCCATTATGAGGCGTTTTTTGTGGGCGGGCTCTAGTGAGGAAAAAAAGATTCCATGGGTGGCGTGGGATATAATTACAAACTCGAAAAAGGACGGTGGGCTTGGTATCTCGAAACTTCAAGTGGTCAACGACGCTCTTCTGTTAAAGTGGACGTGGAGGTACAAAATAGAAGGAAACTCGTTGTGGAAGAAAATTATTTTGGGCTGCAATGGGTCGACTAGATCATGGTCGGCAATGCCTTGCTCGTCTTCGGCTAGTAATTGCCAGAAGAATATTGTCAAAACTGGTGATAAATTGTTACCGAATGGTAGGACACTGAATTGTTTTTTCGTTTGTAAAGTAGGGGATGGTGCTAATACTTCTTTCTGGGGAGATCCATGGCTGCGTGAGGCTCCCTTACGGTTATTATATCCCAACCTGTTCAGGTTAGAATCTGCTAAATGGGTAACTGTTCGGGATCGATTATCTGTTGTGAACGGGAAAAAGAGTTGCACTGGGGTTGGCGGTCTTATCCGTCCTCCGAAGCAGTTGTTTCGGAGCTTTTCCAGCCAGCTGCTCCAAGATGTTTATAACTTGCAATGGACAGGGGGAGTGGATCGCTGGCTTTGGCAGCCGGATAATAATGGCCTGTTTACTGTTAAATCGGCCAAACAGCTGTTGTATTCGCCTGTTAACCCATCCAGTTCAGTGAACATAAAGTGGAAAGGTTGGGTTCCGGTTAAATGCAAAGTGATGGTTTGGCGCGCCGTTCGTGATCGATTACCGACCCGTATTGAGCTAATAAAAAGAGGTGTTCCTGTCCAAGATATTTCGTGTGTTTTCTGTGATTCAGATTCTGAATATTCTCTGCACATGTTCTCCGGTTGTGGTTACGCGGTAGAGGTCTGGAATCATATTAGTTCGTGGTGCCGTCTTGGTCCTTTCTTTGCTTTTGATGTGTCTGATATCATCCAAAGCATGGACTCACATCCTATGTCGAAGATTCATAAATATATGTTGAGGGGTATAGTGTATACCACGTTGTGGATGATATGGAATGAGCGTAACAATCGGATTTTCAATCGCAAATATCAAAGACCTATTGAGATCATGGAAAATATCAAGTCGACTTCGTTCTTTTGGATTCGTCATAGAGCTAGATTAAAATCTTTTGATTGGAAAAAGTGGTGTACTTATCCGTTGGATTTGATGTAATCGGTTGTTTGTTTTTTGCCGGGGGTCCTTGCTTTAAGGACCGCTTGTTGGCGTTTTTGGTGAATGAAGTTTACTTTATAAAAAAAAAAAAAAGATAACAAACTAACACTAAATATACATTCTAATGAACTGGATGCATTCAGCACAATAGAATTCATAGTTTCACACCAAAACGAGAATGAACTACTTTTGAACTTTCTAGTGAACTAGTATACCTGAATACCACGCTTTTGCTTCCTCCAACCATTTTTCCTATAAGTATAACCACAAGCGTCCTGCAAAAACACGAAAGTGAAACGAAGCAATTACATAAAATAAAATTAAAAATATGAAAGAGGTAAAGGAATTATTCCATCTTAGCAAAGTAAAGTTATGCCACGGAAGCTAGCTAGTAATGAGAAATTGAAGTGGAGGTTGGGTTCAATTGGCAAAGTCAATTGAGATAAGGTTGTTCCCCTTGAGCCACTGGATACGGAATTGGTGTAATTTAAACTATTAAAAAAAGTAACAAGAACTTGACTTTTCTTAACCATTATACTGTAGTTCTGTTGCAAGCAAACTATTATTCAAAGCTATTGGAGCTGAGGTTGCTCCCCTTGAGGTCAAGGGTTTGAGCCCCGTAGAAGACGGATTTTGTGTAATTTAAACCATCTATAAAGCAAATGTGAGTTCTATTAATGTTTTCAAATTTGAGCATGTTTGTCTAAACTGGTAATTGCTATAATTGTATTCATGACTGTTATACGCATGCATATAATATGAGCATACATACACATGATATTTGGGGACCCTTATACGTGTCACTACGGTGGGATTTGTTGGTACTATATCTGCGATGTAGAGGGCATTAACTGTATGAGATGTTAGTCACGGGCCCGGCGAGGGTGGCAACCTAGTGAGGGTGTCGAAAGTGATAGTCAAACCCGGTGAGGGTGGCAACCAAGTGAGGGTGTCAAAAGTGACTTTGGGTTATGTTGTCATGGGCGGGTACAAATCATGAATAATTGAAATAATGTGGTTTACGACTTGTGTATACTCATGAACTCATCAGCAATGTCTAACGCCATTTTTAAGCATGTGTCACAGGTAGTGATGATTAGTTCTTGTGCATGCTGTTATCTTGGAACTATGTGACCAGTGGAATAAGATATGATAGTTCGTGTGGTTTGATGGAAAAGTTATATATCCGGCTACCAATAGTTTGATAAAGTTTTGTACTTTTAAGTTTCCAACTTTTGTACCTTACAGTTTTATATTAATAGAATAAGTGTTTTACTTGTAAGTTGGTATTAATTGTGTATGGTGCGTCCCTATCTAGGTGTAGTGTCACATTTGAGATTAAACACAAGACCACCTACTAAAAATCAAAAGTCTCTACCAAGTGAGCTAGTCTCCATCATTTAGCGGAATGGTATGGGGAGATGAAGACAAGAGCTTTAGGCTACTTGGTCTCATGTTCGAATCCAATCCATTGGGGTTTTACTGCATTGAGCCTTTCGACGGCTGGTTTTTCTCTGAATTGGTGGACAACCATTTGTCAGTGCTAACCCACTGGCTGTTCAATTGATATTTAGTTGACCATTAAAAGAAATAACTATTTTCCAACTTTTAACTCGCACTAATTGGATGAATTTTTGAAGATCTTTGGGCGCTTGGGTAAATCAAGCATAGGGCCATGCTGTCGTCGCCCCATGCCATAACTGCCCCTGTTCTTCGGTTTTCCAAGAATGCATGTTTCGGTCCCAATTTTCGCCAAATCAAACTAACCCACTTTTTCCCCACTCTCCATCCATATTCTCTAAGGATAGCCAAAAATAAATAAATAAATAAATAAATAAAAACCTCGAGCCTGACAAGTATATTCAAAACCTAAAGCACTTGGGACACGTAAACCAAATACCCGATGGGTATGTGATTCAAAAAAACATTTCGTGGCTATGGGACGAATATTGGATTAGGTGATACCTGATTACCCAAAAATATATACTCGTTTATTATAAACATTATACCCAAAAAAAAAATTGTAGTTTTATATTTGATTTTTCTTAACTATTGTTTATTATTGTTTCATTCTCATAGTTTCATTATTTAAATATAAACATACATTTGTATATATTTTGATGACATTATTTATATTATCAAATTACTTTTTAAGATTAATATTAAATATATGTATAGATTTTTGATATATGGTATAGATTTTTGAAACATAACTCTACAAAAAGGAAAGTAAAAAAAGTTAGTATATATGAAAAGGGTTAGGATAAAATATACAGTGAAAAAAATAGGTAAGCCGTAAGAAAGGTATTAGACAGAGTCCTATTGAACTCATTTAAGCGGCATTGGAACCGTCTCATCGAACCCTATGATCTTAGTTTTTAGTTTTTTGATTTTTTGAATTTTTAGTTTTTTGTTTTTAGAATTTATATTATGTCATTACGTCTTTTATGTTAGATTGGGTTTTTTCTGTATTTTCGTAATTGTGTCATTTTTGTAATTCATTGTATCTTTTTTCCTCGGCACTGCGTAGCTTGGCCCTACATGAAAATACTATTGGGTGTCTTTTATAACACTAACGGGTAATATGCTATGAGATAAAATTTTAGGGAAAATGGCCAAAATAGCCCGTTGACCGAGTGATTTGCATAAATAACCCTCTCCCCCTCTTTGGAGAGACGGGACACAGCTCCCAACGTGCCTGAACCGTCTCTGAGTGGCCAACCAACACATGGCGTCTCTCATCCCGAGGCTGTACCGTCTCTCTCCAGACGGGTCAGAACTCTCTCCCAGACGGTTCACATTTCCCATGCCGGCTGCCCTTCGGTTCAACCGTCTCAAAAGACGGGTCACATTTCCCCGTGCCAGCTGGCCTTCGGTTCAACCGTCTCTCAAGACGGGTCACATTTCCCAAGTCCGGTGAGTCCCGATGATAGTCCGACGCTTCGGTTGTCCAGCTCAGCCCTGTAAATACCGTTCTCAGTCACAAACTCCGTCCCATTCCCGTCAGACTGTCACCCCACCACCGTCTAAGTCTATCCACCACCCCACCACCACCGTCCACCACCACAGTCTAATTCATCCAAATGGCACCGCAACGATGGACCGAAGAACAGGAAATTGCACTGATTGCAGCATGGCGTCATGTCGAAGAAAGCACCCACCAAACCAGCAAATGGTTCCGTATATTGCACGAGTACAATCGGCTGGTTGGAGGGTCAGACCGAACAACCGAGTCCCTTATGTTTGGATCGTAGAACACACACGCACACGAACACAAGTATTTACGTGGTTCGGTCTAAACTGACCTACGTCCACGGGGCAACTGGGGTATTGTTTTATTGAGTGATACAAATATTACAAGTACAAGAGAGTATTTATAGGCCTAAATTAGGGTTAAAACCCTATGTTAATCTTGCTCAACAAGTTAATCATACTGGGCTTCAAACGACTGGGCCTATAAGTGGGCTGAAGGCAACATCTCCAACAATCTCCCACTTGGTGTCTTCGGACCATGAACTACACCATCTCTTCTGTACTTCTGTAGATAAGATCTCCCCTTGATCTTCAATGCACCTCCAGTTACCCCGATCTCCTCAACATTATTCCTGGAGACCAGCTGAAGCTCCACACAGCTTCAGCTTATCCAACGTCACACATTTAGTAAACATGTCTGCTGGATTCTTAGCACCTGAGATATTCTTCAAGTTGATTGTGCCATCAGCAACCAATCCTCTCACGAAGTGATACCTTATCCCGATGTGCTTCGTCTTCTTGTGATACACAGGATTCTTAGCAAGTTTCACTGCACTTTCATTATCACAGTGTAGCAAGTACTCAGTTTGCTTCTTCCCTAACTCTTCCAGAAAAGCTTTCAACCATACTAGCTCCTTACTGGCTTCAGCTATAGCCATGTATTCTGCCTCTGTTGTGGACAAAGCCACGCTTTTCTGAAGTCTGGACATCCAACTGACTGCAGTTCCTCCCACTGTGAAAACGAAACCTGTGGTGCTTTTAAATGTATCTTTGCAACCACCCAGGTCAGCATCTGTATAACCTCTGAGAACTGAATCCTTCCCTCTGAAACATAACCCCATCTTTGACGTTCCCTTCAAATAACGAAGCACCCCTTTAACTGCTTCCCAATGTTCTCTTCCCGGATTTGACATAAACCGACTGACAACTCCGACTGCGTGTGCTATGTCAGGTCTTGTACACACCATAGCGTACATCAGACTACCTACTGCAGATGCATACGGAACTCTAGCCATATCAGCTTTTTCTTCTTCAGTTCTGGGACACTGATCTTTGGTAAGCTTGAGGTGACTCCCCAAGGGTGTGTTTCTAGGCTTGGTCTTCTCACTGTTAATACCGAATTTCTCTACCACTTTCCCGATGTACTTTTCCTGGGACAGTGTCAAAGATCCATCTTTCTTGCTCCTGGTGATACTCATCCCGAGTATCTGTTTGGCTGCACCCAAATCCTTCATCTCGAATTCTTTGGACATTTGCTTCTTCAACTTGCTTATCTCATTCATATCTGATCCTGCAATCAACATATCATCTACATACAAAAGTAGAATGATATACGAACTCTTGAACTTTTTCAGATAACAACAGTGATCGGCTTCACATCTCTTGTAACCGGTCTTCACCATGAAATTATCAAACTTCAAGTACCACTGCCTTGGCGCTTGTTTCAGACCATACAAGCTCTTCTTCAACTTGCACACCCAATTTTCCTTTCCAATAACCTGGAATCCCTCAGGCTGTGCCATATAAATATCTTCATCAAGGTCACCATGTAGAAATGCTGTTTTCACATCTAGCTGCTCTAGATGCAAATTCTCTGCTGCTACAATACTCAAAACTAACCTGATGGTGGTCATCTTCACCACTGGAGAGAAGATCTCATCATAATCAACTCCCTTCTTCTGTTGAAATCCCTTGACCACTAAACGGGCTTTATACCATTTAGAACCATCATGTTCATCTTTGACCCTGAAAACCCATTTATTCTGAAGAGCCTTCTTGTCTCGCGGAAGCTTTACAAGAACCCAAGTCTTGTTCTTGTCTAGTGAACTCATTTCTTCTTTCATTGCTCGCTCCCACTGGAACGAGTCCTTCATCTTGACTGCTTCAGAGTAGCTCTCTGGTTCACCATTTTCTGTCAAGAGAATATAATTAACTGAGGGGCCGGTACGACTGGGACTGTACCTGTCCGGCGCTTTAGAAACTCTGGTGGATCTCCTGACCGAAGTATCAGACTGGTCAGGCTGCTGTGGAGACTGTTCGTCTTCAGACTCTGAACTCCCACTGTCAGAAATTCCCACTGACTCTTCATTTTCACCATCTTCGGTCTCAGGTTCTGTGTCATCTTCAGATTCTGTTACGGGCCCTGTGACAGATTCTTTCTTCTGATTCTCAACACTAAACTCAACTGTTTTTTTCTGAACCTTTGACTTATCCAAGTTTCTATCTTTGTACAATTCTTCTTCATTGAACTCAGCATGCTTACTTCTGACTACCTTTCTGCTTTCAAAATCCCAAAGCCTGTAGCCCATTTGATCACCCCCATATCCAATGAAGATATACTTTTTTGCTTTAGCATCCAGCTTGTCACCTTCAGGGTTAATATCATAAGCACTGCACCCGAAGATTCTCAGGTGATCATACTCAACTGCTTTACCCTTCCATTCTTCTTGAGGAAGCTTGAATCCCAACGGTACTGAGGGTCCACGGTTGATAAGATGCGCTGCTGTGTTAACTGCATCAGCCCAGAACATCTTTGGGAGCCCTGCATTCAATCTCATGCTTCTGGCTCTTTCACATAATGTTCTGTTCATCCTCTCTGCAACTCCATTTTGTTGCGGAGTTCCTGGAACTGTATTTATCATCTTGATCCCTCTATCAGCACAATAATCTGTAAACTCCTTGCTGATATATTCACCACCGTTATCCGACTTCAAGCATTTCACCTTCAAATCAGTTTCAAGTTCAACAGCAGATTTCCATTTCTTAAAAGTATCGAAAACTTCAGATTTATGTTTAAGAAAGTAAACCCATACCTTGCGTGTTGAATCATCTATGAAGGTCACAAAGTAGCGAGAACCTCCAAGTGAAGCAACTGATGTCGGTCCGTATACATCTGAGTGAATAAGCTCCAATTTCTGAGCTTTCGGTGCTCTCCCAGTCTTCACAAAAGTCACCTTCTTTTTCTTGCCTAGGATGCACGGTTCACAAAATCCTGAGTCGACCTTCTTCAACTCTGGAAGTTTTCCCCTGGCAACAAGCATCTTCATCCCCTTTTCACTCATGTGCCCGAGTCTTTGATGCCATAACTTTGTCTGACTCTGGTCACTCGATACTGTGTTCACTGCATCAGCTGATGCTTCAACCATGTACAAACTACCTCTCTTCTTGCCTCTAGCAACTACCATGCTTCCCTTAACAACTCTCCATTGTCCACTACCAAAGTGAACATCATATCCCTGATCATCAAGCTGACCGATGGATATAAGCATCCTTTTCAAACCAGGAATGACCCGAACATTCTTCAAGGTCCAAATGGTTCCTAATGGAGTTTTAAGGTCTATGTCGCCAATTCCTGTAATATCAAGACTCTGATTATTAGCCAAACGAACTTTACCAAAGTTACCTGTTCGCATATTCTTCATCTTCTTCGTGCTAAAAGTAGCATGGAAAGACGCTCCTGAATCCATAATCCAGTCTTCAACGGAACTCTCAATACAACAAATAAGAGCATCCTCTGAATCTGAGGATGTAGTAGCATTCACCTCCCTTTTCTCTCTCGCAGGTTCAGAACACTGACTTCTGAAATGCCCAAACTCCTTACAGTTCCAACACTGTACGTCTTTCCTTGGCTTTCCAGGTCTTGACTTGCTCCTGCGTTTTGACTTTGACCTACCCTTATTTCCTCCTCTGTTACTACTTCTCCCTCTTCCTTCAGTACTGAGCAACGAGCTTGATTCTCCATTGTTCCTTCTTCTGGAGTCCTCATTCAGTAACAAATCACGAACTCTTCCAAAACTCAGAGTCTCAACTGACCCTGTGACTGCTGTGATTGTGCCTGACCAACTGTCAGGTAATGAGGATAACAATAGACAAGCCTGCAATTCATCATCTATCTTAAAATTCACAGAAGACAAACGTGTCAAATGTGATTTAAATAAATTAATATGCTCAGTAACAGAACTTCCCTCTTTCATTCTGATGTTGACTAACTCCCGTATTAGAAACACCTTGTTTGCGGGAGACGGCTTCTCGTACATGTCGGATAAAGCTTCCATAATCCCACGCGCTGTGGTTTGCTCCAGAATGTTATAAGCTACATTCATGGAGAGAGTAAGCCGAATCGTTGACTGTGCTTTCTTGTCAAGATTCATCCACGCAGTCGTCATAGTCTCTGGGGAGGATCTAGTGCAGCATCTAACTCCTTCTGTATAAGCAAATCCTTGATTTGCATCTTCCACCAACCAAAATTCTTCCCATCAAACTTCTCAACTTTGATCTTTCCTTCCTCAGACATCATCTTGTACTAAATAAAGAAAACTGACCCAAAAAAAAATCGACCAAAAAAAAAACTCTTTTCTTGTACGTGTGGGTTGACCAAACAAGAAACTCCACAAAGTAATATTATAATGACTTTTATGGTTCTAGAAAACAAAGCAAACAAACCAAATGCTTTCTGTCTTCTTATTCTTTTGTAAGGGTCCACACAAGAAACCACAAAGGACAAATAAAAGAAATTCTTTTCTATCCTTTTTTCCTTTTTGGCACAAAAACTTAAACAGACATAAGCCTTCTCTTTTATACTTGATCGAACAAACAAGATGGGATGGCTGACCTTAAATTCCAAGATCGACCTGTTAGACTTGGCGGCGGTTGAAGGGTTCAATCGGAAGGGGCGGTTCAGGGTTAGGGTTCGACCGGAACCCTAGACAAGGTGGCGGCGGCGCAGAGGTGGTAGGCGGAGGTGGGTGACGGCGACAGCTGTGTTGTGTAATCTGGTATGTGTTCTTTCTGATCTGATCAAGAGCCTGTGCTCTGATACCAGTTGTTAGGATCGTAGAACACACACGCACACGAACACAAGTATTTACGTGGTTCGGTCTAAACTGACCTACGTCTACGAGGCAACTGGGGTATTGTTTTATTGAGTGATACAAATATTACAAGTACAAGAGAGTATTTATAGGCCTAAATTAGGGTTAAAACCCTATGTTAATCTTGCTCAACAAGTTAATCATACTGGGCTTCAAACGACTGGGCCTATAAGTGGGCTGAAGGCAACATCTCCAACACCTTAGCCGGAAGTTGACCGATTTGACCACGAAGTGTCAAATCTTCAACGGGTACCACAACCGAACACTTCAGGAGGTACCCTCTAACATGCCCGAAGACGTGTCAATTAGACACTAAAAAAGACAGTATAAAAATAGGGAGCGCAAAGAATTTAAACATGTGTCTGCCTGGCAAATGATGAGGGATCGTCTTAATTTGTAGTTTATTAAACTTTTGTAGTAATCGAAGTAATTTTATTAATGCAATGAATGTTTAAATTTTGTTTTTTATATTAAAGTAAATATTTCATTAAACAAACTATATTATTACAACAACAATAAACAAACTATACTATTACAACAACAATAAACAAACTATACTATTACAACAACAATAAACAAACTATACTATTACAACAAACTTCCTAAATTTAACTCCAAAGAACTAAGAACTTTGTTTGAAGTAATCGAAGTGTCTAACCAACTATTGAACACTACATCCTAATGTTAGATGTTTTGTCCTCCACAGCGGTGGTAGTAGCAGTGGTCTACATAGACGTTGTTTCGAATGGTGTATGTGCTCTACACAGACAAGTCCGAGACGTTTCCTCGTTTTATGTAACAATAGTTCTCAGTGTGCACACGTCGAACATCGAGACATAAATTTGGGAAGTGAACGAACTTGCCTCAAATGTAGACCACCACATCATCGATCCATTCTACACGGGTTAAACCACGCGCAGATGGAACAACAATCCAAGTAGCCGTACGCAGATGAAACAACAATCCAAGTAATCGGACAATATTTTCGTAAGCCGGTAGGCTTCGGCTGGGAAAGCAAAAAACGTCATTGGTTTGGAAGATGAAAGCTTTGAGGAGAGCGGTGGGTGCAAATTTCGTTAAGTGAATTGGGGTATTTATATACACTCGTGAGACGGTTCAGACGGTAGCACAAAACGGCTTAAGACGACTTGGGGGTTGTGACCCGTCTTTTGAGACGGTTGAACCGAAGGGCAGCCGGCATGGGGAAATGTGAACCGTCTTTTGAGACGGTTGAACCGAAGGCCAGCCGGCATGGAGAAATGTGAACCGTCTGGGAGAGAGTTCTGACCCGTCTGGAGAGAGACGGTACAGCCTCGGGATTAGAGACGCCACGTGTTGGTTGGTTATTGGATCTAAAACCAAACGATCTCGGAGACGGTTCAGGCACGTTGGGAGCCGTGTCCCGTCTCTCCAAAGAGGGGGGAGAGGGCTATTTATGCAAAACGCCCGGTCAACGGGCTATTTTGGCCATTTTCCCAAAATTTTATAATCAAGTATGGGTATGGTATTAGTCATACCCAACCCATTATCATCTCTAATTTTCCACCCCGGCCCTTCATTCTCGTGAATTTGTGAGGGATCATCGATTTTTGCTGATATTTTCCTGCCCCCAAACGCAAGTTCTCATTAAAGTAATGAAAAAACTCCTTTAACAGAAAAGAAAAACACAAAGTCAAACACACACTCTCGTGAACGATATAAATTCCGCACAATAGAATTAATAGTTTCATAAAGCCTCATGATACTAAGACAGCCAAATTTAAGTTTTCTCATGACTACACTTCGCCTCCTCCAACCATTCTTCTTAGCTTCCTGTAAAATAAAAAATATGAAACAAGTAATGAATTTATGTCACTGAAACTAGTGATGAGAAGTTGACTTCTTTTAACCATTGTATTGTAGTTAACACATTCTTACTTACATTGACTTGGGTCCATGTAGATTATTTCTGCTTTCGGTGAGGCTCTAGGGAACCGCATAAGATCCTTAACAATGTTAACCCATTGACTAGCCTTGCAACTTACTATTGATTGGATGGTAAACTTCTCCAGAGAAGGGGAATGAGCAAGTAAAAGCTTTACCAAAAGCAACTCTGTTTTTGATCCTACAAAAGGTGATAATTCAATGGTTCGCAACCGACACAATGTTTGATCCAAGCAGTCTGGTAATTCCAAATGATTTGAAGTCGTTTCCACGCCAGATTGCATATACGTGGTGGATACGTAAAAAGATGCTTTCACCCTCTCAATATGCGTCATATGCAGTTCTTCTAGATTTGGCGAGTTTTGAAGCAAACAAAGAACACCATGGAGATGATCCAAATCAACAAGTGAAAAATCTATCAGCCTCAAACACTTTAGACTATCAATCGTGTGCTTAAACCACCTCGGCTTTTCTGCAATAAAAACCTAGGAATTGAAAGTAAAAAATTAGCTTAGAAATGTGTGAACTGAACTCATCAAATCAAACTATAAAGATGAAATTTTATTGGGTGAACTACATCAAGCTCTAAAGGTGAAATTTCATTGTGCAAACCCCAATTTTCCTGAAATAAATTTTATGCAGCATACCTACCTTAAGAAAATGAGCATCAATAGACAACCATTGAACTTTAGGCATCTTACTAAACATCAATGCGAGATTCATCCTTTCGAGCCTTACATAGTCTTTTAAAGGTTTCCAAGAACAATACAAACCGAAGCAAGAAGTTGACTATGCAATAACTCAAGCAACTTGACATCATGGCAATTCTTGACAACCAAACTCTGCAATTCTGTAGCCTTGATTTTAAGATTGTATGCATTAGTGCATGAATGCAAGGTCAACATCTTAAGTTTTGGTAAGTTGATCACACCTCCACCTATGTCAGTAGTAAAATCAATATAATTGAGAATAAGGCTTTCAAGGAAGAGAAATCCTACAAACTGACGTGGCGGTTTGAAGATGCAATTAGTAAGTTCCAACTTTCTCAGGTCGGGACAAGAGAACACGCAAAGTGGAAGTTGATATAAAATATATCCCTGAGGGACATACAAACGCCGTAGTGGGACTCGTGGCTGATGTTGATAAGATTGATTTAAGTTAACAAGAGTGAGTTCCTCTACTCCTTTTGTTGATAAGAATGATAACCATTGATCAATTTCTTGGAAGCAATAAGGATACATGCTTGGTATATAGAGATAAAATTTAGAGATAGAACCCTTGTGAAAAAGCAAGACTTGGTTTATGACCCTTATAAATCCATCTCTATCAAATGCTCCATTTTTTCCTAACTTTTGGGAAAACTGCTCATCAAAAACCAATGCCCTAATTGTAGTCCATTTGTACCTCCACTTTTTTGAAAGAATGCTTGTCCTTATAATATCTTGGATTGGGAGCCGCTCTAACACCGCGTCACTCAAATGCTCAGGCAAGTTACCGATTCCATTTCCTTCTGCAATAGTTACCTGCCTCCGCTTATTATTCGCTGTCATTACATTTATGAAAAACAAAAAAATTGAGTTATTTAAAAGAAAATGGATGCTTATAATAAAAAGGGATTAATTTGACATCAGTGATAATATCAACTACTCTTCTCGGTTCCTTGTAATGTCAACTCATGATTGATCAATGGTTCATGCTTGTACATCTTGTGTCTATTTGTAAAGGCTAGGGATGAGCCACGACGTATAAGGCTATATGGTGTGGAAGGTGCCATCTCAACGCCACGTTAAAAGGGGGCTATGTTCCCTCCTTCCGATAACACCCATGAAATAGAATAACCCCTTTAATTAAAAAAGAGAAAAAGAGAAAAATTGATTGGTTAAATCATGTGAGCCCCACCATTCTTCCTTGTTGTCTGTCGTTATTGGGGTGGCAAGGCTTCAATAGCGCCCCCTAATGACGCCGAGGAAATAGGGGGGGGGGGGTATTTTGATTATTGAGGTGGAGGGGCCAATGACGCCCTACACCGTATAGCCTAACTGATATTCCGGTTTTTATATCTTTATAATTGATTGCCTAGAAGCCATTCTGTTGAGGGGAAGACAGTTTGGTTGACTGTCAATATTTGGCCCTGATCAACCCATACATTTATGTTAATATATTCTATACCAAATATGAAAGCAACAAGCAGTTTTAATTTAATTTATAGAGGAGAAAATAAAACAGTAATATTTTATTTATAAAAGATGTAACAAATAGTTTTGACACATGATAGGATATTAAAAAAAAGAAAAGGTTTTAATGGTGCTTCATAATACATATAACCATGGATAAACCATAAAACACAGTTATAAAAAAATGTCATAATATTTATAAGTCACGGCCGATAGTATTCATGTAGATTGTGTAATAAACATGAAACACCCAAAACATTATAAAAAATGGTTTGGTCTATCTTGAGATCAAATATCAACTAAGATAAACATGGATATATATAATAGTCAAATCGATCCACAAAATTTGTTTTTGGTTATCAATGATCATAATGAAGATGCAACGTGAAATCCTAAACAAAGTAAGCTATGATATATTGAAAAACACACACACACACACATATATATATATATATATATATATATATATATAAGAAAAAAAATCTTACTCGTGAACTCCATAGTAGCACCAACACTTGAATTTCCAGAATTTAGGGTTTCAGGAAGAAGACAAAGCGACCAAGATAAAGAAGCAATTCAAGTTTAAATAAGTATCCATCCTATCTCTTCCCTTTCGAACGTGATTTTTAACTAAAATAGAAAAAAGATTTTTAAATGATTTCCAAAGGATAAATAAAATTTTAAACTTTTCAAAAAAAAAAAAAAAAAAAATTTTTTTTTAAGAGCATTCTCCATTATTCCACCACCTTCAAAGGTGTTTGGGACGGTGTTTTAAAAACTGGTTCATACTGGCCGGTTAAAATGGATACCGGATGGTATCCTGACACGAAACACCCCGGTATAAAAAGGGCATGACATGAGAAGCGTACCGTCGGTAAGTTAGAAAATACCGGTTTGAACCGTTATACTGGCACTGGCGCAATGGGTTTAAACTTTAGATTTTTACAAAATTCTGCTCCATCTTCATCGATTCTTACTCTATCTTCATCGGTAATTACTTGTTTTATGTCTCCATCTTCAACATTCCAATGACTTAAACATAGCGTTCACTTTCATTTGAAAGAACATTGTTGGAAATTTGAATACTTTTGGATTATCTTTTGATTATGGGTTAACTTTTGAATTATTTTTTATATGTAATCATGAACTTTGGATTAATTTTTTAGTTGATGATGTACTTTATGGAATGAAAGGGTTAACTAGTTAACCCGGTTAAACCATTCGGTACAACCCGGTTCAACCAATTGAACCATTTTTAAGCCTAATCCGGTATGATTAAAAAAGGCCCCGGCTATCCACACCCCCACTTCTATTTTAAACCCCCCCAAAGCGCCTCGCTTAGGCCAAAGCGAGGCGCCTGGGGTCAAATTGTACGAGGTGGCAGGGGGGCAGAAAAAGCTGATCCAAAGCGCCTAGCTTAGGCCAAAGCGAGGCGCTTTGGATCAGAGTTTTAATTTTGGGTATTTTTTTGTGTTTTGAATTGGTTTTTAATTTTTTTAATATAATTATTTTAAAAAGTTAAAATAAAATAAAAAAACAAATGTCTTAACTCTAATCAAACGTCTATATAGGCGTTTTCGATTTCCAAATGAATCAACGACTTAAACTTTACATTATCAACCACAAATAAAGGTCTTAACTCTAATCAAACGTCTATATAGGCGTTTTCGATTTCCAAATGAATCAACGACTTAAACTTGACATCATCAACCACAAACAAAGGTCTTAACTCTAATCAAACGTCTATATAGGCGTTTTCGATTTCTAAATGAATCAACGACTTAAACTTGACATCATCAACCACGTATAGTCAAAGATTTTAACAAATATATTTAGTTAAGTACTAACGCAGACCTTGATCTGCAATATTTGAAAATTATCATTTCTTGACATGCTTGGTAACAAAGAGGAACACTTTCTTCTTTTGTTGTACAATATTTTTTGTTAGTTGTTAAATGTTTTTATAGTTTTTTCTACTTTTAGAAAAAATGAAAAACCCCGTATAGTCGAATGCGGTATGCGCGTTAAATTTAATTAAATAAGTGAATGATTAAGGGATCCGCTTGGAGTCTAAAGCTTCGCGTGTCATCTCAAAGTATTCAATTTCGATAATCCACACCTTTCTCCTGAAGCAAAACCTCTCTAGGTTTACCATCACCAAACGGATTCACCTTAGGCCTCGGTTTGTCCACTCCAATTGCTAACATTAATTCCAATTCCAATTCCAATTCCACCGCTTCAATTAGAATCTGAAGAGAAGTTATTATCATCACCTTCCACAATGTTCTTACCTAGAGCTACCAACCAGCTGGCATGGGAGCCAAGCTTTGAGAACAGGTGGCAGAGGGAGTTCGTACATCTCCACCTATGGAACCGCCATAAAACAAAACCAGGCAAAACCATTTTCTTGTTACTGTTGATTAAAGCCTGGTTTTGAGAATTTGATGAGGCAACAACAAAGCTGTTTTTGAACTGAGCCATAACTCCTGATTTAATGAGCTAACAGCTAAAGAGAAGTTATTATTATCATCATCATCATCATCATCCACAATGTTCTTGCCTAAAGCTACCAACCATCCGGTTGAAGAAGAAGAAGATGACAGATATCACTAACTTAACTTGCATCGGCTTGAGATATGAGTTTGATTAGCTTAAATCTCTCTGATCCATGGTATCCACTTTCGAAGGATCCATGACACGCGATAATCGTTACGGTTAGTGGATACCATGGATGAGAGAGATTCAAGCTAATCAAACTCATATCTCAAGTTGGTCCAACAACTGAATTTGACTTGCTTGCATTGGAATCTTGTACGAAATCATCTCATTGCATATTCTCCATCTCCATACCTTGTTTCAAGTATCTTGTAAAATTCATTTCGTCTTCAAGACTCCTATGAGTCAACAAAGGTTGACTTTTTTGAGCATTAACCATGACTATATTACATTATTATTATTATTATTATATTTTTTTATTATATTTGTAACTTAGTACCTTTGTTTTATTATTATAATAATTTATTATTATCAAGAATCGGAAATTAGTAAAACGATTTATGAAAGTATCAAGAATCGGGAATTAGTAAAATGATCGGATGTGACTTCTGAAAACCACAAACGATCAATTAAACATTACGAAACGCGTCAAACAGAGACCGGAAGTCCAGCATGTCGATTAGACATGCAAAAATTGTGTTTTGAAAAAATATGGGTATCGACTATATAGTCGGAGCACCAAATAGAATGATTCATGAAAGTTTAACAAACTTGGATGTTTCAACCAAAACATACAAACGAGCAATAAACGACCCGTAACGCCTCAAACGAATTTTGTTGTATTGGGAACAACTAAAAACAATTTAAAATGAATTAAAATTAATTTTTAATCAATAACAACTATTTAAAATGAATTAAAACAAGTTATTTTTTAAAAAAAAAGGCCAAAGCGCCTAGCTTTGGCCAAAGCTAGGCGCTTTGCAACCTAGTTATGTTGGAGCAATGGTTGTGGAAAGAAATCGACAGTAGGACCGGCACTAAGAAGCCACCCATACAGAGTGACGATAGTCGTTTTCGGCACTGTAAAGCGATCGTTTTACTCATATAAAGTGTTCGATGTCACTGTGAGTACACATTGTGCATGACATTAGATTTTGCATGTGTCATTTCATAACTTGCACCGGCTTGAGATATGAGTTTGATTAGCTTAAATCTCTCTGATCCATGGTATCCACTTTCAAAGGATCCATGACACGCGATAATCTCTACGGTCAGTGGATACCATGGATCAGAGAGATTCAAGCTAATCAAACTCAGATCTCAAGTTGGTCCAACAACTGAATTTGACTTGCTTGCATAGGAATCTTGTACGAAATCATTCTCACATGAATATCCTTTGATGAATGTATTAGGGGTTGGTAACTCTGAAGACCAATGAGCCTCTGGCAAACCTCCGTAAAGGTCTTCAGAGTTTCCATGGGAAGGTAAACATACTTGAAATCAATGGGAAGGTAAACAATTCCAGCAGCTGGATATCAGGCAGACGTTTGTCAAAAGAATTTTGTACTATGCATTCTCACTTGAATATCCTTTGATGAATGTGTATTAGGGGTTGGAAACTCTGAAGACCAATGACCCTCTAGCAAACCTCCGTTAAGGTCTTCAGAGTTTCTATGGGAAGGTAAACATATATAACATTCTCTTCTTCTTCCCTTACACATCACTTTGCCATTAATACAAATGGACTATCCTCACGTCGGTATGGCCATCACCTAGTTGCAGGTTGCCTTCAGTTGTTGTCAGAGAGATATCTGTCAACGATGAAGGCAACATACTTGAAATCAATGAGAAGATAAACAATCCTCATCCACAATGTTCTTACCCGTAGCTACCAACCATCTGGTTGTTTTTAGGTTGCCTTCATCGTTGACAGATAATGAGATTTGGTGTTAGATCATAAGCAAAAAGGTAGACCACACCACTGTTAGTGAACCCTGTGTTGGATGGAAAGTGTCTTCGGCTTAAATGTCGAGGTAAGTTATTATTTTGTTTTTTAATTTTTATAATTTTTTTACAATAATTATATTAAAAAATTAAAAAAAATAAAAAAAAACCAATTCAAACCACCAAAACACAAAAATTTATCACAAAAATAAAATCTGGATTCCAAGCGCCTCGCTTAGGCCTAAGCGAGGCGCCTGGGGTCAAATCAGAATAACTTACCTCGGACCGAGGTAGGTAGTTAAAAAAGTAACCAAAGCGCCTCGCTTTGGCCAAAGCAAGGCGCTTGGGGGGGGGGTGGGAATAGAAGTGGGGGTTTTAATATCACCACCCTTAAAAAATCGGTTTTTAAAACATTGGTTTGGGATTGATTTTTCAAAACAGATTATGCGTTTTGGAAAAACAGGGGTGGGGCTGCTTTTAGATTATTGCGTTTTGGTAGCCCAAAAGTTCATTTCAAAACCCAACCCCAAACACTAAAAACTTATTATTTGCGTTTTCAAAACGCAATAATCTAAAAATCAATTTCAAGACGTAATCCCAAACACCCCCTTAGAGCATTCACAGCCCGTTCACCATATTATGTGAGGGGTTCCCTCAAATTATATGGGGTGTGTGTGAGTGGTTGTGAGTGGAGGAGAGAAAATATTTGGTGAAAGCACTACCTACCCCTATATTTGAAAAACTACTGTTCATCGCTACATATATTTTAATAGTTTTGTAAGTGGTTGTGTCTAAGGAGAGAGAAAATTTAATGATAAAAGTATGAAAAAATATTATTATTTGAATTAGGAGAGAGAAGATTTAGGGGTGCAGTAGTGATTTTTATTGTAATTTGATGGAGAGGATTTGGTGGACGGGCTGTGAATGCTCTTAGAGCATTCACATTTGGTCCACCAAATATATGTGTGTGTGTCCTTCAAATTATATGTGGTGGCTGTAAGTGGACGAGAGAGAAAATATTTGGTGAAAGCACTATTCACCCTATATTTAGGGGGACACTATTCACCCATATAAATATTTTAATATTTTTGTAAGTGGTTGTGAGTGTGAAGAGATAAATGTAACGATAAAAGTATGAAAAAGTATTAGTTGTTAAGAATGATAGAAAATTATGTGGTGGAATAGTCATTTTTAGTGTAATTTGATGGAGGGAATTTAATGGAGCTGATGAAAATGCTTTTAGAGCATTCACATTTAGTCTACAAAATGTATGTAAGTGTTTCTCTCAAATTACATGGGGTGGGTGTAAGTGGTTGTGAGTGGAGGAGAGAGAAAATATTTAATGAAAGCACTGTTTACCCTTATATTTGGGGGGATACCGGTCACCCCTATAAATATTTTAATATTTTTGTAAGTGGTTGTAAGTGAAGAGAGATAAAATATAATGATAAAAGTATGAAAAAATATTATTATCTTTTAGAGAGAGAAGATTTAAAGGTAGAGTAGTGATTTTTAGTGTAATTTGATGGAGAGGATTTAGTAGACCAAATGTGAATGCTCTTTTAACTTATATTTGCCTTTAATAAGTTGTATTTGATAACTTGATTTGAAAAAGTAATAGAGTTGTGACTTTTAAAGCTCATTATGACTTATTGGGGAAAATTACCCAACATGCGTTATGACTTTTTAATGCTCCTTATAGTGTTTGTCTTTTTTGTTCATTTTACGTAAATAAGCTAAGCTAGACATTTTTTTTTACAAAACAACTTATTGACTTATTGGTTTTCCCCACCACATATGCCAATTAAACACTTTTTAAAAAAATCGTTTTTAAAAAGTCATAAGTTAATAAGTGCTTTTAACTAGAAGTCCTTTTGGACTTAATAAGCTTACCCAAACATGCTTTTATGGAAGGAGGTTTACCATACACTGTTTTAATTTAACGATGTGAAATAATGTATTTTGTTTTGTTTTTAATGGCATATTTTATTAAAGAAAAAACGTTGTTAGAGAGTCTCTAACGCAACAAAGGAATAAGAGACAATTTTCTTTTCATTTTTTAAAGCAAGGAACAAGTGTACATGAAGGAAACATCAAACTCATTTTGTAGGACCGTCACGATGATCCGAATATCACAGGTTTGTGCGAGGCGTGAGTACGAAATCCTTGGTTCTCAGTTTTTAGTAATAAAGATATCAAAATCACACACAAATGAGTTGTCGGATTCATTTAAATGGTTATATAACTGATAAATAGAGATTGGGGTGCTTACAATACAAAATCAAACCATAAAACACCTAAAAACCTCTAAAAAATGACAACTAGATGATTAGGTGTTGGGTCTGCTGACCTGGAGAAGAACAGATGATTGAAAAGCCAAAATATACTAACAGTTGATCCATATTAATAAACAACATTTACAACATACTCTTCCCAAAAGACTGTTGACCCTAACAACTGTTCTACCCAAACAACTGCTGTGACAACTGCTGCTACAAAGGACTGTTGGATAACAACTGATAGAGAACAACTGCTGACTAAAGGTTTGATGAAGAACAACGGCTGATCAAGTGCTGAAGACTAAAGGTCTGTTGGAGCCAACAACACTTAGGCTCCAACAGATGATACAAGACCATAAGAGTTTTCCTCAACAGCAGTTTACCTTACAGTGTTTTACAATGTAACAGTAGTTTGTATATAGTAGATGTTTTATGTTGTTATTTTGTTAGAGGTCACTGTCTTAGGTGACGTCAGCTTAGATCACCAGTGGTTTAGATTTGTCTATAAATAGAATAGTGCTTGTACTGTTCTATTCATCACTCACAACATTCTCTCAGACAAACAATCATAGAGTGATCAGGCTGAGGGGGAGTACTTGTAATATTTCAATCTTTCAATTAATGAAAGCTTTTGATTAAAAACAATTATTCTCTTGTTTTGATTTATAGTTTATCATTCCGCTGCACTTTCCATTTATATTCACTTCATTCTTCTCATCTCTAATTAAATAAATCAAAACAATCAAACTCAGATCCTAACAATTGGTATCAGAGCTTGGTCAATTAAATTCGATCTAATCAATCAATTTAATATAAACAGATCAGCTCACAATTATTGATATCGTTTGTTTGTCGGATTGAAAACAGAGTAATAGTTTATTTTCGATTCAACCGTTTGTAAACAGACTTTGTTTTCGAAAAATCAGAGAATGGCTTCAATCAATCACGATCCACACACCACTGGCACGAAAAACAAGCCACCGATGCTTGTCAAATCTGAATACAATATCTGGAAACGTCGGATGAGCCATGTTCTAGCTCAACAGAACACTGGGTGTTGGAAGTCGGTTATCTTCGGACCACATGTTCCGATGGTGCCGAGTACTGAAGATCCCAAGGTTCAGGAGCCTAAGAAACTTGAAAACTACTCCGACCAGGATTTTCAGAAAATTGAGTTAGATGCTAAGGCCTTTAGTATTGTGGCCATGGCTCTACCCAATGATATATATACTGGGCTGTTACACTGTAATAGTGCAAAGGAGTTGTGGGATGCACTGAAAGAACAATTTGGTGGGACTGAAGAGGCTATTGAAAACAACCGTGAAATACTTAACCAACAATATGAAACATCCAGTCATGTTAAGGGAGAGTCATGAACTCAACAATTTGAGAGGTTTAACTGTCTCGTTAGTGAACTAAAACTGGTTGGTCTAACTTACCCTCATTCAACTTTGAACCATAGGTTTTTAAGATCACTACCAGATAAATGGGACACTATTGCTATAGTTATGAGAAACTCAATTGGATTCAAGGACCTATCACTGACCCAACTTCATGGTAATTTCTTGACCTATGAGAGAGAGCTTAACCAGAAAAAGAAGCTCCAGGACTCTAGAAAAGTGTCTGATGACTATGTATTTGGTAATACAACACTTCTGGGTCATGATGAGTTGCCTGGTAATAGTAAGGATCAGAGTTATGATCATTTCATTGACATAACTTCAGGTTTTAACTCAGGTTTTAACTCTGATTCTTATTCACCAAACTATGCTTTTACAGCAAGTGGTGGTGATATCCAGGCATCTGATAACATATCCTTTGAGTATGATGACCTAAAATACTTTGACCCTGATTATTTGGAAGAAATGGACATTATGCACCAATTGGCCCTTCTCAGTGTAAGAACTAACAATTTTTACAAGAAAACTGGGAGAAGGTTTCCAGGGTTAACTGGCAGGTCAAAAGTGGGGTTGGATAAATCAAAGATAAAGTGTTATAAATGTCATAGACTTGGTTATTTTGCCAGGGAATGTAGGAGTCAACATGGTACACCTATGATTACCTATCCAAATCAAAGGCCACAGACCAACACTTATCAAAGTTCCTATAATACCCCTGGACCAAATGTGCAAAACACTGCTCATTTTGCATAGTCCTTAAACACTGTTCCTGTCCAGTTTGTCCAAACCACTGTTCCTCAGATCCATTATGTGCAAACCCCTGTTGCTTAGGCACCTGTGCCAATGACTGCTGCTCCACCCTCTGCTCCTACAGAGACCAGTCAACAGAGTTTCTTCACATAAGGCTTTGTTGATTGGAGCAGTCTACCAGATGAGTTGACAGATGAAAATTTTGCACTAGTTGCCAAAGCTGAAAATGAACCAGAAAATTTCTGTTTCATGGCTATGGTAGAAGAGATTGATTCTAAGGAAGTGGTAACTGAATCTATTGTTATGACTGATGATATTGTTGATGAGGTAGTTGAAGGTGAAAAATCTGAAGAAGAGGTTGTGAGTCTCTCAGATCCCTGGGGTGCATCTGATGATTGTGAGTGCAAGTGTGATTGTGCATTGATGGCTGCTGCTAAGGTATCTCCTTAAATCCTTAAAGATTTGTGTTCTGACAAATGTGTAATAGCATTTGCTAACATCAAAGAGGTGAATGAAAACCTTAGGAAGAAAATTTTAGATGATGAAGTTAAATTTGAGAAACTTTCAAAAGAGTTAAAAACAAATTTGACTGAAAAAGAATCTAAAATAAGCAGCTTAAAACATGAAGCAACTATAACCAAAGACCAGCTCCAAACTATGATAACTAAATATCATAGTTGCAAAAGTGAGCTTGAGTCCACCCAAGTTGAATGTCAGAAATGGGTGGAATCATGTAAAGGTTTTGAGATGCTACTCAACAAACAAACCAAAAGTCATGTGAAGTTTGGGTTTGGTTTTGAAACCACTGCTCCAACTTTTGAAAACACTGACAAAAGGGATCAAAAGTTAGTTGAGGTAGTACCAACTAATTTGAAGGGTTAAGAGATTAAAATCACTGAACCTAATGGCAAAAAAATTATTCTTGAAAAACCAGAAGGTTCCTCATCATTCACTGAACTTGAAAAATATGAATTTAAACCTACTTGGTCTGATGAGTGTGATACTCTTGAGAACTTCAAACCAGTTGAATTCAGAACCCCTGATGGTAAGAAAGCACCACAGGCAAAGGTCATTCCCTTGAAAGATCTTCCAGCAGATGATCAAATATCTGTTGAAAAGAAGACTGAAAAAGGGAAAAAGAAAGAAAAGTCTGTTCACTTGTTCTGTGATTTTTGTGAAAAGAAGAATCATGTTACTAAAAACTGTTTTCTTCTAAAAGCATATGATATCAACAAAGGAACAAGTGTATGTGATTCCAAGGCCACATGCTCAATATGTGGTAAAAAGAATCACAAAACCAAAGAGTGTCTGTACCTCAAAATTTTTGATGTCAAAATACAAGAGTACAAGGCTAAAACTCTTGCAAGTCAAGTGGTGAGTACTTCAAAAGGAAAGCCCAAATAGACTTTTGTACCAGTCCAAACATCTGTTACCAAAAGTCTTGAAACATCTCCTCTCAGGGATGTCCAAGTAACAAATGCTCCACCCACAAGCAAGTACCCAAGAGGGTATGGACAACCACCATGTCATAATCTGTCACATGTTTATGAAGAACCAAAAAGGCCTTCTAAACCAAGAGTGAACAGAAATCCCTATGGATACTATCATTTGTCAGGAAGTGATCAAACATCTGTTGCACCAAGTGTTGACATCCAAGCACTGGCAAATGGTCAGTAACAGTTGTTGAACTTGATTCAAAAACTAGTTCAAACCACTGATCACCTTCCTAAGCTTGAGGCTGAAAAGTCTGTGGACCCATCCAAAGCCAACTTGGCTTTGGACACTCACCAAAACTAATCAATTACTGATGTGCAGGGAGCTTCTACATGCTTAGATAGCCTTTGGTATGTAGATAGTGGAGGCTCCAGGCACATGACACGATGTAGAGCCCTTCTTCTGGACTTCTTAGCTCATGGAGGGGGTGATATAACCTTTGGTAATGATTCAAAAGGTAAGGTGTTGGGTTCAGGGACTGTTCAGGCTGGGAAACTCAAGTTTGAAAATGTCAATCTTATTGATAATCTTAAATTTAATCTTCTTAGTGTATCACAAATGAGTGACAAAGGGTATGGCTCATTCTTCACTAAGAAAACTTGTAAGATTATTGGGCCAGAAGTGGTGAAAAAGATTGACACCATCATTGCTGAGAGCAAAGCACAACTTGTTGCTCATAGGAGTGGAAATGTGTATGTAGTTGATATGTTGAAGGATAATCCTATGGAAAATGTTTGTTTGTTTTCTGCTGCCTCCACAAAGGAGACAGAATTGTGGCATAGGAGACTGGGTCATACCAAGCTTCAAACTATCAACTCACTCTCCAAACAAAGCCTTGTCAGAGGTTTACCATCAAAAGAATTCAAATGTGATGAGCATTGTGTTACCTACTTAAAAGGAAAACAACATAAAAGCTCTTACAAATCCATTGATGAGTCCAAAACAAGTCAATGTTTACAATTGTTGCACATGGACTTGTTTAGCCCAGTTAAAATCATGAGTCTAAGAAGAAAGAGATTTTGTCTTGTCATAGTTGATGATTTTTCTAGGTTTACATGGACTTACTTTTTACACTCTAAGGATGAGACTGCAGGTATCTTGAAGGACTTTGTCACCAAAGTTGAAAAACAATATGACTTGCCATTAAAAGTCTTTAAAAGTGACAATGGAACAGAGTTTAAAAATAAGGAGTTGGATGACTTCTGTGTGTCAAAAGTGATTGTGAGGTAGTACAACATCCCAGGAACACCAGAGCAAAATGGGGTGGTTGAGAGGAAAAATAGAACTCTTATTGAAGCTGCAAGAACCATGCTAGCAGATTCTGGTTTGCCACTGTCGTTCTGGGCAGAAGCTGTAAACACTGCTTGCTATGTTCAAAACAGAGTTTTGATCAACCCAAGACATCAAAATACTGCTTATGAAATTTTGTTCAAAATCAAACCATTAATCTCATTTTTCAAAATCTTTGGCTACCCATGTTTCATTTTAAATCTTAAAGGTTCCATTTCAAAATTTGCAGCCAAAGTAGATTGTGGATATTTTCTGGGATATTCTTCTATTGCCAAGGCCTATAAAGTGTTTAACACAAGGACCAGGACAATAGAAGAAACTCTGAATGTAAAGTTCAATGAACTTTCATCCCTAAAAATCCTAGCAAATCCTGCTAAGTTGTTTGATTTAGATAAATTCAAATTTGAAGATATTACTGTCAAAACTAACAGTGCAGGTACTCCACAATCTCCACAACAAGACTACAGAACAGATGTTGTGATCCCAAGTCACTATAAAGTCTATTCTGCATCAGAGGAAGCAGCTGTTCAAAACACCTGTCAAAACTCTGTCACAGCTGAGTCAGCCACCGTTGGCCAGTCTTACCCTTAAACCACTGCTTCACCTATTACATCCACTGCTCAATCATCTGTTGACAAAAGTCAAACCTCTGTTGACAAAAGTCAGTCCAGTTTTACACCAATTGGACCCATTCCCCCACTTCCATTTCAAACATCTGTTGGCACTACAGAAGTGCAAACAGATGTTACATCAACAGAGTCACAAAACCTCTGTCCTTCACCTCAAAATGCCATCATACCATATCAAGGAGATCTAATATACCTAAGAGCTCATCCACCAGATCAAATCATTGGCAACATCAGAGAGGGTGTGCTCACAAGAAGCCAATTCTCAAATATTCGTCTTTTTGCAGGCTTTCTATCCCTCACACAACCTGTCAAGTACCAAGAGGCACTAAAAGACAACATTTTGGTAGAAGCTATGCAGGAAGAGTTCCTTCAGTTTAAAAGACAACAAGTATGGGAACTTGTACCACTGCCTAAGGATGTTTATCCAATTGGCATAAAGTGGGTCTTCAAAAACAAAACTGATGAAATGGGTATAGTTGTCAAGAATAAAGCCAGGCTTGTGGTTCAAGGCTTCAGACAAGAAGAAGGGATAGACTATGATGAAACCTTTGCTCCTGTAGCTAGGTTAGAAGCTATCAGACTCTTTCTAGCCTTTGCTGTCAACCACAACATCAAGGTGTATCAGATGGACATCAAATGTGCATTCCTATATGGCAAAATTCAGGAGGAGGTATATGTATGTCAACCACTTGGTTTTGAAGACACATTCCATCCTGATCATGTCTACAAGCTTAACAAAGCTTTGTATGGACTCAAGCAAGCACCTAGGGCCTGGTATGAAACTCTTTCCACCTTTCTCTTATCCATTGGTTTCACAAGAGGTAAAATTGATAAAACCTTATTTTTAAAATGGAGAGGGAAAGATTTAATGATTGTTCAAATATATGTGGATGACATCATTTTTGGATCCACATGTAACAAAATGTGTGAAAAGTTTAGGGAACTCATGACAGCAGAGTTTGAAATAAGTGCTATGGGTGAACTTTAGTGCTTCCTTGGTCTCCAAGTGAAGCAGCTGCAAAATGGCACATTCATTCATCAAAACAAATATGTAAAAAATTTGTTAACTAGATTTGAGATGAATGACTGTAAGCCATGTAGTACACCCATGAGTATAGTCAAGCTACTCACTATTGATGACAAGGATGAACTGGTTGACCAGACACATTACAGATGCATGATTTGGTCGCTATTGTACTTAACTGCATCTAGGCCAGACATTATGTTTGCCACTTGTGTTTGTGCAAGATCCTAGTCTTCACCCAGAAAGTCAAACCTTATTGCTGTGAAAAGGATATTCAGATACCTAAAAGGTGCTCCCACACTTGGTATTTGGTATCCTGCTAATGGAAACATTGAGCTTTTAGGTTATTCAGATAGTGATTTTCCTGGCTGCCACACCACAAGGAAGTCTACATCAGGAGGGTGCCAGTTTCTAGGGGATGCCTTAGTCTCTTGGCAAAGCAAAACGCAAGCAGCTGTTTCAACTTCAACAGCTGAGGCTGAATACATTTCTACTGCAAAGCTGTATAGCCCAACTCATGTGGCTTCAAAATCAACTCCTAGATTTTGGGATAACTGCACTAAGAACTCAACTCATGTTGGATAGTCAAGCTGCTGAAAATATCATCAAAAATCTAGTATCTCACCCCACAACAAAGCACATAGACAACATACATCATTTTTTCAGAGATAGCTATGAAAAAGGTTTGATTTCTCTGCACCATGTTCCAATAGAGGATCAGTTGGCATATGTGTTGACAAAAGCTTTAGACACATCTACCTTCACAAATCTGATTTCTAGAATTGGTATGCTAAACATGGACTAAACAACAAAAATGTTTTAAATAAAAACATTAAAATGTTTCAGAAAATCAAAATTCATCCTTACAAAATAGCATTTTGGTTGAAAAATCTGTTAACGATAAAACAACCACTGTTTCATCTACTCTATCCACTGTTAGTTGAAAAATCTGTTTCAAACATCTGATCAGATAAAACAACCACTGTTTGGTTGAAAAATCTGTTTCAAACCTCTGTTCAGATAAAACAACTGTTTCTTATATATATCTATATACATATATACAACAGCTGTTTGCATCAGACCTTTGGCAACAGTTGTATGCCACCAGATGTTTGGCCATCAGATGTTTGCCACGTCTGCTCCTAAAAGCAGAGTTTTGGCCACATCAGCGGTTTCACCAGAGCCTATAAAAACCCTGTTTTACCACAACAGTCGTTACACTGTCTCATTGTATTCAAAATACTGAAACCGCCTTCTTCATTCTCAAACCCTTACTCCAATTCCACTCACTCTCACACTCGGAATCCATTACAATGGATCTTCAGGCAAAAGCTACCCACAATTATCTTCCATATCTGGTAAAAACAGATGAAAACGTTCCATTCCATTCCACCATCGACATCATCTTAAACTCCAAATACCTGACAATCCTAACCGTTGATGCTCCTATTAATCTCGATACCCTCCAAGAATTTTGGTTGAATGCTGAATTTCTTCTCCAAGACAAAAAGCCTACTTCCATTATTTCAAAAATTGGAGAGACAAGTATCGTCATTACCCCTGAACTGATATCCACAACCTTCTCACTCAATGACCTATCAGGTAAAGACTCTTTCCCTAAGGCAGAGCTTCACACAGAGTTTCAGGAAAGAGGTTATGTTGCCCAAATGACTGGGTCAATACTTTTCAAAATGTTTTTCCCACCAGTCATGAAATTTTTCTTTCATACCCTCCTTCTATGTGTCTCTGCTAAGTCCACTTCCTTTAATGAAATTTCATTGAGGATTCAGTACTTGGGTTATGCTATGTTGTCAGACTCTGACTTCAATTTATCCCAGGGACTGTTTATGGACTTAGTATCAAATGTGAAAGCCATAAAGTCTGGGTCTAATAATGCTTTTCTGATTTACCCAAGAATTTTGAGTGTAATCCTTCAAAAGGTTTTTCCAGAAAAAGATTTTAAAAAGGGTGAGTCTGTTCAAATGAATAGTCTAACTGATGAAACTTTCACAAGAATGCTGGGTTCAACTACCCAAGAAAAAGTATTAAAAGTGTCTAAAGTTTCAAAAACACAAACAAAGAGGGCTAAGACAACAACTGTTGTCCAAACCTCTGTTGTTGAGCCCACTGCTCCTGGTGATCATGGCACTACATCCAGTGCTGTGAAACCCACACCTGCCACCTCCAAAAGAAAACGTCTATCCACAAAAACTACCACTAAACCCAAAAGGGGGCTTTTGGAAGATGAGATACCAGAGGAAATCCCTGTTGCAACACAAAAGCAACAAGAAACCACTGTTGTTACTTCCTCACAACAGATGGATATATCTCAACCTGAACAAACTCCTCATGAATCCTCACAAAAGGAACATGTTGTAAGCCAAAGGGAAACACATCATGATACATATGAGTCACTTGGCCATATGTTCACAAGCCCCTCTCCCAGGGCTAATTCTCTTTTCACTCCTCCACCTTCACCAAAACATGTCTCTCAAACCATGCAACCTCTGTTTGAGGCTATTGATAAAACTCAGGAAAATCCCTGTTCCTCTCCTTCACCTATCAATGAGAGTATACCTCCACAAGTGACTGGGACTGAGGAAAATCAATCAACCATCCCACAAGCAGAAGAGGAGGTTACACCCCTAGAGTTCAATGAAACTCTAGGTGAGTTTTCAAGTGAAGCAGCCACTACTGATGTAGAGACCATTATCTCACAACAGGACAATGGTTACATAGCTAAGACTTCCTTGAAGGCAACAACTGATGAGGCCACTATAGTGTCCCTAAAATCAGTTGGAAGTCCCCAGAACGAAGAAAAAGGGGCATCTGGTTCTCATCCTTTGGACTCACCTCCTAGGACTGAACCAGTTATAACTACCACTGGTAGGAATCCAGATGATCCTATTAACTTAGGTGATGGGTTAAAATACTAAGAATTGACCATCCACTGAAGATATTGCTAGTGAGCTATGGAAGTCTGTTTCCTCCATCATCATAGCTCACAGAAAACAAGCAGATCAGACTCATGAAACTTATATGGCTAAGATTAGAAATATGGTGGATGCTAGGTACAAAGATACCCATGTTGACATTCAAGCTATTAAGGACCATCTGCTGAAGACCACTGGCTCTGCCCCTACCACAATTCTCAGAGATGAAGATGATGATGACTTGATGTGTTGCAAAACACATCTCTTTTTCCTATGTATTTTGTATATTATTTGGTTAAGTTTTTATTCATTTTGTGTCGTTTCTATTATATATTTATGTATTTTATTATTTTATAGGTGTTGGTGGAAAAGGAGCTCAAAACAAATGAATTTTTATCGAGACACAAACACTTGAGAGCCGGTGTTCATGGACGTTGGAGCGTAAGCGAGAAATTTTGGTCGAGCCAAGAAACACCCGAGATGCGAGCTTGGAGTATACTATTACTACTACTAATAATAATAATAATAATAATATTAAAATTTCTTTTTGAAACAAGTAACGTGGACTTGTTGGGAGCCCAAGAATAAAAAGACCTAAATTATCATGGGGGCACATTTACTTGGGACAGAGGGATTACTATCGAGGCATATTATTTTTTTATTTGGAGGCAGACTTTATTTTGAGGGTACAAGAGGATATCATCGAAAATAGAAGAACAGCGGTGGGAACATATTATCACAAGAATATAGAACAGCCGCCACAAGGAAAAGGGGAGAAGAAAGTGAAGGCCAAGAAGGCACGGGTTCAAGAGCGAACCAACGGGTTTGACTATAATAAGTTTTAGTTTTTATATTTATTGACTTTGTGTTTATGAATATTATTACTATAACTTTTATTTTTCTTAAACCTATGTTTTTATTGTTTAATCTAATTATGTTTGGCTAAAACATTAGTGGCCACCTAGGTTTGACATGACGACTTTTTGATTTTGGGTTTATGTTTCGGTATTGGATTTTATAGTTGGATTTATGTTTTAGTAAGAAACTTGTTTATGATTCTATGATGTGTGTGCGTACTTTTTACTAATTTATTATCTTTTAATGTTCCACGAGTGTCTTAGTGAATGTCTTTCATGTTTGGACACTTGTTAGAATTACTTGCTTTGTGCTTGTAGTTTACTTTATGGGTTTAGGCCTAAATTCCATAGGAACATTAATTGGGAGTTTAGAGGTGATTAGTATTCTTCCTACTCTTGAGACCGAGAGGTGATAGGTAGTCAGGTTTGTCTTTGGTGTTAGAGGTTTAGGCTAGAAACGCTGAGAGATCAGGTTTTCCTAGGTTCTCTAGTATTATTTGCTTATCTGTGTCATAGATTGACTTTACAGGTTACTCCTTGCACTTTAGGGTGTATTGTGATTGGAGAGTGAGAAATCTAAACCAGTCTAGCGAGTACTTTAGCATAGTTAGTGAGACCGAGAGGTGATCTAACCAATCAGTGAGATTAGTAGCCTTTAGGATTCCTTTTCGGTCAGTCTTGGTAAATGATCCGGGAGCCACTAGGATACTAAGGGTGAATATTATAAGATCCTGATTGCCAACATAGTTTCCAAAGCCGGGGCAGTTCCAATTTCATTAGTAGGATTCGATACCTAGGTGGTTGCCTTTCCCATCTCTGATTTCCTCCTTAGTTATCCTCTACTATCTTTTAATTTAAGCCTTTTAATTTATTTACTTTAGTAATTAATTAATATAAAAATCACAAAAATCCAATTTTCTAGGCTAGGAGTCGATAGAGGTCTAGTACCGAGAGTCGCCACATTGTGTCCACGGATCGATATTCCGGACTTACTTGCTCTGCTACACTGCGACCGGTGCACTTGCCGTTAGTGTGTGGTTTAGCGGGTTTATCCATTTTTAAAACTTGACCCGAATTTATTTAATACACATTTTCACACATCAAGTTTTTGGCGCCGTTGCCGGGGATACAGTGCGCTTTCGAGGACGGCCCGAGTCGGGGATCTAGTCATTTTGTAGATATTTTTATTTATTTTTCTCTTCTTTATTTTTATTTATTTTTTTTATATATATTTTTTCTATCTGGTGCTCGTGATATGTTTGTTTAGTGTCTGTTTACAGTTAAATTTTTAGGATGCCAGATGCTAGTGGAAGAAAGACTGTAGCAGACTACATAAGAGAGCGCGACCAGACCGGTAACAATGAAGAAGGCATCTACACACAAATGCAAAATCACTATATGCCTGTTTGGAGGGAGCCCGATAGTTTTCTTGCCTCTTCAGTACCAAGGATCTATGTAGATTGGTATGAAGGGGAAAATCCATACTTACAACCACATGATATCACTCTAGCACCGGAGACAATAATGGACGAAGAAGTCCCACCTCCGGTCCACCAAGAACCCATTGAAGATGATTTTTTGAGTGATAGTGAGGTTGAAGAAGATGTCGGGTTGATTGAAGAGGTTAGTGAGAAGGAGAACAAGATGGGAGATGAAGATGAAGATATGCATGTACCATCTTGGGAGGACGAGTTTGGTGATGAGTTGGATAATTTACCAACTCTTGAAGAAGAAGAATTTGATCCGGTTGGTGATCTTACCTTTTTAGAAACATTACTTATGGGGGAACCAGCCACTGAGTTCAAAGATACACCAAACAAGGAAGAAGAGGAAGAGGTGGTAACAAAGAAGAAGACCAAACCACCTCGTCACATTCAGGATTGCCGGCCCGTGCCGCCACCGTCACGGGAGAGGGTTCACAGTCACAGGGACCATACCCCTCATCAAATGCCACATATAAGGTTTGGTCCAGGTAAGTGTAGAAATAGGTGGTCTGACCCGTTTGAATTTTTCAAACATTTTTCTAGATTCAGCATTCGTCTTTTGACGCACAATGGTGAACGATCTGAATTAAACGGGTTGGATAAAGGGTGGATAAAAGAGAAGCCACCTGATTGAACTTGGGTTAAAACCCAAGTGTAGAGTTTTGTATCATCTGCCAAGTATATTTTTTATTTTATTTTATTTTCATTCTTTTTTATTTTATTTTTTTTATATTTATTTTTTAGTTTATCGAGTCGTGTGGGATTGCCTTGGCCCTTTTCACTGTTGGATCTCCCCTGCCCATACTCAATCTCCATTCGGGTGGGGTCGATTTTAAAATTATTATTTGTAAACAGGCATCTCACTTGTCATTGAGTCATTGTACTTTCATTTTCTTTTTAGTTTATTTTTGCAGGATTCTGACTATGGCCGCGAAGGAAATGCTATACGGCTGTAGATGATGGACGGACGGGACACTTTCTGCGATCTATCGCCACATATTCCAGGGGAGTTCGTTCCATTTATTTTGTTGTTATATATTTTTTTTTTCGTTTCTTCTTTAGTTTTGTATTTTTATTTTTAGTCTACGTTGTATCCTGGAGCACATTGAGGACACTGTGCCTTTCTAAGTGTGGGGATGGGAAACTTCGTTTTATTTTGCTTAGTTGTAGGTTGAGTCAAAAAAAAAAAAAAAAAACACAAAAAAAAAAAACACAAAAAAAAAAATTATAAAAAAACGAAAAAAAAAAAAAAGTTGGGTTGGTGTTAGTCCCGATCTTTTTTGTGCGTAGTAAACGAGCCTTTTCAATGTAATACGTCGGTTAAAAGCGGGGTCGATTGTCGGGTTTACGGGTCTTAGCATATGTTTCTTTAAGTTGCGGGATAGTAGGCTTGACTGAGTTGTTTTTTTTTCTGAAATAAAATGTTTGGGGTGCCTGGGATAGTGGATCAAGCTGGATGGTTAACTGGTTTTGCACTTGCTAGTATCGGTAACCCATACTTCCACATGACAGTGAGTTTTGAGCCTTTAAATATTATATATAAATATTCACTATTTCGTTTCATGTGTGATATACCGACTTTGTTGCATTATTTTAGAACTTGTGCGTTTTGATGCATTTTGAGACCATAGGCTTAAACTTGGCACAAATATGATAGAGGCATTAGGAATACCCATTTTTTTTTAGCCTTTTCGTTTGTTCTTGTTATTTGACCTGTTTCCTCATTTTTACCATTAGAAACCACTTTGAGCCTAAACATTTCGTTTGATACCCAATTTATTTTGTATTGATTACCGGATTCTATATATTTATGTAATGTGAAAAAAAAATCAGCAGAAAGAGTAGCTGACGCAAAAAAAAAAAAAAAAAAAAAAAAAAACTGAAAAAAAAAAAGATATATGAAAAAGTGAGAGAAAAGAAAAAAAAAAGAATAAAGGTTGTGGGTCGAGAAGACCAAAGAGTTAGAGTTTATTTGTTTATGGTTTATCCGGTTTATCTCTTATTTTTCTTTTTAGCCAATTTTTCCCAACAAAATACCCTACCTTTAACCCCTACCTACCCTTTCAAAGTCCTCTTGATTTGTGTTTGTTTTAGCAATTAGGTGGAGATTTGATTGACGTACAAGCTTATGATAATTTTGCTTCATAGTTCGGTTTTGAGAGATTCACTCCAAATAAATATATAACCGAGAGATGAGTGATATTGTGAGGGGTGCTTACAGGTGCATAGTCGGTTGCTTGAAGGTAAGTGAAGCTTGACTAGGTAGGCCTTGTTTTTAAAATTATATCACCTTGACTAGTCAGCCTTTTGAACGATGTAAGTCTTGTGAAACCGCTATGCTTGTTGATTTCGTAGCCTTCTTTTGACCCTGTTTGATGCTATCGTTTTTGTTGAGTGCTTTGTTGAAAATGTTGTTTAGGATTTTGTATAATTCTTTTTCGGGACGCAAAAGTTTTAAATGTGGGGATGTTTGATGTGTTGCAAAACACATCTCTTTTCCTATGTATTTTGTATATTATTTGGTTAAGTTTTTATTCATTTTGTGTCGTTTCTATTATATATTTATGTATTTTATTATTTTATAGGTGTTGGTGGAAAAGGAGCTCAAAACAAATGAATTTTTATCGAGACACAAACACTTGAGAGCCGGTGTTCATGGACGTTGGAGCGTAAGCGAGAAATTTTGGTCGAGCCAAGAAACACCCGAGATGCGAGCTTGGAGTATACTATTACTACTACTAATAATAATAATAATAATAATAATATTAAAATTTCTTTTTGAAACAAGTAACGTGGACTTGTTGGGAGCCCAAGAATAAAAAGACCTAAATTATCATGGGGGCACATTTACTTGGGACAGAGGGATTACTATCGAGGCATATTATTTTTTTATTTGGAGGCAGACTTTATTTTGAGGGTACAAGAGGATATCATCGAAAATAGAAGAACAGCGGTGGGAACATATTATCACAAGAATATAGAACAGCCGCCACAAGGAAAAGGGGAGAAGAAAGTGAAGGCCAAGAAGGCACGGGTTCAAGAGCGAACCAACGGGTTTGACTATAATAAGTTTTAGTTTTTATATTTATTGACTTTGTGTTTATGAATATTATTACTATAACTTTTATTTTTCTTAAACCTATGTTTTTATTGTTTAATCTAATTATGTTTGGCTAAAACATTAGTGGCCACCTAGGTTTGACATGACGACTTTTTGATTTTGGGTTTATGTTTCGGTATTGGATTTTATAGTTGGATTTATGTTTTAGTAAGAAACTTGTTTATGATTCTATGATGTGTGTGCGTACTTTTTACTAATTTATTATCTTTTAGTGTTCCACGAGTGTCTTAGTGAATGTCTTTCATGTTTGGACACTTGTTAGAATTACTTGCTTTGTGCTTGTAGTTTACTTTATGGGTTTAGGCCTAAATTCCATAGGAACATTAATTGGGAGTTTAGAGGTGATTAGTATTCTTCCTACTCTTGAGACCGAGAGGTGATAGGTAGTCAGGTTTGTCTTTGGTGTTAGAGGTTTAGGCTAGAAACGCTGAGAGATCAGGTTTTCCTAGGTTCTCTAGTATTATTTGCTTATCTGTGTCATAGATTGACTTTACAGGTTACTCCTTGCACTTTAGGGTGTATTGTGATTGGAGAGTGAGAAATCTAAACCAGTCTAGCGAGTACTTTAGCATAGTTAGTGAGACCGAGAGGTGATCTAACCAATCAGTGAGATTAGTAGCCTTTAGGATTCCTTTTCGGTCAGTCTTGGTAAATGATCCGGGAGCCACTAGGATACTAAGGGTGAATATTATAAGATCCTGATTGCCAACATAGTTTCCAAAGCCGGGGCAGTTCCAATTTCATTAGTAGGATTCGATACCTAGGTGGTTGCCTTTCCCATCTCTGATTTCCTCCTTAGTTATCCTCTACTATCTTTTAATTTAAGCCTTTTAATTTATTTACTTTAGTAATTAATTAATATAAAAATCACAAAAATCCAATTTTCTAGGCTAGGAGTCGATAGAGGTCTAGTACCGAGAGTCGCCACATTGTGTCCACGGATCGATATTCCGGACTTACTTGCTCTGCTACACTGCGACCGGTGCACTTGCCGTTAGTGTGTGGTTTAGCGGGTTTATCCATTTTTAAAACTTGACCCGAATTTATTTAATACACATTTTCACACATCATGACTTCACTGCTGATGATGCCAAAAGGGGGAGAGTGGCAGAGATAGATTGCCAAAGCTAGATCCCTTTGGTTGTCCACCCTCACAAAAAGGGAGAATCAAAGTCTGCCAACAAACCAGGGTCTACCCACACAACACCACCACAACAACAACAACCAAATGTTCAAACCTCTACTGCTACTGAAACTGCCGAAACCAGCAAAGCAAAGGAAGTTGATACCTCTACTAATGAAGAAGCTGAAAAGGCTGCTAAGGAAAAGCAAAAGAGGGCTGACACTTTGGAAGTTAAAGCAGAGTTTCTGGTACAATTGAAAAAGGAACAACAGCAAGAAGTTGAAGATGTGGGTTCCTCTAAAAGGAAGAAAATGCCTGCCAAACATATCAGAAAACCACCATCCAAACTTGCTGCTAAAACCACTGCTACCAAAACCACTGCTGCCCCCAAAACCACTGATACCACCACAACATCTGAACCTATCACCACAACCACCAAACCAACCACTGAACCTACTACCACAACCACTAATACGCCATCTACAATCACTCTACCACCCAAATCCCAAACATATGCTGGTTCTACAAAAGTGCCAACAGATGTTAACACAACCACTGTTTCAACACCACCATCACCAAAAATCTTGTACAAAAGGAAGAGAAAATCTACCTTTGTGGTACAGGATGAAATTATTCACACATCACCACCTACTACTTTAACCACACAATCTACACCTATATCTGCCATTCCACTTTCATCATTCTCACCACACACCTCACAATTTACATCCCATAGACCACCACCAACCATTACATCATTGGCTGTTCAGTATCCTCATGAGCTTGATCTACCCAAGGGGGAAATGCAATCCTTCTACAATACTGAACAACCATCTGAAAGATCTTTCCCATCTCTTCCAAATTTTCCTGTTCCCCTAAACATAGACCAATATCTTAAATTCAAGGCTGAACAGGCAGATGCTATCATAAAAAAGAAATGCAAAGGGAAAGATGACAGGAGTGTTCAGGGCATCTATTCAGCAGAGCTTAGCAAACTGAGAAGGATTGAAGATTTTGCTAAGACCCTGAGCAACTCCATGTCTACCATGCCTCTCAGCAGTGACATGGAAAGGGAGGTTAGGGAATCTCTTCTTGAACAGATCTTGGCAACCATGCCTTATAAAGCAAATAAGAAACAATTTGCAGGCTGGACCACTCATGCTCTCAGAGAAGAACTCTTAAGAATTGAGGACATGGCCAAGAATCCCCCAGCTAAGGTCTCTGCCCCTGATTTCAGTAAAGGTAGAGATCCAGCCAGAGCCTTAAAGTTTAGAAGAATGAGACAAGAGATTGTGGCTGCAGACTATGGGGAGATGAAGTCTGTTGCAAGATGGTCAGAGCTAAGGCTGGTTGAAACTTACAAGAAATTAGAAGAAAACAGGAAGAAAGACCCTAACTTGCCCAGAAAACCTGTCTACCCTGATGAACACTTGTTGAAGAGACCTCAACAGGCTTTTACATTAGACAGCCTACTTGATACTTCTAATCTATCTGCTGCTGCAAGAAGACAATTCAAAAAGAAGAAAGAAATGTCTGAAGAAGATCAGAAGAAGTTTGCTGATACTTTTATAAAGGAGGGCCTCTACAATCAAATACACTTTTTCTCTGATCCCACTACTGAAAAACTCAGAGAACTCATTGGGAGACCTCCATCACCAAACTCATCCATAATAAAAATGCATCTCAGCAAATCCACTTATTCAAAAATTCTAAAATGGAAGGTCAACAAAGACACCCATGAATTGACTTTGCTCAGATCAGATGGAGAGGCTCAAAAGCTAAGCATGGATGATGCATATAGCCTGTGTGCAGATGACCTCCAAACATTGCTGAACCTTGAGCTTGAAAGAGATGCAGAAGACCTCTACTCTTTGAACTTTGAGTTACAATTTAAAGGTCAAATCAGAGAAAGTCTGATGAGGAATAAAGATCAAGAATAAAGTCTAGTTTTGGCATCATCTGTTCTAGGGGAAGATTGTTGGGTCTGCTGACCTGGAGAAGAATAGATGATTGAAAAGCCAAAATATACTAACTGTTGATCCATATTAATAAACAACATTTACAACATACTCTTCCTAAAAGACTGTTGACCCTAACAACTGTTCTACCCAAACAACTGCTGCTACAAAGGACTGTTGGATAACAACTGATAGAGAACAACTGCTGACTAAAGGTCTGATGAAGAACAACTGCTGATCAAGTGCTGAAGACTAAAGGTCTGTTGGAGCCAACAACACTTAGGCTCCAACAGATGATACAAGACCATAAGAGTTTTCCTCAACAGAAGTTTACCTTACAGTGTTTTACAATGTAACAGTAGTTTGTATATAGCAGATGTTTTATGTTCTTATTCTGTTAGAGGTCACTATCTTAGGTGACGTCAGCTTAGATCACCAGTGGTTTAGATTTGTCTATAAATAGAACAGTGCTTGTACTGTTCTATTCATTACTCACAACTTTCTCTCAGACAAATAATCATAGAGTGATCAGGCTGGGGGGGAGTACTTGTAATATTTCAATCTTTCAATTAATGAAAGTTTTTGATTAAAAACAATTATTTTCTTGTTTTGATTTATAGTTTATCATTCCGCTGTACTTTCCATTTATATTCACTTCATTCTTCTCATCTCTAATTAAACAAATCAAAACAATCAAACTCAGATCCTAACATTAGGGTAATGAATGCATCTATTTATAGGTGTAGCCATTCGCCCCAGGGGCGATTGTCTAAGCAGGCACGAGTGGGTAAGGCGATTGGGTAGTAACCCAATTGCCTGGTTGGCACACGATTGGCTAAGCCTGTCTTGTCTAAACAAACATGTACTGACAAACTTCACTGTGGACCTAGCTAGCATGTCTTCAAAATCTTCTATGTTCACCAACAACACAACAAAACTTAGTATTCAATCATTGCTGAGGAATCCAAACCCTACTCGCTCGTTACGAGTCAAGGCCGAAACAGTCCCATCTGATTGTTGTGAAGAGGATCTTACGTTATCTAAAGGGTGCCTGACCAAAGGTCTATGGTACCCTAATGACGATAAGTTTGACCTCGTCGCTTTTCCTGATGCTGACTACGGTGGTTGCAAAACCAATGCAAAATCCACAACGGCTAGATGCGTAGTTGTGTCCAGATGCAAAACCAATGTAAAAATCCAAACACATCAGAAAAACAACAATTGAGTTTTTGTAGATACACGAAAGTGCGACTAATGCTATTGAATTGCGAATTACAAGTTGTATAGTTGTTATCGGTTGGTCGAATGTGAATTTAAGAATGGTCGAAGGTAGAATCAGAAGGCCGAAGGAGGAACTGGGAGGTCGAAAGTAAATTTGTTTGTATTTGTGTCCAAGTTCGCCCTATATGAACGGTCAAACCTGCACATTCGACCAAGCTATTTGGGCGAATGTGCAGGTCTATATAAGGCAAACTCATTTTTGAATGTTTAACTTTTGGTCATTGTGTTTCCCTCCCAGTGTGTGTTTCTCCCTAGGGTTTTTATTGAGTCTGTAATCAAGTTATAACATTATAAACAATCTTTTCAAGTGTAATTGATTATGTTATTGAATGAAATGAATGTGTTTATGATGATTTCTGTGTTTTGCTAGTTTTATTATCATTTTGTGATCAATTCAGGGATTCCGCACCTGAATTGAACTTGTTTGATCATAATCTTTGTTGATTAGCCGATGCTATACGCATACAAAGTGGTATCAGAGCATTCACATTAAGTATCCCATCATCAGTTATCGAAAATAAAGTAGAAACAAAACATTTTGATTTTTCAAAGTTTATGCTAAAACACACTAAAAATATTTTTGAATTTTCAAATAGATTTCATAAAAGTAAACTAAACATATTTTTGCGAATTTTCCGGTAAGAGGATCATATCAGTATAGAAACAGTCAGTCAAAACTCTATTTGAACAATTTTCTATTTTTATCATTGAGCATCCTACAACCATTACTAGTATGTTTGTCCACTTAAACTCAAAATCATTATTCATTGTTCAGCACTTTAGATATATTAAGGTAATATTAGATACTGAAAAATCTATGGTCCCCGCACACGCGACACATTCCCGTATCAAGAATTACGCAAAGTTTCATCGTAACGCGTGATTATGTTGCAGTTATCTGTAAGTTACAAGGTATGAGGCACAAAGGTGACAGGTCAGCAAATTAATGCTTCAAAGCGACTTATGCACTCAACCAGGGTGAGGACTAATATCATATATGATTTTCATCATAGTATTGATACGATGCATTAGATAATCTTTGATTATCATTACACATGTTAAGTTCCTCATTCGGTAACTTAAGGATTTGTCATTAAAGATCTTTTGTTAAGATACCCTAACTGATCTAGGTCCGTAAATCAATACAACAAAAGATCAGTTAGGCTATCCCCAGATCATTTTCAATATAACGACCCGAAACCTCTGATTTTGGCAATCTATCAAACGAAATTTCGGTACTAAGACCATATGCCAACGAGTTGATCCACATGATTATCAGTTAATGTTTTTAGGTTTATATCACCATGCTGAACTCTTAAACTTTGATTTCAAGCCTACCAATATATAATTGTAATGGCTACTCAATGTTATAACATCATTTTGTTTTTAGAATAGACTGACAGTCCACTGAAGTACTATCATCTCCTCTATTTCTCCAGGAAAACTCATTTTTGATTGTCTTAATTTTTTATTTTGATTTTTCTGAAATTTTCTCCCCCTAAAAATCTAAAAATAAGCATATTTTTGGATTTTTAAACGTTTTGAAGAAAAACAACAGGCATGAATTTTAAACATTTTCATTTGAATGACAAGTGTGTGAGTTGTAAGCAAGGAAAGCAGCACAAGCAGTCCCATAATCCAAAGAAAGTCAATTCAGTTGAACTACCACTTGAGCGTTTGCACATGGATTTGTTCAGACCGGTCAAGCGTAAAAGTCATGCCGGTGAATTGTACTGTCTTGTGGTTACAGATGACTATTCCAGATTTTCATGGGTTATGTGCTTGCATCATAAGAGTGACACGTTTAATAATCTGAAGGTTCTGTTCACTCGATTGGAAAATATCTATGGTCTGAAGATCAAGAGAATCAGGAGTGATAATGGGACGGAGTTCAAGAACGCACAGATGGATGCTCTTTGTGAAGACAAAGGAATTCATCATGAATACAGTGCTCCGTATACCCCTCAACAAAACGGTGTCGCAGAATGCAAAAACAGGACTCTAATTGAAGCGGCAAGAACAATTCTTGCGGATTCTAATCTTCCAGTAATGTTCTGGAGTGAAGCAATTTACGCAGCTTGTTATACTCTCAATCGTGTTTTAACGGTGAAGAAGTTTGGCAAAACTTTTTATGAGTTGTTGAATCGACGAAAGCCGAACTTAGAGTAACTAGAACCGTTTGGAGCACCATGTACAATGCTTAATCCTTCTGAGAAGTTCGCACCAAAGGCTGAAGAAGGATTCTTTGTTGGATATGAAACCCGCTCAAACGGGTATCCATCAAACGAACTTGTCAGGTAGAGGAGTGGGCTAACGTTGAAGTTCAGAGGTATACTCAGAATGTACAAGGTAGCGGTCCAGACTGGATGTTTGATTACAAGGACTTCTTTGAATCATTCAATCTAGATAGCTTGGTTGAAGAGGCTGTCTTACGATTATATTACGAGTGTGAAAATGCAGTGACATCACCCTTGGTGCGTCCGATCACTGTAAACCCCCAAACAGCTTCTAATGATACCAACGCTCCTGCAGCAGAGGAAGAAGTATTTCAGGAAGCTTCAACAACTCTTAATTCATCGGAATCTGAAGATGAAGATGATGTTACAAGTGAAGCTGTTCCAGATATTGCTAAAGAGACACCTCTAGTGAACCCAAATCCAAATGGTTCTTCATCATCAAACTTGGGTAATGATCTGGATTCGACAGAGAATTTGACTACTCAGACGGGAGTGCAAGTACCTGATTATCCGGAATCTCGGATACATCGGATTCACCCGCTCGAGCAGGTTATTGGTGATCCTGGTAGCAGTGTGATGACGAGAGGTCAACTGAAGAATGAAAACTCACCTGGAAACCTTGGAGCTCTTGCTTTGTATGCCAAAATTCAAAAATCAGGTTTTCAAAATGACTGGTCTTTTGCTTGTTATGTTTCGCAGGTAGAGCCGCGGACATACAAGGACGCTCTTTTGGATGATGCTTGGGTAGAGGCTATGCAAGAGGAGTTATTACAGTTCCAGAAACTTGGAGTGTGGACACTGACAGATTTACCTCCAGGACGGAAAAAGATAGGAACTAAATGGGTGTTCAAGTGTAAGAAAGATGACAGAGGAGTGATTGTTAGGAATAACGCTCGATTGGTCGTACAAGGCTTTCATCAAGTTGAAGGAATCGATTATAACGAGATTTATGCACCGGTTGCACACTTAGAAGCTATTCGCATGTTTCTAGCGTTTGCATCTTATAAGAAATTCAAGGTGTATCAAATGGACGTTAAAAGCGCGTTTCTTTATGGTGTGGTCAAGGAGGAAGTTTACGTAGGTCAACCACCAGGCTTTGAAGATCCTATTCACTGGGATAAGGTTTACGTTCTAAACAAAGCTCTCTATGGGTCGCACCAGGCCCCAAGGCAATGATATGAGGAGCTGAGCACGTATCTTCTGTCCAATGGATTTAAGCGAGCTTTGGTAGATTGCACACTGTTCACAAAACGAACAGGAGATGACTTGCTTCTAGTGCAGATTTATGTTGATGACATTATTTTTGGTTCTACTAACGAACTTTTGTGCAGAGAATTTGAACGTGTTATGCAGGAAAAGTTCGAAATGAGTGCGATGGGAGAGATGCAGTTTTTCCTAGGCTTGCAGGTGGATCAAAGACCAACGGGGATCTTTATTCACCAGACTAAATATGTTTCTGAAGTCTTGAGCTGATTCCAGATGGATGATTCAAAGCCGATGGATACCCCGATACAACCTAATCACGGGATTGGAGTTGACGCTAAGGGGGAGCTAACTGATCCTTTTACATACAAAGCAATCGTCGGATCTCTGATGTACCTCACTGCTTCCAGACCAGATATAATGTTTGCCACATGTCTCTGTGCACGTTATCAATCGAAGCCGAAACAGAGTCATCTTGCAGCTGTCAAACGTATCCATAGATATCTGAAGGGTTGTTCGTCGAGAGAACTATGGTACCCTAATGATGATAATTTTGACCTAATCGCTTTTAGTGATGCAGATTGGGGAGGTTGTGACAAAGACAGCAAATCCACAACGGCTGGATGCCAGTTTATGGGGAGCAGGCTCGTGACCTGGCAATGCAAGAAACAAACTGCAGTCGCTTTATCCACATGTGAAGCAGAATACGTCTCAGCATCAAACTGCTGCTCACAAGTTCTCTGGATACAACAACCGATGGTGGACTACGGTTTGCAATTTCTGAAAACCCCTATTTACTGTGATAATGAGGCCGCAATTGCATTAACAAAAGATTTAGTAAATCACTCGAAAGCTAAACATATCCAGATCAAATATCATTTTATCCGTGATTGTTACGCAAAAGAGTTGATCGATATGGTCAAAATCCACACTTACTATCAACGTGCAGATCTTTTTACCAAAGCTTTTGATAAATCAAGATTTGAATATCATTTAAAAGCTAACGGTATAAAAGAAAAACAAGACTGATCACCACCTCAGTTTATCGCTTTTTAGTTTTATTTTTTTATTGTTTTCAGAAAAATACAAAAATCCAAAAATATGTTTTACATTTTAGGTAGAGTTTATTTTCAGAAAAACCAAAAACATTGAAAAATTTAAAAATCCATAAAAAATTAGAAAACTCAAAATGATTTCCAGGAGAAAAAGAGGAAATGATAGTACATCAGTGGAGATCTGACACATGCTAAAGAAGTGTAATGCAATATAAGGCGTGTGTTAGAGTCTGTGTGATGTGTTGATAGGCTTCATAGACTTATTGCTGCGTGCCTGATACACACATATCAAACGAATTTTTGTGTGGATGAACTCCTCATGGACATATGGTCTTAGTACCGTAATTTCATATGATAGGGTATTTGTACAAAATTCGGAGGTTTCGGGTCGTTATGTTATTAGTTATCTGGGGATAGCCTCTCTGATCTTCTGCTGTAAGTCATTACGGACCTAGGTCAGACAGGGTGTCTTTATAAAAGAGCTTTAAAGCCAAATCCTAAAGTTACCGAATTGAGGAACTTTCAATGTATGACGATAATCAAAGATTATCTAATGCATCGTATCCAATCATTGATGCAAATCATGATTGATATCAGCCGTCAACCTGGTAGAGCGCACAAGTTACTTTGTAGCATTGATTTGCTGACCTGTATACCTCTGTGCCTCATACCTTGTAAGTTACAGATGAGGAAAGCATAATCACGCGTTAAAATGAGTCTTTTTGCATTTACTTCTTGATACGGGAGTGTGTCGTGTGCGTGGGAACCACAGAAAATTGAGTTTATACTATACATAATAGTATCAGTCTAAAGCACTGCACAACAGTCTGCATGTGAGTTTATGTGGATCACAATATCAGCAGTTGCCAGATCACACATTGTCTTTAATGATAATAAATCAAAAGATCAACGGTGTGATCCGATTTCTCAATAACGGATATGATTCCTTTACCGGAAATCACAAAACATTTACTGCTTTATCTTTACATTTTTGCATTTTACATTTCTCGTAAAAAATACAAAACTCAAAAAGATTTCAGGAGTGTTTTAACAAAAAGTTTAGAAAATCCAAAAGATTTTACATTTCTATTTTATTTTTGATAGCTGATGGTGGTTGATGGTGATTTTCTAAAGCTTGATGGACCATTTGAGTTTTGTCATCTTTAAATGGGAAATAATGAATGTCGGATGCTTAAAATTTAAGAAAATTTTTGAACAAAACTCGGTTTTGAGATTTGGTAAAAATTTCAAAAATTCCATTTTTCGTTCGCCCCTTCGTTGGGTCGAAGGTGGAATTTTTCCTGCTCATTCGAACCTTTCAAATGGTCGAATGTGAGTGTTCTTATGTTATTTTCACATTCGAACCATTTGTCTACATTCGAACCTTTAAATAGGGTCGAAGGTGGACAAATTTTCACATTCGCCCTAGTCGTTTGGTCGAATGTGGAGCCTATATATGCCTGATTTGCACATTTGACTCTTTATTCAAAATTTTTTAAATTTCCGAGATTAAGGGATCTTGTTGCTCGCGATTTAAAAATCATATCATTGTGTTCTACGTTTTTTACTGATCATTTCAATATATAATCTGAGGTGATCATCCACTAACAACGACATAATCGTTGTTTCTTTGTTCGAACCCCAACATAGATCAAACTATGATTTTGATCCGATAATTGTTACAAATTTTGTTAAGGTTTTAGTATTTAAGTGTTTCAGGGGGAGAATACATAAAAATCCAGGGTTTAAACAACTTGAATTGATCAATTGATGTTTAAAATACTTCAAACCCTAGATTTTAAGTGAAAACACATAAACACTGATTAATAGATAAAATTGATGATTGGGTAAAGTTCATCGGCCATATTAGTTGCTTTTCAAATCAAAATTGCATGTTAAAACAACTTGAATCAAAATCTGTAATTTTGAGAAGATGAACAGTTTCATTCGCCCAAATTCAAACGATCGAAAGTGGAACAAATGGTCGAATGTACATTTTTAAGCAAATGATTTTCATATTCGAACCTTTAACTCCACATTCGAACCTTCATTTTTGACATTCGTACCCTCGATTGGTTGAATGTAGAATTTCAAAATCAAAAATTTCTTATTTTGGTTATTTTATCTGTTTTTAACGTGTTTTCCTGATTTGTTTTGCAGTCTAATCATGTCTGAACAGCAGAGTACTGATGTTCCCGCAGGATCTTTAGAAAAGACAGCTGAGAAGGAACAAGTTGAAGAGTTACCATTTGAAGCAGCACACAATTGCTGTGCGTATATGGGAGATCTGAAGAAACATACCGAATTCACCGGTATTGTTGATTTCTTGAAGAGAAGCCGTGTGATCGTTGCTATTGCTACTCCTGCCATTATATACAAAGATCATCAACAAGAATTCTGGAAGAATGCCAGAATGGATTTCTGGGATAACGAATCTGCTATCGTTAGTACGATTCAGGGGGAGTTAGTAATCATTTCTGAAGACGACATCAGACAGGCATTGAAGTTGAGAGATAGGAAGACTGATCCAAGAGTTCTTTCATGGATTGAGCAGAGAAAGTGTTTCCTACGAATGAAGTACAATGGACCGATTACTGATGGTTCATTACACAAAGGGAAGCTATGCCCGCAGTTCAAGTATCTTGCACACGTTATGTTACATGTGTTTGGATCAGTGAGTGGAGGCTATGATGTAATGAGAAAGAGTATTAGCTCTTTGATGGTTTCCCTAATCTTGAATAAGCCTTTCAATGTATCCGGAATGATACTTGAACACATGCTGGAACCACTCAAAGGTTTGAAGAACAAGAAGTTTCTGTTATATCCGAGATTCTTGCAGATGATATTTGATGAGAGGTACAAGAACTTGAGAAGAGATCCTACTCAGATAGTCGTACAGGATCACATGAATTTGAACACGCTAGTAAGAATGAAGGGTTACAAAGGCGTGCCGATGAATGAGAGACCACCATTGAAGAACCTGTTTGGTCATCTGATCAATCCAGGATATGAAGATCTAGGTACTGATAAAGTTAGGCATGCTAATAGTGATTCTGATGAAGACAATCCTTTATGCCCTGCTGATCCTGATGCAAAGAGAAAACGGCAAGTAGTGAACGTTGACGCAAAGAGTGGAAAAGGGAAAGAGAAACACGATGATGTAGAACCACCAAAGAAAGTTTCTAGAAGGAAGAAGAGTGTTGCGAAGAAAGGCACACATTTGGTGGATGAAGAATCAATGGATTCGGAAGAAACTCAGGTTGAAGAGAGATGTGATTCAGATAATGAGACTGTTAAGAGCACCACGCCCAAGGTCACTGTGGCTGGTGAGTCTGAAAGTCTAAACAAGTCTTTAGAAGAGCAGAGGACAAAAAGTCCGATTGCATTGGATGAGATTGATGAAGGTTTAGGTTTAGGTTTGGGATCTGAAGATTTTGGAGGATTGCCAAAGACGGGAGAGAAACAGAAAAGCCTTTATATAAGAAGAAAGAAAAAGTTGTGAAACCGATGCAGAAAAGAGCTAAAGACATTGAGAATTTGATTGCTGGGAAGAAAGTTCCTGCAGCATCTAGCTCTAAATCACCCGTTACATCCCCAGCAGCAAAGAAAGTTCCTGTGGCTGATGACTGCAGTAAACCAGAAGCTTGCAGATATGATGAAGATCATTAATCAGCAACAAGCAGAGATCGAACAGTTGAGGAATAATGACAGAAAGATGTTAGATGTTTTTGAATCTTCACATGAAAATCAAGAAGCTCTGGAAGCAAAGATTAAACGACTTCAGAAAGAGAATCAGAAGTTGTTATTACATGAGCAGAGAAACACCAGAAGGTACATTACTATGAAAGAGAAAAACAAAAAGCTGAGAGAAACGAACAAGAGCATGAATAATCTGATTAAAGATCTATACTCAAAAGCTCCACAACTGAGAGCTGGAGAGGAAGATAAAGATCCTGAAGAAGAGCAAGTTGATTTTGAACCATCAGATGAAGAAGAAGAAGATGATGATGAGTTGAATGAGGATGCCGGTGATGCTCTTAAAAAGAAGAAGAAAGATGATGGTGATGATGATGGTTCAGGTGATAATTCAGGTGATGGTAATAGCTCTGCTAGTTTTGATAGTGATGATGATGATGATGACAACCCTGATAAGTATAAGTGTGAAAAGAGAGGATCGGGAAAAGACACAGGAGAATCTAGTTCTAAAGCTCCTGGTGGTACTACTGACGATGATAATATCTTCTGGAACGAGAAATTGAGAGCCTTATCTGAAAAAGATAAGAAATTATATCGCCAGATGTTGACTGATAGAGTCTGGACGATCGAAATGACTGGTAAGTTTCCAGAAATATTTGAGTCAAATGATATGCATTTTGAGTTGGAGTATAATGATCCTGATCTAGAAGACGGAGAATTTTCTGCAGCCGTATCTAAAGAGATATTGGAGGGACTGGCGAAACAGGTTGGTAAATCTCTGGAGGAGTTGATGAGTGAGAATCAGATTCCTAATATACCTGAGAAAGAGGCAGGTAATCACTCTGATGATAGAGATGTCCCAGTGTTTGAAGAAGTAGAGATAGAGGATATTACGAGTGAGGAATATCCAGAATACTTCAAGAATAATAAAGATTCTGGATTTCCTGAATTTTCTGATGAATTTTTGAGCCAGGCTGAGAAACTTGCTCGTGAGAAGAGTAAGAAGTTTGTTGAAGAAATGTTCAAGAATACAGGTTGTCAGAAGCCAAATGTTGAACAATCTGATGATTTGAAAGAATTATTGAGAAAGCTTAAAGAAAAAGAAGCTAATCGTCCAAAGACTGACGTTCAAGGTAGCTTTTACAAATTCCATAACGAGTTATTCAAAGGCAAAGCTCTCGGCTGGAAGTATTTGAGACAGCTTAAGTGTGTCGCTGTGAAATGGGAGAAAGGAATTCTGTACTTCAACAGATTCCACGACATTAAGACACTACCATACTGGACTGTTCGCGATATCTGCAGACATGAAATGTCAGGTGCTTCAGTAAACAACCATCTCGTTGGTTACTTTGCAGATTGCATGGCGAGGGAGAGCAGAACGAAATGGGACGTGTTTACCCCACAATATCCTGAAAGGATTGTTCACAAGAAGGAGAAGGATGAGATAACGGGGTTGCACATGGTGACTTTGAAGTATAAACCACCAAAAGTGTTGAAGCATATTCCTTTGATGCAGATTCCACAACACTTTTCAAAAGATTTTATGTGGTGGTATTACGACTGGAAGACAGCAGAGGCTATTATCGTTCTGAAGGATGGTTTGAAGGACTTTAAGAAGATCCATATTTTTGACCCAATGTGGTTAATCAATTGCTCGCACGAAGATATCATCATGCTATACTATAATCCTATTTACTGTGAAGAGAAAGACAGCGAACATGCATCCAAATACCAACGTGTGGTATTTCTATGTTTTGCGTGGGATGTAAATGCGGGTTGTGATTTTGACAAGAAGCTGGGGACGTTTGTTAAGATTCAGAATGTTGAAAAGAAGAAACCGAAACAAACTCATGAACCAGTAATGACAAAAGAACAAAAGACGTTATTGCGTATCAAACTGATGAACAAGACTATGGATGAAGAGCGAAGGATGAAGCAATTCAAGCAATAGTCGAGGGGGAGTTTGTAGATACATAAAAGTGCGACTAATGCTATTGAATTGCGAATTACAAGTTGTATAGTTGTTATCGGTTGGTCGAATTTGAATTTAAGAATGCTCGAAGGTAGAATCAGAAGGTCGAAGGAGGAACTGGGAGGTCGAAAGTAAATTTGTTTGTATATGTGTCCAAGTTCGCCCTATATGAACGGTCGAACCTGCATATTCGACCAAGCTATTTGGGCGAATGTGCAGGTCTATATAAGGCAAACTCATTTTTGAATGTTTAACTTTTGGTCATTGTGTTTCCTTCCCAGTGTGTGTTTCTCCCTAGGGTTTTTATTGAGTCTGTAATCAAGTTATATCATTATAAACAATCTTTTCAAGTGTAATTGATTATGTTATTGAATGAAATGAATGTGTTTATGATGATTTCTGTGTTTTGCTAGTTTTATTATCATTTTGTGATCAATTCAGGGATTCCGCACCTGAATTGAACTTGTTTGATCATAATCTTTGTTGATTAGCCGATCCTATACGCATACAGTTTTCATGTGGAGAAAAAGGAAAGATGATAGTACATCAGGGGGCTATCTGAACCTCTTTAAAATTTTTAGATTTGGAAACGATAAGTAACCTCTAAAATAATGTGGCAGTAGGCTCAAAATCATTTCCATTCTCGGCCTGGCGATATAAACTCAACTGACTGTTAATTCTGTGGATTAACGTCTCGTTGGCATATGGTTTTAGTACCGCAATCTCATTTGATAGAATGCCAAATTCTGAGGTTTCCGTCTTTAAGTTGCTAGATATCCAGGGTGCACATGATGTCTCTCAGAATTCAAATGTATGTGTAGCATACAATATATAATACTGAATGTTACATCCGGTAACCAAGCATACATTTTTACACTTGCTTCACTGTTTACTTGCTGAATTTCGGGACTAAATTCTTTTCAACTTGGGGATGATGTGACACCCCGCATTTTCAGATTCACAATTTAACTAAACTCTAGTTAACTTTACTTACATTCACAGCATGTTACTTAACTAGGGTTAGTTAGATGAGTCACACGTTGCACAGTTATAGGCAAATAAGTGCATAAAAAGGTAATATGAGGAATTACCAAACTACGTACACGAATATCGAACCCTGAACGTTGGTGAATTGGGAAAATCGATAATTATGAATTAATGGTTTGAAATTATTTGCAATTATGTGATTCTGTGAAACTATGTGTAAACTGTTATGTGATTATGTGATTTTAAACCGAATGTGTTATCAAATTCGTAACCGATGAATCCATTAGGATGGTTGGGGTCTAAAAACATGGGGTTACGCTTGGTATGTTCCAAAATAATGAATACATCAAAGAAAACATGAAATACGCTGAACTGGGCCACCCGAAACGGGCCTGGTCAAAGTGAACGGCCATTCACTTTGGCTGAACGGTCGTTCGGCGGGCCCAGGTCGTGAAACTGACTTTAATCACCTATATAAACGATCTTAAGCTCCATACTTCTCATAATCACAACCATAATCGTCCATAACAGCCCCCATATGAAATATATACCCTCCTACACCTGCTAAGGCTCAAGAATATCATTCGGGAAGGATTAAAGTAGCTCGGTTTGATTGTTTGAAGAGCCTTAGGTATGATAATTGATTCCTTGTGTTTTAATCTTCTTTATTATGTTTTAAAAAACCATAAACAAGTTTGTCCAAATCTGATACAAGTTTATAAAGATTAAAACATGGGTTTTCTAATAGATTAACATGATAAGCTAGGTGACAGCTGCAACTTCAGAAGTTAGGTGACAGCTGGATCCAAATCGAAGAGTAAGCTAGGTGACAGCTGCTACTTCAGAAGTTACAACAAGCACAACAACAATAGCAACAACTACAGCAGCAACAAAAGCTATGCCTGCTAGAACTTCCAGGCCAATGCCTGCCTCAGTAATCTTCACTGAGTCTATCTTAGTTACCGAGGTTATGCAACTGTGTCTGTGGAGAGTATCATCAGCCACTTACAAGCAAAACTCCTGTAACATTCAGGATATTTTTATAAAACTAATTTAAACCATAAAACACCCTGATATTTTTCTTGGAATAATTACAGTAAACTAATAGTTCTTTTATATTATATCATGACAGTTTAATAAAACATTTAACATGGAGCTAGTTAAATTAAGATTTTAATGGATTATTATCATGTTGAATTAACAAGTTAATCGGTTCAAAGAATTCAAATGCACCTAATATTGCTCTCTAATTTTATTGTGTATAAAATTTGTCATTGCACAATTTCCGTAGTCTTATATCAAGGTTGACATTCAATTACTAAAAGGACTTCCATAATTAGATGAATTATTATTATTTCTATTATTATTCTATTTTTTTCAAAAGAAAATAGTATTATGGTGCAACTTCAAATGGATGTATCCCTTTAATGTAGCCAAGGATTGCATTTAATGACCATCATTATGTGTAGCAGATGGTGGTAATGGAATTGAATATGTTGATAAATAATTCATTTCATAATACTTCATTTCATAACCGAAAAATAAATAAATTCATACAACAACGTTTCCGTTTTGGTTAACTTCTATAAATCTCAATTTAACAATGTTCAACCGAAAAGGTATCAAATTATAAAACACCAAACGTTCAAACCAAACCAACCAATCAGTTTTGCTATCTCTCGACAACCTAACAAACTCCTATCACTCCCTCTCAGCTCTTTATATTCGGCCAACGTATTTCTTTCGGTCACCATAAACACACGTAGAACAAACAACCGCCTCCGACTACAACCACAAAACTTCGCCACACGCCACCGTTCGACACCTCACAGGCGCAACCACTGTTCCCTCTCTAGCGACGCCTAAGATTACTGCCGCACCACTGTCAGGCTCTCACTCCTTCATGATACGTGAGGTAGTTTTCGAATCTCGTTTAATTCTTTTTGCGGTTTTGGTTTCTGGTTGGGTTATTTGCGTATAGAAAGAATTGGAAGATGAAGAAAGTTGATTTCATTTGCTATGTGTGTGTGACTTTTGCAAAACGTTTTTTTTTTTCTTATATTTGATATTACTACTCTCCACTAAAGCTTTAAGCATTTTTATATCTAAGAGTATACTTTCTAATTTATTTTAACCAATAACTAATATACGAAATTGTTATTTATTTTAATCATATAAGATTATTTTGACATGTTGTAATAAACAAATATAAATAACTCAATATGTATAGCCATATATTTGGTTATTGTGTAAGATTTTGAGTCAGTTATTGAAAAGAAAATTCAAGTTTTGTTTTCTCAAATTTATATACATCTTTTCTCAGATTTAAACATGAACATTTGTTCTTATAAATCATAAGAATTTCTAAAAAAAAACACATCGTTTTATATCAAAAAAAAAATTTAGACATCTATCTATAGAGTAATTAACTTGTATATGTAGACTTTCAATCGCAAGAATGTTTTAACGAACAAACTATATTTGGGGTATAATGAGATTATAGCTTCTTAATTTTTTTGAGGGCAATCATTGAGTTAACCAATCATATAGCCGAATTATTACTCATAAATTCAACAAAATTATATATGCATAGGTTTGAGCATAATTCATTTACTCTCGTTGATTCTTGCAAATTTCTCATCACAATCAAGGTGAGTATATCTTTCCCCTTTTTCATATTTACACTTTTGGGGTGACTCATGTACGCTTATTACTTCACTCACTTAATCATGCTTTAGTCTATATTCACAATCACAATTCTTGCATGTGTTTTACTTGTTGATTCGTTGATAGTGTGTACTTATGACCTTAATCATTAACCCGGTGTGGGCCTAGCATAGCAATAAATAGTACTTGACTATTTTTATGTGTAAACTACTTGCTTTGTCGCATACTATATATAATCATACTATTGGGCGACTACTATACATATATACTAGATATCCCATTATTCTTGGATATCATTTCTACTCTAAAGGTTTGATTTTTGGTGACATTTGTACATAACTTGAACACTAAATTGTAGACAGTATAACACGTGAATTGCGAAACTCTTTTTTTCTACTATATGTATTCAAACAAGGTATGCTCACCAATACATTTTGTATTGACAAAAATTATTTTCGTACATGTTTCAGATTCTTATAAGATTACTTCTAAGCTTTTGGAACTTAGACTTAGATTGAGATTTACTGTATTTTAGTTTTAGATTGCCAGTTTTAATTGTTGTATTTCTTCCAATGTAATAAATTATTCAATTCAATGTATCAAAATTTACAATTCTAGTCCATGAGCTATTGAACAATCGTCACTACGTGACACCTCGATGTTTCCGCCATCGGTTGGGGTGTTACAACTCCGCAGATCAGTCACCATCTTGCAATCTAGTTCTGCTTCTGCTTCTGAGAGTTAAACAACAAATGTTTTCATGATGACTCAAGCAACTGAAAATGGTGAAATGACAAGAAGATTAGCAACTGTTAAAATGAGAGAGTGACAGATACTGTATATGCTTGCTCAATTCATTCAAGTGAATCAGCAGCTACAAAGATCTAATGAGCCATTAACTCTGATGAATCAAGACATGATTCAAAGGTTAACTGAGATTGAAACAACTAATTAGAGTTTGCAGCTAGCTAACGTAAACAATGAAAGAAGAATGGTAGAGTTTGAGAATGAAAATTGTCAGCTCAGGGAGCGAATTGATAATTTGATTGAAGATCGTCCTCGAATAGAAGATGTTGCTGGAGGTGATCATGAGCATGATTCTGATGATGAAGATGATAATGACAGTGGTGAAGATGGTGATGATGAATAAGATGCTGATGAGGATGATGACAATGATGATGACACCAATTCTCACCCACCTAGTAAAGGTGGTGATGACGCTGAAGGAGGAGTTGGTTCCTCTTCTAAAATTCAAGATCCAAAAACATCTGGAAGTAAGGAACCATGCACTAAGAAGAGGAATGATGGTAAAGGCGATGATCCTTAAAGCGGTGCGTCCGCTTAGGGGGAGCCTAGTACTACAGACACTCAGATTCTGAAGAAGTTTATTCTAACAGGATCGGTTCTCATCGAAGCAACTTTTCCATTACAAGACATCTTTTTATATGACGATGATGGGAATCCAATTACTGTTCCAGATCATGAAGACCTGGAGGAAGGTTAGATCCCACCAGAAATTTCAAGGGATGATATTGCTAAAGTTTTTGGGATTACCTTGGGTGAATCAACTAGTTCAATCAAACACCTCCTGAGATAGATCCTTGACACAATGAAGTTGAGATCGCGAACATAATGCATGAGGAGTATCCTGAATACTGGATGAACAATGATGCTAGGATACCAGATCTAGATGAAGAAGTATTCAAAAGAGCTGAAGATGTGATGCAATCTGAATCCGTCGAGATTCCAAACGCCACAAAAGCTAGATCTGTGCAAGTGAAAGAAAGCTGTGAGAATTGGTATCCATCTGCCGAAGAGCGACTTGCAAGTAAGACAGTTCCATCCGCTGATCCACTTGTAGGACCATCACAGATGATCCAAATATCACAGGTTTGTGCGAGGCGCGAGTGCGGAATCCTTAGGTCTCATTTTTAGTAACAAAGATATAAAAAACACACAAAAATGAGTTGTCGGATTCGGTTAAATGGTTATTGGATTGAATAAATAGAGCTCGGGTTCTTACAATAGGAAATAAGACCATAAAACACCTAGAAACCTCTCAAAAATAACAACTAGATGATTAGGGTAATGATTGCATCTATTTATAGGTGTTGCCATTCGCCGTAGGCCCTAGGGGCGATTGGTTATGCAGGCACAAGTGGGTAGGGCGATTGGATAGTAACCTAATCACCTGGTTTGGCACACAATTGGCTAAGCTACTTGTGTGTATCAAACCTATTCGCCGTGCACAAATTACCAAAATAACCTTTCATCTAAAAACAAGTTAAATATAATCGAAACAACGTCTAAAAACCTATACTAGGCTAATTACATCTAAACAAAAATGTACTAACACATTTCACTAAGAAGGCTAAACGATATAAGTACTCATAGTAGTTAACACAATACTTTAACCATAGGAATGTGTTCACTCTGACCTCCTCTAGGATTGATGATAGCGATTTGTCACTATTGTTGGAAATTTTGTGATTGCAGACTCTTTAAATAGACCACGTGAGACATGAACAATCAAGTCCCAATCGATACTCATACGAATACAAAATTAAGGCTAACTCCCACATACAATATTATTAGATCAAGAAAACTACTAAAAAACTTGAATTTACAATTCATTATACCTAGACATGGTATTTATACCTATCATGTTAGAGTTAAACTAGGAATGATTATCTAATTATCCCTTAAACATCTAAACCTAACACGTTTAGATAATATATTAATTACAACAAAACAACCTACACCTAATCATTAAACCATAAACATATTTACTTTTTTTTATCAGCTAATTACACTCTCCCCTTTATCACCTTTAATTATTCTCCCTGTTTATCACCTGTGGGAGGGACCGAACCTTGACTCCTTTCTCTACATACCACCTTCCACACCATTGGGCCAAAGCCTCAATGGCATAAAGATATTTACTTATTCATAATATCCACTCCATAATAGGCTTGCACGCCAAGTTGCACTACAAGAATTCTTCTATGAAACTTTGACTTTTCCCGGTGACCTATCTTGAAGGCATGTCGTCAAGAAAAGTCTGGTGCCCATAGCCTCAACGCTATAGCTCAGAAAAGCTGTCTGGACAGAAGACTTTTTAGCGACGACATATCATTGCTACCTTGTCATTGGAAGTAAAAATTAAATTTAAAAAATATATCAAAATATATATTAAAAAATACTTTTCCCTAGACAAGTTGTTGCTAAAGACTTTTTTAATAAAACTTGCAAACCTTTAGTGACAACATGGCGTCACTATCGGTTACTAAAATTCAGTTTTTCACATTGATCGCAAAGATAGAGATCGACAATTGAAACCACTAACACAAACGCAACTAACAATCAACCACATTCACAAATTACATATGTTTGTTCTAATATAAACCACTAATTCAAGTTATCAAAACAAACTAACAATCGTTTTCATTTTCATCTTGGTCTTCTTCTTCTTCTTGGGCTTGCGACTACGCCCCGTGTTTTTCCATATTCTTGAATACGGTGGACAAGTATTGGATGTGCTCATAGAAGTAACGATACTTTTTATAGCAATATACCCTCCATGTTACGGTAATATTTCAAAAGAAATGAAGAAAAATATGTTTAAAAGTGAAAGTTTATCAAAAGTTGATCTTCCCATTAGCATCAATCACTATAAATAATACAAGAGATTACAATACTTTTGGTAACTATTAATCCTATCTTTATGGGAAAGATATATACTAAACATACAATCAATCATAATAAATTATGATTGCTAACAGTCCCCTGCAGTTGTAGCCGTAGCCTGTCGAAGGCACAAACTGGACCGAAAACGAGTGAAGAGTTGCTTGGATAGTCCTTTAGTAAAGATGTCGGCATACTGAAAATCAGCAGGAACATGAAGCACACGAACATCGCCGATACGAACTTTTTCCCGAACAAAGTGGATGTCCATTTCTACATGATTGGTACGCTGATGCTGGACGGGGTTCTGCGTGAGGTAGACTGCCGAAATATTGTCACAATAGACAATGTGTGCTTGCTTGATGGGAGTGCCGAGTTCCAAGATAAGGTTGCGTATCCAGCTAGCTTCAGCAACAGCATTGGCGACACCGCGATACTCGGCCTCTGCACTGGATCGAGCAATGGTAGGCTGTCTCTTAGAGCTCCGTGAGATAAGGTTGTCACATAGATAAATGCAATACCTGGAAGTGGAACGCAAGGAGTCAGGGCACCTGCCCCAATCCGCATCTGAATAAACGGTGAGAGATGTAGATCGAGACGGGGAGATGTGTAGACCGAAGTCTAAAGTGCCACGCACATAATGCATAGTGCGTTTAAGAAACTGAAGATGTGGTTCACGCGGGTCATGCATGAATAAGCAAACTTGTTGGACTACGTAGGTGATGTCAGGCCGAGTGATGGTGAGGTACTGCAGTGCACCTGCTAGACTGCGATAGTGTGTACCGTCAGTTGAGGGAGCACCAGATTCAGTGCCCAGTTTTGAACCTACTTCAACAGGAGTCGAGCAAGGCTTACAATTTGACATGTTGGCCTGGTGAAGGATGTTTGCAGCGTAAGCAGACTGTGACAAGAAGAGACCTCCATTCTTTTGTTCAACTTTTAAACTGTGACATCCGTCACTTTTCTTTGTATTTTCTTATAATTCTATGTACGTTAAACCGCAATTAATAAGATGTTACATTTTCACCATTCTCGAACGTTTAAAAAAAAATATTCTGTGATACATTTGGGTTTGTTTTATCATAATATATGTCTATAATAATAATATAATAGATAAAACCTTGTCTAAAAAATAAATGCTTGGGACGGGGTTCGAACCCGCATCCCAAGCCGGGTCAATACACATCACACACCAACCAATTGAGCTACACAACACATCTGAACTAAACCCACACAATAATTATTATAAACCATGTTTAAACTCAATCAGTTTGACTTTGAAAGTCAACTGAACGCGTAAATCATCATCATCAATCCATTAGACGCATTTTTGATCCCAATTATGGAAGGTAATTGATAGCTTTGACCATCACGCGTGTAATTACTTGGTTAATCGTCATCAATCATACCCAAAATACACACATCACGCGTCATCGCATTCAAGCCTTAGTCAAACCTACCAAATCCACAATCTGACCCTTGCCCTATAAATTGGACGTGCCTAGACAGTCCCTACTCGCCGATTTACCTCTTACCACTCTCAATTTCTGATAAAACAACCTGCAAAACGAAGCATCAAGTCGCGTTTGACTTTTTTTCCTTGACCGAGCTTGGATCCCGATTCCAGCTTCATTGTAAGTCTTTCTGTTATGGGGTTCACTCATCGGTCCCTTGTGAACAATAGCCCCAAATAATTAGGGGCTATTGAACACGAATTGTATGAGATTGATAATTAGGGCACGAATTGGGTGGATTTGGGGAAGAACATTAATCGCGGTAGGTGTATATAATTATTTTGGAACAGAAATCAAACAACCAACTGATCTAGATCAGTTGGTTTATCCACTTGTTTGTGAAACCCGAACCGGCCATGGGCCAAGGTTCGAACCCCACAACATTGCTTTATTTTTTCTTAATTAAACCTATTATCAAAACTAACACATTTAACATATATAATTATTTTCATTCCAATATAATTCGTTCTCAGGGTGTGGCTCAGTTGGTGGCCACGCTTGTGATAAAACCCGAACCGGCCAGAGGCCCGGGTTCGATTCCCATAACCAACAAGTACTTTTTTGCCATCTTTATATATATACTTAATATATTAAACTTTTTAAAATAGTTTTTAAATACTAAAAGTGGTTTATAAATTCCACAAAAATTATTATATGATCTCCAAATGATAAAGTTCATCATCAAATTTTTAGTTTTTCAAAAATAAATTATTTAATATATATTATTAATAATACAAGTTTATTCATTTTTATTTATAAAATTCAATAAAAATATCTAAACAATTTTATTAAATCTCACAAAAATTATCCTAAACTTGTATATACTTAAACATTTCAGAAAAACCGTTTATTTTATATTTTTAATTAATTTTTGTCAGTTTTAATCATAAATAAATCATAATAAATTTATTTTTCAATATTTTTGCACCAAAATTTTATATAAATTATTTCTAACTATCTAGAACTGAAAAAAAATTTTTAATTCAGAAATTCTTTAATTTTAATATTTTTAGATATTAAAGTCATATTTTGACAATTTAAAATAATTAGATTAAATAGTCTATTTTCAAGAAACTAATTTTATAAAAATTATTTTCATACTCAAAACCTTATGTTGTGACTATATTCAACTTAAAATTTTACAAAGAGACTTTTATTTATTTATTTATTTATTAAATTTCTTATATTTAATAAACAATTTGTTTATTAATCAAATACACATTTATCCCCAATTCGAAACCCTAGAATTACATGTATCCTAGAGTTATTCCCTTACACATTATCAAATTCTTTAGGTTGATCATTTGTGGGTAATCTCAATTCAAATCTCATTGTCCAGTTAAATTCCAAGCTATTACGTGAACAGTGAGTATTCCTATCCCCTTTTTGCTTTTATACATTTTTGGGGTGTTACATGTACACTATTACAATTTCAAATACAAGTTTACATTTTTACAATACAATTCTAGTACTATGTGCATTACTTACAACATGCTTTATGCTTAGACAATACATGTGGATTACATTTGTACTTAGTGAAATCATTAACATGGTACAAGCCGACCTTAACATTGGATAGCGCTATTTGGATTGACAACCCGCCTAGATTGATTCTCCCCCTTTTTCATCGGAGAATCCGTGGCCATTGTTAAGTTATCACCCATTTATTGGATGAGTACACCACCGTTCATACAGTACATTATACAGTCACAGGGTTGATTTCGCTCATTTGTATGATACATAGTTTACATATTTGCACTGTAGCTTGCACTTGAATTGTATATCTTTTTAACTTACTATATATATCAAAACTAAGAATGCTCACCAACATTTCTTATGTTGACCAAACCTATTTTTGTACATGTTTCAGGTGCAGTTTGATCTAGTGCTTTAGCAAGAGACATTTAGTGCTTTATTTTAATTCAGTTATTTCAATATTTACATTTCATTTAGACAATGTATTTTCCATTTCCATGTAAGACAATTTTGGTTTATTCAATAATATTTACATTTTAGTACCATGTGCTTTTGAACAATCGTCACTACGTGACACCTCGATGATTCCGCCATCGGTTGGGGTGTTACAGATTGGTATCAGAGCCATGGTTATAGGGAATTAGGTTATTAGAATGCCTTTTAGCCTAGACTATAACCGAAATTCAACTTTCAGGTACAACATTTCCTAATTTATCATTCCCCTCATTTCCCTCCACTTTCCTTCCTCAATCTTTCCCCTTCTTCTCCATTTCTCCTCATCTTTCATCATGGTGTATAGAGATGGTGTCCTACAAGGAATGGAAAGACTACTTCATCATGGAGCGGGAGCAGTACCTTTCATGAAGACACTCTTAGGCATAATGCCTACTCTTATGTTTGCTCCTTCAAAGTTGTTGAACTTTAATGAGTGTGAAAAAGGACACGTGCAATCTGGAAGGGTGGATGCCTGTACACTGGGTTTTTTTGGCATAGGCAAGCATAGCGCATAAATCCATTTACGGACCTGTTATGCTTACCTGGGGATTCCTGGAGTGAGTGTCCACTTATAGGCTAAAGCATGTCTTCTTTGATCACCATTGGGCTCAATTTCTTTGAAAAGTCAACGTTCTTGTTGGGCTTTATAGCTAGAAAAGGGCAATCCAAGTATGTTATGCAAATTTTTCAATGATACACTTTTATTTCACATACAATATCTTGTATTCATAATCATTTGTGCAATTATACACTTACATTTATTAATCTCATAATTTTTCATTGACTGCCTTGTAGATGTCTGCTCGCCGTATGCTCCGTGATGCTAGCCAACGCACTGTTCGTGCTTCTGGACAACGTTCTGATCGTCGCCTTGCTTCTCTAGTTGCTGAGCAAATTGCTGCAGTAATCCCAAATCTTGTTAGTGAGTTAACCTAGAACAGCAACAGTGCCAATACAGAGGGTGCAACTCAATTCCGGTGCACATTCAAACACTTCAACTCATGCAACCCCACGAAGTTTACTAGGGAGGAGGGTGCTACTGGCCTCCTCCAATGGTTTGAAAGTATGGAAAGTACCTTCGTGAATAGCGAGTGTCCTGATGACCTTCGCGTTCGCTATGCTACCAGTGTCCTTCAAAAGGGGGCATTGACCTGGTGGAATGGTGAAAAGCGTAATCGGGGCGCTGATGTTGTTCTATCCTTGTCTTGGGCTGAGGTCAAGGAACTCATGATCGCCAAATTCTGCCCTAGGAACGAAATCAGGAAACTAGAGGAAGAGTTCCATGGGTTGAAACAAGACAGTGGTGAAAATCTTGCATACACTACTCGATATCATGAACTCAGCATATTGGTTCCACATATGGTTACCCCGGTCTCTCGAGCAATCGAGAAATATATTGAGGGATTACCTGATCTAATTCAAGATGTAGTCACTGGAAGCAGACCCACTACGGTGGAAGAAGCCATCCAGCTTGCAGCCTCCTTGACTGACAAGCATGTCAAAAAGGGAAATTTGGTTAGGAAAGGAACCAAGAAACCAGCTGAGAAGACCCCCACCCCTACTACTGAATCATCTAGAGTTGCTGTAGACAATACCGGTTCCAACATTAGGAAGCGGAAGTCCCGGGGTAGAAACTACGCTGTTGTAGCCCCAGTAACTCAGGCTCCAATAGCCCAGGCTCCAATGGCTCAGGCTCCTCCTGTTAAGAAGGTTTATAGTGGAAACTTACCCAAGTGTGCCACCTGTCAGTACCATCACCTCTCAAATTTTCCTTGTCGACACTGTACCACCTGTGGTAGGTACGGTCATGTAGCTGCCACATGTCGATCAGTGTTTCGACCTCAACCAATCAATGCTCAACCTGTTAACCCTCAACCAGCCAACCCTCAACCAGCTCGCCAAAACCCACAACCTATAGCATATGGTCGAGCTTGCTTCAATTGTGGTGATCCAAACCACCTTAGAAATCAATGTCCAGCACTTGTCCCAGCAAACCGTGCAGCAAACCCAGTGGCTCGTGGTAGGGCTTTCAACATCAATGCAGCAGAAGCCCAGGAAGCAAATGATGTGGTGAATGGTACGTTTTTACTTGATGGTCATTATGCTTCGATTTTATTTGATACTGGTGCGGATAAAAGTTTTGTGTCGTTAGCATTCGAACCCTTATTATCTCACACTCGCTCTAGATTAGGAGCGCCTTTCACTGTCGAGGTCGCGGATGGTAAACCCATCTCAATCGATTCCATCATTCAGGGTTGTACTCTTAGCCTTAACGAACATGACTTCACCATTGATCTCACACCCATGAAATTGGGAAGCTTTGATGTTATCGTGGGTATGGATTGGCTTTCTAAACATCATGCTGAAGTCGTCTGCTTTGAGAAATTTATTCGGTTTCCTCTCGCATCGGGTGACTTTTTACGGGTTTATGGTGAGAAACCATCCAGTGGTCTTAAACTCATGTCCTGCACTCAAGCACAAAAATATCTACGCAAGAAATACGTAGCTTTCCTGGCCCATATTGTGGAAAAGAAAGGTAAAGACAAGAGTATTCAAGATGTTCCTATTGTTCGTGAATTTCCCGAAGTCTTTCCTGATGACTTACCTGGACTACCACCGGTGCGTCCTGTTGAATTTCGTATTGATCTTGTACCTGGTGCTACGCCCGTTGCAAAATCTCCGTACCGCCTTGCACCTTCCGAGATGCAAGAACTTGCGAGTCAACTTCAAGAGTTGGCAGACAAGGGTTTCATTCGTCCCAGTTCATCACCTTGGGGAGCCCCAGTCTTATTTGTAAAGAAGAAGGATGGATCTTTCCGAATGTGTATTGATTATCGGGAGCTGAATAAACTCACCATTAAAAACCGGTACCCTTTACCCCGCATTGATGACCTTTTTGATCAACTTCAAGGTTCGACTTGTTTCTCAAAGATCGATCTTCGTTCGGGATATCATCAACTTCGAGTTCATGAAGACGATATTCCAAAGACAGCTTTTCGTACATGCTATGGTCATTACGAGTTCATGGTTATGCCTTTTGGACTAACGAATGCACCCGCTGTCTTCATGGATCTCATGAATCGCGTGTGCAAACCTTTCTTGGATAAATTCGTGATCGTGTTCATTGATGACATTTTCATTTACTCTAAAACCAAATCAGCCCACGAACAACACCTTAGACAAATTTTGAGTCTTTTGAAGAATAAACAACTGTATGCCAAATTCTCCAAGTGTGAATTTTGGCTTAAGGAAGTTCAATTTTTAGGACACATTATCAGTGATAAGGGAATACACGTGGATCCAGCTAAGATTGAGGCCGTAAAAAATTGGATTACACCCAAGTCTCCCACGGAAGTTCGCTACTTTCTTGGCTTAGCGGGTTATTATCATCGTTTTATTCTCAACTTCTCCAAGATTGCCTTACCTCTCACTTCCTTGACCCATAAAGATAAACCATATGTATGGGGACCTAGCCAGGAAGAAGCATTCCAGACATTGAAGCAGAAATTGTGTGATGCTCCAATCCTCACTTTACCTAACGGCAATGAGGATTTCGTGGTTTATTGTGATGCCTCTAAACAAGGTCTTGGTTGTGTTCTCATGCAACGAGGCAAGGTTATAGCATATGCATCACGACAACTGAAAAACCATGAGAAAAATTACACTACCCATGATCTTGAACTCGGAGCGGTCGTTTTCGCACTTAAGATTTGGCGGCACTATATATATGGTACAAAATGTGTAATCTTCACTGACCCCAAGAGTCTTCAACACATTTTCAACCAGAAAGATCTGAATATACGACAACGACGATGGGTCGAGTTGTTGAACGACTACGACTGCGAGATTCGCTACCATCCTGGCAAGGCGAATGTTGTAGCCGATGCCCTTAGTCGTAAAGGTCATGCCCAACTTTATTGTGCTTAGGTTCAGTCTGATATCAAACTCCGCATCATTGAAGCCCAACATGTCTCTGTTACTGAGGGCAACATTTACGAAGAAATGTCGTGTGGAGCCAAAAATCAGTTGGAAACCAAAAATGGTTTACTCTATTTCATGAACCGTCTTTGGATCCCTGATCGTGACAACCTGCGTACCTTCCTCATGGACGAGTCTCATAAGTCTCGTTACTCCATTCACCCTGGTGCAGATAAGATGTATCAGGATCTGCGTACTTTGTATTGGTGGCCCGGTATGAAGAAGGACATAGCTCTTTATGTAGCTAAATGCCTTACTTGTTCCAAGGTCAAAGCTGAGCACCAACGTCCATCTGGTTTACTTGTGCAACCAGAAATCCTAGTGTGGAAGTGGGAGAACATTGCTATGGACTTCATCACAAAGCTTCCACGCACCACTCGTGGGCATGACAGTATCTGGGTTATCGTCGATCGGTTGACCAAATCTGCTCACTTCCTACCCATTCGTGAGACCTACACCGCTGAGAAACTGGCTAAGATCTACATCAGTGAGATTGTCAGCCGTCATGGTATTCCTCTAGACATTATTTCCGATCGTGATAGCTGGTTTACTTCTCGCTTTTGGCAGACATTTCAGTCAGCACTTGGTACACAACTGAATCTTAGCACGGCTTATCACTGTCTGTGCGTGATAGGATCGATAACAAACAAAGATTGATCAAACAAGTTAGTTTCAGGTGTGGAAACCCTAAAACTATCACAAAATAATAATCAAACAGATTCAAACACACAGATCATCATTTTCAATCAATTTCATTAATAAAACACTTGTTTACACGTTGAATTATGAATACAATCAAGGTTTAAACGTAAAACAAGTTTAACAATAACTAGAGAGAGTTTTCAGAAAGAGGAGGGAATAATAATCATCAAGGTTACATTCAAAAATGAACTTGACCTATTTATAGGCCTGCACATTCGGCCAAACTGTTCATGCGAATGTGCAGGTTCGCCTATATCAACTGGTCGAACCAAGTTCTTCTATAATCTAATCTTCATTCGCCCAAAACATTCTTCCTTCGCACCTTTCTGTTCTCCTTCGCACCTTCTTATCAGCTCCTTCGCACCTTCGATATCTACAAAACAAAATGTGTTTTACAATCCAAAGCTTTAGTCGCACTTTTGCATCTACAAACTCCCCCTTGACTATTGCTTGGATTGTGTTCGACGTTGTTCGTCCAACCTTTTGTTCCACAGTCTGATATGTCTTTGAATCATTTGTTCTCTTGTCAACACCGGTTCCTGAAATTGTTTTTGTTTCTTTGTTTTCAGCTCTGGCACCTTTTGCTTCTCCACATACTTTCCCAACTTCTCATCATAATCACATCCAGCATTGATATAAAACGCAAAGCACAGAAATACCACACGTTGGTACTTTCCTGCTTGCTCAGCATCTTTAGCATCTGAATAGATCGGATTATAGAATAGCATGATGATATCCTCATGTGAACAGTTTATCAACCACATGGGATGAAAGATATGCACTTTCTTATAATTCGTCTCTCCATCCTTCAACACAATCACGGCCTCTGCAATCTTCCAATCATAATACCACCAGATGAAGTCTTTGGAAAAGTGTTGCGGAATAGGCATCAAAGGAATCTTTTTCAACACTTGCGGTGGTTTGTATTTCAAAGTCACTTTGGGCGTACCAGTTATCAAATCAATATCCTTTTTATGAACAATTCGCTTTGGATATTGTGGTGTAAACAAGTCCCACTTAGTTCGGCTTTCTCGAGTCATCTTCTCAGCAAAATAAGTAATCTGACTATTTGACGCTCCCGTTAAACGGTGACGACAAATGTCTCTGATTGCCCAATACGGAAGGGTCTTCAAGTGATGAAACTTCTCAAAATACAAGATCCCCTTCTCCCACTTTACTGCGAAACACCTCAACTCTTTAACAAACTTCCAGGCCAATGCACGACCTTTGAAAATCCTATTGTGAAGTTTGTAAAAACTACCTTGAATATCAGGTTTCGGACGATTATTCTCCTTTTCTTTCAACTTCTTCAACAACTCCTTTAAGCTTTCTGATTGCTCGAACCGTGGCTTGTTATGCCCTTTAAAGATTTCATCTTCAAAGACTTTGCTCTTATCTTTTGCAAGCTTTTCGGCATGGTTTAGCAGTTCGTCTGAGAAAGAAAATCCACAATCTTGATTTGTTCTGAAATATTGTGGATATTCTTCGCTCGTAATATCTTCCATTTCGACTTCCTCGAATGCAGGAACATCACGATCATCCGAGTGATTTCCAGCTTGTTTCTCAGGAATCTTAGGAATAAAATTATCTGCAAGTAATTCTTCCAACGTCTTGCCTACTTGCTTTGCTAAACCTTCCAGAATTTCTTTCGAAATAGCCGCCGAAACTTCCCCATCCTCAAGATCAGGGTCATCATACTCCAACTCGAATAGTTTGTTGTTAGATTCAAATATTTCTGGGAACCTGCTAGTCATGTCGATCGTCCAGACCCGATCAGTGAGCATCTGACGATACTTGTTCTTATCTTCTTCAGACAATGACTGCAATCTCTCGTTCCAGAAAATATCTTCATCATCAACATTCTCACCAGGAGCTTTAGAGCTCGATTCACCGCCCTTATCTGAGTCACGTTTCTCATAAGTAAACTTATCAACATCATCATCATCGTCATCACTACTATCATCAAATGCAGAGCCGTCTCCATCACTCGAACCATCATCCGATCCTCCATCATCCTTATCATCCTTTTTCTTCGTCTTTGTATCGTTACCAGCATCTTCATCTAATTCATCATCTTCCTCTTCATCAGACAATTCGTAATCAACTAGCTCTTCTTCTCTTTCTTTTTCCACTTCACCAGCTTGAAGTTGAGGAGCTTGAGAGTACAAGTTCTTTATCAGATCATCCATATGCTTGTTACTCTTTTTCAGCTGTTTGTTCTCCTTCTTCAAGACTATGATCCTTCTGGTGTTACGTTGCTCATGTTTCAGCAACTTCTTGTTTTCTCTCTTCAATTTCTTGATTGTCTTCTCCAAGGTCTCATTATCATCTGCCGATGTGACTACGACTTCTAACATCTTCTTGTCATTTGACTTTAACTGCTCAATCTCCGTCTGTTGTTTGTTAATCAGACTCATCATCTCAGCAAATCTCTGATTCACAGCAGTCATGATGTCACTGTCCACCGATACTTTTGTCTTCTTTGGTGGTTCAACAGCGTCAGGCAGTTTACCTTTTCTGATTTTCTTTAGCACATTATCCAATGCTTCATTCACATCATCCATTGGAATTTCTTCAGTTTGTGGTGTGCTAGATGTTGTTGCAGTCTTCTGTTTCTTATGAGCTGGTGCAGTAACCGGTGATCTAGAACTTGTAGCTGGCGGCAGTTTCTTACCAGCAATCAACGATTCTATCTCTTTCTTCCTTTTTATACTCGGCTTCTCCTGTTTCTTCTTTTCTTTTCTAACTGCTTGCACAGGAGAACCAACAAACGTCTCTTCAGCATTAAATCCCAAATCTTCTACATCAACGGGAATAAGACTTTTGTTCCCTTGATCTTCTTCTCTTTGGCTAGCAGACGCACCAGCCTCAGTGGCCTTGGGCATGGTCATCTCTACTGTTTCAGCATCAGAATTCCATTGTTCTTCCTCAATCGTTTCTTCTGAATCAATGGAAGGTTCATCAACAATGTGTAAACCCTTTTTCGCCATCCTCTTATTTCTTCCTTGAGTACTCTTCTTCTTCTCTGGTTCAGAAACCTCAATCCTTATCTCTGGTTTCTTTGTCTTACCACTCTTCGCGCCTACATTCACAACTTATCTCTTGCGCTTAGCGTCAGGATCAACATGATGTAAAGGATTATCAGCATCAGAATCACTGTTCACATTCCTTACAAGCCCCTCACCCGGATCTTTATAATCCACCCTAGCTAGATGTCCAAACAAACGTCTAACAGGAGGACGTTCTTCAATAGACAAACCCTTATAAGCTTTCATTCTAGCTAGTGTGTTCAATGACATGTGTTCCTGAACAACAATGTGTTTAGCATCTCTCTTCAGGTCTTTGTACTTGTGATCGAATATCATTTGAAGAAAATGAGGATATAAGAGAAACTTCAGGTTCCTCGTTCCATTCACGGGCTCTAGTAAGTGAGACATCAGCATGCCAGAGATATTGAACGGTTTGTTCAATACTAAAGCAACCATCATCGAACTGATGCTCTTCCTCATCAAGTCATAACCTCCCGCAGCAGATCCGAAAATGTGAATTAAAACATGTGCCAGATACTTGAACTGTGGGCACAGTTTTCCTTTATGCAACGAACCGTCAGTGATAGGTCCGTTGTACTTCATCCTGAGAAAGCACTTTCTTTGATCCATGAATGTAAACTCCTTTGGATCTTTCGGATCATCATCCAGATTCAGTGCTTCTCTTAAATCTTCTTCGCACACAATCACTCGTTGTCCCTGAATTTTGCTCGTCAAGCAAGATTCGCACTTCCAAAAATCTAGTTTAGCATTAGACCAGAATTCCTGAATCATATCACGGTAGATCACTGTCGGCGTAGCAATGGCATCTATTACTCTGCTTCGCTTCAAAAACTCAATGATGCCGACAAATTCTGTGTGCTTCTTCACATCGCCAAGATATGCGCAACAGTTGTGCGCATTCTCAAAATCAAGCTGCTTTGCGGGCTGTGATGAGGATCCTGCTTGTTCCGTTGTCTTCTGCTGTTCAGACATTGTTAGATCTGCAAAACAAACAAAATTACACGTTAAAAATCGACAAAATATCAAAATTGAAAAGTTTTGGTCGAAAACTCCTCCTTCGCCCAAACGGGGGTACGAAGGAGTCTTTGTAAGGGTACGAATGAGAAACAGATAGTACGAATGTGTTGGTTTTGATAAAAAGTTTCATTCGCCCATCTTATTCTCTTTCGCCCATTTCATTTTCTTCCTTCGCCCATTCGAACTGGTCGAAGGAAACAGTTCATAATTTTGAAAAATCAATTTTGAATTCTAGTCATCCTGAACATGTCCATTTGATTGTATTGGGACCTAATCAAGCCGATAAACAATCCTAGACTACCAGTTTTATCAATTAAACATTGTGTTTGTGTTTTCACCCAAAAACTAGGGTTTAAACATCGACTGTTCAATCTGTCATGTTTTAAACTATGATTTTGGTTATTTCTCCCCCTAAAACACACACACAATCAACCCTGAGCATCAATTAGTGTTATTATGTTGATTTTGAACATGTTTTAGACAGTTAGGGCTTAGTTTGAAAAACAGGGATTAGATGTTGAAATCCTTGTTGTGTACCTGTAAAAGTGATATCAAACTGATCAGTGGTAAAGCACGAACACAATAGAATGATTTTAAATGAAAAAGCAACAAGGTGAGGTTACGATTAAAAATCTGGAAAAAATATGAATGAGGTTCGAATGAGAAGAGATGTATATATAGGCCTGTTCCTTCGCCCGTTTTGTTTATACGAAGGAGAAACTTTTCTCTCCTTCGACCCTATAGAAAGGGTTCGAATGAGATAAAAAGGGTTCGAATGAGATAATTAACATGAACACTCTCCTTCGCCCAACAAAGCATACGAATGAACAAAGAAATCCCACATTCGACCAAACGAATGGGCGAATGAGAATTGGGATTTTTGAAAATTTTCCAAATCTCAAAAATGAGTCCCGGTTCAATTATTTTCCAACTTTTAAGCATCCAACATTCATGGTTTCACATTTTAAAAGTTACAAAGCTCAAATTGTGTATCCAGGTTTAGAAAATCGACATCAACCACCATCAGTTATCAAAAATAAGATGAAAAAGAAAAAACTTTTTGGATTTTCTAAAGTTTATGCTAAAACACACCTAAAATCTTTTTGAGTTTTGTAATTTTTGACGAGAAAATAAAATGCAGAAATGTAAATGAAAAAACTGTAAATATTTTCAGGTGCGGAAACCCTAAAACTATCACAAAATAATAATCAAACAGATTCAAACACACAGATCATCATTTTCAATCAATTTCATTAATAAAACACTTGTTTACACGTTGAATTATGAATACAATCAAGGTTTAAACGTAAAACAAGTTTAACAATAACTAGAGAGAGTTTTCAGAAAGAGGAGGGAATAATAATCATCAAGGTTACATTCAAAAATGAACTTGACCTATTTATAGGCCTGCACATTCGCCCAAACTGTTCATGCGAATGTGCAGGTTCGCCCATATCAACTGGTCGAACCAAGTTCTTCTATAATCTAATCTTCATTCGCCCAAAACATTCTTCCTTCGCACCTTTCTGTTCTCCTTCGCACCTTCTTATCAGCTCCTTCACACCTTCGATATCTACAAAACAAAATGTGTTTTACAATCCAAAGCTTTAGTCGCACTTTTGCATCTACAAACTCCCCCTTAAGGTCAACTCCAATCCCGTGATTGGGCTGTATCCGGGTATCCATCGGCTTCGAATCATCCATCTGGAATCGGCTCAAGACTTCAGAAACGTATTTCGTCTGGTGAATAAAGATCCCCGTTGGTCTTTGCTCCACCTGTAGGCCGAGGAAAAACTGCATTTCTCCCATAGCGCTCATTTCGAACTTTTCCTGCATAACTTGTTCAAATTCCCTGCACAGAAGTTCGTTAGTGGACCCGAAAATAATGTCATCAACATAAATTTGTACTAGAAGCAAATCATCTCCTGCTCGTTTCGTGAACAGTGTGCAGTCTACCAGTCCACGTTTGAATCCTTTCGAGAGAAGATACGTGCTCAGCTCCTCATACCATTGTCTCGGAGCCTGGTGCAACCCGTAGAGAGCTTTGTTTAACACATAAACCTTATCCCGGTGAATAGGGTCTTCAAAGCCCGGCGGTTGACCTACGTAAACTTCCTCTTTGACCACACCGTAAAGAAATGCGCTCTTTACATCCATCTGATACACCTTAAATTTCTTCTATGATGCAAACGCGAGGAACATTCTGATGGCTTCCAAGCGTGCAACTGGTGCATAGATTTCATTGTATTCGATTCCTTCAACCTGATGAAAACCTTGAACAACCAAACGAGCTTTGTTTCGCACTATGACTCCTCTGTCATCCTTCTTGCACTTAAACACCCATTTGGTACCAATTTTCTTTCTTCCAGGAGGCAAATCTGTTAGAGTCCATACACCAAGTTTCTGGAATTGTAATAACTCCTCCTGCATTGCTTCCACCCAGGCGTCATCCAAAAGAGCATCCTTGTATGTCCGCGGCTCGACCTGCGAAACATAACAAGCAAATGACCAGTCATTCTGAAAACCAGATTTCTGAATTTTGGCATATAAAGCAAGGTTGCCAATGTTTTCTGGTGCTTGAGCATTCTTCAGCTGCCCTCTTGTCATCACACTGCTTCCAGGATCACCAATAACTTGTTCAAGCGGGTGTATCCGATGTATCCGAGATTCCGGATAATCAGGTACTTGTACTCCCGTTTGAGTTGTCAAATTCTCTGTAGAAACCAGATCATTACCCACATTCGATGTTGAAGCATCAGTATTAGATGGGTTCACTGGTGGTGTCACTGTAGCGTTGTCCAGAATAGCTTCACTTATTGCATCATCGTCTTCGTATTCTGATTCGGATGAATTAAGCGATGTAGAAGCCTCTTGGAACACCTCTTCTTCCAATACAGGACCAGTGGTATCATTAGAAGCTGTTTGGGGGTTTACCGTGATCGGACGCACTAACGGTGAAGTTACGGCGTTTTCGACCTCGTAGTATAAGCGAAGTACAGCTTCTTCAACCATGCTATCTAGATTGAATGATTCAAAGAAGTCTTTGTAATCAAACATCCAATCTGGTCCTCCACCCTGTACATTTTGTGTATATCTTTGAACTTCGACATTAATCCACTCCTCGACTTTTCTAGTTCTTTTGTTGAATACCCGTTTTAATGGGGTTGCATATCCAACAAAATAACCTTCTTCACCCTTTGGTGCAAACTTTTCCAAAGGATTCAGCATTGTACACGGGGCACCAAATGGTTCTAGATACTCCAGATTCGGCTTGCGTCGGTTCAACAGCTCATAAGAAGTCTTGCCAAACTTCTTCACTGTCAAAACACGGTTAAGAGTATAACATGCTGCGTAAATAGCTTCGTTCCAGAACATGACTGGAAGATGTGAATCCGCAAGCATAGTTCTCGCCGTCTCTATAAGAGTCCTGTTCTTTCTCTCTGCGACACCGTTCTGTTGGGGTGTATACGGAGCGCTATATTCATGATGAATTCCTTTGTTTGCACAAAGATCCTCCATCTGAGCATTTTTAAACTCCGTCCCATTGTCACTCCGGATTCTTTTGATCTTCAGACCATATAAATTCTCCAGACGTGTAAACAGAACCTTCAGGTTATCAAAAGTGTCGCTTTTCTGATGCAAACACATTACCCATGAAAATCTTGAATAATCATCAGTCACCACAAGACAGTATAACTCCCCGGCATGACTTTTACGTCTGACTGGACCGAATAAATCCATATGCAAACGTTCAAGTGGCAGCTCAACAGAATTAACTTTCTTTGGTCTATGGGATTGTTTGTGCTGCTTTCCCTTCTTGCAACTGATACACTTGTCATTCAGATGGAAGTGTTTGACATTAACTCCCGTGACAAGTTCATTCTTGACAAGCTGATTCATCTTTCGCAAATGGATGTGTCCCATTCTCCTGTGCCACATAATGGATTCTTTTTCTGTAGCCTTGGAGAGGAAACACGTGACTTGGCCATGGGTGGTCATTGCTTTGGACATGTCGAGAATATACAAGTTGTTAACTCTCGTGCCTTCAGCATCACCCACTCTTTCGGTTGCTCAAACCCAGGTTTCAAAATGTAACAGGATTTGTCATCAAAATACACAGAAAATTGTCTATCACAAATCTGACTAACACTGAGCAAATTATAGTCTATCTGTTTCACATAAGAAATCCGCTCAAATGTTACGACCCCATTGCTTACACTACCCTCCATAGTAATGTAGCCTCCCTTATTTCCAGCAAATGCCACATAACCTCCGTTAATGTTTTTGATGTCAAAGAGTAGCGTGAGGTCCCCTGTCATGTGACCAGAAGCTTCACTGTCAACAATCCATAGGCTGCTAACAGGGCCAGCTGGAGCTCCCTGCACATTTAAAGTAGATCAATTAGTTCTTTCGGGGGACCCAAGCCTGTTTGGTCTTGGGTCTTTGAACAGGTTGTTTCAAAGAGTCTTTTGAATCACAAACATCTTGGGTTACTTCAACCCCTTTCTTCTCACTAACAACCTTCTTTTTCTCATTCTTCTCACTCTGTGAAGTAGAGGCTCCTTCAGATTCCTTAGATGACCAAGATTGCTCAGATCGTTTCAAGATCCGAATCTGAGATTTTGAAGTCTCAGTCGGTTTCTTTACTTCTTCTTTAAAAGCAACCTTCTTGGTTACCTTCTCTGATTTAACAGAGACAGGTCCAACTGCTTGTTTACCATTAGGTTTAAGAGCTACCTTTTTGGTATCAGCAGTTGAGTTCATCATAGGTTTCTAACCAGATTTATCAGTGGTCATCCGGTTGCGCTTATCATACGTCATCGGACGATTTTCCCCCTTGTTATAAAAATTGTTTTGATTATGATAAAATTCTTGTTGGGGAAAATGCCGTCTCTGTTGATAGCCATAATTGTCAACCGGATACTCATGATATTGCCTCATCTCCACCTCGTGCCTTTTGTGTCGTACGTACGGGCAGTCGGCAAGTAAATGTCCCCGTTCCCCGCATTTATAACACGCACGGTATTCCTCATAGTTTTCCTTGATCGGCGACTTGGAAAAACTAGCAATGGGATATCGATCGACCATGCATTGTTTCCTTAAACTCTCAGGAGCTGGGTCCTTCGAGTAAGTCGGTTCAATAAAACTATTTTCTTTATGAACAGGCAAAACAAACTGTGTGACATTGACCTTAGCTTCTTTATCCGAATAAATTTTGTCTAAAATCTCTTGAGGAATGTCGTTGGTCCTTTCAAATTTCGGGAACCAAATCGTACTTTCCTGCCAGATCTTTTCGATTTTTGAAGAATTGACAAATTTAATCGGAAACTCATCATCGGATAGAATCTTATCGGAGCCTTGCATCCGATAGAAGATTTTTACAGGTTTATCACACGATTCATTGCTCACATCATTGGATTTTTCAGATTTAAGCTCATTTTTCTTATCAACCGGTTTTACCACATTTTTCTCAGTTTTAATTTCAACTTTCTTTTCAACCGGTTTTCTCACATTTTTCTCAACCTTCTTTACCTCTTTCTTTTCAAAACTCTTACCAACAAACTTTTCATTTTTCTTAACCTCATTTTTACGATGAGCATTTGCCATTGGATGAATGATCTGAGACGGTGAGACTGGCTCAGTAGTGATTATATGATTTTCATCAGAGATATCACTATCACTTTCAACCGTCTCAGATGACTCATCTTCTTCATCTGAATCATCAGTAGTGACCACACCCTCACTATTTCCCAGTACTGGTCTCACATCAGAATATGGATCCCCGACACTAGAAGTGTTAGGCTCATTTTCTGATGTGGAATCAGGATTGATTAAAGTCTCCGGTGGTATTGCGTGTAAAGTGTGATTCTCAAACAATACCGGAGATGGGACTGACTTATAGTTTGCACTATTCGTCTGGGAGGGTTCTTCAATGATATGATCGACTACATATGCTATGTGCTTGTAACTTTCTAATTTCTTGTTAACTTTTTCCGCAAAGCACTTGATGGTTGCCATTTCCAATTTAGTGTTTTCCATTTCATTGATGTAATTATTAATGGCAAGTTGTTTAATAGATAATGTCTTTTTCAGTTCAGACACATCATTTTTATAACCATCAAGAACTTTGTTGAAATCTTTTAAGTCCTTTTGATAAATCTGACAGTTGAGTTTTGCACTCTCAAGTTGGACCTTGAGAAGCTTGTTTTCATCAGTCAGTTTTTCAAAATCAGCACATTTATCACATTTAACACACGCTTGAGATTGAGTTTCAGAACTTACCGGCTTAGGAGGTTCTGTCATGGCCATTAAAGCAAAGTGAGCTTCCTTTCCTGCGAAGAATTTGGAGTAGTCAATCTTGGTGCATGCATCATCCACCATACATGACTTGCGGGTCATCAGGAAGTCAGCTTCAGCTAGCAGTTGATCAATATCATCATCTAGTGAATTCACACTAGTCTCTAAATCAGATTCACTCTCCATATCCGAGTAAGCTGAATCATATTGATCTCCAACATCAGTGACAGAATCAAGAATTATCCCCGATCTCTTGTCTTCACTCTCAGCAATCACATCTTCATTCACTTCTTCAATCTTCAACTCCGACACTTTTTCAATCACAACCTCTTCTTCAATTTCCTCATTCTCATCCAACCTCATCTGCTGTGCCACACATGCAACATTCCCAGCAGTGATCTCCTCCACCCCCAATTGCATACCAGTCCAGTCAAAACCTTCATCCTTTTGGATCACAAGTGCTTGGTTTTGAGTATCAGTTTGGTTTTGGTTTTGTGTGTTAGGTGTAGAGATAGGAACAATAGTTCGGTTTGGATTTTGTTGAGGTTGGTTTTGGGTTGTGGATTGTCTGGTGTTGTTGTTTTGTTGACGGTTCTGGTAAGTGTTTTGGTTTTGTGGTTGAAAGCTTGAGATATTTGACCTGTTGTAAGACACTTGATTCTGGTTTTGGTTTTGTCGGTTTTGGTATGTAGAATTGAAAGGATTTCGGTTACCTTGCTGTGCTGGCTGTGTGCACTCCCTTTTAAAATGTCCCTTCTCACCACAGTTAAAGCAGGTAACCTTTGCTTTGTTGAATCCGTATGTGGTGTTGGGAGAGGTTGAGAGATCAGTCCTGCCAGTCTTATGAATAAAATCAGTGGCTCTCCTCATAATGCTTGCAAAAGCCCACTGAATGTCCATCAACTCCATTTCCTCTTTGTCGATTTGAGCATAGTCCTCATTGGTGAGATTATTGTTACCAATTTGACTTGCTACCAAACCGTTGTAAGAAGCAACCATAGCAGATACAAGAGCAACATGCTGTTGAGCAATTTCAACAGTCACATTGTTAAGGTTTGAGGTCTCTAACACAATCGGGTTTGAACTTGATTGTGCTTGAGTAATCTGCATCTGATTCACTTGAGGAGGAAATTGTTGTTGTTGTTGAGGTTGACTTGATGTATAGCATGCGGCTTGTTGTAATGGTGAAAATGGTGGAATAAAGTTTGGTGTTTGATAAGGTTGTTGTGTGTATGATGGTATGTAGGATGAAGTTTGAGCAAGGTAGTTAATGGGTGCTTTTGTTGGTTCAACAACGTTAGACACACATGCTATGTGAGGTGCAACATTAGATGTGGTGCTTGAAGCAGAAAGAGAGTTAGATGTACCACTCACATATAAATCAGGATTCTGTGGAATCTGAGTTCTCTTAGCTTTTCTCTTTTCCTCCATCTCTTTGTTTTCCACTTTTGGATGAACTCATTAATGGTCCAATACTGGTAAGCATCCTTCTCCTTTAACACTTTGATGTGTTGGTTCCAGTAGGGTGGTAAAGCATCAGCAAATTTATCTACTAATTCCGACATTGGAATGCTGATCTCATAGCTCGACAATTCAGTGAGCAAATGGCAGTACCTTGGAACCAACTCTTTTAGGGTCTCATTACCCATATATCTGAAGTTTTCAAACTCCTTCCGAAGCTCTTCCATCCTAAGCTTCCTGGTCTTCTCATTTCCATCATGTCGATTTCTCAACATATCCCATAGTTGTTTGGATGTGGTACACGATCCAAACTGATGCAGTAGATCAGTGTTGATCGCTTGGGATAGCTGAGAGAATGCTTTCTTCTCTATCGCAAACCTTTTCTTCTCGTCATCCGCCAAATTCTCCAAAGGAATTGGTTCTCCAGTATTCTCCACAATAGGAGCAACGTAACCCTTCACAATCATTTGCCATGCCTCGGCTCCTTCAAGTCCTTGTCCCTCAACGTGAATCTTAAACTTCGTCTTCCAAGTATTATACTCCTTCATATCCATTAGCTTCGGTGGACGATTGCCGCTTCCAGAAGATAGATCATGAATAAGAGTGGATATAGCGTTGGTCGTCTGGGAATGGACTGCTGCTGCTGCGACTCCCCAATAGTTGTCAATCGGTTGTGGTAATGATTGAACAACTTGTTGTGGTGCCGAACTAGTCATTGCCATATAATTGATCTGCTGTGATGGTTGACTAGTCTTCTGAGCTGCAATGGACCACGGATCTTGTGTTGTCTGCTGTTGTGGTGTTTGAGTAGGTCTAGGCGTTGTTGGAAAGTTCCACATCTTGTCCTGCAAACAATTAAACACGAAAAGATTAAAAATGTTTCAAAACAGAATGCTCCTTCGTATATACGGACGTGCGAAGGAGAAATAAAGTTCTCTTTCGCCCGTTTATGATTGATACGAATGAAAACTAATCAACAAAAAATTCCTTCGACCACTTAAGACTCTCTTTCGACCGTTTTACAGCTCCTTCGACCGTTCGATCAGGCGAAGGTGAAACAAAGGTACGAATGTGAAAAATAAGCAATCAAAGTCTTCCTTCGACCACTAAAACACCTCCTTCGTACAGAAAAACACTCTTTCGACCCAAATGAATTCCTCTTTCGACCAAACTCTCTCGTTCGACCCCTGTGATTTCAAAAACGGTTATTCTTTGAAAATCAGTTAATTTTGATCATGTTTTTCAAATGTTGATGGATTTTGATGATCTTAATCAGGTTTTGAATCGGTTTTGATTTGGAACAACTTTAATAAAGAGAATTATCCAATTTAAACTCGAAATCAATGTGTAATCGATCAAAATCTTATCACATCAGTTTGTTCATTGAAAACAGAAACTTTTTGACCAAAAATTGGGTCCAAATCAACTGAGAGATTATTAATTTGTGGTTGTTTGATCCGAAATGGCTCTGATACCACTTTGTCTGTGCGTGATAGGATCGATAACAAACAAAGATTGATCAAACAAGTTAGTTTAAGGTGCGGAAACCCTAAAACTATCACAAAATAATAATCAAACAGATTCAAACACACAGATCATCATTTTCAATCAATTTCATTAATAAAACACTTGTTTACACGTTGAATTATGAATACAATCAAGGTTTAAACGTAAAACAAGTTTAACAATAACTAGAGAGAGTTTTCAGAAAGAGGAGGGAATAATAATCATCAAGGTTACATTCAAAAATGAACTTGACCTATTTATAGGCCTGCACATTCGCCCAAACTGTTCATGCGAATGTGCAGGTTCGCCCATATCAACTGGTCGAACCAAGTTCTTCTATAATCTAATCTTCATTCGCCCAAAACATTCTTCCTTCGCACCTTTCTGTTCTCCTTCGCACCTTCTTATCAGCTCCTTCGCACCTTCGATATCTACAAAACAAAATGTGTTTTACAATCCAAAGCTTTAGTCGCACTTTTGCATCTACAATCACCCACAGACGGATGGTCAAACTGAACGAACCATCCAAACATTGGAGGATATGCTTCGAGCGTGAATCATCGACTTTGGTGGAAATTGGGACACGCACTTACCCTTGGTTGAGTTCTCGTATAATAACAGCTTCCATTCCAGTATTAACATGGCACCGTTTGAGGCACTTTATGGTCGCAAATGTCGTTCCCCAGTGTGTTGGAGCGAGGTTGGTGAAACATAAATCACCGGTCCCGAACTAATACAGGAAACGACAGACAAAATTCTTCGCATTCGTGAGAACTTGCAAGTTGCTCGAAGCAGACAGAAGAGCTATGCCGATCAAAGGCGCAAGCCTCTAGAATTTCAAGTCGGAGACATGGTACTTCTCAAGGTTTCACCTTGGAAGGGTATATTTCGGTTTGGAAAGAAAGGGAAACTTGCACCACGGTTTGTAGGCCCTTTTAAGATCCTTGAGCGAGTTGGGAAGGTGGCTTACAAGCTCGATTTACCATCAGAGCTCAATAAGGTCCATCCAACGTTTCATGTTTCTAATCTTAAAAAGTGTTTGGCTGAAGATAACCTCCATGTTCCTTTAGAGGATATCCAGATTGACGAGTCGATGCGCTTCATAGAGAAACCTGTGGAGATTATGGATCGAGATGTCAAGACGCTTAAGCGAAGCCGAATTCCAATTGTCAAAGTTCGTTGGGAATCCAAACGAGGCCCAGAGTTTACTTGGGAGCGTGAGGACCAAATGATGTCTAAGTATCCTCATCTTTTTCCAGAGACTACCACTTGAAGGAATTTCGGGACGAAATTTCTAAAAGTAGGGGATGCTGTGACATCCGTCACTTTTCTTTGTATTTTCTTATAATTCTATGTACGTTAAACCGCAATTAATAAGATGTTACATTTTCACCATTCTCGAACGTTTAAAAAAATATTCTATGATACATTTGGGTTTGTTTTATCATAATATATGTCTATAATAATAATATAATAGATAAAACCTTGTCTAAAAAATAAATGCTTGGGACGGGGTTCGAACCCGCGTCCCAAGCCGGGTCAATACACATCACACACCAACCAATTGAGCTACACAACACATCTGAACTAAACCCACACAATAATTATTATAAACCATGTTTAAACTCAATCAGTTTGACTTAGAAAGTCAACTGAACGCGTAAATCATCATCATCAATCCATTAGACGCGTTTTTGATCCCAATTATGGAAGGTAATTGATACCTTTGACCATCACGCATGTAATTACTTGGTTAATCGTCATCAATCATACCCAAAATACACACATTACGCGTCATCGCATTCAAGCCTTAGTCAAACCTACCAAATCCACAATCCGACCCTTGCCCTATAAATTGGACGTGCCTAGACAGTCCCTACTCGCCGATTTACCTCTTACCACTCTCAATTTCTGATAAAACAACCTGCAAAACGAAGCATCAAGTCGCGTTTGACTTTTTTCCTTGACCGAGCTTCGATCCCGATTCCAGCTTCATTGTAAGTCTTTCTGTTATGGGGTTCACTCATCGGCCCCTTGTGAACAATAGCCCCAAATAATTAGGGGCTATTGAACACGAATTGTATGAGATTGATAATTAGGGCACGAATTGGGTGGATTTGGGAAGAACATTAATCGCGGTAGGTGTATATAAGTATTTTGGAACAGATATCAAACAACCAACTGATCTAAATCAGTTGGTTTACCCACTTGTTTGTGAAACCCGAACCGGCCATGGGCCAAGGTTCGAACCCCACAACATTGCTTTAATTTTTCTTAATTAAACCTATTATCAAAACTAACACATTTAACATATATAATTATTTTCAATCCAATATAATTCGTTCTCAGGGTGTGGCTCAGTTGGTGGCCACGCTTGTGATAAAACCTGAACCGGCCAGAGGCCCGGGTTCGATTCCCATAACCAACAAGTATTTTTTTGCCATCTTTAACGGTTTTTTCTGAAATAAAAATATTTTTTGAAATGTTTAAGAATATACAATTTTAGGATAATTTTTGTGAGATTTAATAAAATTGTTTGGATATTTTTATTGAATTTTATATATAAAAATGAATAAACTTGTATTATTAATAATATATATTAAATAATTTATTTTTGAAAAACTAAAAATTTGATGATGAACTTTATCATTTGGAGATCATTTAATAATTTTTGTGGAATTTAGAAACCACTTTTAGTATTTAGAAACTATTTTAAAAAGTTTAATATATTAAGTATATATATAATTTTTGTCAGTTTTAATCATAAATAAATCATAATAAATTCATTTTTCAATATTTTTGCACCAAAATTTTATATAAATTATTTCTATCTATCTAGAACTGAAAAACAATTTTTAATTCAGAAATTCTTTAATTTTAATATTTTTAGATATTAAAGTCATATTTTGACAATTTAAAATAATTAGATTAAATAGTCTATTTTCAAGAAAATAATTTTATAAAAATTATTTTCATACTCAAAACCTTATGTTGTGACTATATTCAACTTAAAATTTTACAAAGAGACTTTTATTTATTTATTTATTTATTAAATTTCTTATATTTAATAAACAATTTGTTTATTAATCAAATACACATTTATCCCCAATTCGAAACCCTAGAATTACATGTAACCTAGAGTTATTCCCTTACACATTATCAAATTCTTTAGGTTGATCATTTGGGGGTAATCTCAATTCAAATCTCGTTGTCCAGTTAAATTCCAAGCTATTACGTGAACAGTGAGTATTCTTATCCCCTTTTTGCTTTTATACATTTTTGGGGTGTTACATGTACACTATTACAATTTCAAATACAAGTTTACATTTTTTACAATACAATTCTAGTACTATGTGCATTGCTTACAACGTGCTTTATGCTTAGACAATACATGTGGATTACATTTGTACTTAGTGAAATCATTAACATGGTACAAGCCGACCTTAACATTGGATAGCGCTATTTGGATTGCCAACCCGCCTAGATTGATTCTCCCCCTTTTTCATCGGAGAATCCGTGGCCATTGTTAAGTTATCACCCATTTATTGGATGAGTACACCACCGTTCATACAGTACATTATACAGTCACAGGGTTGATTTCGCTCATTTGTATGATACATAGTTTACATATTTGCACTGTAGCTTGCACTTGAATTGTATATCTTTTTAACTTACTATATATATCAAAACTAGGAATGCTCACCAACATTTCTTATGTTGACCAAACCTATTTTTGTACATGTTTCAGGTGCAGTTTGATCTAGTGCTTTAGCAAGAGACATTTAGTGCTTTATTTTAATTCAGTTATTTCAATATTTACATTTCATTTAGACAATGTATTTTCCATTTCCATGTAAGACAATTTTGGTTTATTCAATAATATTTACATTTTAGTACCATGTGCTTTTGAACAATCGTCACTACGTGACACCTCGATGATTCCGCCATCGGTTGGGGTGTTACAGAAACCCAAAAAATGATGTAAGCGGCCGAGGTCGGTCATAACAAACTCGCCTTTAAGCATACCAATAAGGCGGGTGAGCAAACTAGAATCAGAAGCAGTGATCACTATGTCATCGGCATAAAGAAGTAGATAAGCCGTGTGTGAGCCGTGCCTGTCGATAAAGAGGGATGTGTCACACACGCTACTCTTGAAGCCACACTGCAAAATAAAAGATGAAAATTAGTGATACAAGGCACGAGGGGCCTGTTTGAGTCCATATAAGGACTTCTTTAACCTGCAAATAAAACCTGGATGGTTAGTGTCAATAAATCCCGGGGGTTGGTGCATGTAGACGGTTTCTTTCAAGTTCCCATAAAGAAATGCGTTCTTGACATCCAACTGATGAATGGGCTAAGAACGAGATACGGCCAAGCTTAAGACAGTCCGAATAGTCGTTGGTTTTACAACAGGACTGAATGTCTCATCGCAATCCACACCAACAGTTTGACTTTTACCATTAACAACCAAACTCGCCTTGTATCGTTCCAACTCACCCGAGGCCTGAAACTTATGTTTAAACAACCACATACAACGAATAATGGGGGCATCAGAGGGTCTCGTTACTAACTCCCACATATTATTCTCTAATAAAGCTTTGTATTCAGAGGCCATGGCGTTGTTCCAGTTTGGATCCCGAAGGGCGGTAATGTGGGATTTGGGCAGTGGTGAAATGTTGCTAGTTAGAGTGGAGAGGTTGAGAGTCACACGGGGTTTGGAGATACCCGCGCGGGAACGGGTGACCATAGGATGGGTTGCCTGAGGGTTGACCGGTGGGGGTGGTGGGCCAGGTGGTGGGTTCAGCATGTTGGGTGAGGATGGTGGGCCGGAAGTATGAGTGGGCCTTGGGGGAAACCCGGGTGGTGGGCCAGTAACGTGGGGAGGGTTGGGCTGAGTAGGGTAGGTGTGGCTGGGTGTTTGTAAGTGGGCTGAAGGGTGTTGGTGAGTTGGGTTACGAGGTGGGCTGGTAGGGAAGGTTGAAGATGGGCTAGTAGGTTGGTGTGGGGCTGGGCCATTAGGATGGTGCGGGTTTGGGCCAATAGGAGGGGTGGTAGTAGGGGCCGAATGATACTGATATGTGAAGGACGAAGAGGGTGGGTCATCACAGAGTGTAGGAGACGGTTTTGCCGGGAAAAAATGGTTTTGCCGGTTGTGCGGACGAGTGGATGATTCGTTGGGATAACACGCACACCCAAACACCCGAAGGTATTCGTAGGACGGGTGGCATTGATAGAGGACCGATCAAGGGGTAAGGTTATGAAGGGTTTTAGTGAGCAGTGGGTGGTGGGGGTGTAGGGTTGGGGTTAGTAGCGGAAGTGTGGTGAGCGGCAACAACGGTATTCCCTGCTATCCAGCGTTTTTCATCGTTCCTAAGCATTTCACAGGCATCTTCCCATGATGGAAGAGACTGATTTATGAGAGATCTCATAGTGTCATATTCGGATGGCAAGCCATGAACCATTTGACAAACAAGGCCTTTGTTGGTGACGGGTGAGTCAAGAAGATCATTTAGCTGGTCAGCGATTTCTCAGAGACGCAGAAAATAATCCTCCAATGAGGGCTGAGATTTGAGTGTCTTATTGACAAACTCGTGTTCAAGGGCGGCGATGCGCGCACCCTTGTTGTTGTGAAAAAGATTTTGGACAACAAGCCATGCGTCACGCGCGGTGGCACAATCTTCTGGAAGGACCCGCTTGAGGTAGTCGTCAGAAATGGTGCTGTAAATCCACTGGAGAACGATCGAGTCGATCTCCAGCCAAGAGGCATATGAAGGATCAAATTCAGGAGGCGACGGCGAACCGTCGATATGAGCAAGAACTCGGTAACCGCGGGCGTGCAGCAGGAACAATCGAACCCAGGAGTTATATGAGACTTTAACTCCGTCGAGCATGCGAACTTTCTGTCCAATATTGGTGACAGAATAGACCGGATGGAGGGGTTGTGGTGCAGGTTTGGCTGGGTCAGATTGGTTCGGGCTTTGGGGAGTTTCGCCGGCCATGAATATGGAAACAAAGGGAGGCGAATGGCTGAAAAAATAAGGGAAAACAAGAGGAGTAGACTTCTGTCCGAGGACAGCAGCGAGCAGGCTTTTTGACCGAGGTCAGTGTGAAGAAGGGCAGCGGTTAGGGTATAGAGCGTCTGCGCTCTGATACCATGAAAGTTTATCAAAAGTTGATCTTCCCATTAGCATCAATCACTATAAATAATACAAGAGATTACAATACTTTTGGTAACTATTAATCCTATCTTTATGAGAAAGATATATACTAAAAATACAATCAATCATAATAAATTATGATTGCTAACAAAAAGCACATAAAAAAAGCTTATATAATAATCATTTATACCTCAACATGAATCAAGCATACAAAGAAACATTATAAATATCTATCAAGACCATTCTAAATAAATTAAACAAAACATCATTATTATGCACAAAGAGTTATATATAAAAAACGAAGTTCAAAAGGCTTACCACTAGAACTAGTAAATTCAATGGAAATGGTAACAGGCTGGTAGAGGTCAAATAGAGTTTATATTTTTGGTCAGATTCAACCATTTTGGTTTAAATAGTCGTATTTTGATTAAAAAAATCCAACCAACTTCATATTGCACACATGCAACCGCATTATGCGATTTGCGGCGCATCAGCCTGGTATTTCATTACTCAACGCATCGCTTCATTAGCCGTCTAAAGCTTCATGGATGTCTAAGCGCGTAATAAAATTCAGGCCCTTTTCATTAAAAAAAATTTTTAATACCAAGATTTCTATATGATCTTTGTGTGTATACATAATTATATATCACAAACCTTAGTGGCAACAATCCAAAACGCCAAAATCACCTCTATATGTGTATATATATACATATATATACATACATATACATATACATATACATATACATATATATACATACATATACATATACATATACATATACATATACATATACATATACATATACATATACATATACATATACATATACATATACATATACATATACATATACATATACATATATATATTGAATTTGGGCATCAAAAAATCTCATCAGGGGCCTAAACCCTCGTTTTATCCCCTAACCAACGCCACTTGTTTGTTTTCCTTGATTGACAGTTCCTATATATTTTTTTTCTTGAACTTTAACTATCTTTCCAGCGACTAACCGTCCTCAAAACAATGACCATAACCAAAAGCAAAATCATTACATCATATACAAAATGTTCTTATACCAATCATTCCACACAATATTATAAAATTTTGACCTATTTTTCAATAAAAAATAGGTCTATGATTTCATGTTTGCAACAATCACCACAACTTTAACCTCCTTACCATTAAAAATTTTTTTCATTCCGAGCTAACCAACCATTACGTCACCACTATTATTACATGAATGATCTTTTTTCTGCATTTGTTCTTTTGTACCCGTTGTACACTTCAACTTTTAACAAATCATGAAGATCTACACGTTCATTTGCTAACCACATGTTTTTTTAACAGTTCAATTAAATTTCTATGTAAAATTATGACATCAATTAGGGCTGCAAACGAACTGAACGAACACGAACATGGCCTTGTTTGTGTTTGTTGGTTAAGAAATCATGTGTTCATGAACAGTTCATAAACACTTGCCGAACGAGATTTTTTGTTCATGTTCGTTCGTTAAGAAAAAACTTGTGTTCGTGTTCGTTTGTTAATTTTGTTCATGAACGCATATGAATACAAACGAACATTAATGAACACAAACAAGTGTTCATGAACACAAACGAACACAAAGAAGTGTTCATGAACATAAACAAACACAAACACAAACAAATATATATTAACTTTGGAATAAAATATCTATATCTATAATCTATAATCTATATCTATAATACATTATAAAGGAGAAGTGATGTACAACATTGTAATTTCAATTTGTATACAACTTAACAAGCAACATATACAACATTGAAGAAACAAATAGTCTCACCACCGGTTAGGGATGATAAGATTATAAGTCGCTACAGGGTTGATCCTTCACTAACAGCTACGGCTTGGAGATACCTGCAAATAAGAGTGAAAGTGTGGGTGTGGAGACGACTACACAAGGTAGTAGTTTATAACAAAAACGGGGTGAATGGGGATACTATCTGTTATGATAGCTCCCAGGTCAGTAGAAAGTGTCCTCTCCTATTGGGGTGTGACCCCTTTTATAGGAGAGTCCGTATGCCACCATTACCCAAGTCCTAACCGTGGTTAGGTTGTCTCCATCACCCTTAGTTGTGTTAGTAAGGTGATATATGGAAAGCTAAATTGAAGGGAATAGTGGAACCGTGTACCACCTTTATTGGTATGGTTACGTGATTCATGCATGGCTATTGACCATGCATGATATTTGCCTTGACCGGCATATGACCAATCTTTGACTGTTGACCGATTATTAATGAGCTTTGACCAAGTCCTGCGCATGGCTTTCTTCCGCGTGATGACATTGGGCCGGGTTTGGGTACGCAGAATGGTGTATTCAGTACCTAATCCCATCAAGTCCCCCCAGTCCAGTGCGTCTCTTATCTAAGAAGTAATGATGAGATGTGAGGGGCGCTGGACTTATTAGATGTGTGGCTTTATTTTCTGTGCTGTTGTCTTGTGGTTAGGCCAGTTGCTCTGTGTTGCGGAGTTCATATGCGGAGAACGGTTGTGAGAATTTACGTCAGTTTTCCGTGTGAGATATGACACATCAGTTATTTTGTTGTGGACAGATGTCAGTTCCCCCATGCATTTGAAAACTTGTAGTCCATGAATATTTCTCTAATTATGTCTCAAGAATCACAAGATGTTCAAGAGTCCAGCAAGAAGTCAGATTCCATCAAGGATCTGGGCAAAGAGTCTTCAAAAAGTATAGAGGCTGCTACCATCAAGTGGGACAAGGCTTCGTATTTGACTTTCCTTGACCAATATGGCATCTTGCCTGAGTGGGAACCAGAACTTCCAGCCGAGGGGAAGACTGCTCTGAAAGCCCCTCATGGTAAAATAGCATTGTACGCTGCTACGTTTACCAAGTGTTGTTTCCGTCTGCCAGCCACTAAGTTTGTGGTGGATGTGTTGTTGAAGTATGGAGTGCATCCTACACAATTGACCCTTTATGGGTGGTGCCGGATATTGCATTTTGAGGCCACTTGCCGAGCGTTGGAGATTGAACCTACCTGGGAGAGGTTGAACGTGTTTTATGTTCTTGAAGCAGCACGTGGTGGGAGCGGTTGGTTCAGTTTAGGCATTCGCCGGAAAGTTAAACAACTTGTATCGGAGAAAGTGAAGTCCATGTATGAATGGAAAGACAAGTTTTTCTATGTCAACCAGGGTGTCATTCCTGCACCTTTTCAATGGATGGTGTTAGGTTTGAAGGAGAAAATTGCTGAATTTCCCCCTATGGTGGGGTTTAAAGACCAAGATTGGTACAAGACACTCTGTGATCATGCTACTCCCTTGATGATGGATGAATGTCCGGAAAGTGTTTTGAATTTGCTGGGTATCAGTCTTATCTGCCCTGAGGGTCAGGACCCGAATCCTCCAAAAGGTACTGAAGTCATACTTGCTTTGCTGTTTTATATTCTTTCTTGTGTTATTGCTCATGTGTTTCCTATACATTCAGATGTTACCATGTTTCAACTGTTCGCCAAGCGTGGTGAGGCGAAGGTATTGTACGCTCCAGTTGTTGCAGGTGTGCCACGCTTGTCTGAGAGAATGAGTGGGAATTTTTTGTTTCCCAATCTAGTGGATCCTCCGAAGCAATATGTCCGGACAGGTTGTGAACCTAACCCATATCTTTTACTATGATTAGTTTACTTTTTGTGCGTGAAGGAAGCGCAGTAGGTACGCGTCCTGCGTACTGATTCAGCGCATGCTTCGTGGTAGGTGCGGGTATACAACTCCGCAGGAAAGCCAAAAGTGATGTTGAGGAAGTTACTTCGGAGCGCAGGGAATCTTTTGGTTAGTCTTTATAACTTCTAAATTTATTCCTCACGCGTAGTTTAATTTTGTACAGATGTGGTTACCGCGCCAGGCACTAGTACCTCAAGGAAGCGCGCTGTGGCAAGCAAGAGAGCCAAACCACCCGCTGCGCCCATCATAGTTGAAGAAGTTGACGAAGAGTTGACGGAGTCTGTCACGGAATTGGAGCATAAATGCGCTAGGCGTTCTTCTCCCATCCGCCAGTCAGATGACGTTGCTGAGGATTTGTATCAGCAGAGGATCACCGAGTTGAATCAAAAACAGGTACAAATTCCTCAGTCTTCAATTGGGAATCTAGAGGCCACCCGACCGGAACCTATTTCCGTAGTTCCGGTGAATGTATTTAAACCGTTGACATGGCCGTCCACGGACAAGCTGGAAATTCTTGTTAAACCTCCGCCCGTGCGTGAGAATTTGCCGATGAAGACCTTGAGGCATCTATCTGGTACATATATTTTTTCCTCCCTCTTTACATCCTTTGTGATAAATTTGTTAAAATACTGTGAACAACATTTTATGTAGGGCAACATCCTTTTGCAGAATCTCGGAAGAAGCATCCATCTCTGGCGTTGAAGGATGTGTCTTTGTCGGGCCAGCCTACTGATGTGGCCGCACAGGTGATATCGGTTACAACTGAAACGGTTGTGGATGATAATTTGTTATCTCAAGCTGAGCCAATCCCAGAGGATTTGGTTGTTGACGTGGAGAAGGATGTTATGCCACAGGGTGAGCCTACCCAAGATGAATTTGTGATTGATGCGGAGAAGGATGTTGGTAAGGGAGTGGATGAGTCTGAAACTCCTAATCTGAACATAGATTGTCTTGATTCGTTGACGAAGCAAGCGCATGAGCCGAGCTCATCACAGGGATTTGAAGCAGCGCTTGATAGTGGGAAGAAGGATGAAGTTATTGTTGAGAATCCATCTGGCTTCAAGCGCACAGTGGTGGAGTCTACTGTGGTATATACTGACGCTTCTGCCAGTGTTGGTGGTAACTCCGGTCATCGACGGAGAATGTTCTCATCGCGCCAAGCTGACTCCTCTAGACCATATCAACCGCGTTGGGATATCCTGGACACAACTCGATTTACAAATGCGCTCGATGCGCAAGAGTTTGTCATGATGTCCGTTCCTCCTGCGGAACGCGATTACCAGGATAGAGTTGACCGGCGTTCTTTGTTCATTGATATGGCAATGAACCTTTCTTTGGGCGTTAGCGGTCTTGGGTCTCTTATTAGGCGCGAGAATGAGTTTCAACGAGATTACCCGAATTTGAAAGATTTTGAAGCCTCGTTGTTGGGGCGTGAAGAAGAGTTCCAGTGCGCCCGTCATGACATCCGTGCAGAGATTGAGCATCATCAAAAAGTTGCCCGTGACGTTGTTGAGGAGATGGAGAGAGTGAAGAAGGAGAAAGCCGAAGCTTCTCAGGCTTGGTCCGTAGCTTGTAAGAGGACCAACCATGAAACTGAACAGTTGCGGTCCACCATTAAGGAGTTGAAGCTTGAAAATGCTAATTTGAAGAAGGAGGTGGAGCAAATTCAGACAGCATTCGATGAGAAGCAAGCGGAACTCGCTGATGCTATTCAAGAGTATAATGCTCAGCATGATGAACTCCTTCGCGCAACTTCCTCTTTGTCTGATGCGGAGACCAAAATGAAAGAGCTAGCTTTGGAAAACACCCAGATTCAAGAAGAAAAAGCCCTGGCGGAGTCCTCTTGCACACAGGAAAAAATGGAGTTAGACAAGGTGCAAGCTTTGTTTGGGCAAGCTACTGAAATGGCTGTTGCTGCCAATGAGAGGATCGCGTGGTTGATGGCTGATGGAGTTGTTGGGGTAAGCCATAAAATCTTCCTTTTGTATTTTGATTATTGACTTATGCAATTTATTGATGTGCTATCTTTTGTTGCGCAGATATTCAAGCGTGTTTGGAACGATCCTGCGCTAACAGAATTGATTGCTCGCATTTCCAGTTCTTCCATGAAGCAGGGGATCAAGCTCGGCTTCTCCGAAGGCCTTTTCCACCATGATGATGGCAAGGAGAAGGAGTCTGGACCGTATGAGAATGAGTCATACGATGATGAATTGCTCAAGGCTTATGATGATTACGAGCATCTGAAGTTTGAAGTTTTTGACTTGTTGGAGGCTTGCGCGAAGACTGATGATCCCGCAGGGGAGTTGCGCAATTATTTTATCAAATCTGACCGTCTCGGTGCGGAACTTGCTGAGAAAGCGCAGATGGAAGAGGCAGCCAAAGTACGAGTGACAGATGGTCAGGCTGGAACATCTTCAGCGGCTGGTAATAGACATTCAGAAGATATATCGCAATATCTCAATCTTGGTTGAACCATTTTTTATTTTCTTCATGTGTGTTTGTACTGTTGAACAATTTATTTTTTGAACTTGCTGCCACGTGTTTCTTTATCTTAATCATTTGCTGATGTCATCCCTACTTCCCATCACCCAAAGCTGACGCATTATCTCATGATTGATGTGATGGTTATGCCGGCGTCTTTCAGGATGACTGTCACGATTCTCTAGGGTAATTGAGTGGTTACCATTAATGGTAATTAATGGTCATAACCTCTCTCCTCTATATATAGTAAGGTTGTGTTTCATCTTCCTTATCATTTCCATTGTACTTAAAAATTTATATCTCATTCTCTGCAAAAAATGGCGGCAAGCTCTGCTAATAACAACTTTGGTGTTGAGGAGGCTTTGGCGGTTCAGGGGATCATGGGGCTATCACAACCTCTTAATCATGATTCGTCTTCCACAGGTGCTCTTGATTGTCTAGCAGAGTATTGTGCATATTTGTTATCCCAAGAGGACATGCGTCCTGATAACTTGGATGATCAGGGTACTTCTGACGGGAAGCCCTTGAAGATGAAGAAGTTGTCCGAGCTGGGGGATGTGAAGAAGACTAAGACCAAGAAGGTTAGGGGTTGAGTTGTCTTTTCCAGTATGTTGAAGTTTATTGTGTATAGGTGAAGTCTGTTTTGAATTTGCTATTGAGTCAACATGTATGTGGGGTATATTTTGTTTTTTGATCACCCCCATTTTTGTATATGTAACGGTAATCCATGTATTAGCCGTGTAGAATGTACTTTTTGATCAATGGCTTGTATAATGAATGCTCTTTTTGTAATATAAATGAAGTTGGACATAAAGTCCTTATTACAAAATCATGAAATAGTAGGTTACATGTAGCATATACGTAGTTGAGCTGCATTCCAAGTACGTGGTATTGGCGAACCATCTAACCGTTCTAAGGCATACGCTCCTTTTCCCAATACTTCTTGGACTTTGTAGGGTCCTTCCCAAGTTGGAGCGAGCTTCCCCGGTTTTTTCCGCATTTGAAGCTTCATTATTGCGGAAAACAAAATCGCCCACGCGGAAAGCTTGTTCTTTAACCCGCGCATTGTAATATCTTTCCAGTTGTCTTTTGTATGAGGCCTCTCGGACATAGGCAAAGTCTCTGCGTTCATCTAAAAAGTCTAGATTCATCCGCAGTTCTTTGTCATTGTCAATTGTTCGCGCGAGTAGGATTCTTGGTGACGGATTTGTAACCTCTGTTGGGATAACCGCTTCAGTTCCATATGTCAGGCTGAACGGTGTTTCCCCGGTGCTTGTTTTGGAAAGCGTGCGGTGGGCCCAAAGGACATGGGGCAGTTCATCTACCCACCCACTGCGTCTTGTTCCCAGGCGTGTCTTAATGCCTTCAACAATACTTCTGTTTGCGCGCTCGACCTGGCCATTGCCTTGAGGACGCGCAACGGAAGTGAATATCTGCTTGATTTTCATTGAGTGGAGCCATTCTTGTAAGTGTTGGTCCACAAACTGCGTCCCGTTGTCGCTTACAATTTCCATTGGTAGACTGAATCTGCAAATTATAAACTCCCAAATGAATTTCTTGATGTTCCGCCCGTCAATCGTGGCCAATGTCTTTGCCTCTACCCATTTTGTGAAATAGTCGATGGCAACAACTAAGTACTTGACATTTCCAGGCGCTGTGGGAAACGGTCCCACGAGATCTATGGCCCATTTTTGAAATGGCCATGCCGTGGTGACTGGTATCAAGTTGTTCTTCGGTCTAAGTGTTCCGGGCACATGTCGCTGGCATGCGTCACATTTGCGCAGCTCTTTGACCGCATCGAGGTGCATTCCGGGCCAGAAGTATCCTGCGTTCATAAGTTTGGCTACAACCATCCGAGGGCCTGCATGTAATCCGCATGTGCCCTCGTGAATATCTTTTATTAGATATGTGGCTTCCGCGGAATCTACGCATCTGAGTAATGGTCCGAGATAAGATCGCCGATATAAGGTGCCATCATTGACTTCGTAGTGCAAGGCTTTGTGTTGTAGCTTCCTTGCTTCCGCTTTGTTCAATGGAAGGATGCCCTTAGTTAAAAAGGCCATGATCGGGGTGATCCAGGATTCTTTTCCAGTTTGAATCACATTCACTTGTTTTGATGGAACAAATGGTGTGGTTAGTACCTCGACTCGTACATCTTTCGCCATGTGATCGAATGCAGTGGACGTCATTTTACTCAAAGCGTCCGCTGGCTTGTTTTGGCTTCTGCGGATGTGAGTAACTTTGCAGTAGGAGAAACTATTCATCAACTCCTTAGTATGTTGCAAGTATAGGATCATGGATGGCTCTCTGGCCTCGTATGTGCCATCAATGTGGTTGGCAACAAACATTGAATCGACATGCGCTTCAATGTGTTGAGCACCCATCTTCTTAGCTATACGTAGGCCTGCGACCAGCGCTTCATATTCGGCCTCGTTATTGGTTGTTTGAAAGTCCAGCCGAATAGCACAAGTGTATTCTTTTCCTTCTGGGGTTATCAAGCGTAAGCCTACGCCTGCCCCTTCATCATTGCAAGCACCGTCGGTGAATAATTTCCATATCTGAGTTTCGTCGGGCGCAGTCGAATTTGACGATGTTTCATTTACGCATTCTTCGACTTTGTCAGTTGGGACCTCCGCTATAAAATCTGCAAGGATCTGTCCTTTGAAGAAAGGTCTTGTTTTATATGAAATTGAGTGCTCCCCCAGCTCTATTGCCCATTTTGCCAAGCGTCCAGAGAGTTCTGGTTTGCGCAGGATATCATTGATCCGGAAGTCTGTGAGGACATTAATCGGGTGTCCTTGAAAATACCTGCGCAGTCTTCTTGAAGCGTTGATTAACGCGAGAACCAGCTTTTCCATTGTCGAGTAGCGGGTTTCCGCGTCAAGCAACATGCGGCTTACATAGTAAATTGGGGTTTGAACCCCCTTTTCGGTCAACCATTAGCACTGCCCCAACTGCCTTGTCGGTGACGGACAAGTAGAGGGTGAGTGGCTCTTTCGGTAGCGGAGCGGTGAGCGTTGGCAGGTTGCTCAAACATTTCTTCATGTCTTAAAACGCGGCTTCTGCCTCTTCCGTCCAGTGGAAATTTGATTTCTTCAGACAATTCTTCAATGTGTCCACAAAGGGGAATATTTGGACGCGTAGTTTGACAGGAACCTGTTCAAAGCTACAAGTCGTCCCATCAAAGTTTGTACTTCCTTGACTGAAGATAGTGACGGCATCCGCTCAATTGCTTGAACTCTATCTGGGTTTGGCCGAAAACTGTCTTTGGTGACAACGACTCCGAGGAATTTTCCTTCTTCCATCCCAAAAGAACACTTCCCCGGATTCAGTTTCATTCTCACACTACGCAACTGATCAAAAGTCTTCTGGATGTCAAGTAACATCTGGTCTTCTTCTCTGCTTTTGATCACTAAGTCATCAATGTACACTTCTAAGTTCACACCGATTTGTTTTACAAACGCGGTGTCCATTAAGTGTTGATATGTTGCCCCCGCGTTCTTTAGCCCAAATGGCATCTTGGTGTAACAGAAGGAACCCATGTCTGTGCGAAATGCTGTTTTGTCTTCGTCTTCTTTGGCCATTTGAATTTGATGATAGCCCTTGTAAGCATCCAAGAAGCACTTGAACTTGTAAGGTGCCAAAGAATCGACCTTTACGTCGATTTCGGGCAATGGGTAACAATCTTTCGGACAGGCTTTGTTTAAGTCTTTATAATCAACGCACATGCGCCATGTGCCATTGGATTTTCTCACCATAACTGGGTTTGCCACCCAGGTTTGGTATTTACTTTTGCGTAGAATGCTGGCCTTCAAAAGTTCTGTCACTTGCTCATTCATCGCCTTTGTTTTCTCAGGCCCCATACTGCGCTTTTTCTGGGCTATTGGCTCAGCGTTTTTGTAGACGTTGAGCTTGTGCTCCGCGATGTGTCGCGGGACACCAACCATGTCTGATGGTTTGAAGGCGAAGATATCCATATTCTTCGTTAACAACTGCTTCAAATGGGTGCGAATGGGGTCAGAGATTTCATGGCCGATGATAACTGTCTGTTCCGGGAATATAGGGTTAATAACCCATTTTTCCGGTTCGGTTCTGACAGTTGGCTTTGTTTGCTTTGAAGGCCTCGGCGCTTATGTGGCATGACATGTTTTGTTTCCGCGTATGAACGCAACCCCTGTTCGTGTCGGGAAACCTGCCATCTGATGTGGCGTAGATGCATTGCAATTGAATTTCACCAACCCCTCTCGTCCCAGTAGGATATCATGTGAAGAGTTGACGGGGAGCACTGTGAAGTCGCACGTTTCTGTGCGCGTATGCTTCCCGTCTGAGAGTGTGACTAGGCAAGTGACGTACCCAGTGGGTAGATTGTTTCATGTATGAAACTTGAGATTGGCTCTGTCGTTGGTGTTATTCTTCTTTTGTCATCCTCGTCCAGCTGGTCAAAGCATTCCTGATACATGATATCAGTGTTGCTGCCATTATCCAAGAACATGTATCGTGTTCGATAATGGCCAACAACCCCTGTGATGATCAATGGAGCTGTGGAGGAAGCCCCACCCTTTACCTTCGGCATTATCACTTGCTCTTCTTTCCATGAGTCATCTCTTGCTTCCATGAAAGTTCGCTTATGGCTTGCATTTCTGTGTGTCATGTTACATGTATTACGAGAAATGCTATACACGTGATGCGCGTTGAGATTGCGTATCTTTTTCTGAGAGGGCTCTCCTACTTCCGCGTTGTCCCTCTGTTTTCTTCTCATGTTTTTCACCAGGTGCGTTAACTGTCCTGACTTAATGGCATTTTCAATTTCCATTTTCAAGCTGTAACAATTGTCTGTCATGTGACCGTGGTCTTCATGATACTCACAGTATTTTGATCTGTCTACGTTCCGCCTATCACCACGAAGCTCTTGTGGTTTTGGAAATTGAATTTGTTCGGTTTTCAGCACCTCAGATGGCGTTTTGGACAATGGCGTCCATTCATAGTTCTTCTTTGAGTGTCCTTTATGATCACGGGACCCTCTCGAACTCAGCATATTTCTTGCATCTTGTGCGGAGGAATATTTTCCTTCCTCCGCTGTGCCTGAGATTCTTGACCATACAGATTGTTTGCCTTTCCCTCTGTTGTGTGATGATTGATGGTGGCTGCTACTCTGGTGAGTGCTTTTGTTGCGATGGAAAGAGCGTTCGGAGGACGCGTAAACTTTAGCAGCTTCAATTACTTCGTCCCAAGCTTGCTGTACGCCGTCTTTTCCGGTTAAACATTTCATCAGGTCATCATTTCTTACCCCGTGTATGAACGCTGCGCGGGTAAGTTCTTCTCCACAGCCTAATTGGAGTGCTTCCTTGTTATACATGATGATGTAGTCTTCTAGGTATTCGTTCTCGTGGCGCGCGCACAAGAGAATGTGTGCCTTGTCTTTCTTGTGTTTATAAGGTCATCGAAATCATCCAGGCTTCCCACAGGCAGACTTTCATACCACACTCTGGCTGCCCCTGTTAATGTTTGCACAAACAGGTGACACCAGGCTTGGACTGGCCATAACTTAGAGCTTCCTGCGTAGTCGAAGGCATGCAAGTGATCATCCGGATCGCGCAAACCATCGTATTTCCCGATGGTGTTTGGTAACTTGCATTCTTGAGGCATCGGTGCCAATGCAATGTGAGCGCAGAACTTTGATCTTTTTGCGAAAGTCTTTGGTCTATATGGTTTATAGAGGTCATCATCTTTTGGTGCCAGACTGCTGGCAACAGACTTGGTGTTCTGTTTTTTGATGGAATCGTGATGCACCTCATCTTCTGATTCGTAACCGTCTGGTTCATCGTTCAGGTTGACGGGGTCCTGGCTGCGAGTATTCTTACCGCGGCCTCCACCACGTACCGCCTGACGAGAACCTTTAGCGTGACAGCCACTTTTGTTTTTTCGAGGAGATTCTGAGTCCTCCTCACTTGTGTCGAAACTTAACGTTTTTTGGACGTTGAGTTTGGCTTGATTCATAACCATTTTCTGATATTCAGCAATTGTTTTTGAATTTTGCTGGGCCAACCACTCGTCCGGGTCAACCGGAGATAGGTTGGTTTTCTTCTTTTTGCTTCCAGCAGATCCCCCCTTGTTTGGGTGGAACTGGAATGTCGAACCCGGTTGCTTCTGAGCCACATTCTTCGTGATCGTATTTGGTGTAACATCTTGGATCTAATTGTTGATTATGGCATCAACCTCAGCATTGTTGTTGTTTGTATCTTTTGAAAAAGCCATGTTGCTAGTTTGAAAGATTTGTTAGAACCGTAAGGGATGGCACTAATGAAGAAACAAATAGTCTCACCACCGGTTAGGGATGATAAGATTATAAGTCGCTACAGGGTTGATCCTTCACTAACAGCTACGGCTTGGAGATGCCTGCAAATAAGAGTGAAAGTGTGGGTGTGGAGACGACTACACAAGGTAGCAGTTTATAACAAAAACGGGGTGAATGGGGATACTATCTGTTATGATAGCTCTGCAGGTCAGTAGAAAGTGTCCTCTCCTATTGGGGGTGTGACCCCTTTTATAGGAGAGTCTGTATGCCACCATTACCCAAGTCCTAACCGTGGTTAGGTTGTCTCCATCACCCTTAGTTGTGTTAGTAAGGTGATATATGGAAATCTAAATTGAAGGGTATAGTGGAACCGTGTACCGCCTTTATTGGTATGGTTACGTGATTCATGCATGGCTATTGACCATGCATGATATTCGCCTTGACCGGCATATGACCAATCTTTGACTGTTGACCGATCATTAATGAGCTTTGACCAAGTCCTGCGCGTGGCTTTCTTCCGCGTGATGACATTGTGCCGGGTTTGGATACGCAGAATGGTGTATTCAGTACCCAATCCCATCAAACATATTTAAGCAAGAAATTTAAGGGTATTATGGGAATAGTTGTGACAATTAAGACACTTAGAAGGTTAAAATTGTAATTTTATCATAACCTCATACTCACAACTTAAAAATATATTCCAACCTTGCCCCCATGGTATGTGATTGATCAAAATACCATTAATGTAATCAATTTTCTTGAAGCAAGAAATTTAAGGGAATTATAGGAATAGTTGTGACAATTAAGACACTTAGAAGGTTAAAATTGTAATTTTATCATAACCTCATACTTAGAGGGTGTTTGGGATTGCGTTTTGAATCTGATTTTTAGATTATTGTGTTTTGAAAACGCAGATAATCAGTTTTTAGTGTTTGGATTGCGTTTTGAAAACGCAGATAATCAGTTTTTTAGGCTACCAAAATGCAATAATCTATAAGCAGCTCCACCCCTGCTTTTCCAAAACGCATAATCTGTTTTAAATAATCAATCCCAAACACACCTTTACAACTTAAAAACTTATTCCAACCTTGCCCCCATGGTATGTGATTGATCAAAAAAACCATTAATGTAATCAATTTTCTTGAATGCAAGAATGTCAAAAGCCTATGAACGTCCAATAGAATTTAATCATTTCTTAGTTTGAAGCATTTGGGGTCTCTGGAGACATTCTTATAGGTGAACCAAGAATAATATTGTTCATGAGTTAGTGCAATGTTTATATGAATACATGGCTTATTAGTCAACTTCTAATTTGGGCATTTTTTTTTAATTTTTAGGATCATGAACTTTTACTCCAAATCACTCAATGGATCAAGTTACATTAAGGACATGCAGTGGAATCCAAACTTGAAGGCCCGGTATGTTGTTGTTACACGTGATCTGTGAGGCTGGCCAAGGCGATCTTGATCATGTTATGGACAATGTTGGTGCTTGTTAATTTAGTTACTTTTAAGTGTGCAAAAAACAAAATAGCAAATTTCTCATATTAATATTACATTGTTTTTATTTTTGCTTTGTCCAGTTAATTGGATCATGAACGGCAAATTTATTGCTGTGGCAAAATCTGATTTTTTAAGCATTTTATCATCAAAGTTTGAAGAAAAGTTGCGGATAAAGCTACTGTTTGATTCATTGGTTGATGACGATCCAAATTGTGTTGTAAAGGGTATGTTAGTATCCGAATCTCTATTATTATTCTTCAATAGTTACCATAGGTAAATTCATCTCATTGGCTTCCTCGATATTAGTTTCGTCTTTATGAAGTTGGTGTTAGAAATCGGTACCAAAGACCCACACGAATTTAGCCAAAACTTGTTTCTTATTATTTGATGTGATTGAATGCTTGACTTACAAAATCATCCATCTATTTATAAGCCTACAATCCTTGGAGAACAAGGAAACTAGCCTTTATTCCTTGTCCACCAAGGAACTATAATAATCTAGAAACTTCTTTTGACTTTTTTTTAAACGGCCAACGAATCAACTCCGAGCACTCTCGGGCACCCTTTTGGCGAATCAGGTACTCGAGAGTACCCGGGCCACCAATTGCCACCAATTCCCGGGAAAACCCGACCACTCACCCGCCCGAAGGCACGACAATGAAATAATCGGTAAAACCGGTCGGGATCAGGACTCGAACCCAAGCCAATGGCCAGGTCATCCCTCATTTCGCATCCACCAATGTCCTCCAAATGTAGCTAGTGGGAATTGAACCCAAGCCTCCCATAGGAAACTTTAGGCCCTCAACCAACTAGGCTACAAGTGTTGGACAAACTTCTTTTGACTTAAACTAGGAAATCTATATCTAAAACCTAGTTTACAAGATTGACAACTAAGTCCTTCTAGTTACCACCTTGCATTACAAGATTAATTTATCATTCATCCCCCTAATCTTGTAACACCAACGAGTCCTTTCATCTCATTGAACTTCAAACGTGGCAACGCTTTAGTAAGAATATCGGCCCTTTGCAAATTCCCACTTATGTGCTCCAATTGAATTTGTTCTCGCCCAATACATTCTCTTATGAAGTGGTACTGGGTATGAATATGTCTGCTCTTACCAAAGAATACTGGGTTCTTCATCAATTCTATCGTGGATGAATTATCAACTTTCAGAGTCACCTTTTTCTCCTTTTCACCCGTCACTTATGATATTAAACCTCTAAGCCATTGTAAGTCCAGAATCCTTCCCGGGTATCAAACAAACCACTCAATGGATGCGGAATATCGATTGAATGGTGAAGAACAAAAGATTAAATCGATGAACAATATATTATTGCTGCTTCACCTTGCACACAATCTCTAGGATTGTCTAGTACAAGGTGGTGCCTCTTGTGTTACAAATGAGATGTCTAACGAATGTCTAACCCTAACAATGTAGCAAACATAACATTATATAAGGTCCACTAAAGCCTTGGCCCACATGGCCTAACCCAAGCCCATTAACTAAACTAAGCCCAACTAACACAAACAGGCTTAATAAAGACAAGCGTAAACCTACTCAATTTATGGGCCTAACAATATCCACCTAGGTTTATGCTGTCTTTATCATGGCTTGGTAGGAAGAGTCTTCAGATCTTGATCTTCCAATCTTGGGTTCTTTCTTCTGCTCTCGGAGGCATACTTGTATTTTGATCATCATCAACTTTTTCTTGAACATCTTGCTAAAAGAGAACGTGAGAGGAGGATTCTCATAACTCTTTTCTTTGTCAATTTTCTCTTTCAAACAACTTTTCAGGTACTTCTTCAGTTGTACTTTCATTTTCAAAAGATAATTCACTTCAGGTTCTTCTGACTCAGGTACATCTTCTCATTGATGTGATTCATGCTTATCAGCAACTGGAACTCTTTCATTCTTCATCAACCCCGGTTTCTTGATTTGTATACATTCTGCAAATTCTCAGAATTCTGTAAGAAAATAATTGATATAACAGAGGGTCCAGTATACACATGAACACCAAGTACATCAGTGTACTTCCATTTTAAATTTTCAAAACCTGAATTTCCTTCGAGAATCGGTCAAAACTTCAAGAATGGTCAATTTTTCATAACAGATAAACAAATTAAAAACAAAAATTCAAACTAATTACAATGCATCTTTTTGGTGAGAATCATGTGCAAGAAGATCATATCAGCTTTGTCAAAATGCAACACACCGTTAGTATATACGTTCTGATAAACTTATTAAAGTGCTAGAAAGCAGTCCAAGACGATTACTAGCATCGTTTATCCACATAAACAAACATACACACACGTCTTCAAGTCCGATATTTTTCTTATTTTCTTAACGTGTGTTAGACCGAAATAACTGTGTGTCCCACATCATGACATACCCCCGTGATCAAGGTATGCACAAAGCTTCTTCATAACATGTGAGTATGTTGTTGACATCTGTATGAATTACAAGGTCAAGATCATCGGTGATCAGGTCTGCATATATCTGGATGCAACAAAGAGACCGATGGATTCTCGACCAGGGTTACCGAAATACCAAATGTTTCGGTATGATCATCGCTTTAGGCTTTTGATTTGTGCCTTTAGCTTGAATTCTCTTTGAGAATTTTGGGTTTTGGCATTTCCTTATTGCTCTTTTAAGACGTCCTGACTGTGCCTAGGTCAGCATATATCTGGATGCAGCAGAAGGGCAGCCAGGACATCCCCAGATGTATCAACAATTTAAAGACCTGAAATCTCAGATTTTGGCAATCTATCAACGCAAGATTTGTTTGCAGGCTTCCTCAAGTTTCTGCTCTGATGATGACTGTCCTTGAGCTTTCTGTTTCACTTCAGGAACCTATTCATGAGAGTTAGCATAGGTAATTTTTCTATGTGGTGGCACGTATTTATCGGTCGTGCTAATAACAGATAGCTCAGAAACAGCCTTTTGTACGTATGGTACAACATTAGCAGACAAACTAGAATGTATCTCACAAACATCTGCATTATTAGTGCAAACAATATCATCCCCCGCAACCTTAACCTCTACCTTAACTTCATCGACACATGAGGTAGAAACATTAGTAATATTCACACATTTAAGATCAGGGACTATTGGCTTTACCACACATGTGCCAACAGTATTGGATGAGGGATCCTTACATTCCTGTTTAATCTCGACTGGCCTTGAGCACACAGATTCTTCAGATTCTGGCTCAGTCGAGGGTGTAACATTTGATTCATTCAGACACTTGTGGTGGCTCTACTGAATCCCCCGTTGACTCAGCTGCTCTAGAGGACTCACAGCTGGATTCACTCAATTCAACTGATACTTATTTCTCAGATTCGGTTGTTTCGGGTGATACACATTTGGAGTCACTTTCAGAAGTTGGTGGGGCAGCTGATTCAACGGTCTGTGGTGCCCTGTACTCTTCATAAATCTTTTTGAATGTTTTCATGAAATCAAACTCAAAGGGCACATTTGAGTTTGATTGGCCGGTCGGTTCAGTTTGCTCAATTTTCGGTTCAGTTTCAAAAACGATTTCTTTTAAGACATCATGCAATTCAGTTGTGTCATTTGAAACTGGAACTTCATCTCTCTTCACATCAAAAACTCTGTCAATTTCTTTATTTCTCAAAATTTAACGTCTCGGTCTGCTTTGAAGAATCTTGAGACTTGACAAAAGTTTTTGATGGGGCCTGCTCATGCTTATGTTGTTTGTTCTTGGGTTTAGAGATTTTTACGGGTACCGATTCAGATTTGGAAATTTTAACTTGATCCCTCGATGGTCGACTGGTTGGCTCTTCTATTGGTGGACAGTATCCTTTAACAGGCAGACCCAACAATTCTTCATCCGACATGGGAATTGAGGAATAATTTTCATTAAAGGGTGGTGGAATTTCCACAAACCCCAGACCTTTATTCCTCACTTTCTTTGGTCTGAACTTTAGCTGGGATGTTGATCATTTTTTCAACTTTGGGACTAGAACAATCGAACTTTTTAAAATGAAGATCGGCATTTTCAAATTTAGATTTTAAATCGATCAATTCCGCGGTTAACGTATCAGACAGTCGTTTGAAGTGCAAATATCGACACTTGTGATCACTCACCTCCTGATGCAAGCGATTGATATCGATTTTTTGTTGTTCGACCATTTCTTTATAACCATTAAATTTCTTTTTAATGTCCCAAGTGGCCATTTTCTCGTATTCAAGCTGCTTGAATGCGGAGAGAGTTTCTTCTCTAAAACCTGTAATTTTTAACCTGCATCGTTCAGTACAACATGATTCAGCTAAAATGTCAGCGTGTAACTCAGATGCGGATGGCACATGGTCATTCTATTGTGCCATGAAAGCTTGAGCAGCGTGAGCGGCAAGAGTAGCAGATGTGATAGGAGCAGCATGAATGACAGAAGCAGCAGGAGCGGCAGAAATGGCGGGAGCCGTAAAAGCGGAAGATATGACAGGAGCAATAGGAACAGATGAGCATGTTGTGCTATAGATACAACTCTGAGAGGGCAATTTTGATTTCTTAACTGTGATTCCCCAAGACATCTTGAATTTTTCCTTGAAATTGTGATCCCCAAATTGTAGACGTTCCACCAAAATTTTTTTTAAGACGAGCACCGGGCGTTCAACCATAGTCAACAGGTCAAGCCGTACTCAATAAGGTCAATCCCCCAAGTTGAGCTTATGCACACCAAATAATACACTATAATTATTATTATTATTATTATTATTATTATTATTATTATTATTATTATTATTATTATTATTATTATTATTATTATTAGTATCGAGATCAACTTTCAAAAACCAAACACTAGATTTTTTACCACTCCCTTTCAATTTTGTCTTTTCCTTCCACAATTCTCTAGACTCTCTCTTCTTAAATATCCAGTCTTCAACAAAACAATAACCAAATCTTTAACTCTCTTCTTAAATATCCGTCTACATGCGGGATGTAACTTTCGTATTTTGTTTTAATGAGGATAAAATCCTTTATTTGGGAAAAAAACTACCAACTTCCTTTACTTTTCCTTTACAAATCTCGTGACTCTCTCTTTCACTCTATTCTTCTCTCTCTCTTCTTTGATCCTGCACCCATCACAACTATACCCTTGATTCACAACCTTCAACCAAATATATCCTCTATCTTCTCACTAGATTCAACTCTCTTTCTCTTCAATAAGTCTGAACCTCCTCTCTCTTTACCTTTAGAACAAAACTCAAACACAAACACACATAGCAGACAACAAACAACTCTCACAATTAAAATACTTATCTCTCTTCAGAAACACGGCTTCTTTGTTCTTAAGTCACGGAACCCAAAGCAAAACACACATAGCAGACAACAAACACCTTTGTCCGAGGTGGATCTGGGTTTTCTGGGTTTGCGGCAGTTGTTAGTTACAGGTTGGTTTCCGGTGGGGTGTCCGAGCAGGATTGGGTTGGGGTCGGGTTGCAAATGATGTCCGGGTGATGTTTTTGGTGACAGAGATGATCGACGGTTGGGGTAAGGTTGAATGTTTTCGGGTATGGTGGGTTTCCGGATGGTGGGTACGGGTTGGGTTTTGTGTTTCAGGTTGGTGGGTATGAGATGGGTGGTATTACGAGCATGGTTGTGGATGTGATGGTTTCCGGTGGAGAGGTAGGTGGGTTTTACGGTTGTGGAGGTGATGGTTTCCGGTGATGAAGGTGAGTCGGGTGTTGGTGGGTTTCCGGTCAGAAGCAGGTACGAGTGAAAATGGGTCCAGATTAAAGTGGTCGATGATAAAAGGCTGAGTTCGACCTGGGTGAGTTCGAGTTGATGGCTGAGTTCGATGAGGTGGTGAGTTCGATGCCAAAGCTGAGTTCGACCTCGAGTGGGTGTTCGAGTAGGTGTTCAGGTTGGATCCAGGTTCAAGTGTTCGAGTAGTGAGTTCGACCTCGAGTCAGGCTTGAGTTCGACCTCGAGTCAGATCTGAGTTCGACCTCGAGTGGCTGAGTTCGAGTTGAAAGTTGAGTTCGACCTGGATGAGTTCGAGGTGACGTGGACTGAGTTCGTGGTGGGGTGTTCAAGTCAGATCTGAGTTCGAGTTGTGGATTCTCGGGTTGGGTTTTTGAGTTCGAGTTGATGAAGTTTTCGGGTTGGGATTTTGAGTTTCCGGATGCTGTTTTCAGATGTGAGTTCACGATTAATTTGTGGTTTCCGGTTGAAGATGTGGCTTCCGGGTGAATGTTTGAAGTGGGGTTTCCATGATTTTCAAAACTTGTTTCCTAAGATTTTTCTGTCCACAGCTTTAGGAAAGTTGTTTTCCAATAAATTTTAAAAGATTTGACTCAATCTTCTTCACCAAAGTCTCCTAACAATCTGTAAACACAATCAAATACTCCAAAAATAAGATCAAAACACTAAAATTTATAGATTTCAGTTCTGTTCTTCGTAGTCTTGACCGAATCTGCAAAAATTTCAACAAAAAAACAAACCTGCAAAAAATTCTTAAACAGCAAAATGATTAGAAAAATAATAAAAACTAAATAAAATAAAAACTGGATTTGATTAACCACGAAGCCAACAACAAAACGTCTTCTTTTGCTCTTCGAGTTGATACCGAACCGAGCCTTCGTAAGACTACTTAGGCTCTGATACCAATTGTAAGTCTAGAATCCTTTCTGAGTATCAAACAAACCACTCAATGGTTGCGGAATATCGATTGAATGGTGAAGAACAAAAGATTAAATCGATGAACAATATATTATTGCTGCTTCACCTTGCACACAATCTCTAGGATTGTCTGGTACAAGGTGGTGCCTTTTGTGTTACAAATGAGATGTCTAACGAGTGTCTAACCCTAACAATGTAGCAAACATAACATTATATAGGGTCCACTAAAGCCTTGGCCCACATGGCCTAACCCAAGCCCATTAACTAAACTAAGCCCAACTAACACAAACAGGCTTAATAAAGACAAGCGTAAGCCTACTCAATTTATGGGCCTAACGGCCATAATGCTTGACAAGCCGCTTCCGTTGCTGCCATGAACCCTGCTTCACAAGACGATAATGCAACCGTCCCTTGTTTCTGAGAAACCCAAGTTATCGGCGCATCGTTATAGTAAAACACTACTCCTGTTGTGCTTCTACCATCGTCTATATCCATTGCATAGCTGCTATCGCTGAAACCAAGCAACACTCGGCTTCCATCCTTCCGATACATAATGCCGAGATCAATGCTTCCTTTCACGTACCTCAACACTTGTTTTACAGCTTGCGCATGAGTTTTAGTAGGCCTCTGCATAAAGCGGCTCACATATCCGACCGAAAAACTGAGATTCGGTCATGTGTGAGTCAAGTATCTTAGACTCCCAACCAGTCGCCTATACTCAAGAGGGTTGACCTACGCGCCTTCGTCATTCTTAGATAACTTCAGACCTGGATCAAGCGGAAATTGAGTCGCATTGCTTTCCCACATTCCAAGCTGTTTTAGAATTTTGGTCGCATATCCAGTTTGCTTGAGTGAAATTCCTTTGTCACTTTGCTCAACTTCAATTCCGAGATAATAGTGCAACCTTCCAAGATCACTCATTTCTAACTTTGCTTCCATTTGCCTTTTGAACGAACTAATATCTTCATTGGACGATCCGGTGATTATTAAGTCATCAACATACGTGCCGACAATCAACAAGCGCTGGTTCACATTCCTTCGGTACACCGCTTGTTCCCTTTTATACCGCGCAAATCCAAGTTCTTTCAACGCCAAATCAAGTTTGATGTTCCATGCTCTTGGCGCTTGACGCAATCCATACAAATCTTTAACAAGCTTGTAAACGTGATTCTCTCGACCCTTCTTCACAAATCCTTCTGATTGAGTTACGGAAACTTCCTCCTTCAACTCACTGTGCAAGAATGCCGATTTTACGTCAAGATGATGCACTTCCCATCCCGAGTTTGCGGCCAAGGCTAGTAGGAACTTGATGGTTTCGATCCTAGCAACCGGCGCAAACACTTCTTCGTAATCAATCCCATAGCTTTGTACATATCCTTTTGCTACCAGGCGGGCCTTGTATTTCGAAATCTTTCCTTACGCATCCTTCTTTACCTTGAACACCCAATTTACCCTGATGGGTTTAATCTTCGGTGGCGGCTTTACCAGCTTCCAAGTATTGTTTTTCTCAATTGAACTTATTTCTTCCTCCATAGCCTTCATCCAATGCTTCTCTTTTATCGCTTCTTGAAAAACAATTGATTCATCGTCAACAGAGGATAGTAACAACTGATCATCTCTATTCAATTGATGCGTTAATCTTGGTATTTCTTCGACCTCAAAGTCTGCAAATTTCTTCGGAATGGTTGAGGTTCGATTCGACCTTCTTAGCTGAGAAGCCTCCTTGGACTGCGCGTTCAGATTCGCGCGTGATGCGCGAGATCCTCCTTCTTCGTTAACCTGTGCTGACGCTGATGTTTCGCCCTCATCAAACATTCTTGGCGCGAAATCACCTGTGTGCGTAAAGTTGTCTGTATGCGCAAAGTCTTCCGCGTGCGCGTTATCGCCAGTAGGTTGCGCAGACGCTTCAGACTCGTGCACGTCTTCTTCTGTGGGCTGTGCTGGCGCTTTAGACTCAATGACAAAGTCTGTCTGTGCGCTCTCTTCGGTATTAGTGCGGGACACGTAATCCTTCCAATCATATGCTTCCGTCTCTTTGAACTTTACGTCCCCGTCTCGAACTATGTGTACCCGTCCATTGCTCGGGTCAAACATCTTATGCGTATTCTCTCTTGTTTCCGGCTGAGAACCCATGTACACCATTAGCAAGCTTCTATCATCCAACTTCTTCTGTCCAGGTGTTAAGATTTCAACAAACCCTACACACCCGAACACTTTAATATATGAAAGATCTGGTTTCCTTCATTTGAGCTTTTCATAGGACGTTAAGTCTTGCAATTCCTTCGTTGGAGAGCGATTCAACAAATAAACTGAGTGCATGATTGCTTCTCCCCAAAAGACTTGTGGTACGGACATGGCCTTTAGGATGCTTCGAGTAGTACCGATTATTGTGAGATTTTGTCTTTCAACTACCCCGTTTTGTTGAGGGGTATAGGGAGCCGTGTATTGCCTTACAATTCCTCTTTCCTTACAGAAATCTCCTAGTACATGCGATGTGAACTCTCCTCCATTATCGGTTCTCAAGGTTTTTAGGCTTGTCCCAAGTTTCCTCTCCACTCCTTTGATGAACTCGATTAGAATTCTAGGAACTTGGTCTTTGGTTTTCACCATGTAAGCCCACATAAACGTGCTGTAATCATCTACAATCAGTAGCATGTACCGGTTTCCTGCTTGAGTCATTGGTGAGATGGCTCCACATAGATCGGCATAGAGTAGCTCAAGCGGCTTTGACGCGCTATACTTGACTTCCTTTGGAAAAGCTCCCCTTGTTTGCTTTCCTATCACACATGCGTCACATGTTGCGGATGGTCTCTTGATGAATGGTAGCCCAATCGAGATTTTTGATAGCGTCCTCAGCGCATCAAAATTAAGATGACCGAGTCGGGCGTGGCAAAGCCAACACTCGTCATGCATGTTAACCTGTAAACATATTGGCGCAACAACTTTTAGGTTAATCTTATAAACACGATTGGTTGAACAAGGTACCTTCATTAGAACCGATCCGTTTGGTTCAAACATCCACAATACGCCATGCTCGATCGTTATTTTGTGTCCTGACTCGTCCATTTGCCCAACACTGATTATGTTATTCTTCAATGAAGATATGTAGTAAACATCCTTCAAGATCCGCTGCTTACCCGACTTGCCTTCTAGGATAATTGTGTCGCGGCCTCTGATCTCCACGCATGAACCATCTCCGAACCGAACCTTACCTTTTATCCGGTTGTCTAAACTCGAAAACCAATCCTTGTTTCCCGTCATATGATTGCTCGCCCCATTATCGAGAAACCAAGTGTTGTTTTCTCGCGGACTCTCATCATACTTCTTCAAGTCAACTCGGTCTTCATTCAAGTACACTCCTTCATGGGTTGCCATATAGAGCACCGGTTCGTCGTCAATGGTGAGGTTATTCTCTTCGGTTTTGTTTCGGGTGGGGCAATCGCTTGAAAAGTGGCCCAACTCTTCACATCGGAAACACTTAAGTTTCAAACGATCCTTTGTTGTCTTCTTAGTGGTTTCCTTCTCTCTTACGTGACCCGAACCTCTACCTCGACCTCTTACTTTACCCCTTTGTGAAAATGAACCTTCGGCTGACGCTCCTCTTCCGTGGCCGAAGCTCTTTCCCTGCTTCTTCTTGGCTTCCCACTCCTCTTACGTAAGAAGAAGATGTTCATGCTTCGTGGTTTGATTATCTTCGGACCCTATCCTCTCTTCGTAGGCCTTAAGACGTCCAACCACATCGTCAAACGTGACTATTTTAAGATCGATCACCTGCTCAAGTGACGCGACCATGTGAATAAACTTCTTCGGCAATCCGTTTAAGAACCTCTTGACAAGCTTTGATTCTTCTATTCTTTCTCCGAGTGTTGATGCTTTAGAGGCGATACTTGCAATTTTGCATGAGAATTCGTCCACCGTACAGGTCTCTTTCATCTTTAGGTTTTCGAATTCGGACATCAAGGTTTGAAGCCGCGCCTCCTTCACCCGCTCGGCTCCTTGGTGCCAGTTTTTAATTGCTTCCCACATCTCCTTGGCCGTAGTCAGGTTTCCGATCTGGAGCACCAAATCTTCAGGTATTCCTTGGAATAGAAGTGCTATTGCAATGTTGTTTTTCTTCGCGTTAGTAGCTGTCCCCGGTTCTATCATCTCCCAAACACTTTAACGTTCAGGATTACCTTCATCTTCATCGCCCAAACCGTATAGTTCACCGTAGTTAACAGTGGGATTTGGAGATATGTCGTGTTGTGGTCTTTGGCTGTAACGATCTGTCGATTATCATCGTCTCCCATTGTAAAATATTTATGCATGACATGTCTTCTTCTGTCGCTGCCTGCTTCCGATCAGACTAAACATGTCGCTAAGATCCTTCCGATCGCAAATCACTTTTGGCAATCGGTTCTTGTCTAGCCGGACTTGCTAATCGTTATCGAACGTAGTGTTACCCAACCCTGAGCTCTGATACCAATTGTTAGAAATCGGTACCAAAGACCCACACGAATTAAGCCAAAACTTGTTTCTTATTATTTGATGTGATTGAATGCTTGACTTACAAAATCATCCATCTATTTATAAGCCTACAATCCTTGGAGAACAAGGAAACTAGCCTTTATTCCTTGTCCACCAAAGAACTATAATAATCTAGAAACTTCTTTTGATTTAAACTAGCAAATCTATCTCTAAAACCTAGTTTACAAGATTGACAACTAAGTCCTTCTAGTTACCAAACCTTGCATTACAAGATTAATTTATCATTTGGTACACATCAAGCCTGATTGTAATCCACTTGTGCAGCTCCTTTAGAGTTCTATATATATTTCACACTAAATAAAATGAAAAGAAAAACGTTTGTGTCAGTATGTTCCTCCAACAAGGCTATAAAAGAACCAAATATTTATCGAACTATTGGCGGGAAGTTCTTTATTATAATGAACCAATCATAGTTTATTGATAATTATCAGAGTGTCCAAGTGGAATAACGAAACACCATCACATTCAAACCTATGAGTATCCTAAACCGAGTATAGGATACAGAAAATCACGATGACATGAACTTCTTTCTAACTGTACGTGCTTGGTTGTGTACTTTCACCAATCGACCCATTAATTAGAGCGGGTCTTGCCATCTTACCCGGTTTAGTTGAGCAGCTGCACAAGATGTTGGTTAACGGGTCGGTAACCTGATACACAACATAAGTTGCGGTGGAAATGTGTCTCTCTCCATAAGCTTGAAGTATAAAAGCGCATTACTTGTATCTTCTATGCGAGTCAAGTCGAGGATTGGTCACCATAGTGGATAGTCTAATCGGGAAAGAATAAGCTTGAAGTATGAAAGCAGATTACTTGAATATTCTATGCGAGTCAAGTCAAGGATTGGGTCACTATAGTGGGTGGTCTAAGCTTAAAGGATGTCATATAAAACGAGTGCAACGTTGTCGCCGCACACTTGTAAGTGATCCATTTTTTTACTTTGTGGTCATTATATGTACCAAGAATTTATTAGACATCTAAACAACTGATTAATACAACTTTAGACACCATTGGTCTCGATTACTCAGCTTCGCATAACCACTTTCATTAAAACACCCTAAATTATATTTTCTTATTGTATCGATTTTAAATGGTTAGAAGGACATCAACATTTGGGAATGACACATATAATTTGAGATATTCAAATGTGCTTTTGCTGCAGGATATCAACTGAAGTGACCGAGAGACTCATGAAATTAGGGCGAATGTGTTACTTAATTTTGTATGGCTTTGGAATTATTATTGGATAAGTTGTGCTTTTAACTTCAAAACTTTGACCACTTACAGTTTATAAGAAGCCATGGAAGAACCCAATTGTTATCGCTAGCTGCATCCCTAAGCCACCAGGCATGCTTCCAAATCTCTCTTCCAATATAAAATTAATGGATAATGTAAAGGGAATTTGGAGCAAAATGCATCACTTTTGATGTTTCTTGCTAATACATTATGTGTTTTCGTTAAGAGTATTTGTTTGGACCTGCATTTGATTAATTTTTTTTACCCAAATTGCTGGAAAATAACTATATTATTCTTCGGCATGCAAACTAAGATATGATACGAACCCAATTTGTTGACTCCTAAATTAATGCATATAAATCTTTTAGAATAGCCAACCATGAGAGATCAAAACAAGAAAGACACCCCAGTAGCACGGTCAATACACATTCGAGTTTGAGTCACGAGGTCTCCTGTATGCCATATGTTGAAATCAACTGAAAAAATAAAAGTCATAGTTGATGTCATGTTCATGTTCTGCATCCGCCGTACCATATATCACGAGATGATTAATAAACTAACAAAAACAATGCCACATTATAAATTGTCGTTCGCAACATCACGTGGGTTAGTCGAGACACCCGCCGCAACGCGCGGGCATTCCCACTAGTAATTCTTAATATATCAGCTAAATCCACCCAAAATATAACTAAATTATCCAAACGTATTTACGTCACATAAATTATTTATTTGGGTAAATAAAAGAAAATAAAAAATTATAAACCCTATTAAACTATCGAACATAAACGAACACATTAATGAACGTTCACGAACATAAACTGTAGGATCGACGAACGGGTCACCCGACAATCACGAGGTTTATATTCAGAGTGTGGAATCCTCTGAATATGTTCTAATAACAGAAACAAACACGAAACAATGATATACGAGTAATTAACACAAACAAATGGGTCAAAAGATTAAAGATTTTATCATTAAACAGAGCACGAGTGTTTACAATGATCAAACCAGACCTTTCAGACCAGGGGAGGGTGTTTGGAGAGTGTGTGTGGCAAGAACTGATGATTAGGGCAATGATTGGGCCTATTTATACCTCCCGTACTCGTACAGAACAGCATAGGCGATTAGGAGGCTATCCACCATGTAACATCATGCGATTGGGCCTAAACGCATGATGATTACTAGCAATTGAGGCCTAATCGCATGTAACAACATGCGATTGGCTTGTAATCGCATGAACAATTATCCTAATCGCCTGATGTGACCAAACACTCCCAAAACGCTTATAAACACCTCCAAACACCCCGAAACTCGTCCAAACAACATATATACTAGCCTAGGGACATCATGCACTAACATAAACGAACGAACGCGGCCTATGTTCATGTTCGTTCATTTAACTAAGCGAACAAAAATTTGTGTTCATGTTCGTGCATTTATTAAACGAACTTCCCGCCAAACGGTTCATAAACTGTCATTTAAAACACTTTTGAGGTGTAATATAACATTTTCTTCCTCACATTTTAGTTTTGTCTGGTTGATGATATAGTATTTTGGGAAACTAATTTTCATTCAAATGAATCATAAAGACATTCTATGTTTGTAACAGAAAATATCAAGAAAGCCCGATAAAAACAATTTAAATCTTTCGTTATTAAAGAATATTAAAGCACAATATCCTAAAGTTGAATAATCAACAACTTTAAGAGCAAGATATTATGTAAATAAATTTTAGAGGGGCTATAATATAAATACGAGTGAAGGAAAGTTTCTAAGAAATAATATAGTAGAAGACTAGTAGACGACGACGTTTGAGGACACCGAGTCAACCTTATCATCTCCAGCCCTTCGCTTCACCTAACGCGTTTGTAGCAGGATATAAGTTACATATTTCTTTTGCGACCAGGTTTCTTGTAGCATTTACGCGGTAGATTCCAGATCCATCCCCTAACCAACGCCAATTGTTTGTTTTCCTTGATTGACAACTCATGTAATTTTTTTTTAACCTAATTTCTTTCACACCGACTAACCGTCCTCAAAACAATGACCATAACCAAAAGCAAAACCATTACATCATATACAAAGGGTTCTTATACCAATTATTCCACACAACTTTATAAAAACTAGATCGATTTTTCAACCAAAAATAGATCTTCGATTTCACGTTTGCAACAATCACTACAACTTTGACCTCCTTACCATTAAAAAAATCTTTTCATTCCAAGCTAACCAACCATAACGGCACCACTATTATTCCATGAATAATCTTTTTTCGGCATTTGTTCTTTTGTACCCCTTTGTACACTTTTAACAAATCATGCAGATCTACACGTTGGTTTGCTAAACACACGTTTTTTTTAACAGTTCAATTAAATTTCTATGTAAGATTATGACATCAATGCAACACTTATTAAGCCCAACATCGTCTATATAATTACAAGCATATGCTTATTAGGGTCATGAATTGTGATGGTTGTATTACGATAGACACCTTTATATTCATAAAATAAAATTCATTAAAATTGTGACATTTTGAAACATGAAAAGGGTATCAAAACACGGAGGAAACGAAGTTTTTATATTGTGACATCTTGGTTGAGAGTAAAAAAAAAAAAAAACTAAAAATGAAAATATGAAACACAAGGATGTTAATTGTTGTTGTTTTTTTTTTCTTCCCATTTAACAGCATAAAGAAATTATAAATATGCATACTGGGAAACTTTATGGAAATATTATAGAAGATGACTTTTGAGTCAACTTCATCTCTGATCATATTATCAAGCACACTTAGTTTTGTATGGTTGATGATACCAAGGTATGTTTTTTTTTTAAATCTAAAACACTTACTGAGGTGTAATATAACATTTTTTTCTCACATTTTAGTTTTGTTTGGTTGATGATATAGTATTATTTTTATTTATTTTATTTTATTTTTTTTAGTAAATTTTAAATTTTCATTACCGGACAAAGAAAATTACATCAAGATAACGGGCAGGCGGGCAACAAGCTGCGCCGCCACCCCTTTCTGAATAGCAAATCATTCAAATGATTCATAAAGACATAGTATGTTTGTAACAGAAAATATCAAGAAAGCACGATAAAAGAAAAATGTAAATCTTTCATTAAAGAATTAAAGCACAATATCCTAAAGTTGAATCAACAACATAAAGGGCAAGATATTATATAAATGAAATTTAAAGGGGGCTATAATATAAATATATGAATGAAAGAAAGTTTGTAAGAATAATATAGAAAACGAGTAGACGACGACTTTTGAGGACACCGAGTGAACCTTATCATCTCCTGTCCTAAATTGCAAAGCAGTGTTAGAATTTGCTTCACAATCCATTTTCATCATTCACCACCACACCATGGTTGTCGAAATTACTGAAATTTCAGATCAATCTTCTTCTTCTTCTTCATCATCATCAAGTTACAATTATGATGTATTTTTAAGCTTTAGAGGTAAGGATACTCGCTATAACTTTGCTGATCATCTCCTTAAAGCACTGCAGGAAGCCACCATTGAAACGTTCTTTGATGATGAAGAGATTAGAATAGGAGACGTACTAAAACCAGAATTGGAGAATGCAATAATGTCATCAAAGGCTTCTATTATTGTGTTATCCAAGAATTATGCTTTTTCCACATGGTGCCTTGATGAACTGGCACTCATCATGGAGCAAAGAAGGACCTCCAAACATATTGTTTTACCCATGTTTTATCATGTCAATCCTTCAGATGTCAGGAAGCAACGAAACAGCTTCGGAGATGCAATGACAGAGCATAAACAGAGGATGGAGACAGAGTCAGATGCAGAGAAAAGAAGTGAACGGGCTGAGAAGATTAAGAAATGGAAGAAAGCATTAACTGAAGTTGCTGATATCAAAGGGATCGAAGCCAATGGCAGCAGGTACTTTAACACAATTTCTTCCTCATGTTCAGAGGCGGAGGTATATGGTTTGGGACGTAGTCCCGGGACAACAGTTTTTTTTTTCAGTTGTATATATACATGTATACATAGTTTTTCGAGTGACATCAATGTTTTTTTATAGTGACTACATTAGATCCAACCCAATTCCAGTTAAATGAGCTCAACTCTAATTTTTAAGTAGATAAAAATATAACCTTTTACACGCCCACTCCACTATTTAGCCCATTAGGGGAAGGGGTGCTTATAGGATTCATTTTTCACTTAACTGATTTCAACCAATCATGCACTGCCACATCACTTCACCGATACACTTTTTTTAGGCATCACTCCATTGATTCTTTTATTTATTTTTATTTAAATTTAAATCTTAATCTTTGTTTTTTTTAATTCACATGGTTTTACCACCAAACGGTCAGATTTCTCATAAACCGTCCTACCAACACGGTCAGAAATAATTATGTGCATTAAAATCGGTTTCATCTAACCGTCAGAAATATTGAATTTCACATGCAATACGGTTGAGATTTTTTTGTATATAAACCATTATACCACGGTGGTGAAAACACAGTTCAACATCAACAAAACCTACATCTTCAAAATGACTCGCTGGACCGAAAATGAAGAAATGGCTCTGGTCATGTGCGTTAAAGACGCACAAAACGACCAATCCTTGCAACGCCAACCCCGTAGGGGCTCAGGGGGCTCATAAGACCATCGAATTTATATTATATTTTTTTTTTAATTTTTAATGACGATGTTTTTTTTATTATTGTATAATATTTTTATTATGTGATCAACCTTACTTGACTCAAACCGTCAAACAGATCCACCCGAAAATATTTATGTCCGATTCTACAAAATTAGAATGTCTAAAATAGTGACATCATTGGAAAAAATTTATGGATCCGTCACTGCTCATGTTTGATATATATAATATGTGCATAGCTTTTAAAGTTATTTTGTCTTGAATCAAAGAGCATGGGAAAACGAGTTTTTATATTTAAAACAAAAGAATGAATCTCATGATGAATTTTTAAGTTTATTTACTTCATCTTGGTATCTTTCAGTTACAATAGTGAGACAACACTTATTGAAGAGATTGTTAAAGATATTAGTGACAGATTACATATACACAAAAGGAGTAAACTCCCACATATAATAGGAAGGTGGTTTTCCATTAGAAAAGTCACTTCATTCTTGAAAGATAGATCACGGAAAAGCACTGAAATTCTCACAATATGGGGAATGGCTGGCATTGGAAAGACATATTTAGCACACTATGTCTTTAAGTTGCACTATATTGACTTTGAAAGAAGTTGCTTTCTTGATGACATTGAAAGGAGGTGTACGCCATCAAATGGATCACTACTTGCTTTACAAAAACAGCTCCTTAAAGATATTGGAGTGAAAAGTTGGATACACATTAACAATCTTGATGAGGGTACCTGGAAGATCGAGGAATCACTTTTTAGGAAAAGAACTCTCCTTGTTCTTGATGGAATAGACAAGTTCGAGCAGTTGGATGTGTTAATCGGTACAAAAGGCCTTCACCCGGGAAGCAAAGTCATAATAACGTCTAAAAATGGTACGTTAACAGAAAAATGTAGGTTGTTTGAAACGCAAGTTCCACCAAAGCATACAAAGCATTTGGTCGTAGGTCTAGATGACAAGGAATCTCTTCACCTTCTAAGTTGGCATGCTTTTGGACGTAATGAACCCAACAAAGGTGACAAAAAGGAGTTGATGAAGATCATAAAATATTGCCAAGGACATCCGCTAGCTCTTAAAGTTTTAGGTAGTTCTTTACGTAGTGAAGACGCTACATGTGAGGATATCTTAGAATCACTAGGGAAAGAAATTAATCCTAACATTAAAAAGATCCTTCAAATTAGTTTTGATACTTTGCCATCTGAAAAAGACAAGGAACTGTTTAAATACATTGCTTGTTTATTCGTTGGAGAAGATAGAAAGTCGACCGAAGACATCTTAAAAGCCTGTGGTATATGCAAACCATCTGGGGTCAAGATTCTTATAAATAGATGCCTTCTCGCCGTCGATAATTCTAATGAATTGATGATGCATCAACTTCTTCAAGACATGGGGAGAGATATAGTCCGCCAAGAATCACCCAAGGAGCCATGGAAGCGTAGCATATTATGGCATCATGAGGAGTGTTTGGAAGTGTTGCAAACAGACGGGTAATGAAGTATACCTATTATATGTACTTTGATTATTTTGTATTATATATTTATATATACACATTAATTCTTTAATCAATTGTTATTTGGTCTATTCATAGGGAACACCAACAATTCAAGCACTTGTCCTTGACATGAAACATCGAAAGAACCACGTAGTGCCAATATGCAAAACTTCGCATTTTGATAAGTTCAAATGGTTTCACATACTGCTCTCAGTTATATGGTGGCTATTTGTTTGGGTTTTAGGAATGTGTTCCTCATTTCGAAAATCAAAAGGCGACTTTGAGACAGTTGCTTTAAGTGAGATGCCAAACTTATTGCTACTCCGACTCAACTATGTACAATCCAGTGGATCTTACAAGAATTTTCCTCAAGATTTAAGATGGCTATGCATGCATGGATTCCATATGAGCTATATACGTTCAGACATACAAATGGAGAATATCGTAGCTCTTGACATGTCTCATAGCAAACTACAACAGCTTTGGAAAATGCCCAAGGTACTAATATGAAAAGATGCCACTTATTTGTTTGATAACTTATGGTTAACTTTGTTTGCAACACTAACATGTATCTTTTTTTTATTTCTTAATTTTACAGTTGCTCAAGTCACTGAAGTTTCTGAATCTTAGTAGTTGTCATGAGCTTGTTAGAGTGGGTCACTTCTCTGGGCTCCATCTACTTGAAAGGTTGACACTTGCAGGATGTACTAATCTAGTTGAGATTTGTGAATCAATTGGCGTTTACTGTAAAAAACTTGAAGTCCTTGATCTGAGTAAGTGCAGTAAGCTAAAAGATCTTCCAAGAAGCATCGGAAAGCTACAAAACCTTACTCAACTTTCAATAGATGATTGTTCAAATATTGGTGACAATATTAACATGAAGTCTCACGGGTCTTCTTCATCTACCATGGTACCAAGAAGTTCCAATTCCTTTATGAGTTCTTTACCAAGATCACGAGTAAGATTGTCTCTTAAAAATTGTAATTTGTATAATGAATCCTTTCCCATGGATCTTAGTAGCCTTTCAATGTTGAAGGAGTTGTATTTGAATAGAAATCCAATTGATTCCATGCCTGATTATGTGAGAAGTCTTAGTAGGCTGGAAAGACTCGATTTTGACGGTTGTCGTAACCTAAAAACAGTCATGTGTGCTCCAATCCAATTAAAACATTTGGGAATACGTGATTGCCACTCATTGGAAAAAGTAACATTTAATCCAGAACTATCAGGTATACCTTGCATTTATTATGATGAAACATTAATTGCCTTAACTGAGATTCAGCACAAGTTCAAAATCCAAGCATTATCAGAAATTGATGAAGAGGTACTACGCAGTTTGGGTTGGATTAATATAGCATATTTGAACCACTGCCAGTTGGAAGTGTACATTTTGGGAAGAAGGATACTTCGAGCACAGGTGGATGTCTCTTTATATATCTTTAATTTTCACCTTTTAAAATGCATTTATAAGCTAATAAAACTTTGATGTGACACTCAGATTCTTTATGAACATGGAATATTCAGCACATATCTTCAAGGGAAAGAGGTTCCAAAGTGGTTCACTCATAGAAGTAGCGGGTCATTGTTTACCTTGCAATCATCTCCAGAAAATAGTATGATTAAAGGGATAAATGTGTGCATTGTGTATACGATTTCAAGCATGAAAGAAATTGGCCCTTCAGCAATTAAAATAAGGAATCTGACAAAGAACTCCTCCTGGATATACATGCCTATGACGTATCTTGTCCCAGAAGATGATGCATTTAAACAAGGGTTTGAAGTTGATGTAGTATGGTTAAGCCATTGGATGTTTGGGAAAAATGAGTTTGAAGATGGTGATCAAGTTACCATTCACTTTAGCATTTACGTTAGTGGTGGATATCTTCATAATTATGATGCAAAAGTAACGGAGTATGGTATGAGCCCTGTGTATGATGTTGATGATAATGGTGGTGGAAAGCAGAAAGAAGATTCACTGGGTTATTATATGTCATGGAAGTACATCATCGGTCAGGATCTCTCTATTGCTCCCAAAGTCATTACTTTATGTTCCCTAGGTTTCCCATAGGTTAAAGTAATCAAAGTACTGGCCAGGATGGTTTGTAATTGCAATCCCTTTTTTTCCATCTATACCAGACAAGCGTTCATCAAGGAAGGAAGTTGAACATTGCTTATCTTTCTGCCTCATGAATCCAATGCTTTTCCTTCCACAAAGCTGCTGGTAAACGTATTTTCGCATGTTTGCTTTTGTTGTTTTGCTTGATTATGTTTTTAATTGTCAAATGTAAAGTCTAGTTAGGTTTTATTTAGTGAGTTTTATGCATTGGCATTTTTTTAACAAGATTTGATGTATTTGATCATATGAACAATCGATTGGATTTAATTTTGTATTGCGAAGCATCGTAAACATAACTTGACTAGTGTGAGGGTACGGTACAAGCCGCCAATACAACCTACTTTCATTTACGTTCGACAGGAAGTTCGTTTACGTTCGTTCGTTTAATAAATGAACGGACATGATCAAGAAATTTTGTTCGATTAGTTGAATGAAAGAACATGAAAATAGGTCCCGCGCATTCAGTTGTGTTTGTGAATGTTAGGTAATATATTTGTGAATGTTCGTGAGTTTTTATTCATTCATTAAAGATTTTTATACATTTATTTATTTTATCTTAACCTTCTATATTCTTTAATTCTTATTTATTTTATTATTCTAACAAATAAACTAGAAAACCCATTGCCTCCTTGTTTATCCATTTCTTCTCTTTCCTTCTCGTTATTCACACTGACGAATATGATCAACTTCCGTTCCACATTTAGGACTTCAAGTTCCAATGCTACTCCCTCCATCAACCTTTAGCCTCTGTCACCTTCGCCGATTTTATTGTGTTCCTTTGTGTTCATGAACACGTTCATTTCCTTAAGAACAATCACGAACATAAATTCCCGTTCGTTAAATGTTCATGAACCGTTCGTGAACACTTCATTTCCTTAACAAACAAACAAATACTAACAAATCCTTGTTGGGCTCATTCGGTTCGTTTACAACCCTACATATCATTGAACTGAAAATCATGCCGATTGTGAAACTTCATTTAAAACGTCATGTTCTTTACAGTATCTTAGAAGGTTTTTCGAAGGCAATTTTCCATTGATTTCTTCCATATTCTCTAAAATTTTTGTTTCATATTTATGTATTTTTATAAGGTAAGTTCTACCTACATCCCATGATTCCATTCTCCCTATACCTTACCAATAATTTTGCTATTTATGAGATTTACTAGATATAATTGTGGTTGTTAGTAAATTTTTTTCCATGTTTTATATGATCCTTGATTTTGTTTTAGTAATGGATTGATAAATTTATGCCTATGATGTGCCGTCAATTACACCTATAAAACATGCATAATTAGTCTCATAATAGGACAAAATTGAGCTTAAATTGACAATTATAGCTACTTAATTGTTCCTATTTGTGTTTATCAGGAAATTGGAGCTCCAACCCGAAAATAGATGATTTTCTGGTAAAAACAGCTGAAAAATGGAGATTCCTGAGAATACGAGACCCGAAGCATGTTTCAAGTGTGTGTAAAGACCTTCTCGGGGCTTAAACGATGATAAAATTGACCCGGGGTTGACTAAGCACGCCCATGCTCACTTGCACGGAGATCCCACATGCTAGAAGACAAAGCGGCCAACTTGGGAGACAAGAAAAGCATGTTTATCAATAAGTACGCCCTGTTCCTCAGTGTGTACGCCCATGCTCGACCAAAAGGACAAACAAGACAAATTTTGTAGCAATAGGATGTACATGGGGCAGGTGCACGACCGTACACCATCATTGAGCACGCGCGTGCTCATTCTAGTAGCTCTATAAATAGCAAGATCAACTCAATCATTTGGTATTCCTTCTTGTGCCTTCTTAGGTCGACTTCCAAGCTTCTTCCAAAGTTATTGGGGTCTTGTGGGAGGCCTTAGGGCCATCCTAACATCCCACCAAGGTTAGGACTCATCCTACCTTATTATCTTGGCCGAGAATGGAATTGTAGGAGTAGTTACATGCAATAAAACATCGAGGGTCATTAGGATCACAATAGATACACAGGATCAAGGAGGTGGAAGGCTTGTCTATGAGTTAGAAGCATCCATGTTCTTGTGTTGATTATCATTTTGGTTGTATCCATCTAGTATCTTCCGTACCTATTTCGATTTGTAGACTTTTATCATCATTAGTATATTTTTAGTTATTCGGTGTGTTTATCTTCTTAACTAATTCTTCTTTGTTTATCTTTGTGACAGGTTAAACTATTGGCTTACTTGATAAACCTTTAAAATCAACCCTAAGTTAAATAATAAAATTAACCATCATGGGGTTGGGTTTGTTAAGTCACATGATCACTAAACCAAACTTAAATTTATCTGATCAATAAATTATTAAGTTGTCACTTTTAAAGGATAAATTAAACAAGAATACTTTATCCAGATCTCGTTAGTACAACACCGTTAACTTCTTAGGGGTCCCCCGTCGCACAAGCCGATGGCATGTGAGATCCTTTGGTACGAAAAGCGAGAGTTGAGAGAGGTGGAAGGGATTCCCAGTTGGAATTAAGCCTCTACATAAATTTAGGGAGATAAATTAGAGGACCCGGTGCTTAAATGAGTGTCTTGGCGGTTGTTTGAGAAGTGCCTAAAAAGTAGGACTCAAGCTTTCCAAAATGTTGCACGGCAGTGTGAGTTAGGTAACACCACATTGTCAATTGGGAGAAGATCGGCTTACGGGCCAACAGTCCGAAGACACCTTTACGGAGAATCGTACACTTCCCCTGTGCGTGACCCATAGAGTTGCCAGAACGTCATCCCTTGTCTATTTCTTTTCTCATCCCCAATTCCGAAGGGACCGTTCACCCCTGTTCTCCTCACCGATAATTAAACTTAATACTTCTTTTATAATAAAATTAACTACTTATATGGAGGGTTACCAAGATGTGCATGTTTGTTAACCTCTGTTTTATTTTCTTTTTCAAACCCGATTAGTTAGTGTGATAAAAGGTTGAGTGAGGGAAAGTGTGTTCTTTGGAATACGATACTCGGTATTTACCCTAAAAACCTATACTATACACATCAGGTTCTCTGCCTATGTGATTGTTTTAGTTTCTAAGTAATTATCGTTTACTTATAAATTTAAAATTTGTTTAAAGGCTTAGTAAAAATTAATGTTTTCTCCGAAACCAATGTTTTGAAATTAACACATCAAGTTTTTGACACCGGGAAAAATGGTATCTTTTCTAATTACTAAAACTAACCGCATCAGCCTACATGCAAAATGGTTAAAGCATCAAATCAACAAAGTTTTGAAGTATCAAATGCTAAAACACAAAGGATGTATTCAAAAGAGTGAAGTACCAAAAAAAGCAAGTACCTAAAGAAAGAAGATACCAAAATAAGTGAGTACCGAAAGAATTGTTGGAGAATTAAGGGGTTGTTTGGCATCTTCTGCCTCGATAAGTATTGAGCCATCAAGAGCTCTAATTAGGTAAGTGACACTGAACCAGTAAGAGGTCTAACGTGGCTCATCATGACTAGTTGGTCATGGAGGAGGAGGTGGTGGTGGTGGTGGGTTGACAAGGTTTATGCATGAGTGGCCGCTTGAGGATTAAGTTTATGGGTAAAGGGATAAAATCTTAATAGGTAAGAGATATACTGACTAATTCAAAGGTATCCTGTCATTGAATCAAACACATTTAATGTTGAGTGATTCAGAGGTAGACTCTTAATAAAATCATTAAGAGGCTACCAAACAGCCACTTAGTACTGAACGAAAATGGAAAGACGTGATGAATGCTTAGCAATTACTAAACTTGAAGTAGAAGTGTAGAACTAAACTTCAAATGGGTCCAGCGAGTAAAAAATACATCCAAATTATTTTTTAAAATCACAAAAGTTTATAAAAAAAAGGTTCGGGTCAAAATAGCACACCATGACCTGTTACTGAATTCGGTCGGCCCACACATTTGCCACCTCTACGATTAACATATTCTTATCTATGGTACCTGTGCAGTGGCTGGGAGCACTTTTCCTTTAGGGTCTCTGAAAGCAAATGAATCACCAACAGCAAATATGCATGGGTGGCCCTTAACCTGGAGAGTTTCATCTGTTTCTGCTTGTCCTCTACCCATAACAAGAAGCTTAAAAGTCGAACCATTTGTTTGTAATTGTGGTATTAATGGTTTATTCCAAGAGTCCATAGAACCTAATCAACTTCTATAAGTTGTGGTTTAGTACCCTTTTCCGTGGGCTGTACCTCCAGAACTAATTGTTCAGAATTACCGGCCATTGTTAAAACATCGGATTCGGCGACAGAACTTGTGAAATAACCTGATTTTCCTATCTGGCGCACAAAATATTCAAGTAGAAGTTCAACTTTCCTTGATTTGAGAACCTGTGAAATAGCTTTTATTTTGAGATATGTTTACAGTATATGATATAAAAGTTGGGAATCATGGAATCATATACGAAGCGGAAGCGGTTTATATACTTAACAAAAGCGGTCTATATATACATTATATATAGTGGCCGATATATATATGTTTTTAGTTAATTTTATTAATCCAATTAAAAATATATTCCCAATCAGGATCAAAGTTAAACACGTATAAACAAATAATTAATATAAACAACCATAGGGGGTTTAGTAATCAACCTTTGATGACTACACCGGAATTGTAACAAACGGGTTACAACAAATCCTCGCTAGTAGGAAGTTCACAACCGAGCACAGACCAACCGAGAGAAACAACTTGCAAAAGAGGAAGGTGGTGGTGGTGATCGAAGGGTGGCAAGGGGCGGCGGCGATTAGGGCCGGACAAAAATATAAGAGGAAGTGGAAGAGGTAGAGGAACTTATGTTTTATCAAAAGGCGTGTCTAGGGTTTGAACCTTAAACCTCCTTTATAAAACATAATCTTACAATAAGCCCCCTTGTATTATTTATTAATACCTCCTTTATAATAAACTAATTTATTATAAGGTCCCTAACTTATTATTTCATAAGTAATATCCCACCTACACGTGAACTTATCTGATTCGTGTACTAACATGTAATTCTTCGGATCGTACCGAGTTGGCTTACGTTGATCTTGACTTTAATTAGGATTGGACATACTATATATCCAACAATCTCCCACTTGGACGATTTTAATTAAATGAGTCAACGTGTGCAGAGTTGGACGCCTAGCTGCATCGCACTGCACCTAATATGGTATGACACTTTACAACCATTAACTAATTCTTTGTGTTCAAGTAACACCTTACTTAACCAAATACTATAGCCTTCATAATTCTATCAATAAGTCCCTTCTGTATAGACATCCATTGATCATAAGATGTGACACGTGGCAAATTCAGGTTAACATTTTACAAACATTTACCATTTACTTTGGTTAAAAATATATTTAGTTTAATTTGGAGGAATTTAACTGGTTAAATATATGAGAAACAATACGAACAGATAATCCAGTAGATTATCGAGTCATACGTATGGGTAACTGACCCCGAACGTTGGTGAAAAACAAAAGGAATAATTATAGAATATCTCGCTTAGTATTATTTGAAATTGTGTGCTTACATGAATTTAAATGTGTATTTATGTGTAAGTCCATGTATTTAAGCGAAACGTGTTACCGAGTCCGTAATCGACAATCGACGAACTGAGAAAGTAATATGGGACTTGAAATATTGGGTCGGTGATTTGTGGTCTTGGATATAATACACTTGGCCAAATTTTTCATCAAAACAATAAAAAAATATATATATAAATAAACTTGGCCCAAGCCCAAAAGCCTAGGCCCAATTCTGCGTCAGGCATCCCCCAAAGGGGCGCAGGGAGAAGGGCAGCGCGGGGGGATACCAAATGAGGCCAAATCGTGAATTTCATTATAAAGTCAATTTTTAATCCATTTTTTTATATAATACAACCCTAATTCTTCATTAGCAGCCCCTATACAAAAAATATCATCCCTAACCTCTGCCATATCTGAAGGAGTAGGGTGTAGGTCCGTGGAATGGATCGATTACAAGATTGATCAGGTTAACAAGGGTGCGGAATCCCTTGATTAACGTTTATGCAATAACCGAATATAAACAGTCAAGAACGAACACAAAAGAATACTATAAAACCGTCTTCTGTTGATTATAAACGTATTACAACCGATTCAAGACAACACTCACATGAATCTTGGAGGCTGCTCACACCGGACTGTCTAACTCTCTGAACAATCAACCTAAACCCTACACAAACATGTTCTTTATTTTGAGGAACAAGTTCGCTGGGCTTGGGCCTTGTCCTATTAACGAAGATGCCTTGGGCTTAGGCGAAGATGCATATCTTTGCCTCTAGCCCATCTTCGCTATTATCTATATTCTCCGGTGGGCTTGTTTTCCAACCACAAGTTTGCTAGTTACAATAAAGACGATTACACGTTATACAAATGACTATCTACTAGCTATTCTATCTAGTAAGTTGTTGTCACACAGAAATGCACCAACAAACTCCCACTTGACAATAGTTTCTAGATGTCTTCATCTTTATGCATGTTGATGACTCTAAGTCTTTGGATTGCTTCAGCTTCAATGTACTAACAGACTCCCCCTAAGCTGATGAATCCAATCTTTGAGTTCCTTAACCGGTTAGAGTCATCTAATCATCATGATTTTCATATTCTTCATCTGGTGAGCAAATTCTGACTTGTATGAGTGAGCATTAATGTAAAAGGAGATGGACGATCTCAACATGAATTCTTGACTTCTACACTTCACTTTGATAACAGCATCAATCTATGCATCTTGATTTATGCATTTAACTTTGACATCAGCATCAATCTGTGCACTATTACAAACAACACCTCGAAAGACACATTAGTCTAATTCACATTAAAGATAAACCAATATTTTATCCCGTTATGCAAATGCATATGCAAAAAACACAATTTATCAGTTCAAAGTAGAAGACCTTAAAAAGAAAATATTTTTGGTATTTTGGTTTTAGAAAATAAAAAAACAAACTAAAAATATTTACAATGCATCTTTTTGTGAGAATCATGTGTAAGAAGATCATACCAGCTTTGTTAAACTGTTTCACACTTTTAGTTAATTTTCTTAATTTAATTTTGTGAATAACAGTCCAAGATGATTACCGATATTGTTTATCCACTTAAACAAGCTATAGGAAAGCTTTAAAGCTATTTCCTTGTGATATGATTTATTGATTTATACCGTTATACCAGTGTGTCCCACAACATGACATATCCCCATGATCAAGGTATGCGCAAAGCTTCTTCGTAACAGGGGAGTATATTATTTCCATCTGTATAAATTACAAGGTACGAGTCACATTGGCGTATAGGTCAATATATATATCTGGATGCAGCAAAGTGACCAATGTGAACTCAACCAGGGTTAGGACAAATACCATTAATTTGGTACGCATTTTAGCTTGAGGCGTTTTGAGTTTGCCACCAGCATATAAGGGTTTTGGCATTATCCTTTTCCTTTTTTCTCTTTTAAGATATCCTGGCAGTGCCTAGGTCAGCATGACGTTGTTCGGTAGAGTTTCAAGTTATTACGCGAACTGTGAGTATTTCCTATCCCCTTTTTGTCTTTATTCATTTTTGGGGTGTTACATATACACTTATACAAAATACACATACAAGTTCACATTTTTACAATACAATTCTAGTACATTGTGCATTTGCTTACATACGTGCTTTATGCTTAGACATTACATGTAGAATACATTTGTACTTAGTGAAATCATTAGCCATGTACAAGCCGACCTTAACATTGGATAGCGCTATTGGATTGACAACCCACCTAGGTGATTCTCCCCCTTTTTCATTAGAGAATCCATGGTCATTGTTAAGTTATTATCCATTTATTGGATAAGTACACCGTCGTTCATTTTAGTACATTTATACAGTCACAGGATTGATTTCGCTCATTTGTATGATACATAGTTTACATAAATGCACTGTAGCTTTGCACTTGAATTGTATAACATTTTCCAACTTACTATATGTATTAACACTAGGAATGCTCACCAACATTTAATATGTTGACAAAACTTATTTTGTACATGTTTCAGGTGCAGTTTGATTTTAGTTGCATAGCATTGGATTTTAGTGCTTGTTTTTAATAATTTATTTCAAATTTCATGTTTTGTTCAGACTTTTGTATTTTTCCCATTTCATCCATGTAAGACAATTTAAATTATTCAATAATATATTTACATTTTAGTACCATGTGCTTTTTAACAATCGTCACTACGTGACACCTCGATGATTCCGCCATCGGTTGGGGTGTTACACAAGGCCACCCGGTAAGTCTGTAGCTAAATAAACGCCTTCGGGCGAAGCATCATGGGTGCTAAAACTACTCACATAAAGTGTGAGTGTCAATCAAGTAAGTTTTTTCCATAACTATGTCTAATGTGCGCTATTGCGCGTAGAATTGACTAAATAAGAGAAATAGTGAAAATCTAAGTCCGTAAGGACTTAGAGGGTTTTAAACAAATCATTGAGTAAAAAATAGTGGATTTGAAACATGAAGTGTCGCCATGGATGGCTAAATGGAAAGATTTGGCTATAAGAGGCATTTTAGGAATTTAAAAATTTACTAAAGGTTAAATCTAAAAACCGGATCATCATGAAACGAACCGTACACTGTTTTTAATTAAACAAGTGTCCAATGAGTCGATAATATGATTTTTATGTCTTTTGTTTGGTAAAATAGTGTCTTGTATAGCCCAAGTCCTTAACGGGTCGATATGGGTAAAACCGACATGAACATTTAAAACTAGCTACTGATAACTCACAAAATTAACATATAAAACAGGCATAAACAATCTCATAATAGGATACAATTAGGCATATATTATTGATATTTGATGCTTAATTCGTTCCTATTTGTATTTCTCAGGAAACTGGAGCTCCAAGACGGAAACAGAGGATTTCCGGGCAAAAACAAGCAAAAACTGGAGAATCCTGAAGATACGAGACTTTTAGCTAGTTCACTATATGTTTTGAAGACAATCCTGGGACTTAAACAAAGCTAAAATCAGTCCCGGAGTGACCATGCACGTCCACGTTCACTTGCACGAAGGTCCTGTACGCAAGAGAACAACGCAGCAAACTTGGAGAGCAAGAAATCAAGACCAGCAGCATTGGCACGCCCGTGCCACTTACACTGGCACGCCCGTGCATAGACAGAAGGTACAGACAAGAGTCTGCCATGCAGCAACAGAACGTACGTGAGACAACGAGCACGCCCCCGACACTTTTTGGCATGCTCGTGCTTCCCTTGAAGCTATATAAATAGCAAGCTAACCCCCCACCATTTGTTCATTCCAATCTTGTGCTCTCTTGGGAGGCCTTCTGGTCCTCCTAACATCACTCAATGGTTAGGCTTCGACCTTCCTTGATTAGCTTGGCCAAGAAGAGGATCGTAGAGCAGTATGCAATAAACATCGAGGGTTGCGAGGATCATGAGAGAATACATATCACTTGGAGATGGAGAGCTTGTCTATGAGCAGCCATGATCCTTGTGTTGATCATTTCTATGGTTGTATCTTTCTATTATTCACGAACCTGCTTCGATTTGTAGACTTTTATTATTAATAGTAGTAGTTTATTTTTAGTTATTTGTTGTGTTATCTTCTTCTAATCTTTATTTGTTTATCTTGGTGACAGGTTTGAATGATGATTAACTTAATAACAACCTTAACTTAATTAGTTAAAGGTATAATCAGCTTCTGGTAGTCTCGAGCTAGATCCAAGGCAAGGAAATCGGTAGAGAGACAAATCCCTCGGGCTTCTGATATCCAAACCGGATTCTAAGCAATGGCTTCTGAAGTGGACCAGATCTGAGTAACACATTTCTGGTTCATACCAAATGATTGAGTGATCTTTTTGGCAAAGGATGGTTTCCCTACGGGCGCCCCAGTGATCTCCGGATTGCACGCCTTTAGGATTATGTGCCACCTTTGTTAAGGATTTCATTCGGTTCTAGAGATTATGGGTTGGGTAATTATGTCATCATTTATTTAAACAACTTAATATTTAGTTGATTAATAAATAATAAGTGTCACTTAAAAGATAAATGAAATAAAGATTCTTTAACTAGTTCTCGTCGGTACAACACCGTTAGCCAATGGGGCCCCGATCTCCTGTGACAGCCGTAAGAGAGATCCTTCGGTCTCATGACCATTAACCAATTAGGGGATACGAGGTTGCCAGGATAAAGAGACCTTTCGGTATGGAACGCGAGAACTAAGGGAGGTGTATAGTGTCTCGGTTCAGGAATGAAGCCTCCAATTCAAGAAGACGATAAATTTAGGGACCAGAGACTTGACCGCAGTTTGAGGAGCCCGCTATACGCGAGGTCCTGGCGGGAGTACCCCAGGTGGACGCACGCCGGAGAGGTTTAGCATTCTACACAGTAGTCGCCTCCACTTCTCTATCAAGGAGTCAACACTTCAAGACCACTCTCGTCTTCCGCACAATTAACTATTCTAAATTATTAATCTTAATAATAAACTTAACTACTTATACGGAGGGCCTCGAGATGTGCATATGTCACACCCTTAAATTTCCACTGCGGGGTTTATACCGCGAGGCGCATGACAAACCAGGATCCCATAGCCATAAGTCACATGAACGACTCTAAATGCCCAACCATTTAGTTCGTTATTGTAAAAACCAAGTTTTGAAGTTTTAACCAAACCAAATAATAGTATAGCGGAAGCGAATGAAAAATAGTAAATAAAGTATGCGCAAAACACCGCGCCCAAAACCAAATAAATAGTAAATGTGCAAAATAGTTTAATGTTTAAGACCCATGAAATGATGCATGACCTAGCTGTGCTCCGTTCCTAGTTACCTGCAAAAGCATGCTATCGTGTGTCAACATAAAGCTGGTGAGTTCACAAAGTAAAGTAAATTAATATGCAAATGCGCTGGTTTTCCAAAAACCACGTAAGTAAAGTAATAACGTAGGTCCTCCAGACCAAAAAGATAAAGAGTTGTCAGTTTAAGTGTGTCAGGGGTAGCTAGCCCACTCAATGTAACTAAACAAGATTATTGGGAAACCTTCAGAAAAATAGTTATTTGCCTCAATGACTGGCGTCTATCAACACCAGTCGGAAATTGTGGTCAGAAGTTCATGCCCATGCCTCAAGCACCTCGGACATGAGGTTGCTGCATCAACCTAATAGCGCTATCAACTAATACCCCGTTCGCCTCCAGCGATTAACCCAATAATATGCAAGGACTTTCAATGATAGAGTGTTTAGATTACAAAGGACCAATAAGTTTTAAACTGACCGAAAACCCGATCCACACAAGGAATCGTAAAACCGACCCACACAAGGAGTCAAAACCCGACCCACACAAGGAGTCATACCTGAGTAGTCCCAAATGGACTAGAAAACATTTACCAAAGTTGTCTCTAATCCGAGACGCATGCTTTTGAGAAAAAGAGTAGTGAAACTCACCTTAACGTGCAAGCAAAAGAAATCCGAACCGCAAGTAAAGTATGCTACCGACACCCTAATAATAGTGTCACTAAGTGAGTATAGGCGTAATATCATTACACCATATAACTCGTTTGTCCAAGGCGTTTTAAACGTTCAAAAGTATATATGTGACGCCTAATGATTCTACATGCAATAGTAAACCCTACGGACTCGTTGGTGAATGTATTGGTTATAATTAGTTTCTACATTCCGTATGTGTCTCAAACAAGTGTACTTCAGTTACATGTCAATTCCATACCATTTAAGACCTCAATTAATCACATAAGCACATAATACACAATCTGTGTTTTCAGGACAGATTGTGCGCCATCAAAATGAATTTATTTAAAATAGTAAATCAGTGAGTTTTCCTCCCAAATTCTTACTGAATTTTCTTTGGGATTCACTCAACAATTCTGATTTTTGTTTTTTCTTAAATCCAAACACAAAAATAATTAAAATTCGTCTAATTCAGCTATGTTCAGAAAACCTTCCTAACAGGTCAGTTTGGTAGATAATTTCCCAAAAATTGTGTATTCATCCAAACGGGATGAATCCACTTGGAAAACTCATATTACTCCAATATTAACCTTCTGTAAAAATTTCACAACCCAACTCTTAATAAAACTTGAGTTATGATGTTTCAAAGTAGACTCAGTTTGATACCCGAAATTCTGACCTGACCTATTTTCAATGAAAATACCAAAAACGACTCAACCGACGTCCAAAATACTTGATTTTACACATTATGAAAATCTAAGACCAAGTGTGACTCGACCATGCAAAGAAAATACCAAAATCATTATGTCAAGGTGGTGTTACAGCTCCTACAAGTTCGTCTAACCATTCTGTCCAGATTTTAGTTTCGCCTAAATCATACTTTAATCGACTATCGTGTGCATAAAAACAATCAACAAACATCAATCATCATTACCAAACATCCCTAATACTTATTATGATCAGATTCTACTACTAAGCATGCAAAGATCACAACTTTAAAGACCAAAACATCAATAACTTGCGCAACAACTATCCTATGATGTTACTAATCGTTTATTATTATGTTTGATCCGTTAAATCTTCAAAAACTTCATGTTTTAATGATTATTAAAAACTTTCAGACCTGGACAAACTTTGTTACATGATTTTTATAACAAAAACACAAGATAAAAGTGTAAGGAATCAAAGATTATACCCTTGGCTCTTCGATTCGATCAACCGTGCGCCTTTGGAGCTTCCCAATTGATGATCTTGAGCCTTAGCAGGAGCTTTAGGGTTAATATTTCGTGTGGGGCAGTAAGGGGGCGATTAGGGTTGAGTTTAGGGGTTGCATGGGGGTTAAGGATGCTTAAATAGGAGTTTAAGGCGGTTTAGACCCGTCAGGCACGTGCGAGCGGCTGCTCAGGCCCTGTGAGCGGCCGCTCACAGGCCCGAGGCCCTCGTGCGTGTCTCGTTTCGTCACCTGGCGCGTTATCCTTCGACGTTATCGTTATTTCGGACCGTAACAAGTGCAACCCCATGCGTTAAGACCCTAATCAACCTCATACTCCACTTTTAGTGATTTTTATTAACGTATTCGGTTTAGGTTCACATAATCACATATGGTTTTCACATAAGTTCATCAAATATGACAGAGACACGTAAGTTCGTTATTCACCAACGTCCGAGGTTCACTAATCATGTACCCGATATTAACTCACAACAATGCACATGTGTCCTATCTAGTTAACCCTAGTTAAGTATAATGCAAGGAACGTAACTAGAGTTTAGTTAAAGTGAGAACCTGAATTTGCGGGGTATCACAGCATATCTATCTACTATTTTATTTTATCCTACCTTTTTTAAAACCAAACCTTTTTCAAAACTATTTTTATTAAAGAACCCCTTCGTTTTATTTTCTTTTTAAAGCCCAATCAATTAAATGATTAAAGGTTGAGTAGATACTCAATACTTACCCTAGAGACTATACTATGCACGTTAGGTTCTCTGCCTATGTGTTGGTTTTAGTTTCTAAATTAATTATTGTTTACTTTATAAATTTAAAACTTTGTTAATGAGGGTTTAGTAAAACTAGTCATTTCCCCCAAACCACTGTTTTGGGATTGTTAAATCAAAGTTTTTGGCACCGGGGAAATTGACATCTTTTTAATTGCTAAAACCAAACGCACCAATTACCGGGTCATAGTGACATAAAACGAATGAGGTTATTAATAGCCTCTTAAACATGTTTGAAACAACATAAATACTTGGATATATATAGCTTGGAAAAGCTTTTAATACAAGCTTAAAGTGTAGGCCATGAAATGATGAAAAATGGTAGTTTTGATATAGTTTACACAGGCCTTTGAAATGGCCGCATAAGGTTTCCTTGGTATTTCAAAACGATCATTTCGGGTGTATTAGGAACTTTTATTTTTTAAAGCCTAAACAGAAAGGTGAAATGGTCGCTTAAGACTTCACTGAAACAATTGAAACGGCCGCATAAGCGGGCAGGGCTGAAAGACAGGTTGATTTTCAAAAATTCATATAAAATCATAGAAAAATCGTTAGAAGGTGTTATTTATATGCCAGGAAAGGTCTTTTACCCCCTTCTTATTTACCCTTGGTTGATTCTTATTTACCCTTAACTGATTCTTCATTTTCGTCGAGCGAGGAAAACCTACTTTTTATAAACGTCGTACGGGAAGCGGCACAAATCATGGTGGCATAGGAAGAGAAAGAAGTGAACTTGCAACCATGTACTAGCTTGGCCATAAACAGAGACCGGGAAGGTAAGTTTATATTTTTTTGTAAAATTTATATCGCAACTATTTTTTTATAATTTATATCGCCACTATATTTTTTATAATTTATATTTTCACAATATTTATTTTTATTTACAGCATACGTGTAGGTGCCCACGAGCGATTAGTAGTTGATTACTTTGCCGATGAACCGGTGTAGATAGATGAGATGTTTAGGCGGCGGTTCCGAATGAGCCTTTGACTATTCGACGTATTGCCAATGACTTGTCGAGTTGTGACCCGTTTTTACTTTACGAAACGATGCTAGAGGCAAAAGGGGGTTCACCACTTTACAAAAGTGCACAACAGCATTGCGACAACTAGCTTACGAGACATCAACCGATTCATGGGACGAGTATTTACGGATGTCCGAAAAAACTTCACGTGAATGTTTGTATAAGTTTGGCAAACGTTTTGTGAAGATCAACAGCAAAAAATATTTACAAAAATCAAACTCGAGTGGCGTCCAAAAATTTATCAGTTCCACCACGAAATGCATGGTTTTCCAGGAATGCTCGGAAGCATTGATTGCATGCATTGGCCGTGGGCGAATTGCCCGAATGCATGGCATGGGCAGTTTCCGTGTTCCCGAATCGAATAACGACATTAATGTCATTAATCTATCATTGGTTTTTTGACAATGTTATAAAAAAACCGGTCCAGATACCAGATTTACAGTTTCGGAGGTGGAGTACAGGCACGAGTATCATCTTGCTGATGGAATATACCCAACCTACTCTATACTCGTTAAAACTGTTCAGCACCCTCCCACCGAAAAAAGAAAGAAATTTGTCAGGTATCAAGAAGCGACGAGAAAGGACATTGAACGAGTATTTGGGGTTTTACTTGCAAGATGGCACATCATCGCAAACCCGGCACGTGCTTTCACACCAAAAAAAACCTAAATTATTGTATGTATGCTTGTATCTTGCTGCATAGCATGATCCTCAAAGACGAAGGTCGAGTTATTTGTGAGTACGACGAAAACGCGATAGAGGAGAATACTATTCCGGTTAGCCCAGAGCAGCAAGAGTTAAACGAATTCTCGTTACATAACGAGCACATACATTATCATATTCAAGCCGACCTGATTGAATACATTTGGAACAACGGACGCGACGACTAGTTTTTTTTAATGTTATGTAATGTTGTATTTTTTTATGTTATGATATCGTGTATTTTTTTAGCTTTATGTTTTTTTATTGTAACTTTTTTTTATTAATTTTAGTTTTTATTTTAACTTTATATTTATTATTTGTTATTTGGAAATATAATTAAAATTAATAATAAAGTTAAAAAAATTAATTAATCTATATCCCCTTCTTCTAATAAAGGAGTAGTTAGGGGGACACTTGTCCCATACTAGAGCTCCTCAATAATATTGTACACATGTCAAGCAACCATCTTCTAACCCGGATTCGCACCCCGACCCATTGACCCGTTTCAAAATGCATTAAAATATGCAATTAATGTCATTTACCACTAGATACAATTGCTCCACACTATTACCAGTTTCCATGTTTTGACTTTGACACCCACAACCGAGTTTTATGACCTTATACATAATTTCGCTGCATTTCAATATGGACAGTCGTAAATTAGGCCAATTCAAGACAAATTTTATGTTTTACATTAACACAACATTAATATAAATTATAATGTATTGCTCCATTCTAAAAATATAATACTTTATTTGATTTTAGAAAAGTATCAATCATTCACATGTTCTATATCTATAACAAAGATCAAAGTAACTTCCATTTGCAATTATATGTATGAACTTATATGTGAGTTTCATTTTTTCAGCACTACAAGGACTGCCACAAGTTGTAATATACAAAGGTATCATCTTGTTTCCTTAGCTAAGCTTTCTAAAAGTGACATGCATGGATTTGTCATTTATGATACTCCATCCATCCAATGAAAATTGCAATGCTGAAGTCTGTCTTGATAGAAGGAAAGACAAAGTACAAAACAACCATCAAGTTTCAACATTCCAGGTTAATTTTCGCTTGCTATAAGTGGAAATTTCTACCCGTTTGCTAATGAATGGGTTGGCTTCTACCTCTAACGGATGAAAACAAATAAACCAAATTAAAATGAATGATGTTAAAAGGATTTAAGTGTTTTTGTTTTTAATTCTCATAAGTTTCTAATATCACTTGCTTAAAATTTAGGATATAAATATGCTTTATTTATGATTTAGTATATAATAAGCAAATATTGTAAGGCGTTCTATTTTTTTTCTAAGCATCGCCGCAATAAAATCATGCACTTGATGTTGGATCTTTCTTCTACTACAAAACAACTTAAAAAAATAAGAAAAAAAGATTATATGGTATACGTTTTTTTTTCAGTTTGGTTATATCATCTTAAACTACTTATATCTAATATTTATTTATCTATATAATTGTATCATGTCAATCGCTTTTTTGTTCACCATAAATGTTGAACACTATTTCTTCGTATCTAGGGACTATAAGTATCATTGGTGGATAGTTGTTATTGAAGATGACGATAATGAGTTTTTTACATAAGTGATGGCTGGGGTAATGTGAAACAAGACATGTCAATCAATGAAGGCCAATTTATTATCTTTGAAGTGCTCGATCAATTCACATGACTGATTTTACTCGGTATAACTTTTTGGTGCATCCTCCTCCACCCGTTCAATTTGATGTCAATAAGTACCTCATGATGTTATTATCATTTCTGATGGTGATCATATTATGGGCTCTAATCAAGATGATGCGAATTGAGAAGATGAAGGTGTGCTTCCGACGCTTAGAATTTGTGATAAAATTGTAGATTTTCTCACGCTAAAATACATTATTTAAAATAAATATAAACTACTTTGTTAAGTTTATTATTAATCATCCTGATTTCATTATAGCGATTGACTAATTAAGAATGGGCTAAAGATAATGGTTTGGACGAAAGTTAGATCTAAAATTAGGGATAAGGCTGGTGGCGAGTGGGATGTTTGTGTTGGTATTGAGTATTCGATGGGCTATGAAAGATATAATATTCAGAGAGGGAAGGAAGACCTTTGTTACAGAAAGAGGATTGGTTTTTGATGAGTAGTGTGAGCCCCATTGTTTCAAAGCAACATGTATGTTATTGCTTACTAGAAATGTGCAATGTCTTTAGTATGGTTGTTTTTTAAACTTTTGTACATCATCTGTATTGATAATTAGTTTGTAATATTGTTTGAATGTCTGTGTTTTACTTATCGTTTATTTCGTGCATAAACAATATTACATATTATGTGTTTTTTTTTTTTTTTGCTTCATGTTATGTTTTAAAGAATTACTTAAATCTCAATAAAGTTATTTCATATGTGTATATCTTTTATCAGTTTTCCATGTCAAGATGCTAGGAAGTTACCATGCTGCAATGGATCTTACGAACATATTCATAATTTTTTTTTGTACTTATTTTAATTTCTTTTGTCATTCACTATTATTATGTTTTGTCAACATTGTATGTTTAACTATGTTTTATTTCAAAGAATCCTATTATTTTGTTTGGTGTGAGAGTTTTTTAATTATTAGATTTATTTACATCAACTATTTTTCAAATTACATGTTTCACAACCACAACAAAATTACAACTGAAAACTTTAGGAGAATACTAATTTCTCGTGTTGTTTTTCCTTTCATGTTATGTTTTAAACTTTTACCTTTTTATTATTTTTTTCCTCTACATTAACCTTTAATTATTCAACTTTTTTTTAATATATATTGTAGTTAATTATTACCGAAAATAAAAAAGTTAACAAAAAAAAAAACATAAACCCTAATATCTATATAAACTATCGTAATAATCCATCCTTTGCCACAATATTCCGAAAATTCAAGACATTCACTCTGCAAAAAAGTTTCTGAATCGCAATTTTGTTTTTTTTCTTTTTCTATAATATTACGATTGTTGTTGTCTTCGTTTATACAATTATGTCTATAATATTACAAGACAAGCTTTGAATGTTTTGTTTAGATTTATTATTATGTTACCAAATACTCATGAAACTTTGTTTTGTTTTTATAGGTTGTCATGGATGTTAGATTCGCTCAGATGATTGCCAACGGTGCAGTTCTTGATCAAGTTAACTATTGTCAACTTTGTGACGTGCAATGTCTTGACAATGCTCAGTATATGCAACATCTAAATGGAAAAAAAATATCGTTCGAAGGTAATAGATGTAAATATCTATATATTTATATAAGTTTTATATCTATATCTATATCTATAATACATTATAAAGGAGGAGTGATGTACCATATTGGAATTTTGACATAAGTACAATTTTTAAAGCAACAAGTATAAGAGAATAAAGCTTATTTCATAAGGACATTATAGGGATGTTAGTGACAATTACGACACTTACAAGGGTAATGTAGACAATTCACCATCCTTCTCCTTTACAATATCCAAACAATTTTACATTCCTACCCTTCTACCTCCTTACCCTCATCAAATCATCTGCCCTCATCAATTGAAACTGTCGGAGATGAAAGGTTTTTCAAATCAATGATTCATTGATTGGAAAGTTATTGTCTCAATTCGATGGCATTTCCTCAACCATTAAATCCTCATTTTCAATCATAATATTCACCTTTAAACTTTGCAATCTGTTTGTCTGGTTTCTGTTTCACACCATTAGAATTAAAAACACAATAAGAGAATTCTGATTCAGGTAAGTGTGATATACAGGTTTCATTCAGTCTTTTGAAATTGATCGATTTCAAAGTTTAGGTTATTTTGTATTGAATCTGCCAATTAGAAAAGCATTTGTCGCCGATCATGTTGATTTTGCAGTTCCCAAGGGTACGATTTGTATGTATTTTTTTTTCTTCTTTTTTTGTGTAAATTTTCATAATTTATTATTTTCATCAAACTTATTTCGTTTGCAAAATGGGGTTTTGAAGAAAGTTGACATATGATGAGTAAGAAAGTTGTATGACAAGGAACATTTAGCATTAACAAAATATTTATTTATCCTCATGCCCTTCTCATTTTTACTAATGAGGTAGATCGACCAGATTAGGGAATGCAATTGCAGAGGAGTATAAGGCGAATTTCATTGAAGATGTTGAAGACAGGGGCGGACATACCATAAAGGGAGGGGTTGCGGACGTTGCGGCTCACCTTCGCGCGCGTAGTGGAAAATTAGTGGAAAATTTGGTTTTTTTTTTTACGAAATTTGTAAAACGTTGCTACTAAAATGAAAAAAAATGAAAAACGTTACTACTGATTTTGTGGCCTAGATCCGCCACTGGTTGAAGATGAGGCAAAAATCCGAGGTACATGTTGCAGAAACATTGGCTGCAGTTGGATTAAAGAATGCCCGAGGATAGAATTAACGAACATGTTGCAGAAACATTGGCTGCAGTTGGATTAAAGGTGAGTTAGAAAAATCTCATATTTTGTGTGGTTTTATAAATTTGTATAGTTGTGACTACAAATTTCAAGTAAGGTTAACGCTTCTGTACATGGATATCATTCAGGTTCAAATATTAAGAAATGAGGATCCATGAAGATCTGCACACTTCTACAGGATTGTGTTTGAAAAAGAACTCCAAAACTCACCACTTATATATCAGATATGGAGCATATATCCTGTTTTTGCTCTAGCAGTTTTGACGCATTTACTTATGAATGGGTCTATTTGGTGGTCTACTCTATTCGGACTATGTTTTATCTATTAAGGATCAAACAAGTAATATATATTCACACAAGCTGACGAGGAACGTGACATGGTCGAAATTTGCCGCATGTATATTTTTCTTAAGCATAAAACCTCCTAAATCATTTTGTTCTGTAGTTGGATGATCATTAATATGAAGTTACCTTTTGCCCTAAGTTGTTGAATTGTAACAGTTTTTGTCCCTGGGTTCTTTAGATGAAAAGTGGATGGCTGAGTTTGCGTCCTCGATTTCATCAGGAATATCAGATGATAATAAGCCTTTGGATCTAGGGGAACCTTGAATTGTATGGCCAACTGTCGAGGATATTAGATACTTAGATATTCTCTAGAGTTTATATTCCACCATATCATACTTTATGCTCAAGGTTACATGGGACATATTTGATCCTAAACAGAGAAAACTGGATCATTTTGGCCTTGTTAATATTATGGACTTGTTTGAGCAAAAAAACTATATCCAATGGGACCAAACGACCAAAAACTGAGAGAGCTTTAGGAAATTTATCACCAAATTTCTTGTTCTTATTCTTTAGAGTTTCAAATAAGTGAGGTACTAAAAGTGATTATATTAAAATAAAATACTAATATGTTTTTTATTGGGATTATGGGAAGAAGGTAGGTCGTAAATTAACATGTAATAATTTTGACTCTATACAATGTCGTTCTGGTAATTAGATCAATACTTTTGAAGCTACCATTTATTAGTTTAGCAATAAGTATTTAGCATTGCATTCATATATTGGTTATCATGATGAAACTCAAAATATATAAATATTTAATGGTTTTGCACATATGTTGGTTACGGACTTACAATAACCTGTTTTGACTCATACCCTTTTTGACCGGTTATCTAACTGGCTGGTTACTCCTCTACGCACAGTGGTGTATTAGTCTGATAGTTATGGTGTGCGGGTATGAGGCACTTCGAAGGGGAAGAGATGAAGGTTTATTGAAACTTTTGATCTTGATGTCAAAAACTTAATCAGTAAGAGGTGCTTTTTAACTATGAAAGTCAAATATGTTGTTATTTACTAGCATTATATTTCTTGATGTGTATATATGGATGAAACTTATTTGAATCACTTTAAAGGAACCAACGGGTGCTAACAAGTTTAAAAATTTTCTACCAGAATTCAGTCTTTAAGCCACTAACTTTGACTTTTAATTATATAGGTATAGATCATGCTTGTGGATCAATGGATGTTTAAGTAGAAACAAACAGGTTAATTTAAATATGTCTTTTGACCCATTTGTAGTTATCATTGGTAAATATTATTCAACTTTATGCATTTTGATGATGATATGGTAAGTTTACCTATACTTCATTGTGTACTTTATAGATGTATTGATTCGTGAATTATAAGTTGTATATAATGTTCAAGAATGAAGCGGAGTGCAAATCAAGTGCAGGGGCTACATGCCCATGTACATCTACAATAAGCAAGTAGCTACGTGGCTATGCACAACTAGATCACCATCACGAGAAGGTTATAATTTAGATATGGGACAAACCTCGGTATGTTAATATGTACAGGTCAAATAATACTTGTGTGCAGTAAACCCACTTTTGGTGTAGTTAGATTCACATTTTGTACATTGCATACATGTTATTTTAATTTGTACCGCATCAACGCGCGGGTAAAACTTCTGAAGATATATTATTTTAAACTTGTTCTTTTGTAGAACATGGATAGTGCCAACACCCCACGTTTTTACCAAATTTCAATAAACATCATATGCTTATGGCGGATATGAAATTGGTACCAATTATTGGTGAATTAGGGGTGTGTTTCTTTCGATTCCTTCTCTCAATCAGGTCGATAATAATAAAAAAAATGTCTAGAAAGGATAACGGGTCTATTTGGTCAAGACTGGTTGAAAGTCAACTTATGTCAAAGTTTAGTGCTTTAACCCTAAATAAATGTTTATAGGTAAACCAAACCATCTCTTATATTGTTGTTTTTTATGTTAATTCTTTGGTTTATACTCATTTGTTCTTTCTGAATTGGTATAATAGTTGTCTTAGTAACATGTAACCCCCGGGCAACGTGCGCCTGGAAAATATTACCACCCGCGGCAACGCGCGGGCATTCCTACTAGTATATATATATATATATATATATATATATATATATATATATACTTATATGTACGTAAATTTAATTAACTTATTTCTCAATTTATTTTTTGTATAGGTTGCACATGTTAATGGACACGATATTGATGCGTGCTGATATATATATAAAAATGTGCACAAGTTAAAACCCTAGACTCAACTAAACCATGCACAATCGGCAAGTGTACCGTTCGATTGTAGCAAGCGAATAAGACCAGGTATCGAACCAAAGGACTCAATTAAACACAGAAGATTAAACTGTCACTGAATTGCTTGTTTAAATTAATAAATAAGGGGGGTTTTAAATTGAAAATATAAAAATTGATTAACTATTAATTAACTAAATTACCCTAAATTAAATTAAATTAAAAACTAATTAAAACTAAAATAAAAACCGAACAAAGTGATGGAAAAATCAAGCAAGGGAAAGACTGGCTACCTAGGTAGGAATCCTTAGACATAATACTCAATCCTGACGAAGAAACCCGTTTGGAGACCCTAATTTCATCCAATTACTCTCCTCCTGCAGGTAAGGCTAGTAAGCTAGAATCAAGGCGGGACACGTGTAGAAATGCTAAAATGGAATTGGATCGCCCTAGCGTACCAAAATCCCATAGAAATCAGGTTAAAACCTCTCCTGGATTAAAACCCTCAAACTATGAAGCAGACTTAAACTCTACTGAAAGAAACCTAGGAAAACTCTAAACACGGACAAGTAGCGACTCCCGCCCTAGCGCTTGCCAACTACCGAACAATGCCTAGTTAGTTACCAAGCACTCTCGAGTTAGTTTTCTCACCCTCAAGAATGGACTGCACGTTTTAGTTAATTTATTATATTAGTTTGTTATATTTGTGTCGTACTCCAACTCCAAATACTAGCACGCTAACCTAAGTTGACGAACTAGATTTATTTATAGACCTAGGGGGTATCTCTACATGCCTAGCTGCACAAAACCAATAAACAAACTTCAAATAAAATTAACACCAACACACGTATATCAAATCCAACAATAAAAATAAAAATCATGTAATTCTACACATCCAAACGGAAACCAAACGTCATTCAATCATATTATTGTCTAAATCATCATCCTAAGTAGCCATAAAAATGTCTAGCCACTCATAATATTAAAAAATACCATCACAAAATAATTAAACATAGTTTTAAGTATGTCTAGAGAAAAATTAATAAAAATTAAACCTAACCCAAGGCTCGTTGGCTCTTGATCTTTAACGTGCCCGTGGCCTTTTCTCCTTCCGTACTCGTTCGATCGTCACCGCTCTTGGCCGGTTGACTTATTCTTCTTGCTGTGCGATTAGAAAATTATTGGAATTGCAATTGTTGAAGTCTAATCTCCTCAATGGAATTGTGAATTCTCGCATGGATATATATCACACAAAAATTGCTGTCCAAGTTGTAACTATATGCACCGACTTGGACGTTGTGATTTATTTGATTTGGGCCACGAGCCCAAGTCACTTTGTTCTTTTTTTTTTATATATATTATTATTATTATTATAACTTTATGTTTCTGGTTCGGTTGTTCTTGGCTCGACCAAACTTTCTCGTTTACGCTCCGACGTCCATAAACATATGCCCTCAAGTGTCCGTGTCTCAATTAAAATTCTTTCATTTTGAGCTCATTTTCCACGAACACCTATAAAATAATAAAATAAATAAATACCAAATAAAAATGACACAAAACAAATAAAAACTGACCAAATAATATACAAAATACATAGGAAAAGAGATGTGTTTTACGACACATCAAACATCCCCACACTTGACTCTTTTTTCGTCCCTGAAAAAGAATTATGCAATGGGATCATAATCAAATAATCTGGCCTCAAAACGTAGGTTACTTTAATTTTAAAAATCTAATCACGTACCAACTGCGATTGCAAGTATACTTGTCCTCTTAAACCCAACCGCCGGTTTCTAAGCCCCTTATCATGTTAGTTTATCTTTAGGTTCATTTAGTCTACCTAGGGTCTCACACTAAAGAAGCCACAGTTTCACCTAATCTCGCCTCAAGCTTATGAAACAAAAGGAATAACCAATTGACTATTCCTAACCGTTTTATGTAGAAAACCGAGAGAATTTAAAATCATTTGTTGTTTTTTTTTTCTTCTTTTTTTTTTCTTCATCTCAGCATACTTAACTCAGAGGGTGTGACCAATCCAAGTCGCTATCCCAGTGGCCAGGCACCTTAAGCTTCAGTATTTTCGCTTTGATTTCTAATTTTTTTCATGAGCTTTTTTAGATATTTATTTTCAGACAATCCTAGAGGGAGTCGAGTCCGGAGTCACTATCCCTAGAAACGACACCATTGGCCTTGCCCTTATTTTATATCCAGCTCTCTCTCTTTTTTTTTTCTTTTTTCTTTCTTTTTTCAACTTTTGATTAGAAATTCTAACGGTTTTAAACTTATAACGGTATTCCTTATACTATTATTGGCGGTTTCAGCTTCCCCATTTTTTCCTAGATGAGAACCCACAAGGTATCCTAATATATTTAGGTATATTAGCTCAAAGGAAACTTTTCTACCGGCTGGGCCTACCCACACATCCCAAGTTAACACGCTTTTAATTATTTATTCTTCTAATACATATAATATTTGAAAACCAGACACTTGATTTTATCTATCATTTCCCATATTTTATAATGCAAACTTCAAAATCAGGGACATTTTTTTTTCAGGTTTTTTTTTTTTTTTCAATTTTTTTTTTTGACTCAAACGACTTTATATACAAACTAAACGACAGTTTCCCATCCCCACACTTAAACTCTACATTGCCCTCAATGTAGGAATAGAAAACGACTCAAAACAAAAGAAAAAATAAATTCCGAATACAAAAATAAAAAGACAAGGGCAAATTGGAAAGGACTTAGCTGGTTTATTAACGCGTAAGCTCCAAAAACTCTAGTCCAATCCAGCTCGATCGTATAGCATTTTGGTCGCGATCGGCTCTGACACAATAGTAAACTTTTGGGTTGCTTCATTATAACGTACAGCTCCAGAATCGCCCGAATGGAGATTGAGTACGAGCGGTACAATCCAAACCTGCACAAGATAAAACAAAAACCCAGCAGAATACCAAACTAAAAAAAATAAAATAAAATAATAATAATAAAATAAAATAAAAAGACTCAAGCTAATAACCTAGACACATAATAAAAGCAAAAACACAAAGACGACGCAACTAAGTAATGAACATGAAAAGAAAATACAAACTCTACACATGGGGGTATCCCCACACTCTCACAAACCTACTCGGGATTGATCTCAGGGAGGTCCGAAACCTCCACCTCCTCATCAACGCTCATCCCATCCTCATAATGCTTCAACCTATGGCCGTTCACCTTCCATCGCTGGCCATCCTCACCTTCAATCTCAATCGTACCGTAGGGAAAAACCTGTGTAACAACATAAGGACCCGTCCAACGCGACCTAAGCTTTCCTGAGAACAACCTAAGACGAGAATTATACTGTAACACTTTCTCCCCACACTTAAATTCTTTCACTATCTTCAGACGCTTATCGTGCAACTTCTTAGTTTTCTCTTTATAATCCCACGATCTCATATAAGCATCATCCCTCAACTCCTCTAACTCATGCAACTGAAGGTATCTATGCTTACCTGCCTTATCCAGATCTAAATTCACCCTCTTCAATGCCCAAAACGCCTTATGCTCTAACTCAACCGGTAAATGGCACGCTTTTCCATAAACTAACCGAAAAGGAGTGGTGCCTATCGGTGTCTTAAATGCGGTGCGAAAAGCCCACAATGCATCCTCTAGGTGATCTGACCAATCCTTTCGGTTCTGCCCCACTGGTTTCTCTAGGATTCTCTTGATCCCGCGATTGGTATTTTCCACTTGACCACTTGTTTGTGGATGATAAGCCGTAGAAAGCCGATGGGTGACCCCATAGCGTTTCAAAGCTTTCTCCATCTGGTCATTGCAAAAGTGTGTACCACGATCGCTAATCAAGGACTTAGGAGCACCAAACCTAGAAAACAGTGTCTTTAAAAACCTCACAACAACCCGTGCGTCATTTGTAGGCAAAGCTTGAGCTTCCACCCACTTAGAAACATAGTCAACCGCAACTAGGATGTATCTATTCCCACGAGAATTGGGGAATGGACCCATGAAATCAATGCCCCACATATCAAATACTTCAATGGTCTGAATAGGATTTTGGGGCATCTCATTACGGGATGAGATATTACCGGTCCTCTGACAGGCATCACAATGTCTCACAAACTCATGGGCATCCTTAAAAATGGTCGGCCAGTAGAAACCCGCATCAAACACGCGTTTGGCAGTATTAGCCGCCCCGTAGTGACCTCCTACTCTACCCTCATGACAGTGCCTAAGGATATCTCTCGTCTCCTCACCAAAAACACATCTCCTCAAAACCTGATCTGGTCCTAACCTAAATAAGTAAGGATCATCCCACAAGTAGTACTTAGAGTCAGCTATCAATTTCTTTTTCTCCTGAAAAGTAATATCACTCTTAAACTCACCCGAAACTAAGTAATTAGCTATGTCGGCATACCAAGGGAAGTCCCTACAGATCCTAGATACCACAGACATCAAACTCTCATGAGGAAAATCATCCCTAATCCTCTCTTCCCTACCTCTCTCTAACTCCGGGTTCTCTAAACGCGATAGATGATCCGCAGCTACATTCTCAGCTCCACTCTTATCCCTAATCTCAATATCAAACTCTTGAAGCAAAAGGATCCACCTAATCAGTCTAGGCTTTGCATCTTTCTTGGAGAAAAGATGCCTAAGAGCGGAATGGTCAGTAAAAATGATAGTCTTAGAAAGCACGAGATACGACCTAAACTTATCACAAGCAAAGACGACGGCTAGCAACTCCTTCTCTGTCGTCGTGTAATTCTCTTGGGCATCATTGAGTGTTTTGCTAGCATAGTAAATGGGATGGAAATGCTTGTCCCTACGCTGGCCCAACACAGCCCCAACAGCAAAGTCGCTAGCATCACACATGATCTCGAAAGGAAGAGACCAATCTGGAGCGACCAGAATGGGAGCCGTCACTAAACGCTCCTTCAATAACTCAAATGCCTTGACACATTCAGCAGAAAACTCGAATGGTCGATCTTTCTCAAGAAGTTGGGTCATCGGGCGGGCAATCTTAGAAAAATCCTTAATGAAACGCCTATAGAAACCCGCGTGACCTAGAAAACTACGAATAGACTTCACAGAAGTAGGCGGCGGGAGTTGGGAAATGGTGTCGATTTTAGCTCTATCAACCTCAATCCCCGCCTGTGAAATCTTGTGCCCAAGCACAATACCCTCACGAACCATGAAGTGACACTTTTCCCAATTAAGCATCAGGTTCGTCTCCTCACACCGAGTAAGAACACGCTCTAGATTACGCAAACAATGATCGAAGGAACTCCCAAAGACAGAAAAATCATCCATGAAAACCTCCATGGAATCCTCGATCAACTCATGGAAAATCGCCATCATACATCGCTGAAACGTGGCCGGGGCATTACATAGCCCAAAAGGCATGCGTCGATACGCAAAAGTGCCAAAGGGGCATGTGAATGTGGTTTTCTCTTGATCCTCAGGTGCAATAGGGATCTGAAAGTAACCAGAGAAACCATCCAGAAAGCAGTAAAACTGCTGACCCGACAAACGCTCAAGCATCTGATCAATAAAGGGCAAGGGGAAGTGGTCCTTGCGGGTGGCGTCATTGAGTTTGCGATAGTCAATGCAAACTCGCCATCCGGTCACAGTCCTAGTGGGTATGAGCTCATTTTTCTCATTCGTGACAACCTTCATTCCCCCTTTCTTGGGAACAACCTGGACAGGACTCACCCAAGATGAATCAGAGATGGGATAAATCAAACCTGCATCTACCAACTTAATCACTTCTTTCTTAACCACATCCTGCATGTTCGGGTTTAGCCGTCGCTGAGGCTGGACAACTGGCTTAAACTCCTCAGTCATCAGAATCTTATGCGTGCAAAAAGAAGGGTGGATGCCCTTAATGTCAAAGAGCTTCCACGCAATAGCACGCTTGTGTGCTTTCAGTACACACAATAACCGCTCTTTCTCATCCTCTGTCAACTCAGACGATATGATGACAGGCAACTGAGAGTCCTCCCCTAAATATGCATACTCTAGATGAGATGGTAACTCCTTAAGCTCAAGGGTAGGGGGTGTCTCAAGTGATGGTGTCTCTAGAGGTCTCTCCGAATCAGTGGTCTCGAAAACCTGGGAGGCCTCATCAGAAAGGTGAAACTGAACAGCGGGTGGAGACATGTCCCGCTCAAGATCAAACTCAGCCATCTCAATGCACCCTTTATACTCGGTATCGAGCATCTGTGTGTCAAGGGTGTCTCGCTCGCAGAAGCTAGTGAGAAAGCTCCCCACCTGAGTCATGAACGAATCAATGAAGTACAGAGTATCATCGTTCTGGTTAGGGTGCTTCATGGAGTGCTGAACATCAAAAGTGACCTGCTCGTCGGCAACTCGAAGAGTGAGTTTGCCATCAAAGACATCAACAATAGCACGAGCAGTGGCTAAGAATGGACGACCGAGAATGAGTGGAACCTGTGAGTCCTCGTCCATGTCAAGTATAACAAAATCCACCGGGAAAACAAATTTATCAACCTTAACTAACAAGTTTTCCACTATCCCGCGCGGAAACTTCACCGATCGGTCGGCGAGCTGAATACTCATGCGCGTAGGAGACAGCTCTCCTACATTGAGCCTAGCAAAAACAGAGTAGGGCATTAAATTAATGCTAGCTCCAAGGTCTGCAAGAGCATTACTAACAGTGAGATTCCCTATCAGACAGGGAATGGTAAAGCTACCAGGATCAGTCATCTTCGGGGGCAGCTTATTCTGCAGCGCTGCAGAGACCTGCTCAGGAAGAGTAACAGAAGAGATCTCCTCAAGTTTCTTTTTGTTTGTGAGCAAATCTTTCAGAAACTTGGCATACTTAGGCATCTTCGAAAGAGCCTCAACAAATGGTAAGTTCACCTGGATCTTTTTCAGCATATCCAGGAACTTACGGTACTGATCAGAATCATCTGGTCTAGCAAGTCGACCAGGAAATGGCGGCTTAGGCTTGTAGGCCTTCACCGGAGTGTCATCTCTCTTCTCACCTTGAGACCCGCTGGTTTGTGCTGTACTTGCTGGGCGGAGCCTAGGTAGCACCTCGCCAGCTGGTGTCTCTCTCTCAACTCCCTCATCAACAGACTCATCCTCTCCTACTGGTAACGAATCATCTACCCCCTTCCCACTCCTAGTAGTAACGGCTTTCGCCTGATGCTGCCTAAACGATGAACTAGAGGAGTTAGGATTATTGACAGTGTTACTAGGAAGGCCCCCTGGTGGTCTCTGGTTAACCTGATTAGCTAATTCTCCTACTTTGGCCTCTAGGTTTTGAAACGCAGCTTGTTGACCTTTCCTAAAAGCTTCATTCTCAGCAAGTTGTGACTGAATGTTACTAAGAATCTGGGACTGGTTCTCTAGAATGGTAGTAAGGTCAGACTCAGTACGACTAGTGGGACCCCAGAGTTGGGAGCTTGGAACAGATTCTGGCGAGGTTGGTATCTAGAAGAGTTACCCCCTTGCCAGTTGGAGTTCTGATTTCTCCGGTTGGAGTTCGAGTTGGAAGTGTAGTTTTGATAAGGTGGTTTAAGCCACCCAGAATTTAGAGAATCTACCTGTTCCTGACTCTGAATTGGACACTCAGATGTGTCATGACCCCCCCTACATATGTCACACCTATCTAACCTCATCTGAAGATCTCTCACTTGCTTAGTTAAATTCTCAATCACCGCAGCCAGACCAGTATCAGGTGCAATCTGATAAACACCTCGGGTAGTAGGAGAGGCGTTACTAGTCATGGGATTTGAATTCCCAACAGTATGCTTTGGTGGTCTCTCAGAATGGGCAAAACTCTCAAATAACTCATTAGCTGCATCAATATCCATTTTTTCCATGAAATTACCCTGTGCAGCTGTATTAAAACGAACTCGAGTCTCAAAAGTGAGGCCATTGTAGAATTTCTCCACAAGGGCCCAGTCAGAAAGACCATGATGAGGGCATCGGCTCAGTAGGGTCTGGAAACGCTCCCAAGCCATGTAGTATGGCTCATCAGGATCCATACGGAATGAGTGAATCTGCTCCCTAATGCGGGAATCCTTGGAAGCTGGGTGATATTTTTTCAAGAATTTTCCAAGCATGTCCTCCCAAGTAGCAATGGAACTATTAGGCAGAGTGTCATACCAAGTGGCGGCACGACCAGACAAACTAAATGGGAACAAACGCAGATAAATGGCTTCCTTAGTGATGTGGGAAAGATTGAAAGTGTCACAGATGCGCACAAATCGGGACAGATGTCTATGAGCATCCTCCTCATCAAGACCATGAAATTGGGTGGCGTTAGTAATAGTGGACATGACATGGGAGGGGATTTGCCAATTGTTGGCGTCAGCAGTAGCAGGGCGAGAAATGGGAGAACGAATCCCAGTAAGTCCCTCAGTGGCACGAGAGTGCACTGTGCGTCTGACATTTCCTTCAGCCATTTCAGCAGTGAGTGGTGGGAAAGGAATGGGTTTTGGTGGAGAATGGATGGTGGGTTTAGGTTCAGAAAAAGAAAAGGATGAAAAGGATGGAGAAGACGAGCGTACCTGACCAATTTTCTTCCGGATGACCGTTCGAAACTCGTTAAGGCGCTCGTGGATGTCGAGGTTGGGATCCGTGCAGGTGGTAAATTCAGGTGGTCCTTGTGAGCGAGTATGTGGCATACACTGAAAGTGCAAACCACGCTGGAGTTACTAATGGATAGCAAATAACCTAGGACTAAAAGCACAAGTAGCACAGATAATCGCAGGCAGATCCAGCAAGAAGTAAACAAGCAAAACAAAACAAGTAAAATCAAAAAGTGCAAGTAAAAAGTCCCCGGCAACGGCGCCAAAAACTTGATGCGTGCTGATATATATATAAAAATGTGCACAAGTTAAAACCCTAGACTCAACTAAACCACGCACAATCGGCAAGTGTACCGTTCGATTGTAGCAAGCGAATAAGACCAGGTATCGAACCAAAGGAATCAATTAAACACAGAAGATTAAACTGTCACTGAATTGCTTGTTTAAATTAATAAATAAGGGGGGTTTTAAATTGAAAATATAAAAATTGATTAACTATTAATTAACTAAATTACCCTAAATTAAATTAAATTAAAAACTAAAAAAAACTAAAATAAAAACCGAACTAAAGTGATTGAAAAATCAAGCAAGGGAAAGACTGGCTACCTAGGTAGGAATCCTTAGACATAATACTCAATCCTGACGAAGAAACCCGTTTGGAGACCCTAATTTCATCCAATTACTCTCCTCCTGCAGGTAAGGCTAGTAAGCTAGAATCAAGGCGGGACACGTGTAGAAATGCTAAAATGGAATTGGATCGCCCTAGCGTACCAAAATCCCATAGAAATCAGGTTAAAACCTCTCCTGGATTAAAACCCTCAAACTATGAAGCAGACTTAAACTCTACCGAAAGAAACCTAGGAAAACTCTAAACACGGACAAGTAGCGACTCCCGCCCTAGCGCTTGCCAACTACCGAACAATGCCTAGTTAGTTACCTAGCACTCTCGAGTTAGCTTTCTCACCCTCAAGAATGGACTGCACGTTTTAGTTAATTTATTATATTAGTTTGTTATATTTGTGTCGTACTCCAACTCCAAATACTAGCACGCTAACCTAAGTTGACGAACTAGATTGATTTATAGACCTAGGGGGTATCTCTACATGCCTAGCTCCACAAAACCAATAAACAAACTTCAAATAAAATTAACACCAACACACATATATCAAATCCAACAATAAAAATAAAAATCATGTAATTCTACACATCCAAACGGAAACCAAACGTCATTCAATCATATTATTGTCTAAATCATCATCCTAAGTAGCCATAAAAATGTCTAGCCACTCATAATATTAAAAAATACCATCACAAAATAATTAAACATAGTTTTAAGTATGTCTAGAGAAAAATTAATAAAAATTAAACCTAACCCAAGGCTCGTTGGCTCTTGATCTTTAACGTGCCCGTGGCCTTTTCTCCTTCCGTGCTCGTTCGATCGTCACCGCTCTTGGCCGGTTGACTTATTCTTCTTGCTGTGCGATTAGAAAATTATTGGAATTGCAATTGTTGAAGTCTAATCTCCTCAATGGAATTGTGAATTCTCGCATGGATATATATCACACAAAAATTGCCGTCCAAGTTGTAACTATATGCACCGACTTGGACGTTGTGATTTATTTGATTTGGGCCACGAGCCCAAGTCACTTTGTTCTTTTTTTTTTTATATATTATTATTATTATAACTTTATGTTTCTGGTTCGGTTGTTCTTGGCTCGACCAAACTTTCTCGTTTACACTCCGACGTCCATAAACATATGCCCTCAAGTGTCCGTGTCTCAATTAAAATTCTTTCATTTTGAGCTCATTTTCCACGAACACCTATAAAATAATAAAATAAATAAATACCAAATAAAAATGACACAAAACAAATAAAAACTGACCAAATAATATACAAAATACATAGGAAAAGAGATGTGTTTTACGACACATCAAACATCCCCACACTTGACTCTTTTTTCGTCCCTGAAAAAGAATTATGCAATGGGATCATAATCAAATAATCTGGCCTCAAAACGTAGGTTACTTTAATTTTAAAAATCTAATCACGTACCAACTGCGATTGCAAGTATACTTGTCCTCTTAAACCCAACCGCCGGTTTCTAAGCCCCTTATCATGTTAGTTTATCTTTAGGTTCATTTAGTCTACCTAGGGTCTCACACTAAAGAAGCCACAGTTTCACCTAATCTCGCCTCAAGCTTATGAAACAAAAGGAATAACCAATTGACTATTCCTAACCGTTTTATGTAGAAAACCGAGAGAATTTAAAATCATTTGTTGTTTTTTTTTTCTTCTTTTTTTTTTCTTCATCTCAGCATACTTAACTCAGAGGGTGTGACCAATCCAAGTCGCTATCCCAGTGGCCAGGCACCTTAAGCTTCAGTATTTTCGCTTTGATTTCTAATTTTTTTCATGAGCTTTTTTAGATATTTATTTTCAGACAATCCTAGAGGGAGTCGAGTCCGGAGTCACTATCCCTAGAAACGACACCATTGGCCTTTGCCCTTATTTTATATCCAGCTCTCTCTCTTTTTTTTTTCTTTTTTCTTTCTTTTTTCAACTTTTGATTAGAAATTCTAACGGTTTTAAACTTATAACGGTATTCCTTATACTATTATTGGCGGTTTCAGCTTCCCCATTTTTTCCTAGATGAGAACCCACAAGGTATCCTAATATATTTAGGTATATTAGCTCAAAGGAAACTTTTCTACCGGCTGGGCCTACCCACACATCCCAAGTTAACACGCTTTCAATTATTTATTCTTCTAATACATATAATATTTGAAAACCAGACACTTGATTTTATCTATCATTTCCCATATTTTATAATGCAAACTTCAAAATCAGGGACATTTTTTTTTCAGGTTTTTTTTTTTTCAATTTTTTTTTTTTGACTCAAACGACTTTATATACAAACTAAACGACAGTTTCCCATCCCCACACTTAAACTCTACATTGCCCTCAATGTAGGAATAGAAAACGACTCAAAACAAAAGAAAAAATAAATTCCGAATACAAAAATAAAAAGACAAGGGCAAATTGGAAAGGACTTAGCTGGTTTATTAACGCGTAAGCTCCAAAAACTCTAGTCCAATCCAGCTCGATCGTATAGCATTTTGGTCGCGATCGGCTCTGACACAATAGTAAACTTTTGGGTTGCTTCATTATAACGTACAGCTCCAGAATCGCCCGAATGGAGATTGAGTACGAGCGGTACAATCCAAACCTGCACAAGATAAAACAAAAACCCAGCAGAATACCAAACTAAAAAAAAATAATAATAATAATAAAATAAAATAAAAAGACTCAAGCTAATAACCTAGACACATAATAAAAGCAAAAACACAAAGACGACGCAACTAAGTAATGAACATGAAAAGAAAATACAAACTCTACACATGGGGGTATCCCCACACTCTCACAAACCTACTCGGGATTGATCTCAGGGAGGTCCGAAACCTCCACCTCCTCATCAACGCTCATCCCATCCTCATAATGCTTCAACCTATGGCCGTTCACCTTCCATCGCTGGCCATCCTCACCTTCAATCTCAATCGTACCGTAGGGAAAAACCTGTGTAACAACATAAGGACCCGTCCAACGCGACCTAAGCTTTCCTGAGAACAACCTAAGACGAGAATTATACTGTAACACTTTCTCCCCACACTTAAATTCTTTCACTATCTTCAGACGCTTATCGTGCAACTTCTTAGTTTTCTCTTTATAATCCCACGATCTCATATAAGCATCATCCCTCAACTCCTCTAACTCATGCAACTGAAGGTATCTATGCTTACCTGCCTTATCCAGATCTAAATTCACCCTCTTCAATGCCCAAAACGCCTTATGCTCTAACTCAACCGGTAAATGGCACGCTTTTCCATAAACTAACCGAAAAGGAGTGGTGCCTATCGGTGTCTTAAATGCGGTGCGAAAAGCCCACAATGCATCCTCTAGGTGATCTGACCAATCCTTTCGGTTCTGCCCCACTGGTTTCTCTAGGATTCTCTTGATCCCGCGATTGGTATTTTCCACTTGACCACTTGTTTGTGGATGATAAGCCGTAGAAAGCCGATGGGTGACCCCATAGCGTTTCAAAGCTTTCTCCATCTGGTCATTGCAAAAGTGTGTACCACGATCGCTAATCAAGGACTTAGGAGCACCAAACCTAGAAAACAGTGTCTTTAAAAACCTCACAACAACCCGTGCGTCATTTGTAGGCAAAGCTTGAGCTTCCACCCACTTAGAAACATAGTCAACCGCAACTAGGATGTATCTATTCCCACGAGAATTGGGGAATGGACCCATGAAATCAATGCCCCACATATCAAATACTTCAATGGTCTGAATAGGATTTTGGGGCATCTCATTACGGGATGAGATATTACCGGTCCTCTGACAGGCATCACAATGTCTCACAAACTTATGGGCATCCTTAAAAATGGTCGGCCAGTAGAAACCCGCATCAAACACGCGTTTGGCAGTATTAGCCGCCCCGTAGTGACCTCCTACTCTACCCTCATGACAGTGCCTAAGGATATCTCTCGTCTCCTCACCAAAAACACATCTCCTCAAAACCTGATCTGGTCCTAACCTAAATAAGTAAGGATCATCCCACAAGTAGTACTTAGAGTCAGCTATCAATTTCTTTTTCTCCTGAAAAGTAATATCACTCTTAAACTCACCCGAAACTAAGTAATGAGGCATGTGGATAGCCACCTATACTCTTGGAGAGTCGTGGCTAGACACTGGATTGACGACTTCCATTATATCGGATTGTAGTAGTCACTTTACCTCAAGTTCGACAAACTATGTACACAAGCCTGGGATACTCGATTTGAGATGAGTATGGCCCGCCATTCTCGAACTAATTGAATGTACTTGACGGAACTGCTCCGCGTTGACATGATTGATGTCCGTGGCACATCGAATCCATGAGCTTCATCACCAAAATTTCCTATGTGATAGGAATTATCATCCCAGTGTTCGGGGTGTACTACTCAAAGCCCTTGGAGGGCATACGTGTACATATCCAGTACGTCGAATGACAGACGGAGACAGATACATAACCTGGTTCGAGTTATTCGAGAGATGACCAGTAAATCTTGCAGTTTAGAGACTGCTTGGATGAGATGCGAACCTATTGAGAAGTCCTACGAACAAGGCGTAGGCCTTAAGAACTTCGAACTAATAATAGGTTTTCACTGAGAGTCATACTCCGAGAGGGTGTCGATAAGCTTAGAGATTGTAGTAGGCCAACTTCTTGATACTCCAGTGGTACGGAGATATCGATCAAAATTGGTCTCGTGATGAATAAGCTTGAACTGTCGCAATAGCTTAGTGGGACTCTTGATGAATCCCGCAAGTCTGGCCTGAGGAAGCATTGTCAATTCCTCGACCGACGAAAGTCCGATTTACGTTAAGCTCTACTATTTCGGGAAACCGATAGATGTGTCAAAGTGGGATGCCCAAGAGCTTAGTCGTAGTTGGACTATGATATTGTGTTTGAAGGAGCACTAAGCGTGAACCTAGCATGAACCTGGGTTCACTAGGAAAGAGGAGATCTCGTGAAGCGCAAACACTCCACCCTGTTCAAGGATACTATTGTGATGGATAACTTGAATTGAATTCCGGGACGGAATTCTCTTAACGAGGGGAGAATGTAACATCCGGCAAAAATCGATGTGATTCCGTACGTAATTAGTATATGTAATTAACGGTCTAAGTGCATGTTTAAATTAATTGGATTAATTTAACTGATGTCGTAGAGAATAGCAAATTCCCCATAAGATGCATGGGAATGCACACGTTTAATGATGAAGCATGATAGGATCATGTGCGAATAAACTTGTCCGGTACGGATGTTGGTGATTACCCGGTAAAAATTAAATAAACGAAAAGGATCCCGGACACCCAGGAAATAAAATAAAGGGGTATTTTCACAAAATATAATGCGTTTTGGAACTCCAAAACCATAAGTGAAAACTTTACATACAAATCTCCCGGTAACGAATAAAGTGCGCGTACCGCACTCGGTACGCGTATAACTTATAAATTTTACCCAATAAGAGCCTAATTAACCAACTAACACTTAAACTAGGCTATGTTTAAGGGTTATTAGAGGCTATTATAATGTCCAAATAACGCGTAGATAAAATCCGAATAATACCCGAACGAACTCGAAAACGCCGCCATTTAAAAATGTATAAATAATATATGAGATTTAGTGGCATGTGGAGTCTACCTAGCCACATGGGGCCGGCCACCCATACAAAAAAAAATCTCAATAAAATCTTGAACATATCTTATGAATCTTTCAAGTAAAGATCATGTGTATGGGGTAATATATGATATGATTTCATATGATAGATCACATGTCCTTAAAGATTTATAAAATCCTTTCTTTTTCCTTGCAAAATCTCGGCTCAAGACATCCTCTAAAATCCACCAAAGATCATCCAAGATTACCTAGTACAAACATATCTATAATATACTAGATTTAAATCTAGTGTTAGATCCTTATAATCTTGGAAGATTGTGTGGAAGATATGAAAAGATTATATAAGAGATCATAGTTGTCCTTGAAAGATTTACAAACTCTTTTTCTTCTTCATAAATTCACGACAATATACACACACACAAGGATCATCCAAGATCATTTAGTACATTATAAATCTTCACAAATCCATGGTAGATTACATACAATCTATAGAAGATTTTGAAGAATTATAAAAGAAGCATGTGAGTATACTTGATCATCAAAGCAAAAAAAAAAAAAAAAACTCTTCCTTTTTCTTTCTTTGAGCCGTGGGTTATCAAGACACACACACACACTCTTTCAAGTCTAAACACCTCCAAAATCACTCTTAAAAATCCATCTTCCAAACCCCCATTGTGTGTTTCAAGCTTGGAGCTTAACCACATAGGAAGAACACACTAAACCCCATCAAAATCAAGCATTGTTAGCTTCCCTAGCCTTGTTCTAGTTGTAAGTATTCTTGATCTTGTTTTGTCTTTAAAAGTTTATGTTTAATAGCTTGAAGCAAGTTGTACAAGGGGTTAACTTGATTAAGCTTTTCATGATAAAACATATGATTTTAAAGACTAAAATGGTGTTAATATAGTGTGGATGGGCCGAAAATTTAGTGATGGATGTTAAGTATTCTTGTAGTTTTTACTAAGATCATGAATACTTGAAGAAAGATAGTGATTTGGGTAACACTTGTTAATGAAACTTGGATGAACTTGAAAGTGATTTTAATCATCTTAACTTAAGGATATAAGACTTGTTAAAGTGGTAAATACTAATGAACATACACATGTATTTTGTATAAAAGTGTATTTTTATAAAATGGAGTTTTATAAAAATATGGACTTTTTCTAACATATGGATTTATATAAAAACAAAGGTTTTTATAAAAATGTTAGACAAAACTTGGGAGAACTTATATAGAAATGAACACTTTTATATAAATGGGAATATAAAAGTGTTGGAACATTTTTGTATATAAGTTGTCAAGTTTTGTGTTAAAAAATACAAAAATGTTTATAAAACTTCCAAGTAACATGTGTTAGGAAGTAGAAATATGAATAATATTTCTATAAAACACATATTGAGGAAAACTTGGGAAAAATAAACAATACAAGTTAGGAAATCGGACTTGGACGTGTTAATGAACAATGACGTAAAAGCGGACAACGAGAAAAATATCGTTGCGGCAAGATAAGTAAATATATATTTTAAGGAGTAAAATACATAACTTGGGTGAAAAATTACATAATACTTTCCTAAGTGTTGGACAAATATTCGTGGGAGAAAACATAACGTAAATAATCTAACGATTAAAAACGTTAAACGAACGTATGGACTTAACGATGAAAGTACAAGTATATATGTATATATATATGTTCGGCTCGACGAAATTCTAGTATATCTACTTAATGGGAAAGTAGATATACGGGAAGGAAAACCGAGACGAGTAAATAATATACATATATATATGTGTATACCGAACCGACGAGATCCTAGTATATTTACTTAATGGGAAAGTAAATATACGGTGTGGTGAGTCGAGTCGGGCGTTAAGAATATACTACCGAATCGACGAGATCCTAGTATATTTACTTAATGGGAAAGTAAATATACGGTATGGTGAGTCGAGTCGAGCGTAGAAAACGTATTATCGAACGACAAGATCTTAGTATATTTATTTGAATGGGAAAATAAATATACGGTATAGTGAGTCGTGTCGAGCGTTAAAAATATTATATCGAACGATGCGATCTTAAGTATGATTATTTAATGGGAAAATAATTATACGTTAAGTGAAGTCGAGTCGAGGATAATATTATACAAGTTACAGAAATATTAACGCGAATATATATAACTTGTAACAATGGTAATCCATCACCAACGGACCTAGGACATATGTTTAATTAAACGGGGAATTATATCTAAATGGTGGTGTTGGGAGTTGGGTGTACAACTTGCCGGAAAAGCACACGCTATAGACTTAGTGGCTTACATGCACTAGGACGTTCGTAGGTGCTTGACCACGGACTTGCTATTCTCTGCTATTTGAGTGTACGCTGTACATCAGGTGAGTCTCACGGCCCCATTTTAAACTGTTTCTACGTTTTTGGGGGAAAGATATGTTTTGTTAAATTGCTGTAACATGTGGAATATAATATTTAGCACGATGGGTACCTGGGTAACTGGAAACCACTTGGGGTAAGACCTCGCTGTTTACTGTAACCATTAATTCAGGGAATGAAACCAAAGGGATATCTGGGTAGTACTATCGGTGCCTGACAAGGCCCACCTCTGGTTGATAGCGTCAACCCGGTAAAGACAAGAGGTGCATGTATTCTGAACTGAGTTGTTGTCCAAGAAGCAACTCGCGGGGCAATATGTTGTATAGTCTTGGTTTGGTTATGGGCCCGGGAGGGAGTCGCCATCGTCATGTAGGAGCTAGCTACTCCACATATATGACACTACTTATATTATATTTCCGTTACATGCCGGTAATGCAATGTTTTGCTTGTGAAAATGTTGTCATAAAACTAAATATCGATCGACAAGATCCTAGTATAATTATTTGAATGGGAAAATAAATATACGGTAAAGTGAGTCGAGTCGATGGTTGTGAAAATGTTGTCATGAAACTAAATATCGATCGACAAGATCCTAGTATAATTATTTGAATGGGAAAATAATTATACGGTAAAGTGAGTCGAGTCGATGGTTGTGAAAATGTTGTCATGAAACTAAATATCGATCGACAAGATCCTAGTATAATTATTTAATGGGAAAATAATTATACGGTAAAGTGAGTCGAGTCGATGGTTGTGAAAATGTTGTCATGAAACTAAATATCGATCGACAAGATCCTAGTATAATTATTTGAATGGGAAAATAATTATACGGTAAAGTGAGTCGAGTCGATGGTTGTGAAAATGTTGTTGTTATGAAACTAAAACCTGTGAACTCACTAATATTTTATATATTGACGTCTTTTTAAACATATCTTTCAGGTAACTAAGTGCTGAATAGATATGGGGCCAGTGCGGTGGAATTCGGGATGTCGGATACTGGTCGGGGTTTCATCTATGGTTACCAATGGGTTGGAACATAAACGGAAATACCCCCACATTGAAACTTAATGTTCATTGTGTTATGTAACGCTTTGTGTAACATGGTAACGAGATACTCGTTTTCGACATCCAATTAAATTAATCTTTTCTAATTAAATATAGTTTGTGTTAATCTTGACTTTGATATGCTTTCGAGCGTTGCGCCACGTGTTTCCGCCATTGGCGTGGTGTGACAAAATATCCTTGAATGCATTAATTATTGGTTGACCAAGAAACTTAGGCGCCAAGCTGATTTTTTAAAAATAATATTTCGAATTTTTTAAATTTTCAGTTTGAATTTATTTGAATTTTGAATTCAAACTTTTAAATTCGAATTTGTAAATGCACTTTCTGTGGACGTCACTGTCGAATAAGACTAGGGTTGAGTCTTAGTATAGTGTTACATGAGATTGTGGTGATCCATAAGGGCATTTTATGGATCTGACGTATTTGTAAATATAGGACAATACACTGAGCCAAGTTCGACCAATATACACTGGGCGAATGTGGAAGTTTTCCACATTCGACCATCACAAATGGGCGAATGTGGAAATACTCCACATTCGACCATCATAAAGGGGCGAACGTGGAACTGGTGTATTGGACTATAAATAGCAATCTCATGTGTTATTGTTCATTTGGTGATTTGAGTTTGTACTTTGAATGCTCTCAAGGGGAGGTCATGCCCGACCTCCCCCGGCCTCGAGATAGATGTTTATCCTACTGATGACAGTGTCTGTAACCGTTTTTGTAGTAATACGAATCTGTGATGACGTTGTTATCGTGTATTTCTGTCTCGTCTCGAATCTCCCGTCTGAAACCGAGTTGTTTTCGCTTAATCGATCCATGAATTCAGTTTTTAACTGGATTCTCAGAATTGATATTAATTCTCCCAATCTAGATTAATAACTTCCTTAAAATAGTTCAATCATCATTAATAATATATATTTAACAAAAAATCAATTAAATAAAATTATTAAATTTCTATTTTCCAATTTTTTAAACTAATTCAAATTCTTACTATATAAACAATCTTAATTACATGTTTGTTTTCGGTACAGGTGTAAGACTCATTTTGTTTCATTAAGAAGCTTCAAAGATTATACCAATGTCTGCTGAAACCTTACTTTCAGAAAATATGGTATTTCTATACTTACTTTATTATATAGCTTTTTTTATCTTCAAAGGACTTTTCAATTAATATAATTTATGTTTTAACAAAAAAAAAATATGCAATATATTTTTTATTACAGGGTACTTACACCATTACGTTTTTTATTAAATTTTAGTAAAAAATAAAGTATAAAACTATTATATAAATTTAATCATTGAATTATGAAAGCTGTGTTTCTAAAAATAAACTATGTTTTAAATGGTAATAATTAAATAAAATTCATAAAAATCAATGTATATGTTTTCAACTATAAAGTTTCAAAAAATTTTAATTTTCAATTTTTATTTTTCAAATTTTTGAATACGAATTTTATATTTTTTCTTTATTTTAAATTGTATCAATTATTAATAACTTACTTTAAATAAACCAATCATTATTATTAATATATAACTTAGACCGTAAATCAATTAAATAAATGTTTAAATTTTTTGATAAAAATTGTAAATATGAATTCAAAACACTAAATTAATTAAATTTATTATTACATGTTTAGTTTATTCAATATGTGATTTTCATTACATGTTTCATTTCTTGAATATGTCATTTTTATTTAAATTATGTTTAGTCATAAATCGACATAATATGATAACCCATATTTCCTCAACTGTTTATAAGTTATAAAAAATAAAAAAAATATAAACCATAACCATTAATGTATACAATTTATAAAATAATATTTCAAAATTTTTAAATTTTCAGTTTGAATTTATTTGAATTTTGATTTCAAACTTTTAAATTCAAATTTATATTAATTCTCCTAATCTAGATTAATAACTTCCTTAAAATAATTCAATCATCATTAATAATATATATTTAACCGAAAATCAATTAAATAAAATTATTAAATTTCTATTTTGTAATTTTTTAAACTAATTCAAATTCTCACTATATAAACAATCTTAATCTCAGATATACAATCATTTTGAGATTTTATAAAACTTACTTTCAGAAAATAAGGTATTTCTATACTTACTTTATTATATAGTTTTTTTTATCTTCAATGGAACTTTTTAATTAATATAATTTATGTTTTAACAAAAAAATATGCAATATATTTTTTATTACAGGGTACTTACACCGTTGCGTTTTTTTATTAAATTTTAGTAAAAAAATAAAGTATAAAAATATTATATAAATTTATTATTGAATTATGAAAGTTGTGTTTCTAAAAATAAAATGTGTTTTCAATGGTAATAATTAAATAAAATTCATAAAAATCAATGTATATGTTTTCAAGTGTAAAGTTTCAAAATTGTTTAATTTTCAGTTTAAATTTCTCAAATTTCTGAAGACGAATTTTATATTTTTTCTTTATTTTAAATCGTATCAATTATTAAAAACTTACTTGAAATAAACCAATCATCATTATTAAATATAACTTAGACCGTAAATCAATTCAATAAATGTTTAAAATTTTCTGATGAAAACTGTAAATATGAATTCAAAACTCTAAATTAATTAAATTTATCATTTGACTCGGAGATGTACCGGGTGTACACCCGGGGATCCAACCTAGATGTTGAAACACTGCAGGTCGGATTACCATATTTAGTAAACAAAACAAAAATCAATGTTATTATTTTTATTAAGCGGGTCAAATTTACCATTTCTAATAAACGGGTCAAACTCTACATTTAGATTGAGCGGGTCCAAATTACACCTTTAGTAAACGGGTCAAGGTTACTGATTTTAGTAACCAGGTCGAATTGCACATTTTTGCCTGATTTAAGGACTGTTCAGTTTTTATAAGTGGTGCAAATGGATTTCGCGCAAGTGTGACATTTTTATTTGGCGAGCGGAACAAGTTAGGCTTCCAACTAAAATGGCGTTGAAGAGGCGGAATATTTTTATTGAAGATGTGAGTTGTGTGTTATGCGAGGAAGGGGAAGAATCCATCGAGCATCTCTTAACTGCATGCGGCTTTTCTGCAGAGGTGTGGCACTTGGTATCGAAATGGTGCGGGTTCCCTATGATATATGGTTTCTCAGTAAAGGATTTGTTTGAAGAACATAAGCATATAAATGGGTTGCGGGTGAAGAAGGTCTTCAAGGGGATTATTATTATCACATCTTGGTGTATATGAAAGCCAAGAAATGAGAAGCACTTCTCAAATAATAACAAAAAGGTGGTCGAAGTTGTTTTTGAATAAAAGCGATAGGGTATTTGTGGTATAAAATAGATTTAGTTCCTGTATAGTTGATTCGGAGAATTGGTGTAAGTTCGAATTTGTGTAATGTTTGTTTTCGGGTTAGCGATATTTTCACCTTGGAGATAGTTTGCTGGCTTCTTTTTTAATAAAAGTTGATTTTCAGAAGAAAAAAGAATCTCTTTAGTAGGTGTTGTATCTGTTTTTCTCTTATTGCTAAGAGGTTGGGTTTTTTCAGTAATGTAAGCACTACTTTGTTGGCAAAGAAACACTGCATATATAGTAAACATGGCTCCCGCATATCTACCAATTTTATTAAATGGGTAAAATTTCCTATTTTGTAAACGGGTCAGGATTACCACTTTAGTCAAATGAAGGATTACCATATTTAGTAAACAAAACAAAGATCAATGTTATTACTTTTATTAAGCGGATCAAAGTTACCATTTCTAATAAACGGGTCAAACTCAACATTTAGATTGAACGGGTCCAAATTATACCTTTAGTAAACGGATCAAGGTTACTGATTTTAGTAACCAGGCTAAATTGCACATTTTTTGCTTGATTTAAGGACTGTTCAGTTTTTATAAGTGGTGCAAATGGGTTTCGAGCAAGTGTAACATTTTTATTTGGCGAGCAAAACAAGATAGGCTTCCAACTAAAATGGCGTTGAGGAGGCGGAAGAAACACTGCATATATAGTAAATATGGCTCCCGTATATTTACCAATTTTATTAAATGGGTAAAATTTCCTATTTTTTAAATGGGTCAGATTACCACTTTAGTAAGCAGGTTAGATTACCATATTTAGTAAACAAAACAAAGATCAATGTTATTATTTTTATTAAGCATGTCAAAGTTACAATTTCTAATAAACGGGTCAAACTCAACATTTAGATTAAAGGGGTCCAAATTACATCTTTAGTTTATTATTTTAGCGTATGAAGAAGATTTGGGCTTAATTTAAGAATTGCTTGAACAGGAAGAAGAACTTAAAAGTTACTGACGGTGATGGTGGCAGTTGGGATGTAGCTGTTGGTGTTTAGCAGTCGGGTCGAAACAATCGTTACTTCATTAAAGGTATGATGTCTGTGGTTGTTGCTATGCAATTGAATTCTGGTGGCAAAATGCATTTCATGTTCTTCAAGAAAAAAAGTGTGTTCATGCTGTCTACTGTTGTTAGGGGAGGTGGTAATTAGGTTACTTTGATGGTTGGTCTTTTATGATGTTTAGACAATATACAATTAAGTATATCAATGTTTGACTATTAACTTTTGGTTGGATAGATGACTTATAAACTAGACGAAATTCCCTAATATTTTTTGGATTGGCTGATGAGAAGTGTAGTTTTATTAATTATATAAGGCCAAACCTTACCATAAGTTATAAACTATGTTTGACTTATAAAAGGTCAAACAGTACATAAGTTGCTTACAATACATAACAACATTAACTTGAAAAGAAAAAACCAAAAATCATAAAACATATGGTAAGGTGAAATCTAATCCTACTCCTGTTCCTGATAAGGTAAAAGAAAGACACGACAAGATTAGGCAGAAATATCCAAATTGGTTTCCATCGGCTGAAGAGGAAAAGAAGAAGAAGGGACCAGTACAAGCTTCTATCTTCAAGAAACGTCTGTCTAAGATGCCTGGAGATGTTATCAGTTGGGCTTATGTGGAGAAAACGAAGATGTTGGGCGTGAAATGGGAAGGTCTGTTATACTTCAGTCCTTACCGGAATGTCCTTAGTCTCCCCCTCTGGTATATCCGAGATCTGATCAGACTAGACTTTCCTCTATACTATGAGAAAGAATCCAGCTTAGATACTTTCTACAACCTTCTAGCTGAAGAGAGCCGAACTGAATGGAGATCCTTTAAACCTCAGTATCTCAAGTCATACAAGACTGACAAGATTCATCAAACTGTGTATCGAAGATTCCTATTGTCCCGGTCGAGCAAGACTTCTCCTCAAAGTTCTACTACTGGCACTATGATGCAGTGTGTGACACCCCAGGAAAATCCCACATCGGCCGTGGCCAGGAGAGATCCTTGGTTCATAAGTAATGTCTTGCCTCTTAAATCACCAACGCGTTTTGGGGCTTAATGTTAGTGGATGAGAGGAGAACTCCACAGTTAAGCGTGCTCATTTGGGAGAAATTTCAGGATGGGTGACCTCCTGGGAAGTCTCCACTTGGGCAACCAAAAACAAATCCGTGAGTTCTGTATGGGCAACCCATTCGGGCAAAGCGACCATCAAGAACCGTTATCCTCTTCCACGTATTGATGATCTATTCGACCAACTCCAGGGTTCTAGCTACTACTCTAAGATTGATTTGAGGTCCGGTTATCACCAGTTGCGCGTAAGGGAAGCTGACGTTGCAAAGACTGCCTTTCGTACACGTTATGGCCATTTTGAGTTCTTGGTCATGCCTTTCGGTCTCACAAACGCACGGAGGTTTTCATGGATTTGATGAACCGCGTTTGCAAACCATATCTTGACAAGTTCGTCATCGTGTTTATTGATGACATCCTGATTTACTCCAAGAACAAGACCGAACACGAGGAACACCTGCGCTTAGTTTTGGAACTTTTGCGACGGGAACAACTTTACGCTAAGTTCTCAAAGTGTGACTTTTGGTTACGCGAAGTTCAGTTCCTAGGACATGTGGTTAATGAACTAGGAATTCATGTCGATCCAGCTAAGATCGAAGCGATCAAGGACTGGGGAGCACCAAAGACGCCAACTGAGGTGCGGCAATTTCTAGGCCTTGCGGGCTATTATCGTCGTTTCATTAAGGGGTTCTCGAAGATCGCTCAACCCCTCACCACTCTTACTCAGAAGGATAGAAAATTCGACTGGGGTGAACCACAAGAGTCGGCATTTCAAGAACTGAAGTCTAAACTTTGTTCTGCTCCTATTTTGTCCTTGCCTGAAGGCCCTGATGATTTCGTTGTTTACTGTGATGCTTCTATTCATGGTCTCGGTTGCGTGTTGATGCAACGCGAGAAAGTGATTGCGTATGCTCCTCGGCAACTCAAGGTGCACGAGAGGAACTACACCACCCATGACTTGGAATTGGGTGCAGTGGTTTTCGCGTTGAAAATTTGGAGACATTACTTGTACGGTACCAAATGCACCATCTACACCGATCACAAGAGTCTTCAACATATTTTCGACCAACAACATTTGAACATACGACAGCGTCGTTGAATTGAACTCCTGAACGACTATGATTGCACCATTAAGTACCATCCTGGCAAGGCGAATGTAGTAGCAGACGCCTTGAGCAGGAAGGAATCAATTAATCCTCGTCGCGTTCGGGCGTTGCAGCTCACCATTCATTCCTCTCTACCTGACCAACTCCGTTCTGCTCAGTTAGAAGCTTTGAAGGAGGAAAACCTTAAAGCTGAGACTATGCACGGTGCCGACAAGCACCTCGAGCGAAGGCCTGATGGCCTGCACTACTTCGCAGAACGCATATGGGTTCCTTTATTCGGGGGACTTCGGGAGCTTGTCTTAGATGAGGCTCACAAGTCCCGGTATTCTATTCATCCTGGTTCGGATAAGATGTACCAAGATCTGAAGGTGCTTTACTGGTGGCCAAACATGAGGTCGGATATAGCCTCATACGTGAGCAAATGCTTGACCTGTGCTAAGGTCAAGGTGGAATACCAGAAACCGTCGGGTCTCTTGCAACAACCTGAAATTCCGGAGTGGAAATGGGAACGGATTACAATGGATTTTGTCACGCAACTACCTAAGTCACCGAGCGGGAATGATAAGATATGGGTGATTGTTGATCGGTTGACGAAATCAGCCCATTTTCTCGCTATTAAGGAGACCGACACCATGGATCGTTTGGCTCGTCTTTATCTGAAGGAAGTTGTTTCTAAGCACGGGGTGCCGGTTTCTATTATTTCGGATCGTGACTCCCACTTTACTTCTCACTTCTGGAAGTCTTTGCACAAGGCTTTGGGTACCCAGCTTGACATGAGTACAGCTTATCACCCACAGACTAACGGTCAGAGTGAACGCACGATTCAAACCTTAGAAGACATGCTGCGGGCATGTGTGATCGATTTTGGCAAAGGTTGGGAAGCTCACCTACCGTTAGTAGAATTCTCTTACAACAACAGTTACCACACGAGCATCAAGGCAGCTCCGTTCGAGGCACTGTACGGGCGGAAATGCCGGTCTCCTCTCTGTTGGGCTGAGGTGGGTGAGAGTCAACTCACTGGGCCTGAGCTAGTGTACGAAACTTCGGAAAAGATCGTACAGATTCGTAACCGGTTGGCAGCGGCACGGGATCGGCAAAAGAGTTATGCCGATCAGCGTCGCAAACCATTGGAATTCCAAGTTGATGACAAGGTACTTCTGAAGGTTTCACCGTGGAAGGGCGTCATACGCTTTGGGAAGCGTGGCAAACTCAACCCTCGGTATGTCGGCCCATTTACAATTCTGGAACGGATTGGACCGGTGGCATATCGTCTTGATTTACCGACGGAGCTCGGTAACGTACATAACGTCTTCCATGTGTCCAACTTAAAGAAGTGTCTGGCTGACGAGTCTCTTATTGTTCCACTGGAGGAGATCAAGGTTGATGATCGTCTTCGGATTGTGGAGGAACCTGTTGAGATTTTTGATTACAAGATTTGTAGCCTATGTCATAGCAAGATTCACATTGTTAAGGTTCGCTGGAACTCGAACCAGGGACCAGAGTACACATGGGAACGAGAGGATCAGATGAAATCTAAGTATCCTCATCTCTTTCCTAAGGAAGCGTTCGAATCGAGATATGTTACCACTGCAGCTGAATGAATCTCGGGGCGAGATTCCTTTTTGACGTGGGGATGATGTGACAACTCGGGTAAATCTCATTCTTGGTTTCTATCTTTTATCTGTTTCTTTTGTTATTCCTTTTGGTTCTTGTGCAATTTTTGGGACGAAAATTCTTTTAACGTGGGGATGATGTGACACCCGGCAAATTCCGGTTAACAACGCTGTCTAGATTAAAGTCTACCTTAGCGAGTCACGCGTATATTATACTTAACTGGGTTAGTTGAGTCGTGTTAGGTTCGGGAACTGTTAGTTTAGTATAGAGGATCATTAGATGTTAGTCTAGAGGCTCATTAGATGTCAGTCCTTAACCAAGTGTACAAAGGGTGACGATTCGTAGAATCGTCAGAGCATAGGGAACATACAAGTCTCGAGTCCCGGGAATTGGTGATCGAGTGTGAATGTGTTTGTTTGCAAGTATTATGTGTTTACAATCATTATGTGACTTGTCGGTATGCGAAAGCGTGTTAACATATGTTAAAACGGGGTTTAACGCGCAAAATACGCAGAACCAACCCCTATAGGCGATTAGGGAGGGCTAATCGCCTATAGGGGGCGAATAGGACATACATTGGGGCGAATAGAAGGCTAATCGCCTATAGGGAGGGCGATTAGCAACCCTATTCGCCTGATGCTGCTGCGTAATCGCCTATAACGTGCTGGACGACTAAAAACGCCTATAAATACAATACTTGACCTCCTAAACTTCATTATAACAACCCTAGTCGTCCCACAACTCGTCCCAACACACACACAACCTCTGGAACACGATTTTGGATCAAAACACAAGATTTCAAGCCTATTACATCAATCTATCATAAATCTAAGGTGTGGTTTTCATTCATGCAATCTTTAATAATGTTTTATTGAATCCCTAATGGTCCAGACCTGTTTATAAACGTATGTGTCTTCTGAAATTCGATAATAATCGTTGTTAATTGGATTCTAACTATTATGCATGTTGTATGTGTTTTTATGATTAAAAGATAGGGTTTTTGTGATTCAAGAAGGATTGTTAGCATGATGTTAAGGTAGTTACAGATTGATGATGATAGCATGTTGATGAAATCTGAGTAATTGTTCATTAGGGTTACGGTTATGCGTGTTAATGTGATGTTTCATGCTATGTGTATTGTTTTTGGGATACATGGTTGCATGCAGGGCTGATAGAACGAGGTTAAACGAAGGATTTTGATTGAAATATGTTTGATATGGTTGTTTGATTGATATTTGATGTTTACACACGTTCTGGATCTGATTTGGAGTGTTAAACGCGTGAAAAACTGGAACAGCTGGGCTAAAGGCGAATAGGGATCCTATTCGCCTATGCTATAGGCGAATAGGAGGCTATTCGCCTGATATGGGTTCCTATTCGCCTATAGTATAGGGGAATAGGGGCCTAATTGCCTTTACTTCATGCATTTACGATCCTAAATGCTAGTTAAGCCCAGAATTGCATGCTTTACGACGTAATCGCCTATAAACTCATGAATTGCATACCGCATGACCCTAATCGCCTATAGTATAGGCGATTAGCCTTCCTAAATGCTTGTTGACCCACGTAATCACTAGTTGACTTTTCCTAATCGCCTGTACTGCTGCTGTAAGTGTAATTTAGCATTTCGGGACCCGATTTGACACCTAGGAACATGCTAGGAACCCCGTAACATACCTAGTAACTTGGTAATATGTGTTCGGACTTGTTTATGTGATACGTGAACTACGTGCTACAACTTGTTGGACTTTAACGTATGTTAAGTATGATTGCATGATTGTATGTTTGAGAGTGCAAGTATAACACGGGGAGTCTCGGGTCACCAATGGGATGTCGAGTCTTGTACATTGGGTTAATTTAACGGTCACAGTGTTTTCAAACGAACTTGGTTATGGTCTGGACATCTAGGGACTAACTAACCTACAGGGTATTAGTCTAAGTGCTTGTAACTGTCATATGTTAGGTCGCCGCTTTACGGGGCTAGCATAGCTTGCTGATCTTATTCATATTTTTGAAGTAACGCAACCTAAGGTGAGTTTACGGCCCCTCTTTTAACTGGTTTCACTTTTCGGGGGAGAAAACATGTGTTAAACTTATGTTTTGGTAACAACTGTCATACTATGGGTTTCTATGGTTTACTATACGATCTTTGGAAGTCCCGGGGGAAACCATGAATGTGCGGGTTAGCACAACGGGGAAATGTGAATAGATCTATTGGGAATGACCAACCCCGCTCGTCGGCTTGGAGGGCCGGGCGAGTGCATATTGTCTCAAACAGGAACAGGTTTACTATTCGGGCACAACATCTGGTTTGCGAGTTAGTAATGGTTTTCCAATCGTAGATGTAACAAAACATACGCCTAGCTAGCGTACTTGGTTTACAAATTGATATAGTATGGACAGGTTGAACTTGATACTTTGATTACAAAACCTGTGAACTCACCAGCATTTTTGTGCTGACGTAACTCTTACATGTTTTCTCAGGTCGCTAAGGTAGCACTACGGAACTAGGGCACACGCGTCTGCACGGCGTCTAGTTAGGATTGCATGGTTTTCAAACATTGAATAATTTGGTTTACTTTCGGATTATGTTTTAAGAATAAGCTTCCGCTGTAATTGTGGATTTAAACTATGTTTTTGAAATTGCATATGTTCATTTAGACTTGTTTATTGTGATCGTTGACTTGGATCCTGGTTTGTCATGCGTCTCGCGGTAAAACTCCGCAAGTGGATTTTGAGGGTGTGACAGATGGTATCAGAGCCAATCCTGTGCCATTCGAGATGGTGGGTGCATACCTCATCAGGGACGATGAGACTCTAACCTCATCAGGGACGATGAGACTCTAACAGGGTGAATGTGACACCCCAGGAAAATCCCACATCGGCCGTGGCCAGGAGAGATCCTTGGTTCATAAGTAATGTCTTGCCTCTTAAATCACCAACGCGTTTTAGGGCTTAATGTTAGTGGATGAGAGGAGAACTCCACAGTTAAGCGTTCTCAGGTGGGAGAAATTTCAGGATGGGTGACCTCCTGGGAAGTCTCCACTTGGGCAACCAAAAACAAATCCGTGAGCTCTGGATGGGCAAAGCGGACAATATTGGTGATGAGAGGGCGGGGTGTTACACAGTGACTACTGAGGCAGTGATTGTCTTGAGCAACTCGCCTAAACCGTGCAGGAAGATCAGGATTTGGGACCCGATGTGGCTTATCAACTGTTTAGAGAAAGATGTGGAGACACTGTTCCTGTATCCCATTCAGCATTTGAAGGCCGAAGCTGATCAAGCATTGAAGTATCAAAGGGTGATTCGCTTTTTTCACGCCAACAAAGTTCATGCTGGATGCGACTGGTCGAGATTATCAAGGATCAGGACGATGTCGATTTTATGAGAAGACTGAAGATGCTGCTTGTCTAGCTATGTTTTGTTATGTTAGTTTTCAAATTTTCGAGTCTGTAAAGTTGTTGTGTTTGTTATAAACGATGTCTTTTGAAGTCTCTGTACGTATACTAGCCTGGTCCAAGGGGGAGTCTGTTAGTGCATGATGTCCCTAGGCTAGTATATATGTTGTTTGGACGTGTTTCGGGGTGTTTGGAGACGTTTATACGCGTTTTTGGGTATGTTTGAGGCTATAGGTGATTACAAGGAAGAACAGGCAAGTAGAACCTATACTACACTACTGTTCACGCGATTAGAAGGCTTCCTATAGGCGATTATAGCCCAATCGCCTATAGGAACATGTCTTATAGCCTCCTATTCGCCTATACTACCTGTACGAGTACGGGAGGTATAAATAGGCCCAATCATTGCCCTAATAATCAGTTTTTGCCACACACACTCTCCAAACACCCTCCCTAGGTCTGATATTGCTTAGTTTGATCATTGTAACACTCGTGCTCTGTTTTAATTATATAAACGTTAATCTTTTGACCCGTTTGTGTGTTGTAATTGCTCGTTTATCATTGTTTCAAGTTAGTTTCTGTTATTAGAGCATATTCAAGGGATTCCGCACCTTGAATATAACCCTCGTGATTGTCGGTTGACACGTTCGTCGATCCTACAATTTTCACTAATATATATAGATGTAGACATAATTTTTCAAATGACATCAATGTTTTTTCAATTGTGACTACATTAGTTATGAATTATACATAACTTTCAAAAAAAAGTTATGAATTATACATACATATATATATATATAACCCATTAACCACAAAGTGTAATAAACTAATATAGGATTAGAACAAATGAAAACCCAATTAAAATCCAACTCCCATTGTTGACCTATTGCCAATTAAATTGAAAAGCCTAATAAAAAAATAACATGTTATACGGCAAACCTACAGCCTCCACGTCGATTTATCACCATTCTTATTCATCGCCAAATCAATTTCTGCTATGCGCCTTCACAGTTCGTCAATCATCACTAAATTCCGGTAAGTATGTGGTCAGTGGTTAAATATCCGGTGTGTCTGAATGGGTTGGTAAATGATGGGAGTTTGCACTAGTGGAGGTTAAAGATCAAATAATAAATACCCAAACATTCTTTATTGTAAGTTTTAGGGTTGGAGGCAAAAAATAAGAGTGTAGGGTTTGAGGTTAAGCACAAAATAGGATTTTGGAGGTTGGGGATAAGGTTATAGCCGGTAATATTTGGTAGGTGAAACCGGAAACCGGCAATTAGTAATGTCTTGAGTTGGGATGTTGGGTAGGTAAAAGTGTACTGTATATCTCATACTCACGTTTTGAAGTTCTTAAATATATAGATAATATGTATTGTCAAACTATAACCTTTAAATTTTTTAGTGAAATGTTATAAAAAGACAAAAGCTCCGGATTTTAGTTAGATATTTGTTGTTTTTGAGTTAATTTATGGTTACATATATTTGGACCAAGGGAGTTTGAGAAAGAGCTTAGGAAAATAAATTTGAATATAATTGAATTTTGTTGCTGTGTTCAAAGTTCCAATCTCGTAATTCATTCACGGTTCATCACGATGTCTAATTAATGAGGTTAGTTATATACTTTTATAGTTTTCTTATTTATTACATAAGAATTGTTGTAATGTTGCTTGTTATATCGTTTGATCATTACTTAATTGTTATATGTAATAATAGAGATAAATAGTCTAGGAATTAGGATAGGATAGGATGATTATGTGATGAACCTTATCTGATCCGAACCGTCGAACCGACCCAAATTTTTTGTCCGGTTCTATGAAATTAGGAAATCTAAAAACAGTGACATCATTGAAAAATATTCCTGGATCCGCCACTACCCATTTTGCCGGTTGCATCTAGCCGTTGTGAAAATTACGGATAATTAATTAAAGTTAATTCATTAACATTTCTAAGGAAAAGTGAACACCTCTTCGACAGACATCTAAAGTGGAAATCATTAAACATAGGTTGCGGAGCCGTTCCATAGATGCGTGACTCCTTTCTCTCGACCCCTATTTATTACTTTGCGCGTCCCCTTATTATTTTGTCTAGAACTTGTGTCTTCTTAGATGCCCAGCAAATCAGAAAGTGGCTAGTACATTTGTTCGAGGCTGTCGCACTCCAATTCTTCGACCGTCTACAAGATAACTTGCATGGACTTATTATAAGAACATTGTGATCTTGGGTATAAACTAGAACTTGAGGTAGAGGTGTAGATTGTGTGGACTCTTGGCCACTTGAGCCTCCCTACTACAAAAGTATTACGTGTAGCTGGATGTTGTATAGTATTTTCATCACTCGAGCTCATTGTGTTTGAGGTGAAAGGTGGAATGTGTAAATTGATAGTGGGGGGTAGAGATTTTTTTTTTTTTTGTGTGTGTGTTTGAGATATCTAGATAAATGTGTATACATATAGTAGGTACGTTAGTTTAAATTTAAAAAGCAGCGTTGTAATTTTAAAGTAAAAAACCTCAACGTTCTCCGAGCGTCACCACCCTCCATCGGACACGTTCGCTTGGGTGGATCAGACGCGTGTACCTCACCTCCTCCAACAATGATCTCATCCACTCTCCGGATGACATTGTTGGGTATCATGGTATCTAATACACAGCGGAAGCGGTTTCTATTATTATTGATTTTTAAAACGAATATATTTACTAATATATATATTTGTGATTTATATATATAAATAATAATAATAATTTTATTAATCCAATTAACAAAATATTCCCAATCAGGATCTCGGTTAAACGCGTATAAACAAATAAATAACAAACAACCATAGTGGGTTTAGTAATCAACCTTTGACGACTACACCGGAACTGTAACACGCGGGTTACAACGAATCCTCGCTAGTAGGAAGTTCACAACCGAGCACGAACCAACCGGGAAGCAACACTTTGCAAGAGGAAGGCGGCGGCGTGTGGTGGTTTGGCCAAGACAAGGGCGGCGGCCCTAAGGGTGGTGGCCAAAACCTTTTTCTTGGGAGGCAAGGAGTTGTTTTGTGTTAAAAGGTGTGATTAAGGTTTACCAATGAACTTCTTCATCTAGGCAGCCTCATTTGCAGCATCTGATGCAACATTGTATTCTGATTCACAGGTGGATTAAGCAACCACACTTTGCTTAAAGCTATTCCAAGTTACATCCCCACCATTCAGAATGAAAACATATCCCGTTTGTGACCTTGAATCATCACGATCAGTCTGGAAGCTTGCATCAGTATAACACTTAACTGACAGCTCCTCATCCAATCCTCCATATATTAAGAACATGTCCTTAGTCCTTCTCAACTACTTAAGAATGTTCTTCACTGCAGCCCAATGACTCTCTCATGGATTCTGTTGATATTTCCTCGTCATGCTAAGAGCATACGAGACATCAGGTCTAGTACATAACATGGCATACATGATGGAACCAATCGCAAAAGCATATGGAACACCTTCCATTTTCTTCTTTTCCTCTTCAGTGTTTGCACACAGCTTGTTATTAAGAATAGTTCCATGTGCCATGGGTAAGAGCGCCCTTTTTGAGTCTTGCATTGAGAAGCGTCGTAAGACCTTATCAATATATGTACTTTGACTCAAACCCAATAACCGCTTTGATCTATCTCTATAAATCTTTATTCCCAGAATATAAGTAGCTTCACCAAGATCTTTCATTGCGAAACATTTACCCAACCAGGTCTTAACATCTTTAAGCATAGGGATATTGTTTCCAATGATTAGTATGTCATCTACATACAGTATAAGAAAAGTGATATAGTTCCCACTAGATTACTTGTAAACACACAGTTCATCTTCGTTCTTGATAAAACCAAACTCTTTGATTTTCTAATCAAAACAGAGACTCGAGCTGCGAGACGCTTGCTTTAATCCATAGATGGATTTATTCAGCTTGCACACCTTATTAGGATTCTTTTGATCGACAAAACCTTCAGGTTGAACCATATAGACATCTTCCAGTAAGTGTCCATTAAGGAACACGGTTTTGACATCCATTTGCCATATCTCATAGTCATAATATGCAGCAATGGCAAGTAGAATTCTAATAGGCTTAAGCATGGCTACTGGCGAGAAAGTTTCCTCATAATCAATACCTTGGGTCTGAGTAAAACCTTTCGCTACAAGCCTTGCTTTGTAGGTTTGCAAATTCCCATCCATGTCAGTCTTCTTCTTGAAGATCCATTTGTTTCCTACAGTCCGACATTCGACAAGAAGATCAACCAAATCCCAGACTTGGTTCTCATACATGGATTGCATCTCTGCATTCATAGCTTCTTGCCATTTCTTAGATTCCGAATCCAAGATTGCAGCTTTGTAAGTAGCAGGCTCAGCTTATCAATCATGAAGATATCGTCATATCTTACAGGTGCACGACGATCCCTAATACTTCTTCGCACATTTGGTATTTATGTTGTTTCTTGAGTCCTCTCAGGCTCAACTTCAACAACTGGATCAGTTACTTCTGGTTCTGTCTGAACAACTGGTTCAGTCACTTGTGATTCTCGAATTTCTTCAAGATCCACTTGGTTATCTCCAATCCCTCGCGCCAGAAGCTCTTCCTCTAGGAAAGTGCCTCTGCCTTTAGTGAAAATCCTATTTTCAGTGGGGGTGGTAGAATAGGTAACCGATCTTCTTACCGTATCCAACGAAAACCACTTTTTCACCTCTGGGATCTAGTTTATCCAAATATTCTAGAGTGACATAAGCATTACATCCCCAGACTTTAAGGTAGGATACATGAGGTTTCTTTCCATGCCATATCTCATAAGGCATTTTGTCAACCTTCTTTGTTGGAGCTATATTCTCAAGTCTTGCGGCATTTTCCAGAGCATAACTCCAAAAGGATTTTGGAAGGTTTGTTCGACACATCATTGATCGAATCATATATAATAGAGTTCGATTTCTCCGCTCAGACACACCATTATGTTGCGGTGTTCCAGGTGGAGTAAGTTGTGAAACTATTTCACAATCCTTTTGATGGTCGATGAATTCCTGACTAAGATATTCACCGCCTCGATCTGATTGAAGCATTTTAATAGTTCTATTTAGCTGATTTTCTACTTCGTTTTGGTACTCCTTGAACTTTTCAAGAGTTTAATGTTTATGCTTCATAAGATAAACATAACCATATCTACTGAAATCATTAGTAAATGTAACAAAGTATCTTTCTCCATGTCTTGACATTGTTCTGAATGGACCACATACATCGGTATGTACAAGTCCTAACAGATCATTATCTCTTTTTCCAACATTTGAAAAAGGTGCTTTTGTTAACTTTCCACTTAAGCATGATTCGCATTTTCCAAACGACTCTGAACCCATGGAATCTAGGATTCCTGCGGTTTTGAGTTGTTTAACACGATTCTCACTTATGTGACCAAGCCTACAATGCCACATATACGTATAAGTAAAGTCCAACTTATTACATTTATGGGAGATATTGCATAATATGTTATCGTTTTGGATTTCTATCTCATAGATCCCATTGTTGGGTTTTGCATCAAAGTAAAACACATCTTTAAAATAAGCAGAAATAAATTCACCATTGAAACGATAATTAAAACCTTGTCCACGCAAAGCCGAAACTGAAACAATATTTCTAGTCACACTAGGAATGTAATAAACATTGTTCAAAACAAGTTCTAAACCAGAAGGAAGTAAGAGAACACATTCTCCTATAGCCTTCACAGTAACTCTTTGTCCATTGCCAACATGGACCTCCAAGTCGCCTTGTTTCAGCTTTCTAATCTTTCTTAGTCCTTCCAAAACATTACAAATGTGGAAACCACATCTTGTGTCAAACACCCATGTTATGCTAGGAAAAGCAAAGATTTCAATAACATATATACTTGAGGACACTCATCCTGAAGCCTTTGCTTGCTTCAGCTCAGCTAAATACTTAGCACAGTTCCTCTTCCAGTGCCCAGTTTCCTCACAATGAAAACATTTGGCATCTTTCCGAGGTTTCTTATTGGCAACAGATTTGCCTTTGCCCTGATTGCCCATTTTCTTGTTGTTAGGTTTCTTAACTTGACCCTCCTTGATCACTAGCACTGGTGCAGTCTTGCTAGGATGTTCACCTCAGCAGTTTTGAGCATCTGATGCAGTTCTGCAAGTGTCTTTTCCATCCCGTTCATAATGAACTGGTCATATGACTTGGGCAATGAGTTTAGGATAATATCCCCAGCTAACTCATTGCTCAAGGGGGATTCCAGACGAGCCAAGTGATCAACATATGCCTTCATTTTTAGCACTTGAGTGCTAACTGGCGTTTCAAGAACATACAACTTGTTCTCCGCCTTGAGAACAATTTTCAAGTTGCGGTGTCTGTCCATGAAGTTGGAGTGGTTCAGTTTGTCATTCTCTAAGATGGACTTGAGAGAGAATTGGGAGGCGGAATTGTTTTCAGTTGACATCTACAAAGTTCAAGATTAACTTATTAGTATTTTATGTTTTAAATATCCTAATTATTTTAAGACCCAAAAAGCAAAATTAATTAGGATGAGACCCCGATTCATCAATACACAGTGAACTGGCTTAGCACTGTCCACTGGCACGATTAGGTAGGTAAACAACGATTGTTAATTGTATCTACTACACAACTCTCCATTTGGGGCTATCGCTAAGAGCGATGTATGTTTAACCCTAACTATGCCCACTTGTCAAACAAGCGATGTTTGGTCCTATACTGTTAACTGTAACACCGGCCTATGTTACACAGGAAACGCGATGATTACCTTCACTCATGATCAACGCCCAGATGCAGGGTCAGCACTAACATTTGGGTTCGTTTTAGAAAAAAGTGTTAACTCGTTAAGGGTGGCATAAAACATCAATTTAAAATTAGGATTTAATTTTAATATTTACCATAAATATATCGAATGACTCGTTAGCATGATGTGAGTCACATATTAGTTTATAAAATCCAATTTTATATTGATTGTGATAATTGAAACTCCTTTCAACACTCAACACGATATAATTTTAAATACCCTATTTAAACTATGTTAGTCGTATTGTCGCGAATGGACTTGTTTTAATATTAATAAAACTCCTTTTATTAAATATGCTTTTCGGTTTTTATAAAACTTGTTTTAATAAAACCGTTGACATGATTGTGAAAATTTTATTTGTTTTGGTTTATCTAAATTATTTACAATAAATAAAACACAACCACAAAACATAATAATAAAATTAAACATCGAGCCTCTAATAGGTCGCCCGTTTCGTTTTAGCCAGAAACAAAACGAACTAGTCAAAAAGGGTTTCAAAACTATTTTGATATGGCTCCCACTTGACCCGAGATTTCTATCTTTATGGAACCTGTTCGCCTTTTTATCTTCGTCTTGATCTTGTACATGTAGGATTACAAATAAATTTGAAATACAAATAAAACAAATCTATCCTAATTCTATCTATTACACCGGATCCAATATCCGTAATAAAAATACAAATCAATCGAAAATAAAACCATCACAAACACAACCATAACAAAGGTCAAATACCTAGGACTCGATTCACATCACAATTCATGAACAACAAAAAGCTTTTGATCTTTTGTCAAATAATAATAATAATAATAATAATAATAATAATAATAATAATAATTTTTGACAAATAAAACATAGATCAAAATTATAACTTTACCATCTATACGCGCGTAACCGTGGCTCTGATACCACTGTTGTGTATCATGGTATCTAATACACAGCGGAAGCGGTTTCTATTATTATTTATTTTTAAAACGAATATATATACTAATATATATATTTGCGATTTATATATATAAATAATAATAATAATTTTATTAATCCAATTAACAAAATATTCCCAATCAGGATCTCCGTTAAACGCGTATAAACAAATAAATAATAAACAACCATAGTGGGTTTATTAATCAACTTTTGACGACTACACCGGAATTGTAACACGCGGGTTACACCGAATCCTCGTTAGTAGGAAGTTCACAACTGAGCACGAACCAATCGGGAAGCAACACTTTGCAAGAGGAAGGCGGCGGCGTGTGGTGGTTTGGCCAAGACAAGGGTGGCCAAAACCTTTTTCTTGGGAGGCAAGGAGTTGTTTTGTGTTAAAAGGTGTGATTAGGGTTTACCCCTTAACCCCCTTTTATAGAACACAATCTTAAACTAAGCCCCCTTGTTAAATATCATAATATTCTTTAATGTTAATCTAATTAATATTTAGTCCCTTGAGTTCAAAACTATTATTATTTCGTAAATAATAATCCACCAACACGTGAACTTATCTGATTCATGTACCAACGTGTAACTCTTCGGATCGTACGGGGTCGGGTTACGTTGACCTCGACTTTTAATTACATCGGACATACCATATGTCCAACAGACATACCCCTTATGTCGTTGGAGATGCTCATAAGGCATATTTAGCGTTCATTTATTTTAGCTTTTTCACGTGAGTCATTTTTCTTCATTGTGGAGCTTGTTTTTAGCATTTGCCTTTAAATGTAGTTTTTGGCTATAAACTAGAGAAATGGGTTAAGATGGGTCATTTTATGGTGTTTTTAGTTTTTCTTATTAGGTTTGTTTTGGGTGTTTTAAACTAGTAAAACTCTTGGTATCAATTAGGCTTACTGGGCCTAGTAATAAGGCTCGAATTAATACCAGGAGTTTTACTAGTTTTAAAACTAAAGTTTAGAAACTTAGAAATGGAACCTCTAATAAATTTTGACATGGCCAGATGTTTTTTCTATTATGAAACAAAAACCAAATTAACGACATATTAAAACAAAAAAAGAAATGAAATAAAACTTTATGGGCTTTATAACATGGGCCAAATGTATACATGAAGTCGACATGACAAATATGGGCCTAAATTATGTTTTGAACGGCAATCATAGATAATATAGAAAGAATGACGCAACGGAGTCAACTTCAACTCCGATCATCTGATAACCGACCACTACCATTGTCTATTCTGCTTCACACTCGTCTTTTATAATTAACAATGGTTGTTCTTACTGAACTCACGGAACAATCTTCTTCTTCATCTTTATTAAATTTCAATTATGATGTATTTTTAAGCTTTAGAGGTAAAGATACTCGCTCTAATTTCACCGATCATCTCCTCAAAGCACTGCGTGAAGCCACCATCGACACGTTCTTCGATGATGCTGAGATCCAGATCGGAGACTTTCTGAAACCGGAACTGGAGATTGCGATTAAGTCATCAAGGGCTTCTATTATTGTGTTGTCCCCAAATTACGCTACTTCAACACGGTGCCTTGATGAACTGGCACTCATCATGGAGCAGCGAAGAACCTCCAAACATATTGTTTACCCCATCTTTTATCATGTTAAGCCTTCAGATGTCAGGAAGCAACGAAACAGCTTTGCAGAGGCTATGGCAGAGCATAAACAGAGGATGGAGACAGAGTCAGATGAGGAAAAAAGAAGTCAATGGGATCAGAAGATTAAGAAATGGAAGAAAGCCCTAACCGAAGTTGCCGATATCAAAGGCGAGGAAGCCAATGGTAGCAGGTACTTCAATTTAACACACTTTCTTAATTATATAATATATCTGAAACCATATATATACATATATGCTCAATTTAATGATGCATAGCATTTGGAATTTGTAATCAACTACATGTACGTACTGTACATATTATTAGTGTGTATCCATTGGTAGTTAGACTGTCATGAGAATTTGCTATATATATATATATATACCTGGAATTGCCGAATTGGTTATCGGCTCCTTTTGGTTTGGAATTGGTTATCAGCTACAATTTTTTTTTTTGCTCATTATGTATTCAGTTCTGGAAAAAAACTGTGATTCATTACACATTCTTTTATATCATTTTGTGTAATTGGTCATTCTAGTTGTTTAAAAGCAACAGTACTAAATAAATAAAAAGAGAAAAAACATGATTCTTGACGAAGGAATTGATTCCAGGAGAGAGACTATACTGATCGAAGGAATTGTTAAAGAGATAAGTAGCAGACTAGAGCTACACAAAAGGAGTGTGATCCCAAAACTAATTGGGATGGAGTCTTCGGTTACAAACATCACTTCGTTCTTAAAAGATGGTTGCGGACAAAGAGCTGACATTATCACAATATGTGGTATGGCTGGGATCGGAAAGACATATTTAGCAAACTATGTCTTTAAGTTGCACTATCTCGACTTTGAAAGAAGTTGCTTTCTTGAAGACATCGAAAGGAGGTCTACATCACCGAATGGATTGCTAGACTTACAAAAACAGCTCCTTAAAGATGTTCAAGCGAGATGTTGGAAGGACATAGCCGATGTTAATACGGGGACATTGAAGATTGAGAATTCACTTTTTAAGAAAAGAACTCTTCTTGTTCTTGATGGTATAAATAAGTATGAGCAGTTGGATGTGCTGATTGGGACAAAAGGCCTTCATCCCGGAAGCAAAATCATAATAACGTCTAAAAATGGCTCATTAACAGAAAAATGTAGGTTGTTTGAAACACAAGTGCTACTAAAGCATACGAAGCACTTGCTTGAAGGCTTAAATGATAAGGAATCTCTTCAGCTTTTAAGTTGGCATGCCTTTGGATGCAACGAACCCAACAATAGTGACAAAAAGGAGCCCATGAAGGTCGTAAAATATTGCCAAGGACATCCATTGGCTCTTAAAGTTTTGGGCAGTTCTGTACGTAGTGGAGACGCTGCATGGGAAGATATTTTAGAATCACTAGGGAAAGAAATTAGTCCAGATATTACAAAAGTCCTGAAAATAAGTTTTGACACTCTGCCATCTGAAAAAGACAAGGAATTGTTTAAACACATTGCTTGTTTATTCGTTAGAGAAGATAGAAAGATTACCGAAGACATCCTAAAAGCTTGTGGAATATGCAGACCATCTGGGATAAAGATTCTTATCAATAAATGCCTTCTCACTGTGGATTCATCTGAGAAATTGATGATGCATCAGCTTCTTCAAGATATGGGAGAGATATAGTCCGTCAAGAATCACCTAAGAAACCGTGGAAACGTAGTATATTATGGCAGCATGAGGAGTGTTTGGACTTGTTGCAAAATAGTCAGGTAATTATATATATACCTAGCATGTGTACTTTGGTTAATTTGTATTATGTGTATACACATAGCTTCATTAATTATTTGGTTTGTCTTTTATTCTTAGGGAACCACATTAATTCAAGGACTTGCTATTGACATGAGAAAATTTGATAAGGAAACATCAAAAGTATCAAGTAGTGCCAATACGCAAACGTTTGGATTTAGATCATTACCATCATTTAATTGGATTCGCATGGTGCTTTCAATTATTTGGTGGTTATCTGGTTAGGTTTTGGGGATGCATCCCTCATCTCGTAAAACAAAAGGTAACTTTGAGTCACTTGCTTTAAGTGAGATGCCCAACTTGAAACTACTCCAACTAAACTATGTACAACTAAGTGGATCCTACAAGAATTTTCCTCGAGGTTTAAGATGGTTATGCATGCATGGATTCCCTTTGAGTTATATACCTTCAGACTTACAAATGGAGAATATGGTAGCTCTTGACATGTCTCATAGCAAACTACAACTACTTTGGAAAACGCCCAAGGTACTAGAATTAAAAGCTGCTACTTATTATGTTTGATAACTTATGGTTAAGTGTCTTTGCAACACTTATTATGGTTAAGTGTCTTTGCAACACTATGCGTCTTAATTTGTTTTATTTCTTAATTTTACAGCTGCTCAAGTCACTGAAGTTTCTTAATCTTAGTAGTTGTCATGAGCTTGTTAGAGTGGCTCACTTCTCTGGGCTCCCTCTACTTGAAACGTTGACACTTGCAGGATGTACTAGTCTAGTTGAGATTTGCGATACAATTGGTGCTTACTGTCAAAAACTTGAAGTCCTTGATTTGAGTGAATGCAGTAAGCTGAAAGAGCTTCCAAGAAGCATAGGAAAGTTAAATAACCTTACTCAACTTTCAATAGATGGTTGTTCAAATATTGGTGACAATATTAACATGAAGTCTCATGAGTCTTCTTCCTCTACCATGATACCGACAAGTTCAAATTCCTTTTTGAGTTATTTACCAAGATCACTGGTAACATTGTCTCTTATGGATTGTAATTTGTATAATGAATCCTTTCCCATGGATTTTAGTAGCCTTTCAACGTTGAAGGAGTTATATTTGAATGGAAACCCAATTCATTCCATGCCCAATTGTCTGAGAAGCCTTAGTAGGCTGGAAAGACTCAGTTTTAACAGGTGTGGTAACCTGAAAACAGTCATGTGTGCTCCAATCCAATTAAAACATTTGGGAATATTCAATTGCCAATCATTGGAAAGAGTAACATTTCATCCAGAACTATCAGGTGTACCTGAACTCTTTTATTACCATACATTTGCCCTGACTGAGATTGAGTACAAGTTCAAGATCCAAGCATTATCAGAAATTGATGAAGAGGTACTACGCAGTTTGGGTTGGATTAATATATCATATTTGAACCATTGCCGGTTTAAGATCAGAATTTGGGGAACACAGGTGGATGAAAGAATACTTCCAGCACAGGTGGATGTCTCTTTATATATCTTTATTTTTCACCTTTTAAAATGCATTTATAAGCTAACAAAACTTTCATGTGACACTCAGATGCTTCACGAACATGGAATATTCAGCACGTATCTTCAAGGGAAAGAGGTTCCAGAGTGGTTCACTCAAAGAAGCAGGGGGTCATCGTTTACCTTGCAGTCATCTCCTAAAAATGGTAAGATTCGAGGGTTAAACGTGTGCATTGTACGTACGGTTTCAAGCATGAAGGAAGTTGACCCTTCAATAATTGAAATAAGGAATTTGACAAAGAACTCCTCCTGGACATACAAGCCTATGATGTATCTTCTCCCAGAAAAGGATGCATTTGAAGATGGGGGTGAAGTTGATGTAGTATGGTTAAGCCATTGGATGTTTGGGAAAAATGAGTTTGAAGATGGTGATCAAGTTAGCATTCACTTTAGTGTAAAATATTTCTATCCAAATAATAATAAACATCTAATCCAATATGGTGGTGTAGGGCCAGATTATGCAAGTGTAAGGGGGTATGGTATGAGCCCTGTGTATGATGATGATAATGATAATGATGGTGGAAAGCAGAAGGAAGATCCTTTGGGTTATTACAAGTCATGGAAGTACATCATTAGTGGGGATTCTTTCGGTAATTAGTTGAACTTGTAATGATAAAGCCCTGTGACTTGAACTCACGCAAATTCTTCTCATTGATACTTCAACTCTGTCAATTTCATTAGCATACTTCACCAAACCAGCGTTCATAAGGAAGAATGAGTCATGATGGTCATCTTTCTGCCTCTTGAATCCAATGCTTTTATTTGTGACTTTTATGCATTTTGGGGTTTTTAACAAGATTTGGTGCATTTGATCAAATACTATCGATCGGTTGGATGTAATTCTGTATTACAGAGCATCGTAAACATAACTTGACCCGCGTGAGCCTTTGATTAACTTATATATTATGTATATACACATACATTGTAAGGTCATTTGTTATTTCTTTTATTCGTAGGGAACAATAATAATCCGAGGACTTTCCCTTGACACGAAAACAGTTAAGAGTGAGAATCAATTGGCAATTGTTGAAAAGTTGACACTTGCAGGATGTATAAGTCTAGTTGAGGTTTGTGAATCAATTGGCAATTGTTGTCAACAACTTGAAGTCCTTGATTTGAATAACTGTAATAAGTTGAAGGAACTTCCAAAAAGCATTGGAAAATTAAAGAACCTTACTCAACTTTTAATGGATGGTTGTTCAGAAGCTCTAAAGGCTGACAATTTTAACAGGAAGTCTCATGGGTCTTCTTCCTCTACTTTGGTACCAAGAAGTTCCAAGTCCTTTGAGAGTTCTTTACCAAGATCACTAGTAATGTTGTCTCTTACAAACTGTAATTTGTATAATGAATCCTTTCCGATGGATCTTAGTAGCCTTCCAATGTTGAAGGAGTTGTATTTGGATAGAAATCCAATTGATTCCTTGCCTGATTGTGTGAGAAGCCTTAGTAGGCTGGAGACACTCTCTTTAACCTGGTGTCTTAACCTGAAAACAGTCTTGTGTGCACCATTCCAGTTAGGGTATCTGGATATAGGGTACTGCGACTCCTTGGAGAAAATAACATTTAATTCAGAATCGCTAACTTTACCGAAACTCGGTTATTTATCTAGTTTTACCATGACTGAGATTCACTACTGGTTCAAATTCCAAGCTATATCAGAAATTGATGAAGATGTACTACACAGTTTGGGCTGGATTGATATAGAATATTTGAACCATTGCAAGTTTGTGCAGGCCGATTGTTATGGGTTGTACCGTTTGCGTCTTTTGCGAAGAAGAAGACTTCCAGTTGCAAGACAGGTGGAGGTCCATTTGTATATCTTTAACTTCCACCATTAATAAATATGCATTTGTGTGATATAAGCTAATAGAACTTTCATGTGACAGATGCTTTATGAACATGGAATATTCAGCACATATCTTCAAGGACAAGAGGTTCCAAAGTGGTTCACTCATAGAAGCAGTGGGTCATTGTTTACCTTGCAATCATCTCCTGATCAAAACGGTAAGATTCGGGGGCTAAATGTGTGCATTGTGCGTACGATTTCATGCATGAAGGAAGTTGGTCCTTCAAGAATTGAAATAAGGAATCTGACGAAGGACTCCTCCTGGACATATGAACCTATAATGTTTCTTCTCCCTGAAGATGATGAGTTTAAAAATGGTGATAAAGTGGTAGTATGGTTAAGCCATTGGATGTTTGGCAGGAATGAGTTTGAAGATGGTGATGAAGTTAGCATTCACTTTAGTGTAAAATATTATGTTCATGATACAGGAGATACTGTCATGTATAGTAGTGACGGAAAAGATTATGCAAATGTAAGGGAGTATGGTATCAGCCTTATGTATGATGATGATGATAATAATAATGATAATGGAAACCGGAAAGAAGATCCATTGGGTTATTACAAGTCACGGAAGCACATCATCGGCAGGCATCTCTCTGCTTTTGAAGTACCCCCAACTCGTTATGTTTTAACACCCTGGGTGGGTAACGTGTGATACTTTGTAGGAAGTGAGCAAGTCATTTTCAAGAAGTGATTTTTTTTTAAAAGCTTCATGCATGGCTAATAAACCATTGTTTTAAAATTATTTATGCCCAATCTTTGATGATGTAGCTAAGAGTACTAATCTTTGTTTGGCTGGATACAAAGTAATAATGTTAGGGATGTCTAAATTTTAAATTTTATGGTCGGTGTAATGTGAATTTTCATAGTTTTGTGACTCATTATTTGATGAGATATATGTGTTTTTCATAGTTTTATAGAAATTTTTTGTTCCTTTCTTTGTTTCTCAAATATGAGCCGGATAGTAAATCACGTAAAATAGAGATCGATCCACTAGATGATAGAATTTGTAGCTTAGGTGAACTTGTATTATCAAAATGAACCTCAGATTGATTAATTAAGAGAAAGTATAGGATACAAAGTATCTTAACATGAGAAGTGTAGGAAGCCACCACAGATTGACACGTGTAACCATGGTTAACTCTACCTAACTCAAACTATGTGGCTCACAATTCATGTAAGCACGAGACGAAACCTGTTCAACAAACTTTCCGTCCAATCGTAACGCCTTCTCCACCTCATCATCATTGTCCTCTTCTTCATCCTCTCCGTTATCCGATCCGCCTCGGTTTTCAACAGCGTTCAACTTACTGTTAATTCTGCTGCTTCCAAACGGTTGTAAATGTAACCTAGGGTTTGAAGGAATCACGAAGTAAAGGATACAAAAAACGATCATTTGGTTCAACTTTTATATATTTTCTTCAACAATAAAATTTTAAAAAAAAAGTAGTTTGGAATTTGGAATCAGACAGCATCTTATGTCTTCCCTAGATTCCTTCCCTTTATACACAACAACTGTGTCGGTTCATCACCACTAATCTTCTTCTCTGCAACTAACTACAACCATCCATCCATGTCTTCTTCATCTCAAGCAAGTCTCCTTCTCTGCAACATTGATGACCAGAGAAAAGAGTCTCCGATGGTGGTGGAAGGGTGGTAGGACGGTGGTGGTGGAAGATTTGATCGCAGAGCCTCTTCTCACTTGCAATGGATTATTATGAACGTGCGTTTATATCTGTTAGTTGAAGAGACTGAATCGAACGTGCGTTTAGTTTATATATGTTGGTTGAAGAGACTGAATCGTACATGCGTTTAAACAAAACACACCCAAATCAGAAACCCGTGTGTTTAAAGTGATAAGGTGCGTTTATCCTCTGCAGTCGGAATGAAACCCTGTTTTGAAGATAATAAAATGAAGATGTGAACCGGAGATGGGTAGGTGTGAATTAGCACAGGATTTGATTAAAATGGCAAAGGTAAAGCTGTCGGGTTTAAAGGAAGGGGTGGGGTGGAGGTGGTGTTTAAAGAGCAAAAAAGCTTCTATTGGGGAATAACCATTTGAGTAATGACGGAGGATGGTGGTCCAGAGGGTGGTGGGTGGGTTGTGGTAAGTAAATAAGCGTGGATTTGTTGAAGTGATTGGTGATTGGAGTGGTGGTTGTGTAGTAGTGAGGAGAGAAGATTGTAGTGGTCTTTCTTCATTGATTTGATGGGTCAGTAGCCATTATTGGATTAAGTTTCATCAAAAGCATCGTACATGATGGAATGGTGGCTTGTAACTACTGTACAATATGTTGATGATGGTCCTAGTTTTAGAGAAAGATGTGTAGATGTGGCGTATTTGAATGTGCGTTTAAAAAATGAAGGGGTGTTTAAACTTTTTGAATGTGCATTTAAAATTTTTGAATGTGTGTTTACAATTTTACAACGTGCGTTTGAACATTTGAACGTGCGTTTGTTTGTTTGCTTGTCCCACCAAATGAAGTTATTTTTCAGTGTGCGTCTAATATTTACAACGTGCGTTTAAAAGCCTCTGCTTTTTTTTTAAAAGAGAAATATATATCTAGAGGGGATTATGGGTCAACAGTCAGCTCATTATGGGTCAACATTGAATTATGGGTCAACGGTCAGCTCCTCATTCCTCAAACTCCAGCCATATGTTTCGCCTTATGTTTCTTTTATCCCAGATTTTGTAAAGCCTATAAAAAGGCTATCCTTTCTTTGTAAACATTCAAGAGAAAACAATGAATAAAAATAATTCCCTTTGATTATCATTCTTAACATGGTATCAGAGCGGTGTTTCTGATTCTTGAAACAATCTGTTCATCATCTACAATCTTCCGCAAGAAATTCCAAACCCAAACCAAAATCAAACTCTCAAAATAGAAAAAACTAACCTGTTCAATAACTTTAGAAAATTCCGACATACAACATTGTCGGAGTCACCATCGAGCTATCTACGCGCCAACAACACATCACAAACCACAACCTTGTCATCGACCTCCACCCCTTTATCTCCCTTCGCACGACGCCGACCCACCACATCCATCACTGTCGCCTGCTACCGGTTGTACCTACGCGCCACCTGCGTGTTGTTTGCGTGTAGAAAGAATTCATAAACATCAAGTGATTGGTTGAAATTGGGAGAGTTTGTGTGAGTGTGTCAGTCTGTGTCTGGGTTATAACCCTTGGTCACCACAAAAGAACAAAAAATCCACCAACCCTTTCTTTTTCCCTTTTTCTTTTTTTCTCAAAATTATTTATTATATTTTGTAATCTAGTGGGTTTGTTTTTTTAGTCAGCACTATTAAGAAACCAACCCCAATGGCAAAAACCCCACTTTTATCTCAATAAATAAAAGTATCATATACAACCACATTTAATCCTTTCCTGGAGGAAAGTTTTAGAAAGTGCAAAATAGCCCCTAAAAATGTTGGAAGGGTCAATATGGCTCAAACTTGGTATGAAAAACAAGATAAACAATGGCTATTCGATAGCGGGGAAACTGACACCATGACGTATTACTTATCAGACTTTAACTCATTTCTAACCCAAGAAGAAACCACATCCAAACGGCGAATGCAGGGATAATGGATGTAAAAAGAGGGGGAACCATTGAGATCTCACCAACTTTGAAACTATCTAATTGTCTTTATGTTCCCTCATTGTCACACAAGCTATTATCAATAAGCCATGTGACAAAAGAACTCAATTGTACGGTACTGATGCATCCCACTTTTTGTATTTTACAGGATATCAGGATGGGAGTGATCATTGGACGTGGCACTGAGCGCCAAGGATTGTATTACGTGGATGATGTGACTCAACAAGGTACTGTGATGCTTGCTCATGGAACTATAAATCGGGAAATTTGGTTGTGGCAAAGACGTCTCGGACATCCATCCACGGGTTATCTACACCTTTTATTCCCTAAACTTTTTCCTTCAAATAAACCAATAAATTGTGAAACTTTTGCTGAAAGTCATCGATCAACTTTTAAACCAAACAACACAAAAGTGGAGTCACCTTTCTCATTAATTCATTCAGATGTATGGAGTCCGGCTCCTATTATTGGAGGACAAAACTTTAGATATTTTCTACTCTTTGTAGATGATTGTACCCATATGACTTGGGTCTATTTTTTGAGGCATAAATCTGAAGTGTTCTAAAAGTTCACTTGGTTTTATGCCATAATCCAAAACACAATTCAAAAATTCCATCCAAATTTTACGATCAGATAATGGAAGTGAATTTGTGAATAATTCCATGAAACAATTTTTTCAAGAAAAGGGAATGATTCATCAAACTTCATGTGCACATACTTCGAACAAAATGGCGTTGTTGAAAGAAAAAACCGTATCCTCCTAGAGATAACCCGTGCTCTCTTAATTGAATCCCAAGTTCCTAAATCATTCTGGCCTGAGGCCGTTGCCACAGCTACTTACCTCATTAGTCGACTACCAACTTATGCTCTTAAACTCAAAACTCCTCTTTAAACCCTGTCAGACTTTACCAAAATCCCTCCAACTCTCACCCTAAAACCACGTGTCTTTGGTTGTTCTGTGTTTGTTCATATACCCAAAACTGAGCGCGACAAACTTGAACCTTGTGCCGGAAAACGTTTTCCTAGGGTATGGAGGTAATAAAAAAGGGTATCGATGTTACAACCCAAACAGACGGCATATATTTACCACCATGAAATTTGACTTCCTTGAAACCCAATATTTTTATACCAAACACAGTGGTCAGGGGGATCGAGATTATGACACACTGAGTTGGTTAAAATGGATGCCATCATCTGAAGAAGTTAATCACAGTACCCAAAACAAGTCACTCCAACCACCCACACAATCTGAGGAGCCCAATATTAGTGCTACCCAACATCCTCCTCCCAACCTGACGCCTGAGGTAAATGATACTCAACCTTCTCACTCTTCTGAGTATCCTAATCATATTGAGTCTATTGAAAGTACTACTGCTTCTAATCATGAAACCACCATCGAGGAAATTGATCCTTTGTAGGAACAATCAATACAAAAAGAAACACCCGGAAGATATGTTCTGCCACCGAGAACAAACAGAGGGGTTCCTCCAAAAAGATACTCACCAGAAAAAGAAACTCGCAGTTCAAAGTATCCGATGGCAAACATTGCCAAAGGAAACTTATCAAAAGAAGCTAAGGCATTTATCTCTTCATTATATTCAGAAGAACCTCCAACCACTGTCGAGCAAGCTTTAAAATCAGAGAATTGGAAAGAAGTAATGAAAACAGAGATGGATGCATTGAAGAAAAATGATACATGGGAAAGGTGTGTTCTTCCATTTGATAAAAGAGCAGTGGGATGTCGCTGGGTGCTTACGACGAAATATAAGCCGGATGGGACAATCGAACGGTACAAAGCCCGGTTGGTGGCTAAGGGGTATACTCAGACTTACGGGATTGATTATTTCGAAACGTTCTCTCCAGTTGCGAAGATTGATACAATAAGAGTTCTATTCTCAATAGCAGCGAATGAAGATTGGCCTCTTCATCAACTAGATGTAAAAAATGCCTTCTTGCATGGAGAACTAAAAGAAGAGGTGTATATGGAAGCTCCTCCCGGGTATGCAAATGACTTTAAAGATGGTGAAGTTTGTCATCTTAAGAAGTCCCTAGAGCTTGGTTTGGGAGGTTTACTATGGCAATGAAAAAATATGGTTTCAAACAAAGTAATTCTAATCATACTCTGTTTCTTAAACGAAGAGGAAAATTAGTAACATGTCTGATTATTTATGTTGATGACATGATTATTACGGGAAATTACGAAGAGGAGATAAAGAGGTTAAAAGAAAATCTATTTGCTGAGTTTGAAATGAAAGACTTGGGTAGACATAAGTATTTCTTGGGTATTGAAGTACTTAGATCTAAACAAGGAATTTTTATTTGTCAGAAAAAATATATTTTTGACTTATTGGCAGAAACGGGGATGATTGATTGTAAACCTAAAGCTTCATATGGAAGAAGGAGCAGTGCTAGCTAACAAAAAAGATACCAGCGGTTGGTGGGAAAACTTATATACCTTTCTCACACACGTCCTGACATTGCATACGCGGTGGGGGTAGTTAGTCAATTCATGCATCAACCGCAAACTAGTCATATGGAAGCAGTCTGGAGGATTATTAAATATCTTAAGGTAACAGTTGGGCATGGAGTGTTATTTAGATCGCATGGGCATCTAACAGTTCAGGCATACACTGATGTAGATTGGGCAGGAGATAAAGGAGATCGAAGATCAACCTCTGGTTACTTCAATATGGTTGGAGGAAATCTTGTCATATGGAGAAGAAAAAAAAACAAAAAGTTGTTGCCCTATCTAGTGCTAAGGCTGAGTTTAGAGGGATTGCACGAGGACTGGCTGAGATTCTATGGATACGAAAACTTTTAACTAAGATTGGTTTCTCACAAAATAAAGCCTTATGTTTCCTTTATCCAAGATTTTGTAAAGCCTATAAAAGGCTATCCTTTCTTTGTAAACATTCAAGAGAAAACAATGAATAAAAATAATTCCCTTTGATTATCATTCTTAACAGTTTTCACCAACTTCGTCTTCTTCGTCTGCAACTTTTTTTAACCTACTTTTTTTTATCTTTAATCAAACTTATTGAAACAAAATCAAAAGTATTTGACAACTATTACAAGCGTTTATTCATAATTGTATGTTTTTTCGTATGATTAATCGTCCCATTGTAAATCTCTATTTTTCTAATTTTTTTCGTTTTCATTTATTTCAATCGAATGTTTTTTGTTATTTTGATTGTGTAATCATTCTGAACGTTTAATCAAACTGAAACGATAAAAAATCAGGGTTCGAATTAGGTTTGTTGTTTTGATTTGAAATTTTTTTAACGTTTATTTTCCTAATTTACCCCTGGTTAGATTAACCCAAAGATGATTAGGGTTGTTAATTACCATCTTGCCACTGTCTAAATCTCATGGCTGAGAATGCTTCTTACGCTTTGTATGTTAAGGTTCTTCGTACGTTATCTCTTCCCATTAATTATTTAGTCCTTCCAACTTCCGCCAGACTTGAACTTTTTTTATTTTAAAGGCCAAATGTTACTCTTCCCGGCTTCTTCTATATTTACAAACATCCATTGTTTGAGATTAAACACAAGACCACCTATTAAAAAGCAAAAGTCTCTACCAAGTGAGCTCGTCCCCATCATTTGGTGCAGTGGTATGGGAAAATGAAGACAAGATCTTGATGCCATTTGGTCACAAGTTCGAATTCGATCCAGTGGGGTTTTTACCGCAATGGGCTTTCCAATGGCGGTTTTCCCCCGAATTGGTGACTTGGTGGACTTGGACTGCCTAATGGACAACCATTTGTCAATGCTAAACCACTGGCACTTCAAGTGATATTTAGTTGGTTTTTCAAAAAAAAAAAAAAAAAAAAAAAACTATTTTTCAACTTCTAACTTGCACGAACCGGAGGAATTTTTGAAGATCTTTGGTCCCTCGGGTAAATCAGGAATATGGCCATCGCCCTCGTCGCCACATGCCATAATCCCCTGTTCTCTTTGTTCTTTGGTTTCCAAGAATGAATGTTTCAGTCCAGTTTTCCCCAAATCAAATTAACCCACTTTCCCTCCATATTCTCTAAGGATGGCAAAAAAAAAAAAAAAAAAAAAACCTCGAGCCTGACAAGTATACTCGAAACCTAAAGCATTCGGGACTGGTAAACCAGATACCCAATGGGTATGTGATTGGAATAAAAAACCATTTCGCGGATATGGGATGATTATTGGATTAGGTGATACCTAACCCAATTATCTGCAAATATATACTCTTTTAGTCTAAACATATACCCAAAAAATTTGTAGCTTTATATTTAGTTTTTCTTTAACTATTTTTATTAATGTTTCATCTCATAGTTTCATTTATTATAAATCCTTTATTTAGCAAGTTTTCCATGCACTATGGTATTGTACTACAGGCTTTGGGGGTTTCTCAAAGAAGTTTTGATTTTACAACTTCATATGCATGTGTACGAGTCATGCTTCTTTTTATTCTTTGATAACCGAACAAACTACCCTTTCACTATTACTACACCTATACTGCTCACCCCAATTGTCACCATACACCACCGCTACGACCACCTTCCTCCACACCAAAGCAAAAACCTAGACAACCGCACCACCCATCACCACGACCAACTACAACACCATAGTTCTACCCCCATCACCTTCGAACCACCAACACTCAACACCTTCACCATCCTTAACTGCGTCGACCCACATACCACCACCATCCTTAATATTTACAAACAAAAAAAACTTAAAAGAAAGAGTTGAAGAAGATAGTTGTTGCGATGGGATGGTTGGATGTGATTGTGGTAGCTGATGGTGATTATGTGACTGTGGTGGCTGACCAGTTCGGTTCATGGTGTAGGACCGTTTAATCATGTAGCCGGTGGTCATACAGGAAAGCCGGTGAAGAATGGAGATTGGACCGACAATGTAAATAAAGGTTTTTTTGTCTTTAATATTATTCTAAATCTCAGCCTCATAACCCCATAAGTTCTTCAACATTGAAAGGCTATTAAAATCCATTGGAAAGGACTCATTATACAAATTACAGTTTCTAAGAGAAAACATTACTAGTGATCTTGGTAAAGAACTCAAATGGGCTAGTTTTCAAACGGCAGGTCCGACGGTTGTGATAGTGATCGTTTCTTGTTCTCGCCGGAGTACACACTCAAGGACTGGGATAATTACTCTCCATAGTGGGGGTTTTAGTTTTAATTATCTATGTTTAGGATTTAATAAAAGTAATTTAGGATTATGTATGTAATGTTTTAATTATTTAGGTTTAATTATCTTAATGTTTTTATTTATGTAATGTTTTTATTTAAATGTAATGTTTTTATTTAATTTGACAAATTCATAAAAAAAACATAAATATATAAACTACAAACATTACATTTTTAAAAAAAATAAAAACATTAAATTTAAATAAAAACACACTACTACAAAAAAAATAAAAACTTAAAAAAATAACACACTACTACAAATAAAATAAAAACTACTAAAAAAATACAATTTAAAATCCTAAGAGAGTTTAAGGCGTAACATTCGCCACGCCGAAACATGTTGAAAATCAACCCCGAACTCAGCCGCGTAGTTGATTTGAGCAAAGCCAACTTGCACATCTTCGGTTTCGTTGGGGTTTTTATTCACCGTTTTTTTTAAATAAATTTTCGAAGTTTTGACACTTCGATTGGAGGTCTGCGTGTTTATGAGAGATTGAATCACACGAACGGTTAGTTTCCCCGACAAGTTGACTAAACTCAGATAAAACTTTTTTCCAGTTCGGATTGCTCCGTCCACAAACACGACCACGACCCGTGCTAGTTGATGCGTCATTGGGGTGTACGGTTTCGTACGCGATCACTAACGTGATTTCCTCCTCTTGCGTCCAAGTAACCATGATGAGGCTGATGAGTTGAATTTGGTGAATATTTTTTTGTGTATAGAAGAAGATAGATTGGTGATTGTGGGGTTGAATGGGTAAATTTGTGAGTATGTATATATATATATATATATATATATATATAGGGTAGGGTTCAAATAGAAACCAACCCTTAAGTAGGAACTATAGGAACCAATCTGAGCCATCCATCTTCAATGGCATGATTGTAAATAAGTAAAACTTTAATTAATTGTTATTTTAATAAAGGGGTATTAATGTCTTTTGTTCAATATCATTTATTAGGTAATTAATAAGAAACTCATGTATATTTGGAAACAGCAAATTAGTGTTTATGGTAAACCCAAACGTATTTATTGTATATACTATTAAAATTATATCTCGGTATATATACAACAGTGTACATTGGTGTATATTCGTTTTTTCATTCATCATCATCACCAACACAAGATATACATTGGTGTATATTCGTTTTTTCATTCATCATCATTCAACATCATCAACACAGATATACATTGGTGTATATTGGTTTTTTCATTCATCATCATCAACACAGATATACATTGGTGTATATTCGTTTTTGAAGTGTACATTGGTGTATATCAGTTTTTTTTGTTCATTCATCATCATCATCATCAAACACATATATACAACGGTTATATGATCTTCTATCACATGAGATTGTGATTCAATGTTTTCATGTATAGAATTATTATCAATAACTTGGAAATCTGAATCAATAACTTTAGATTCTTTTAAATCGAAATTTTTTTCAATTCAATCAATTTAAATCTTCTGAATTCGACTGGAAGTTATTTCGATTCAATGGAATTCAATCAAACGTGATTTTTTTTTTATTTGGGATTAGAGATGATAATAGGTTGAGAGATTTAAGGAAAGTAAAAAAACTTGGATATTAATTGCAGGAAGATAATTAACTGCCATATATAAAACTTTTAATTAAATTAAAATATAATATTTAATTGTCTAATTACATAACTACCCCCTAGATCAAGATCAAAGATGAATGGCTCAGATTGGTTCCTAAGTTCCTAACTAGGCTCTTGGTTCCTATTTGATCTTTTTCCTATATATATATATATATATATATATATATATATATATAGATAAAGGTTCCCATACAAAAACTAAATATTGTGAGAAGGGTAAGAAAGGCTCTCATCATGACAAGTGTCCCTATGGTAAAGGATACAAAAGTAATTAGACTCAAATAATTAATAATTTATTAAATTTTAATCTTTTATAATTAAGGAGTGATTTTAGGGATTTAAGTTTAATAATGCCAAGATATTTTTTTTTGGTTTTAACGATTTCATGAAATTTTTCATTAATATTGGAGTAATTATAGGAAAAAAATTTTTTTAAACTTCATCTTAATATACACATGTTGCTTATACAATTCAAACGTCTACTTTTTTTTTTTTTATCTAAAATCACTTTGCATTTTTTCGATTTCTTAAAGAGATAAACTTTGTGTTTTATCACAATCCACTGTGTTTTATCATCTCAACAATCCAGTGTGTTTTACTACTATCGGATCAACTTTGTGTTTTAACAATCTACTGTGTTTTATCACCATCGTCTCAATAATCCAGTGTGTTTTATCACCAACCCAAATTCGTTTGTGTTTTAAAAAAAAAATCAACACTATCGTTTAAACGTAAAACACACAAAACAAGTATTGTTTGAACTATCGTTTAAACATAAAACACATAAACAATAACAAGACTATCGTTTTTTTTAACATAGACCCGTTGTGTTTTAACGCTATTGGTTAAACATTAAACCCATCGTGTTTTACATTGGTTTTACATTGCGTTTTAACATTACGCACAAAAAGAAAATAAAATGTCGAAGTTTAAAGTAGAGATACCAACTAATTTAAATTGGTAAATGTTATTCAAAGATCTTTCTTTTGAAAAAAAAAACCATTAATAAACAAAACCAAACTAAAAGCACAAACTACATCAAGACACTTTTTCCATGTGGTATACAAAAATTCATAATAATATTCGTTGATGCGTATTCTGGTTTGAAACCTACCTAGATGATGGAAGGATTAAAAAAAAAATTAAGTGTTGGGTTGAGGTAAATGAATGAGGGGAATGAATATGGGGTTAGAGAGAGAGATAGATAGAGAGAGAAATTCCTTAATTTGTTCTCCATAATTGATGATTGATGAGTGATAATGTAGATTATTTAATTTAAATAGGTGTGTTTTTACAAGTATACCCTCACACCATTAATTTAGTTATTAAAATTATAACATAATTTACACTTTTGCCACTCCTTTAATCTTAACCATCCAATTACATGATCTAATGGCCATATTTATTTCTTACCCTTCTCACAAAACACATCTTTTGTATGCTAACCCTACCCTATATATATATATATATATATATATATATATATAGGATTTGGATCATTTGAGAACCACCATTTAGGGAGAGAACCAAAGAACCAAGTGTGAACACAAAAACCCCTCCACCAAAAAATAAAAAAAAAATAATAAAAAAATTATATAATCTAAAAAAATAAAAAAAATAAAAAAAAGTAAAAACACCAAAATATTTTTTTAGTGTTAATCTTTCTGAAAAAAAATACAAAAAATACAAAAAAAAATAAAAAAATAAAAAAAATGGCTTTTTTTACATCATATTTACGTCAGGTCTGATGCACATATGCATTTTGCTGTTATATATATACATACATATACCGTATGCACATGTGCATTTCACTATTAGAGCACACTTTTGAATAAATTATCAATTACCATAATGAAATGATCATTAAATGGACGTGATATGATATATAAGGTGGAAAAAAATTTATTTAATGATCATAAAAAAAACGCGAAGTGCATTTCACTATTATGGTTAGGTTTTTTTTCATGGGTTTAGCTTTAGGGTTTAGTTTTTAGGTATGATAGGAATGGGGTTAGGTTTTTTAGGGTTGTTGGTGAAAAACCTCTATATAAAACTATAAAATAAGATAATTGTACTACATGCACATGTGCATTTCACTAATATAGTTAAGTTTTTTAATGGGTTTAGCTTTAAGGTTTAGTTTTTGGGTATGGTGGAAGAGGGGGTATCTTTTTTTGGGGATGGGATGGAGCGTTTTGGTTTTTGGGGGGTGTGGGGTTAGCTGCACATGTGCATTTCATAATTTGGGGGGGGGGGTTGGGGCGGTGTGGGGGATGGGGGGTTTAGGTTTTTAAGGAGTGAGGTGGGTGGGTTTAGGTTTTTAGGGGGTGCAGGTGGGGTTTTTAGGTTTTTTTGTTTGTGTTGACACTGGTTCTCTGGTTCTTTCCCTAAAGTTGGTTCTCGTATGATCCCTACCCTATATATATATATATATATATAGGTAAAAATGTTTTTTTTAAGTTGGACAAAATAACCGTTGGCCAGCCAACGGCTAGCCCACCAATGTCGTTGATAGAAATTATGGGTCAAACCTTGACATTCTCATTCATTGGTAAGGTTTAAATACAAGAGAAATCCCTATAATTATGGAAGGGATATAAAGATATACATTAAATACAAATCATTTACTAATAATACAATTGTGATAAATATATTCTATTACCCCCCGCAGTCGAAGCAAGAGGAGGGCGAATGTTGAGACTGGAGCGGAAGTCTTCAAACAGTATGCGAGGTAGACCTTTAGTGAAGATATCAACAACCTGGAGTCGCGAAGGGGTATGCAGGACGCGAATTGGGCCACGCTGAACATGTTCCTGAACAAAATGAATATCCAGTTCAATATGTTTGGTACGCTGATGTTGAACTGGGTTATGAGATAAGCAAATGGCACTAATGTTGTCACAATATACCAGAGTGGCCTTTGATAGAGGATGGCACAATTCCAAGAGTAGATTACGAATCCAGCAAACTTCAGCTACTACATTAGCGACGGCCCTGTATTCGGCTTCAGCACTTGATCAGGAAATGGTTGTTTGTCGCTTTGACGACCAAGTAAATAAATTTGGACCCATGTACACACAATAACCCGAAGTAGACCGACGAGTGTCTGGGCATCCCGCCCAATCAGCATCAGTGTATGCCCGAAGAGATAAATCTGTGCAAGCTGATAGAGTGAGACCAAATTCTGAAGTACCACGGATGTACCTGATTATGCGTTTAAGAGCATTCCAATGATCAATAGTGGGGCTATGCATGTGAATGCAAATTTGCTGGACTGCATAAGTGATGTCGGGCCTGGTAAAAGTGAGGTATTGTAGAGCACCAGCAAGGCTACGATATAAAGAGGAGTTCTCGAAAGGGGCGCCGGTCGTAGCACTAAGTTTTGGCTTGGTGTCAACTGGTGTGGCAACTGGGTTACACGAATCCATACCTGCACGACTCACAATATCTAGAGCATATGATTTCTGTGATAGAAACATCTGGTTGCCTGTTCTAGAAACAGAAATACCCAAGAAATGACTGAGAGGTCCAAGATCTTTCATGGCGAATTCATCCGCAAGGCTGCCCATGAGGTTCTTCCTGAGAGGATCTGAAGAAGTAGTAAGTATAATATCATCAACATAAATAAGCAAGTAAGCTATGTCACCCCCGTGGTGATATGTGAAAAGGGAGTTATCACATTTACTCTGCACGAAACCAATAGAAATAACAAAGTCAGTGAAGCGTTGATACCACGCCCTGGGTGCCTGCTTGAGACCGTAAAGAGACCGTTTCAACCGACAAACATGATCGGGATAATCCCGATGTCGAAAACCCATAGGTTGATACATATAAACTGTCTCAGTAAGATGTCTATGGAGAAATGCATTAATGACATCCAGTTGATGAATGGACCAAGACTGAGAGAGTGCCAAAGTCAACACTGTACGAATGGTAGCCGGTTTAACAACCGGGCTAAATGTTTCCCCACAATCAATCCCAATTTCCTGATTACTGCCATCACAAACTAGACGTGCTTTGTACCTCTCAAGTGTACCATCAGACCTGTATTTGTGGCGGAAAAGCCACATGCTACGAATAATATGCATATCAGGATGTCTCGGGACAAGTTCCCAAGTCTTGTTTTTAATTAAAGCATTAAATTTGTTTTCCATGGCGTTATGCCACTCCGGATTAGACAAGGCATCCCTGGGGTTTTTAGGTAAAGGTGCTACGATAGAGGTGGAGAGATTAAAAATTTGTTAGGGTTTAGAGATACCGGACATAGCTCGGGTGTGAATGGTGCGAGTAGGTGGTGGGGGCGGTGGTGGTATTGGGCTATGTGACTGAGTGGGTGATTGAGGGTGGTTTTGGACGGGTGAGGGAATGTTCGAGGGCTGGGATGGTTGGGTCTGATCTGGGACATGGAGTGGTATAGTAACATGGGCCGGGGAATTTAATGGTTGGGCTTGAGATGAGGGATGGTCTGTTGGGTTGGGGGACGATTGGGCAAGGGTGTTTGGGCTTTGCGGTTGGGCTGGCAGAGGTGAGGTGATGTTTGGGCTGGAGGGAATGTTTTGGGAGAGGTAGTACAGTGGGTTTAGGGAGTCATCAAGGAATTTATATGTGTGAGGTGTGATTTTATGTGTTTTGGCAAATGGAAAAATGGTTTCATCGAACAAAACATGGCGGTTGATGGTGATGGTACGAGTTTTGAGGTCAAGGCATTTGTAACCTCTATGGTTGGATGGGTAGCCCAAGAAAACACATGGGTAAGACCTATAGGCAAGTTTGTGGATGGTGGTGTGGGGAATGAGGGGGTAACACATGCACCCGAACACGCGCAGGTGGTCATAAGTGGGTAGGCAATTATAAAGGCGTTGGGTGGGGGTTTGAAAATTATGTATCTTAGTGGGAATGATGTTGAGGAGGTAGGTTGCGGTCTCAAGGGCATGGGGCCAATAGGTCGTGGGCATGGATGAATGCGCTAGGATGGTGCGCATGAGGTTATTTATGGTTCGGATTTTACGCTCAGCTTTGCCATTTTGAGAGGACGTGTGAGGGCATGAGAAACGGAAGTGCATGCCATTTTGATTGAAAAATGTATGAAATTGGTTGTTGGCATATTCACGACCGTTATCACATTGGAATTGTTTAATTTTAGTGTTGAATTGAGTTTGGATAAAATTGTTAAATTTGGTAAACATGGCAAAGACATCAGATTTGTGGGCAATAGGGTAAGTCCACAAGAAATTTGTGAAATCATCCAAGAACAAAACATAATAATGGTGACCCCCATTAGACACAATAGGGGAGGTCCAAACATCACTGTGTACAAGATCAAATGGCATAGCAGTAGTTGTATTAGAAGCAAAAAAAAGGAAGTCGAGTATGTTTACCAAAAACACAAGAACTGCAAACTTTATTGTACAAAGAACCACAATTAATAAAGCTAGAAGTTTTTAAATTATTTAAAATAGCCGGGCCAGGGTGGCCGAGGCGTTGATGCCAAATGTCTTGAGAAATAGCTGCATAGGTGGAAGCAGATGTGAGGTTGGTGATGTTGGACGGGCTGAGAGTGTAGAGATCCCCCGAGCTATTGCACCGTAGGATAGGTTTCCTGGTGTGCTCTGAGCATACATAAAAAACACTCGCGCAACTCGTGTTTTAAATTTATAAAAATGATTTTAATCTTAACATTAGAACACACATTAAAGGGCAAGCGCACCCTGTCACATATGTAGTAAAGCATAGATAAGAACCAAGTATCGATCCATGGACGCGCGCAGAGCGATTGTACTGAACCGTTGTCACTGATTTACCGGTAAGAAAAGATAGTGAATGTTTGTTTTAACTAATTTAATCTAATTTAAACTAAGCATAGCAAATATATATATATAAGACTCCAAATAGAAAAATAGATATATAAAGAATTTTTTCATACAACCTAAGCATGTAACTAAGTTTGAATAGAACCAAACACTTAAATCAATATTCCTATTTTCAGACAATTAGTATCCCTTTCGGGAATCCTAACATGACAACACTTCGGAAGGCTACCACGATAACACATGCTAACCACCTAAACTTGTTCATTAGCGAGCAATTGATATGCACTCATGTAAATCCTTAAATATAAGTTAGTATCACCTTTCGGGAGTCCTCAACCTCACTCAATTGAGAAAGCTACACTGATAAACACAATATAGCCACAACAACGAGCATAAACTAGATTCATACACAATCAATCTCATCTTGCACGCTTTGAACATAAATCTACAAAGAAAGCGATTTCAACCAAAATCTCTAAACAAAGATCATTAATCATGTTAAAGACGCGCAATAACACCATTTAGCCGATTAAAGCTATTTTACGTGCAAGTCAATACTCTCGGTTATTATTGAAACTACCTTTTAGTAAACCAATACCCGGTTACAGTTTCATGGCACAAAGTTACTAACAAGTTATTAACTTTGTTAACAAAGCATAAACTAGGAGTTTTTAACCATATCTAACCTATACTTTGTTAATCCTCCAAGGCACAACAATATCAAACGAGACTACAACAACAACAGGAGAGTTTACATACAAATCATGAAGATTCAACATGAACATAAAGCTTAATGATTCATTCAAACAAAACAACACACAAACGATAAATAAGAACAAGCTAAGTATTGTTTTTACCCGTAGGTTTACAAATACTAATCATAACAACATAACAAAGCTTCAAAATCAGATTTGATATAATATTAGGTCAAGAATCAAACCATAAACAAGCAAGGTTATGATGGATTGGATGACGTTAATGGACTTGGATTGCTTCCTAAGCTTGTTAATCGGCTTCACAGCAACTTACATGCCCAGAAAATCGCCCAAAATCGCCCCAAAATCGCCCAAAAATCACCCAATACCCTAAAAATGACATTCTGCTCTGTTTTATAGAACTGTCAGATCTCACACGGGCTGGTGCACGGGAGTGCCAACACCTGCAGATTGTGCAGAATGTGAAGAAACTGTCCGTTTTTTATCCGGTTTGCTTCATGGACACTGTTTAAGACCTGTAATCATAAAGATACCAAATAAGTACCAATTCATCATGTATAAGGCCAAAAACATATATAGATGGGAGTTAAATTGGGGCTTTTATATGTATAAGTTGACGCATATCAAACATCCCACACTTAAACATTGCTTGTCCCTAAGCAATAGAAAACTCAACACTCCCAATGGCAACACGAGTAGCGAACCGGAAAGTTAATAAATCAGATGGCTAGCTGGTTTGTCAAAAGACATCATCAAAGATTTCAAACCGACAAGCACTTGGAAATATAGAAATCAAAAGCAATGGTTAACATCAAATCGACTAAGCATGCATATCTTTACACCACTCACAGTGTTCACACACGCTCGGCTTATTTATGGATCATACATATGAATTGTGTATGTGTAAACACTCAATGCCTAGACAATGACTTGTGCGATATCATATGCTTGTTAAAAGACCTAATCTCTACCAATTCATATATAGAAATGCATAAATCAAGAGGACTTGTGGGTTGTAATGATAGGCAAAGGTAAAGGGTGTGGAATGGATATTTAAAGTGACAAAACGGCTAAAACTCGGCGGTTATGTCTAACTAATAGATATAAACATAAACTATACAAACCACACGCGAATATAGGCGAATTTTATTTAATTCGAGCTAACCATGAAATTCTAACTTTCAAGCCCTGAAAACTGCTCAAACATTGTTAATTCACCCTATTTTAGGGTATACTATTTTTTCTGATTTTTTTTTCTTTTTTTTTAACAAGCTTACAATACTGAATATAACTGAAAACTATAACGAGAATATATACAAAACACGGGATCTAAAAGCCCGAACATGAACTATAACATTAAACGAGTCAAACAATAACCTAAACCGAGTGTCAACACGAAAGGTTTAAAGTAAAAAGGCTAAATTTGGTTTAGTGGTGAAATGGTGGGTTAAGTAAGAAAAAACACGGACATAGGCTCAACATGGTTAACTAGTGGATAACATTTAGGTGCGGGAAACAGATAAAACGAAAAGAAAAGGCTTAAGTCAAAAGGGTATCCTAAATGCCTCAATCACTTTCATGCAAATCTACACATATATGATCTCGAAAAGTATGCTAATAACAAGTTCTAAATCACATAAGCCATTCGGCGCACTCATATTTCGCATATAGCGAGAAAGTATCGAAAAAGCAATAAAAGGCTCAAAAAGAATGCTCACGTAACGGAAGGAATGGGTACAAGTGTAAAAATTAACATGCTAGTCACTCTTTTGTTTACCATGCTTCTCAAATTTGGCTTGTCCGCTTTTATCAAATCTAACGGTTCTTAAACGCAACCAACCATATTAATTTACAAAATTTATGAAGAATTCACCGCTTTTTGCTCAAGTGTTATGCCACAAAAATTAAAAACTGGGAGTTTTTTTTTCACCACTTGGGACAAGAAAAGCTAATACTGTTAACAACCCTCCCTACACTTGAATATCACATTGTCCTCAATGTTACTCAAAAAATAGTAAAGCATTATGAAGAGCTAAACTATAGTGCAAGCTAAGTAAAGTTAACATAGTTACCCTCCCCACACTTGAACATCACATTGTCCTCAATGTGACCCAAAAAATAGTAAAGCATTATGAATAGCTAAATTATAGTGCAAAGAAGAGAAACTGAAACTCCCATGGTGTCGAAGCAAACTGAAGGTTATCTAAGGACGCTGTCGTGTCTGCTCAGCCCTCAGTGCTCGTCTGTATCCTGAACTCCTTTTCCTTAGTACCTGTAAAAGTGCTAAATGGCGCTCTAAAACACACAACTCATTAAAATAAAACTCCAAGCATTCATCATTACTAAATTTAAAACAAAGCAAAGTAAATTGTCTAAAATTGAATACATAAACCGGGGGGATTTAAAAGAAACCCAAAATGAAACCCCCAAACTACAATAGTGCATAAAATATAGTAAAGATACCACCACCGCCTTCACACGGTCTGACTACCCTCCTAGTCCTCCTCGTCATCATTATCTTGTTGTACAGCAGCTTTTTGTTCGATCCTGAGCATTTGGCTTGTGTCCTTTTGCAATGTTTACACCAAATGTACCTGAGCGCGGCCATTCAATACTTGGTTTTGCAAAATCATGTTGTTTTCATGATTGAATGGCCGAATACTTCGAAACATTATGAAGTTGCTACAAATTCAGATTTTTAACATCCCATTCACAATGATTTTTGCAAAATCATCTCAAATACAAGCTTTCTTATGAAAATGCGCTTAAAAATCTGAACTATTACGAAGAATGTCCGAAATTTGGGGCTTGTTTGAACTATTATGAGGAAAACCCCAAATTTTCTTAAACTAACCTAATTACAACTACGATTAATACTACATTACAATTATTATACAAAACTACTCTAATATTATACTAGATATTCAACTAATCTTTTTGCAAATTTTGGATTTAATTAAACATTATGAAGAAATATCCAAAACTTTAAAGATTAGAAGAATAACATGCTAATCTACACTAACTATTGCAAACATTCAAGAAGTTTTAAGGATTAGTTAAACAATTATGAAGAAATCCTAATACTTGAAAGAAAGAAAACAATAATTTATACTAAGGAGATTCATACCTTGAAGGATTAGCAAGTGAGGAGTGAAGAATCTAGACCAAAAGATGATGTTCTCGGCCAAAAAGAGGTGGAATGAGGGTGCAGTCGGGTGTGCAAGGGTTAGGGTTATATTTTAGAAGTTAAAGATGCTTATATAGGCCCATTTCTGGGCTGGGGTTTTTTTTTTTCGCCCGCACGGTCAGCTGCACGGTAGTGCGCTTGACCGTGCAACCTCCTTGCACTAGCCCTTGCACCCCAGTTCTTGGTGGTCCGCACGGTCAGCTGCACGGCAGTGCGCTTGACCGTGCACAACCTGCAGATATGCAGTTTGGAGGCTGCAGCTGCATTTTTGCACGCAGCGGTTCCATTTTGTCCGAAAACATCATTTTAACTAATTTTAACCTGTTTGTAGACTATTTTCACTCCATTGCTTATTCCCGTACCGCTCAAAACCGGTACGAACCTGCACAAAACTCAAAAAAACGTTAAACTACGAAATTTAAAATAAACAAAGAAATATTAACACTATTTACATATTTACCCTTTGGCGCGCCCATACACGCCGCGCTATTTTTATTAGCGAGTCGCTAGCTAGACTCAGTTCCCCACACTTGTTTAGGCGCGCGGAGCGTGGAGTTCAATTACCTCCACAGTCGGGTCAATCGGTCCATCAATGTAAGCTTTTAAGCAATGACCGTTGACTTTCAAACTTAGTCCATTTTGATTTATGGACTCGTCCATATGGACTTTAAGCTTCTTGGAATGGCCGTTTTCATAAAAGATTTTCTTTAAGATCGATTTCGCCCGAATGGAGATTGAATATGGGCGAGAAGATCGATCAAGCAATAACAGACATCGGCCATCCTCACACTTAAACTGACGCAATGTACGAAATAATTACAGAAGAAATAATTACAGACTCGATTTAAGAAAAATGGAAGAGATATACACAAATCAATATACCAAAAACTATACACTAAACTTAAATTATGATAATATATAAAATATGAAAATATACAACATTTTCAGCGAAATCTGAGTCGCTCGAGCATCGCGAAGAAGTATAGACCGCTTCTCGCGTGGCGCAAGTGACTACAATGACTCAAGGCGCTCGCGCGTTGCAACAAGATAAAGACCGTCTTTTTGCTTGCGCGAAAACAACCCTTTTTCACCGAAAAATAATATAACGGAAGTTGATGGATAGAAACCATGATGGATGCCAATGAAATGAGTTAAAAACGGAAGATAGCGGCTATTCACGTTACACGAAGGACTCTGGTGATCCTGTTCGCGTATTGCGAACAATAAAATATAAAACCCGGGGTAATTAGGAACTCGCTAAAGCGGAACCATAAGCCCAGCTTCTTTGCAAATCGCAAGGAAGCATTTTTCACAAAAAAAAAAATATTTTTATTAAAACCACTTCTATATTAAATAAATTTCCCATTTTTTTTAACCCAAACCTTTTTTTAAAAGCATCCGAATCAACAAATTTAAACGTAACATACCCAGACTTCCATTGTATATTTAAGTAAAATAAAAACTATATATACATAAAAATTAAAATTATATAAACAGATAAACATATGAACACATGGTTAATAAATAAAGAATTTAACTTTCCAAATCTAAAAATTAACAATTAGTCCAAATCCGGACAAATAAATCAAATAATGAATCAATCAAATTCATAGACAAACCAACTAATCCAATCTATAAAATATAATAAAGCAAAATGTTGTTGTCCACGTGGCCATGTCCTAAGGCTGCTCTCTTTGTATTTTTCCGCCCAATTTTTTTTGCCACCTGTCTACACGAGACCATATCTCACACAATTTCCCCGTATCTCACAAATTTCTTTTGCTCATCAATTTCCCCAAACCCTTCCTCTCTATTGTGAAGAATAGAAATTCAGCAATGGACATTCCTTGTAATTGTAGGGTTTCTTTTTGCTCTCCACTGACCCAAAACCCTATATTTCTATCGTCTCTCTGTTGTGAAAAAAATAGTGATTCAACTATGGCGGCTTGTGATTTTAGGGTTTCTGCTGCATTAGGTCTTTCTCCTTCCAATCCACCACCTAAGGTATGTGTTCTTGAATGTTAATCCCTAATACATTCTGATAAATGGATCGGCCTTCATTTGTGGTTGATTTTAGTTCTTTTTTTGTTGTTGATAATTGGATCCTCGCATCAGTTGTTGTTGATAATTGGACTTGCGTTATGAAATTGAAGCATTAGTATTGTCACCATAATTAGGGCTTTTTAGCATCATTATAATAATTCTTTTATTTTAAAATTTTTAGTACACTATCAGTAACTATAGTAACTATCATAGAAAGGACCAAATTGCTTATTGATAAACATGTATAAGTAACTGTATAAAAAGGTTAACAGATTATGTGTTTGTTTTTTAGGTTTTCTATTACTTTGAAGACAACTGAATAATGTGAAAGTGGAAGAACAAAAAAATATGTAAACAATTTTGGACTTAGAATACCGGTACCATACCAGTACGGTACTGGTATTCGCATTTAAAAACCGGTCAATGCCAGTAATTTATTGAACTGGTACCGGTACCGAAAAACGAAAAAAGTGGGTACCGAATATGATTTGGTACCAGGAATTCGGTACGGTACCCGATACCATTTGCTCATCCCTAATCTCATATAACTGTAAAGATATATTAGTCTGCTATTAATGTTTGTCGCCAATATACTCCAAATGGTGATTGATGTTTTTCTCGATATTGATGATGTAATCAGATAATCCGTTGATTCTTTCGCTTTAATTAGTGGTTAGTATGTTCGTTCATCATTGATATATATTTCAAGTCTTCTGAATGTTCTTATTTTGTTAATTGAGAATACCAATTTTCATCATAAAATGAATTTTTGCAGGTCCTATCATTGAACCAATTCATCAAGGAATCAACTCTCAGATAAAATATTTCTTGTGTCATCTAGGTATGCGTTCTTTTCATTCCTTCAAAGTGCTTAAGAGTAAACAAAATTTATTCTAGCTTCATACTTAATTATTTTAATATGATTATTTACTTCTCGATGTACACTTATCCTTATTTAACTATTATCACAATATATTGTTTCTGTACTCATATTAACATATAGCTTATACATATATGTGTAAAGTATTAGACACAATTTTGATTTTATTAGATTCTATGTCAACATAAGCCATATATGGATATTGAATCAACTGTTGTTTCTGTCATTATTTTTTCTTTTTTAACAAAGACGTGTTAAAGAGTCCTATCTGGTCATTAAAATTGTTAGTTATGTAGGTAGAGTATGTGGTTTCATCATGTTCGGCAGGCTCCGGGCAGCAGAGGACCTACCGTTGCAGTGAATTGTTGCAATTTCAATTTAGAAGAAATATAATTTTCATATGTTTTGTTGGTTACTATTATTCTCATCACATACAATTATTTCTTGCAGGGTATATGATATGCAATTTGATATCAAATTTGCCTACTTTAACTTCTTGCAATCACTTCCAGCATCCCAAGAGCCAAGTTCACATAATCCTTTAATAAACAAAAATACATATGAGGGAGACAAACATGGCGATGATTCAACTTTTTCATAAGCGCGCTCTAGACTTGAGTTATCTACGTTCTTTGCTGCATGAAAGGGTGTGTGTGTGTGTATATACATTCTGGCCATTTATGAGCTTATCATCTAGGGTTGGTTAGATCTCAATTCATTTGGCAATTTTATGTTTGAGATAAAATTTGAGTCATTCATAATAGCATGGGCCAATGTTTTTTTAACAAGAATTTGGTGTTTGAATTTGCAGGAGATCTCTGGTGACTTAAGTTGAAATCATATTGCTCTTGATTGTGGTGACTTAAGTTGAAATCATATTGCTCTTGATTCTAATAAAGGCGTCAAGAGATCTATGGCATTAACAATTATCAGCTTTATAAGAATATACAAAGGAAAACAGTGGTTGTTATTTAGGAAACTTGATGCCTTTCTTTGTTCATAAAAGTAGAATGATAGTTCGACTTTCTTCATTTGTTGGTTTTTTTTATGTGTATATCAAAACCTTGGTTTTTATGTAGTGAAATCGACATGAGGATACAAAAAAAAGTAGTTCCCTTAATATTCTCTATAACATGGTATTGTCAACATTGTTTTTGCCTCTTCATTAATCTTAAATATGCTTGTAGGAATGAGTGATTTATTACCTCCTTCTATTGTGCTCTTTGGTCATTCTTAATAGGTAAGTTGTATTAACAAAGTAGTTTGAAAATTATACAAAGCAAAAGCCGCCATGAAGCATGGAGCCATGAATCATTTCTAAGTTCAGGTCTAACGGGCCTCCTAAATCTATAAGAATTATGAAGTTACAAGCTAAAACATCTATGGTAGGCGTATTTATCTAATAATTCTACCTTCATTTTCTAATGTATATGTAATGTAATTTGTAATTTCTATTATAAAAAAAGTATATGCACAATTTTTAATTATATTGGGTTTTATCATGAAACACTTGCAAATTATACAGCAATTGTGGTGGATAACTGTATAAGGAGATCTTTAAAGAGTTATGATTTTTTTTCTTTTTTGTTTGTTAATTAATTGTAATTAATATTTTACATACGTAATGTATCATTTTGCTCATTTTAAAATTTTATATAAACACATATAAATAATACAATTGACATTGTGTAACCCGTGTAGCACACGGGTACTTAAACTAGTATTCAATAAATTAAAGTTATCAACATCCTAATGAACGAATAATCAATCGAATCGATCCTATAAGCATAAAAATGAACAAATATATATGCAAACCTATGAACCAATCTAAAATCAATCCAATATATCAACGGACAGATAAATCTAATAAATAATCAAATAATCATATGTGCAAATAAATGAATGAAATAAAGAATCAACAAAGTATAAACAAGTATTCACAAGCATGTACACTGGTAAAAGGTTGACTCGGTTTGTTCCTAAAGCTCGTCGCGTCCCCGGCAACGGCGCCAAAAACTTGGTGTGCTCTGAGCATACATAAAATACGCTCGCGCAACTCGTGTTTTAAATTTATAAAAATGATTTTAATCTTAACATTAGAACACACATTAAAGGGCAAGCGCACCCTGTCACATATGTAGTAAAGCATAGATAAGAACCAAGTATCGATCCATGGACGCGCGCGGAGCGATTGTACTGAACCGTTGTGACTGATTTACCGGTAAGAAAAGATAGTGAATGTTTGTTTTAACTAATTTAGTCTAATTTAAACTAAGCATAGCAAATATATATATATATAAGACTCCAAATAGAAAAATAGATATATAAAGACTTTTTTCATACAACCTAAGCATGTAACTAAGTTTGAATAGAACCAAACACTTAAATCAATATTCCTATTTTTGGACAATTAGTATCCCTTTCGGGAATCCTAACATGACAACTCTTCGGAAGGCTACCACGATAACACATGCTAACCACCTAAACTTGTTCATTAGCGAGCAATTGATATGCACTCATGTAAATCCTTAAATATAAGTTAGTATCACCTTTCGGGAGTCCTCAACCTCACTCAATTGAGAAAGCTACACTGATAAACACAATATAGCCACAACAACGAGCATAAACTAGATTCATACACAATCAATCTCATCATGCACGCTTCGAACATAAATCTACAAAGAAAGCGATTTCAACCAAAATCTCTAAACAAAGATCATTAATCATGTTAAAGACGCGCAATAACACCATTTAGCCGATTAAAGCTATTTTACGTGCAAGTCAATACTCTCGGTTATTATTGAAACTACCTTTTAGTAAACCAATACCCGGTTACAGTTTCATGGCACAAAGTTACTAACAAGTTATTAACTTTGTTAACAAAGCATAAACTAGGAGTTTTTAACCATATCTAACCTATACTTTGTTAATCCTCCAAGGCACAACAATATCAAACGGGACTACAACAACAACAGGAGAGTTTACATACAAATCATGAAGATTCAACATGAACATAAAGCTTAATGATTCATTCAAACAAAACAACACACAAATGATAAATAAGAACAAGCTAAGTATTGTTTTTACCCGTAGGTTTACAAATACTAATCATAACAACATAACAAAGCTTCAAAATCAGATTTGATATAATATTAGGTCAAGAATCAAACCATAAACAAGCAAGGTTATGATGGATTGGATGACGTTAATGGACTTGGATTGCTTCCTAAGCTTGTTAATCGGCTTCACAGTAGCTTACATGCCCAGAAAATCGCCCAAAATCGCCCCAAAATCGCCCAAAAATCACCCAATACCCTAAAAATGACGTTCTGCTCTGTTTTATAGAACTGTCAGATCTCGCACGGGCTGGTGCACGGGAGTGCCAATCTGGTCTGCACGGGAGTGCCACCAGGGCGCACGGGAGTGCCAACACCTGCAGATTGTGCAGAATGTGAAGAAACTGTCCGTTTTTTATCCGGTTTGCTTCATGGACACCGTTTAAGACCTGTAATCATAAAGATACCAAATAAGTACCAATTCATCATGTATAAGGCCAAAAACATATATAGATGGGAGTTAAATTGGGGCTTTTATTGTATAAATTGACGCATATCATTTCCTGGTCTGGAGATCCTTCACAGTAAAACCATAAGGGTCAAATTCGACAGTTAATTGGTTGTCAGTTGTAAATCGGCGAACAGAAATAAGGTTTTTAACTAGGTTAGGGGCATAAAGGACATTATTGAGTTTAAAGGGTGGGAATTGTGGAGGTAAGGTAATGTTGCCTTGGCCTAAAACCAGAATGGTTTTACGATTCCCAACAATAATGTTGCGAATAATGCTAGAATTAAAAATAGAGGGGAACATGTTAGATTGAGGAGACATTGTACCTGTCGCGCCGGTGTCCATGGTCCAAGATTGATCATTATGATGAAGTGCCAAGTTGTAGAGGACTTGAGCAATATCCGTGGGCGAGTAATTTGCGGCATAAGACTGAGTAGAATTGGCATTGGGTTTCGGGCCTAACAATCCAGCAGCGGGATTGGGCCTGTGCTGTTGGGCTGTAGCGGACTGAGCTGGGCCTGGTGCAGGTGGCTGTGAGGCTGCCGTGTTATAATTGTATGGAGATTGGGCCTGTGGGCCGAGGGAAGTGGCAGGAAAAGGGCACGGGGAAAGTACCAATTTGGCCAGGGAGAAAATTGTGGGCTCTGTGGGGGTTGGCCGGGCCAGGTTTGGGTCTGCCAAGGGTTGTTCGGTTGCCATGTGTTTTGTTGATACCGACCCCGACCGTAGGAGCCACGACCACGTCCACGGCCCCGACCTCGGCCACGGCCGCAAGAGCGATCGGACCCGTCCGATTGGGGTGGGTTAGAATTGCCGGAGGACGATTGTGGGGTAGAGGTGGCGGTGTGGAGGGCAGTTCCGGCAGCTTGGGCCGATATGGTTGCTTGTGTAATTTTTTCGTCTTCAAGTTGGCAAAGTTGGGATCGGGTGTTGTAAAAGTCGGGTAAAGGTTTGGTTTGTTGAAGAATGAGTTTGATGGTTTCATATTGGTCGGTTAGGCGGGTGAGGATTTGCATGACAAGTTGGTTTTATGTGACATTGGCGCCTAGACTAATGAGTTGGTCATAAAGGAGTTTCATGTTTTGGCAATAGGAGGACATGTCGGAAAAACGGTCTAGACGGGTATTGAAAAACTTGTTTTGTAGGGCTATGGTGCGAGTTGTTTGGTTGTCTAGGAAAAGGTTTTTGAGACGGTACCAGGCATCATAGGCGGTAGTGTTGGTTATCATGATGGTATGGACAAGGTCTTGGGTGATAGTGCCATAGATCCACTGAAGGACGATAGCATCTAAACGTTCCCATGACTCTTGGTAGGTGGGAGGGGAGGAGGATTCGGGTTCTTTGGCAGCCGCAGTGGTTGTGGGAGGGACATGGGGTAAAAGGTGATCATAAACATCATACGCTTTGCAATGTATGATGAATAATTCTGCCCAGGTGTTGTAATGCTCAGTTTGGCGGTCAAGAATAATTGGAATAAAGTTTTTAATGTTGGCGACTGCTACAGCGGGATGTATAGGAGACATGGTGATAGAGGAGTATTACCAAAATAATGAGGAAATCGGAAAAAAAATCAAACAGCCGATTGGATGTATGCGGCGAGCAAGAGGAAAGAAGAAAAGAAAATTTGGAGGTTTAGGGTTTTGGCTTTGATACCATGATAGAAATTATGGGTCAAACCTTGACATTCTCATTCATTGGTAAGGTTTAAATACAAGAGAAATCCCTATAATTATGGAAGGGATATAAAGATATACATTAAATACAAATCATTTACTAATAATACAATTGTGATAAATATATTCTATTAGTTGTGATATACATCACGAAATAAATGCTCACGGCGGTGATAGGTTAGGAGGGGGGGGACGGTGTTTCGCGGCCATCGCGGCATCACGGGGTGGCCATCATGGACCACCCCGACTGCCCTAAGAGGTGTCTTATTGATTAAGCTCAATCCCTAAACATTCAGTCACTAGGTACTCAATCACTAAGCTCTCTGTCACCAACACATTACAACAAAAAAACCTTTTATGTACACGACTACATCTAGCCTATTTATACAGCAGCAGACACACCAACGTTTACTAACACTTGATTTTCAATATTTAAAAAACTACAAAAGGTAGAGAATAGATTAAAGAGATATCTTGGGAGAATAATCTTGTTAAAAAATAGCACAATTCCTAAAATGCCGTTACGACTAATAAATTACATAATTGATACTAATTTAGTCATTGATCAAAAACTAGATGGACTAGATTTGTTCTCACCATTTTTCCATTTAACTTAGTATTGGATCCTACCTCTTATCTATATATCCAAACATACTTGAAGTCTTACATGTTCATTTGCGAGCCACAACTTCTTTTTATACAATCATATGTTCATTACCAAGGTCATGAAATGAATTGCGATGGTTGTATATCATGATTACCGGATAGCTAGACACCAAACACCTTTATATTCAACAAAACTCTTTAATATTGTAACATTTTGAAATCTAACATGTCCTGTACAAGGCCTATGCTTATTGGTTGAGAGTAAAGACTTACTACATTTTGTAAAAAAAAAAATAAAAAAAATGAAATACAAGGATGTTAATTGTTTTTTTTTTTAACAGGATAAATAAATTATATATGCGCTACAACAAACGTAGCTTTACTTGCGAAATGGGCTTGGAGATTTGTGACGGAAGATGGTTCGTTATGGAGAAATACTATAGACGCTATTCACGGGGGGAGAGGTATGTGGAATTTTTTGCCGATCAAAAGAGCTTTATCGGGTTGTTGGAAAGTTATTGTCAATATTGTGGATTCTGTTCGACTATGTGATAATCCATTGCACATGTTTATTAGAGGTTCGGTTGGGGTTGGGGCTAGTATCCGGTTTTGGTATGACCATTGGCTGGGGGAAACAGTTTTGAAAGAAAGATGGCCTAGGCTATATAGTCTGGACAAAAACAAAGGCTGCAAGGTTAAGGACAGAATTATTTTCAGTGATTCGCAGGTGACTTTTAAAGGGACATGGAGAAGATATCCTGATACAGTGGAAGAGTTATCAGAAATGGAAGATCTGTCGAGGCTCCTTACAGGTTTGCAGCGTAACGAAGGCCCGGATACTTGGAAGTGGGATGGCAACAACACCGGTGTTTTCACTGTTAAAGACGTCAAGAAGTTGCTGACTAACAGGAATCCGAATGTAACGCAGCAGGCTACGAAGATTAAATGGGAGGCTTGGGTTCCATTGAAGGTGAATTTGGTCTCTTGGAGGGCTGCTAAAGGTAGGCTGTCAACGCGAGTAGCCTTGAGATATAGAAATGTTAATATTCCTAGTGTTGCTTGCCCTTTCTGCGAATTACATGATGAAGATGGTACTCATCTGCTGGTGCGATGTGCTTTCTCATATGAGGTTTGGAGCTTGATTTGTAGGTGGTGTAAACTTACCCCATTCTTTGCTTATGATTTTGAGGACTTAATGGGTTTATACAAGAACGTCCACGCCGGGAAATGGAGGAAAAAGATTGTGAGGGGTATCATTTTGATTACGGTATGGAATATTTGGTCAGCAAGGAATTTGAAGATATTTCAAGATATAGATCGTAAGGCGAAGGAGGTAGTGGCGGAGATCAAGTCAAAGGCTTTTTTATGGTTAAAATATAGGTCGAAATATAGAGATATTGTTTGGAAACATTGGTCTGTTTATCCGTTGTATATGTGCCTTTGATTTGGCGGTTCTCGTTTTGAGAGCTTGCCGTGGTTATGAAAGTAAATGTTCAAAAAAAAAAAAACCATTTCCTTTTTTTTTTATTTATTTTATGGAAATAGTAAAGAAGATGACTATTGACTATTGAGTCAACTTCATCTCCAATCATTTCATAACAAACCAACCATTTGCTTCATCATTAAATTAGAAACCAGTCTCTAATCAACTTGTTTCACATTCCATTTTCATTATTCATCACCACACCATGGTTGTTCTTACTGAACTCACAGAACAATCTTCTTCTTCTTCTTTGTTAAATTTCAATTATGATGTATTTTTAAGTTTTAGAGGTGAAGATACTCGCTCTAATTTCACCGATCATCTCCTCAAAGCACTGCTGGAAGCCACCATCGACACGTTCTTCGATGATGCTGAGATCCAGATCGGAGACTTTCTGAAACCGGAACTGGAGAGTGCGATTAAGTCATCAAGGGCTTCTATTATTGTGTTGTCCCCAAATTATGCTACTTCAACATGGTGCCTTGATGAACTAGCACTCATCATGGAGCAGCGAAGAACCTCCAAACATATTGTTTACCCAATCTTTTATCATGTTAAGCCTTCAGATGTCAGGAAGCAACGAAACAGCTTTGCAGAGGCTATGGCAGAGCATGAACAGAGGATGGAGACAGAGTCAGATGCAGCAAAAAGAAGTCAATGGGCTCAGAAGATTAAGAGATGGAAGAAAGCCCTAACCGAAGTTGCCGATATGAAAGGGGAGGAAGCCGATGGCAGCAGGTACTTTAATTCACTTTCTTCTTTGTATATTCGAAAACATGTATATGCTCAATTTAGTTTAATTAATGATGAACTGTTTAGGTTTTGTTGCATAGGATTTGGAATTTGTCATCAACTACATGTACTGTACATATTATGTGTTTAGTTCGGGAAAAAAATTGTGAATGTAATGCATTACGTACTCTTTTATATAATTTAGTGAAATTAATGATTTGAGTCACTTAATAGCAGAAGTACAAATGATTTGAGCTCGTATTTTTATTTAACTAATTAGAGTGGTTTTTCTTCTCAATGGAATTGGTTCTAGGAGAGAGACGATACTTATTGAAGGAATTGTGAAAGAGATAGGTAGCAGATTACATCTACACAAAAGGAGTAAACTTCCACACATGATTGGAATGGAGTCTTCCATCAGAAAAGTCACTGCATTCTTGAATAATGCATCAACTGAATTTCTCACCATACAGGGAATGGCTGGGATTGGAAAGACACATTTGGCAGACTATATCTTCAAGTCAAATTATCTTGACTTTGAAAGCAGTTGTTTTCTTGAAGATATCGAAAGGAGGTGTACACAACCAAATGGACTACTTGATTTACAGAAACAACTCCTTAAAGATATTCAAGCAAGAAATTGGATGGACATAGACAATGTTAATGCAGCCACCTTGAAGATTGGGAAATCACTTTTTAGAAAAAGAACTCTTCTTGTTCTTGATGGTATAAATGACCCTGATCAGTTACATGCGTTACTTGGGACAACCGGCTTCATCCTGGAAGCAAAATCATAATAACATCTAAAAATCGATTGCTAACAGAAACATGTAGGCTGTTTATAACACATCAACCAAAGCATACTAAGCACTTGCTTCAATGCTTAAATGATGAGGAATCTCTTCAGCTGTTAAGTTGGCATTCCTTTGGACGCAACGAACCCAACAAAGGCGACAAAAAGGAATTAGAGAAGGTCGTACAATATTGCAAAGGACATCCACTGGCTCTTAAAGTTTTGGGCAGTTCTTTCCGTAAAACGGACGCTACATGGGAGGATATTTTAGAATCACTAGGGAATGAAAATAATTCAAATATTACAGACGTTCTAAAAATAAGTTTCAACTCTTTGCCATCTGAAAAGGACAAGGAACTGTTTAAACACATTGCTTGTTTATTCGTTGGAGAAGATAGAAAGTTTATGGAAGACATACTAAAAGCTTGTGGTATATGCAAATCATATGGGTTGAGATTCTCATCAATAGATGCCTTCTCACTGTAGGTTGTTTTGGTCAATTGATGATGCATCAACTTCTTCAAGACATGGGAAGAGATATAGTTCGCCAAGAATCACCTAAGAAGCCATGGAAGCGTAGCATATTGTGGCATCCTGAGGAGTGTTTGGATGTATTGCAAAATAGACAGGTAATTACGTATACCTATTCTCTGTACTTTGATAATTAATTTATGTCATGTATATACACAACTTTTTTAATCAGTTGTTATTTCTTAGGGAACACCAAGAGTTCAAGGACTTGTCCTTGACATGAGAACTTTTGAGATTGAAACATCGAAAGAACCAAGTAGTGCCAATATGCAAAAGTTTGAATTTAGATCATTTGCATCAGACAATTGGGTTCACATACTGCTGTCAGTTATTTGGTGGTTATTTGCTTGGGTTTTAGAAACACGTTCCTCATCTTGTAAAACAAAAGGCAACTTCGAGACACTTTCTTTAAGTGAGATGCGTAACTTAAAACTACTCCAACTGAACTATGTACAATTGAGTGGATCCTACAAGAACTTTCCTCAACGTTTAAGATGGTTATGCATGCATGGATTCCCTTTGAGTTATATACCTTCAGAGATACAAATGGAGAATATGGTAGCTCTTGACATGTCTCATAGCAAACTCTAACAGCTTTGGAAAATGCCGAAGGTACTAAAATTAAAAACTGCTACTTATTATGTTTGATAACTTATGGTTAAGTGTCTTTGCAACACTCTGGTTTATTTTGTTTTATATCTTAATTTTGCAGCTGCTCAAGTCACTGAAGTTTCTGAATCTTAGTAGTTGTCAAGAGCTTGTTAGAGTGGGTCACTTCTCTGGGCTCCCTCTACTTGAAAGGTTGACACTTGCAGGATGTACTAGTCTAGTTGAGATTTGTGATAGAATTGGTGTTTACTGTCAATAACTTGAAGTCCTTGATCTGAGTAATTGCACTAAGCTAAAAGAGCTTCCAAGAAGCGTAGGAAAGTTAAATAAACTTACTCAACTTTCAATAGATGATTGTCCAAAAATTAGTGACAATATTAACAACTCGTAACTCGTAACTGGTTATTAACAACGACGCACCGGAAGCTTAGATGTGGTGGTTGATTGGTCATTTCCGGTGGGTTACGGTGATGGTTTTGTTTGGGTGGTGGTTCGTCTGTGGTGAGTGCAGATGGCGGTTGATTTGGTGTTTGACCTAGTTTTTTTGTCATAGATTAAAAGCCCCATAATTTCGAAAGTTAGTCATGTTGATTCTGGCCGATTGGATCTTTGTGTTAGGGTTAGGGTTCATATGAATATTTGGGGAAGAAGATGACTTTGAACATTGGGGTGACATTGGGGTGGTGGTAAAATGACTACAATACCCCTGACTTAACAGAAAAATAAACTTAGTTAGTGAAAAGGACGAAAATAGCAAAAAAAATCCAAACCTCAAGCGTTGAATTGCAAAAAAAAAAAAAAAAAAAAATGTCTGAAGTGGCAAACTAAACCAAACCTCATGGGCGAATTTGGCTATTAACTCAATATAAAACCTACAAAAAAACACCCCAAAAAAACCCCACCCCAAAACTCTAAAAAAAGCCCAAGACCAATCCCAATGACTGCTGACTTTTGGTCAGCTTTTGTACAAAGGTTTGCTCTATGGGCATAGCGCGACGCTTTGATGTCACATGGGGGCAAAGGTACACGGGTGGGGTGGGTATAGACCAAGCCTAAAAAAATCCATATGCCTTGTTAAACACTTAAACCCATTCACAATTTATTTTAAATCCATTAAACACTAAACTCATTTCAAATTGAGTCAATTACTCTTTTGATCAACACCCATAAATAAAGTGAACATATGGTGTGCTATCATTTAGAGTAGAAATAGAGCATGACAACAACTTGGAAAAGTAAGAAATATGTTTACCTTGATAATTATCCTCTAAAGTGATGATATGAACCAGATAGGCACAACAACCGCAAATAGCACAGAAAAACCGGCTTAAATCGGATGCTATTTCCCTCAAATTAGGGTTCAGATCGTGATTTTTTTGGAGTTGGGTATGTGATCTGGCAGCTGTCTTCCTTGTCGGTGGCGGGTCGGTTTTTTTAGGGATGGAAACAAAACGGTAGCTTTTTAGAGAGGGAAAGAAAACCGGCTCAAGTGCTGGCTCTAACGGTTGTGTGGTGATGGAGATGGTGTGGTGGCAACAGTGTTTATGAGTTGTTTTGTGGGGGTAGTTGGTGGCGGATGGTGTGAAGATGAAAAACTGATGGAGTTGGTGGTTATAGGGTTAGCAGGATGAAGATCAGTAGGGAGAGAGTAAACAGAAGAGGCTAGCGCTATGTTCCCGAGTTAACATAAAGAGGGAAAGGAAAGGAAAAGAATCAAAGGAAAGGAAGAGAAAGGAAAAGAAAGGATAAATATCCTTTCCTTCCAAATCGGAAGGAAAACTAAACTTAAAGATTTTGCCTAGTGTTCCTTCCATTTCCTTTCTTTTCCCTCCTTAAATGAAACTCGGGAACACACTATGTTTTGTTTTCCTTTCTTTTCCCTCCTTAAATGAAACTCGGGAACATAATTATATTTCTCTTTCCTTTCATTTCCTTTCCTTTCCTTTCTTTTCCGTCATTAAGTTAACTCGGGAACATAGCTAGAGCCTAGAGAAGAAACAAAAGCGATATAAAAAAGGAGGGTGCATTTTAGCGCCGGCGCATTTTAGCATGCAGATGGCAGCACATGTTAGACGGTTATGGCTATTCAAATTCATGTGCTATTAATAGTTATTCAAATTGAAAACCCATTTAAGATTGGTCCAATAAAGGTTCGTTTTTCCTACTCACACGTAATTATTATTAAATTGTTCACCACAATAAAAACCGTCACATTTGAAGAAATTAACTGATTTTGGGTTGATCTAGACCGTCTAAACAAGGCGGTTATTTCTAAGATTTAATCTGAACCGTAATAATTAGACGGTTACCTTCAAAATTTGACAGTTTTTTTTTTAACAAAAGCAGTTACGCTGTACTGGATGGTTTCTTCCCACCATCCCCACTCTCCCGTGAATTCCGTCGCCTTTTTCCCTTCCCACGTCTCCTCTTTCAGCCAGTATAAACCCCCACAGCCCCATCTATCTCCTTCAATTATAAACACCCTTTCTCTAATTGGTGTCCCCTTCTTCACCGTTTTCATCAACACCGTCAGTTGATCCATGTTTCTGTGTTGTCGTCTCAAGTCATCAGTTTCTGTTGCTAAAAAAGTAATAGAATAACAATATATTACTTTTTTCTCAAAAGCCGGTGGGAATAATAATAATAATAATAATAATAATAATAATAATAATAATAATAATAATAATAATAATAATAATAATATCGTCACTGTGCCGCCTCTACCTTCCCTTTCCTCATGTAAGATTCATCTTTGCCCTAATTGTCCCTAATTGTGTCTCTGTTCCTCTTATTATCACTAATAATTATTATTTTTATTTCCAACCTAAATAATTAACAGTTGCAATCCATGGGATCTCAAGAGGACTCGTCTCTGCAATCCATCCGTTATCAACGTGGCTCACTTCAGTTACTTGATTAGGTCAGCCATTTACTTCAATATTTATTTAAAGTGTTATTTAATGTTTACAATGGTTAAAACACAGCCAATGGAGTATAATTAGTTAAATATGTTTGGAGTTATGTTTTTGTTTGATTGTAAGGATAGTTGAGTGTTTACATTAGTGAATAAAGAAACTATGATATGTGACTTTAGTTTGTTTTGAGCAGAGAAAACTTCCTCTTGATACCATCTATTTGGATATTCAAGATGCCGTCCAAGGCTGGTAAGTTTTTAATGCTAAATACTTGCATTTGTAATTGATCGTTTCTTTGTTACTTTACGATCATATGGAGTTGTCAGTAATGACCCTGCACGATGAAATTTCAACGCCTTTTGATATTTGTTTCGTGTGGTTGAGTATTCATATGTGTTTATGTTTATCCAGGGAAGCGATAAGAGAGATGGTGGTTCGTGGGGCACTTGCGATCGCCATAGCTGCAGCGCTTTCTTTGGCTGTGGAAATATCTAAACTGGAGGGATTTAGTGGTACACCAAAGGATGCAGCATCTTTTCTTGAAAAGAAATTGGAGTATCTTGCCGCAAGGTAAACTGCTGATATACTGCTTAATTAATTGAATCACATATTTGTTTTGTATTTTTAAACAATTCATTTGTTTGATGTACTATTCATTAGTCGTCCAACAGCGGTGAATCTTTCGGATGCTGCAACTAAGCTTACAAAGATTGTAATGAACCATGCTGCGACTACCAATCAAGTTTTCCAAGTAATCATTCATTCTTTGCGTATAGATATGTAAAACACTACACTTTGTAGTTTTTCTAAGAGTGCATTGTAAGCATGAGTAATGTAGGTATACACTTTTTCTTGCTAAAACAGGCTTACATTGAAGCTGCTGAAATAATGCTAAAGGGTGGTGTTGCTTCCAATAAAGCAATAGGGTCATATGGATCATCTGTCATTCAGAATAAAAAAAAAGATATTAAGAAATTATCTGTTTTAACGCATTGCAACACTGGCAAGCTATTTCAGTTTTCGAAATTTGATTTTCACAACGGGTTCTTTTCCATTTTGGTCTTTTCGGTTTTGCCATTTGACTTGAAATTTTTGGGCCAAAAAATAAATAGCCCAAAATAGTTTATTTTGGCTTGAAATTAAATATTTTTGTTAGTCAATGAATAATTGATTTGGTTATAAAATTAGAATCCTTAAGTTATGGATTTGGTTAAGTTAAATGCAAAACCGAAACTAGACTGGACATTCATTTTTTTGAGAAAACATAAAACCAAAGCGTGGGTTTCGGGTTAGGTATAATTAGTTTGGTTTGGTTATGTCGGTTATTTCGGTTTCGTGCACACCCTTAGTAATCTTCTATTATATCCTGATGATTTAGTATTTTGTTTCAATAGTCTCGCAACTGCTGGATATGGAACTGCTCTTGGAGTAATCCGTGCACTTCATGCTGATGGAGTACTAGAGAGGGCTTACTGCACAGAAACCCGTCCTTTTAACCAAGTAAGAAATTTATTTTTATTCGTGTTTAGTTTTAAGCTACGTTCACTTTGATGTCCTTAACGATGACATATATGCAAGCGTAGGGATCAAGATTGACGGCTTTTGTGTTGGTGCATGAGAATGTGATTAATAAAAGAATGTGATTCATGATACAAAATTATATTATGTGTTTAGTCACATTATCATGATTAAGGTATGATTACTCTCCATAAAAGAATGTGATTCATGATACAAAATTATATTCTGTGTTTAGTCACATTATCATGATATAGGCTTATCAAGAGGTTGAATTGGTGGAAAATGATGTTGCTTCATCATTTTGTTCTGCTAATTTTAGGATTGCCATTGTGCATTGTATTGAGTATGCTAAGAACTCTGTAGATATTGGTGGTTCATGGTTTTCATGATAATCACTCAGGATGGAATTGATGATGGTCTTAATATTTTAATTTTTCACATGGTAGAAAAAAGTCAACAGTATGTTGGGTCTTATTACATACTTTCCGTTTAACATTACTTAAAAATTGGTACTTTTGCATTGCTTATATTTGCTATTAACCATAAGCGTTACATGAGAAGCATCCTGTCACACCCTCAAAATCCACTTGCGGAGTTTTACCGCGAGGCGCATGACAAACCAGGATCCAAACCAACGATCACAATAAACAAGTCTAAATGAACATAAATGCAATTTCAAAACATAGTTTAAAATCCCCGTTTACAGCGGAAGCTTATTCAAAACAATTATTCAATAATAAACCAATGTTCAATGTTTGTAAAATCATGCAACTCTAGCTAGACGCCGTGCAGACGCGTGCGCCCTAGTTCCATTCGTGCTACCTTAGCGACCTGAGAAAACATGTAAAAGTTTACGTCAGCACAAAAATGCTGGTGAGTTTACAGGTTTTGTATCCAAGTACCAAGTCCACCTGTCCATACTATAACAAATCGAAAACCAGTATACGCTAGCTAGGCGTACGTTTTGTTACTACCACGATTGGAAAACCATTACTAACTCGTATACCAGATGTCGTGCCCGAAAAGTACCAAATGTTCCTGTTGTTCCTGTTTGAGACAATATGCACTCGCCCGGCCCTCCAAGCCGACGAGCGGGGTTGGTCACTCCCAATAGCGCTATTCACATTTCCCCGTTGTGCAAACCCGCACATTCATGGTTCCCCCCGGGACTTCCAAAGATCGTGTAGTACACAATAGAAACCCATAGTATGACAGTAGTTACCAAATAATCGTTTTAACACATGTTTTCTCCCCCGAAAGTATAAAACCAGTTTAAAAGAGGGGCCGTAAACTCACCTTAAGTTGCGTTACTCCTTAACCCGAGTAAACTCAGCTGCTATGCTAGTCCCGTAAGGCGACCTAACATACGACAGTTACAAGTACTTAGACTAATAACCCGCAGGTTAATTAGTCCCTAGATGTCCAGACCATAACCAAGTTCGTTTGAAAACACCGTGACTGTTTAACTGACCCAAAGTACAAGACTCGACATCCCATTGGTGACCCGAGACTCCCCGTGTTATGTTTACGCTCCAAAACATATAATAACGCAATTACACTTAACATACGTTAACGCACAACAAGTTATAGCACATAGTTCACGTATCACCGAATTACACCCAAATATATGTTACCAAGTTATTAGACATGTTACGGGGTTCCTAGCATGTTACTACATGTTAAATCGGGTCTCGGAATGCTAATTTACACTTACATCAGCAGTACACGCGATTAGGAAAAGTCAACTAGCATTTAGGTTGGTCAACTAGCAATTAGGAACCCTACTCGCCTCTATTATAGGCGATTAGGAGCTAATCACCTGAACTTACTAGCAATTAGGGCTAATCACCCTTACTGTCACACGAGTAGGCCTCTACTCGCCTGTGTTATAGGCGATTAGCACCCTACTCGCCTATAACATAGGCGATTAGGAATGCTACTCGCCTGTAACCTTGCTGTTCCGGTTTTTCGCGCGTTTAACGCTCCAAATCAGATCCAGAACGTGTGTAACCACCCAATATCATCCCAAACACTATCCTAAACATGTTTAACCCAAAATCCTTCGTTTAACCTCGTATAATCAGTCCTGCATGCAACCAAGTAATCCAAACACCATTCACATAGCATGCAACATCATACTAACACGCGTAATCATAACCCTAATATCCAATTACTGAGATTTCTATCATCATACTATCAATATCAATTCTGATCTAACATAATAACGTATCAAATCATCATCATGAATCATAAAAATCCTAGCTTTCTAATCATACACACCCATAACGCATGTATATTAGTTATAATCCGATTAACAACCCTTATTGACGATTTTCAGAAAGCTTTTTCGTTTAAGAACAGGTCTGGACCATTAGGGATTGATTAAAAATGTTTATAAAGATTTATGGATGAAAACCAAACCTTAGGATTATGAAAGAATGATGATTCAAGCTTGAAACCTTGTGTTTTGATCAAAAATCGCCTTCCAGAGGTTGTTTATGTGTTGGGGCGGGTTATGGGACGACTAGGGTTGGTATAATGAAGTTTAGGAGGTTAAGTATGGTATTTATAGTCGTTTTTAGTCGTCCAGCCCGTAACTAGCGATTGTGCAGCCTTTATACGCGATTAGGGCTGCTAATCGCATGAAGGTTCACACAATTAGGCCTAATCGCCTAAACCTTCACACGAGTAGGCCCCTAATCGCCCTTAGGGTCTCCTACTCGCCTCCCCTATAGGTGATTAGGCTTCCTAATCGCCTATAGGGGTTGGTTTTGTGCGTTTTGCGCGTTAAACCCCGTTTTAACATATGTTAACACATATTCACGTACCGACAAGTCACATAATGATTGTAAACACATAATACAAGTAACTACACATTTTCACACTCGTTCACCAATTCCCGGGACTCGAGACTCGTACGTTCCGTGTGCCCTGACGATCCTACAAATCGTCACCGTTTGTACACTTGGTTAAGGACTGACATCTAACGAACCTCTAGACCAACATCCAATGATCTTCTAGACTAACCAATAGTTCCCGAACCATAACCCGACTTAACTAACCCAGTTAAGTACAACATACGCGTGACTCGCTAAGGTAGACTTTCATCTAGACGACGTTGTTAACCAGAATTTGCCGGGTGTCACATCATCCCCACGTTAAAAGAATTTTCGTCCCGAAAATTGCACAAGTACCAAAAGAACAAAAGAAATAACGAAGGAAACAAACAAAAGATAGAAGCCAAAAGAGAGAGATTTACCCGAGTTGTCACATCATCCCCACGTTAAAAGGAATCTCGCCCCGAGATTCATTCAGCTGCAGAAGAGACATGTCTCGACTCGAACGCTTCCTTAGGAAAAAGATGAGGATACTTAGACTTCATCTGATCCTCCCGTTCCCACGTATATTCCGGTCCCCGGTTCGAGTTCCACCGAACCTTAATGATACGAATCTTGCTGTGACGTAGGCTACGAATCTTGTAATCAAGGATCTCCACAGGTTCTTCCACAATCCGAAGACGATCATCAACCTTGATCTCTTCTAGTGGAACGATGAGAGACTCGTCAGCCAGACACTTCTTCAAGTTTGACACGTGAAAGACGTTATGTACGTTACCGAGCTCCGTCGGTAGATCAAGTCGATATGCCATCGGCCCAATCCGTTCCAGGATCGTAAATGGGCCGACATACCGCGGATTGAGTTTGCCACGCTTCCCAAAGCGTATGACGCCCTTCCACGGTGAGACTTTTAGAAGTACCTTGTCATTGACTTGGAATTCCAGTGGTTTGCGACGCTGATCAGCATAACTCTTTTGCCGGTCCCGTGCCGCCGCCAACCGATTACGAATCTGTACGATCTTTTCCGAAGTTTCGTACACTAATTCAGGCCCAGTGAGTTGACTCTCACCCACTTCAGCCCAACAAAGAGGAGAACGGCATTTCCGTCCGTACAGTGCTTCGAACGGAGCAGCCTTGATGCTCGTGTGATAACTGTTATTGTACGAGAATTCTACTAACGGCAGATGAGCTTCCCAACCCTTTCCAAAATCGATCACACATGCCCGCAGCATGTCTTCTAAAGTTTGAATCGTGCGCTCACTCTGACCGTCAGTCTGTGGATGATAAGCCGTACTCATGTCTAGTTGGGTACCCAAAGCCTTGTGCAAAGACTTCCAGAAGTGAGAAGTAAAATGGGAGTCACGATCCGAGATAATAGAAACTGGCACCCCGTGCTTAGAAACAACTTCCTTCAAGTAAAGACGAGCCAAACGATCCATGGTGTCGGTCTCCTTAATGGCAAGAAAATGAGCTGATTTCGTCAACCGATCGACAATTACCCATATCTTGTCATTCCTGTTTGGTGATTTAGGAAGTTGTGTGACAAAATCCATAGTAATTCGTTCCCATTTCCATTCCGGAATTTCAGGTTGTTGCAAGAGACCCGACGGTTTCTGGTATTCCACCTTGACCTTAGCACAGGTCAAGCATTTGCTCACGTATGAGGCTATGTCCGACCTCATGTTTGGCCACCAGTAAAGCACATTCAGATCTTGGTACATCTTATCCGAACCAGGATGAATAGAATACCAGGACTTATGAGCCTCATCAAGGACAAGCTCCCGTAGTCCCCCGAATAAAGGAACCCATATACGTTCTGCGAAATAGTGCAGGCCATCAGGCCTTCGCTCTAGGTGCTTGTCGGCACCGTGCATAGTTTCAGCTTTAAGGTTTTCCTCCTTCAAAGCTTCTAACTGGGCAGAACGGAGTTGATCAGGTAAGGATGAATGAATGGTGAGCTGCAATGCCCGAACGCGACGAGGTTTAGTAGATTCCTTCCTGCTCAAGGCGTCTGCTACAACATTCGCCTTGCCAGGATGATACTTAATAGCACAATCATAGTCGTTCAGAAGTTCAATCCAACGACGCTGCCGTATGTTCAAATGTTGTTGGTCGAAAATATGTTGGAGACTCTTGTGATCGGTGTAGATGGTGCATTTGGTACCGTACAAGTAATGTCTCCAAATTTTCAACGCGAAAACCACTGCACCCAACTCCAAGTCATGGGTGGTGTAGTTCTTCTCGTGCACTTTGAGTTGACGAGAAGCATACGCGATCACTTTCTCGCGTTGCATCAACACGCAACCGAGACCATGAATAGAAGCATCACAGTAAACAACAAAATCATCAGGGCCCTCAGGTAAAGACAAAATAGGAGCAGAACACAGTTTAGACTTCAGTTCTTCAAACGCTGACTCTTGTGATTCACCCCAGTCGAATTTCCTATCCTTCTGCGTGAGAGTGGTGAGGGGTTGAGCAATCTTCGAGAACCCCTGAATGAAACGACGATAGTAGCCCGCAAGGCCTAGGAATTGTCGCACCTCAGTTGGCGTCTTTGGTGCTCCCCAGTCCTTGATCGCTTCGATTTTAGCTGGATCGACATGAATCCCTAGTTCATTAACCACATGTCCTAGGAATTGAACTTCGCGTAACCAAAAGTCACACTTTGAGAACTTGGCGTAAAGTTGTTCCCGTCGCAAGAGTTCCAAAACTAACCGCAGATGTTCCTCGTGTTCGGTCTCGTTCTTGGAGTAGATCAGAATGTCATCAATAAACACAATGACGAACTTATCCAGATATGGTTTACAGACGCGGTTCATCAAGTCCATGAAAACCGCCGGTGCGTTCGTGAGACCGAAAGGCATGACCAAGAATTCGAAATGGCCATAACGTGTTCGAAAGGCAGTCTTTGCAACGTCAGCCTCCCTGACGCGCAGCTGGTGATAACCGGACCTCAAGTCGATCTTGGAATAAAAACTAGAACCCTGAAGCTGGTCGAATAGATCATCAATACGTGGAAGAGGATAACGGTTCTTGACGGTCAATTTGTTCAGTTCTCTATAGTCCACACACAATCGGAAACTTCCATCCTTCTTCTTAACAAATAGAATCGGGGCTCCCCAAGGGGAAGAACTTGGCCGGATGAAACCCTTGTCCAAGAGTTCCTGTAACTGACTAGACAATTCCTGCATCTCGGGAGGTGCAAGACGGTAGGGGGCCCGGGCAATAGGAGCAGCCCCTGGTACAAGATCAATACCGAACTCGACTTGACGATGAGGAGGAAGGCCAGATAAATCATCGGGAAAAACATCAGGAAACTCGCGTACCACCGGAATGTCGTCGATCTTCTTCTCATCAACAGAGGAAACAGATAAAAGTGCCAAAACGGCTGGATAACCCTTTCGAAGACACTTAAGGGCTTTCATGCTAGAGATGATGTTTAGCGGAACACCACCCTTGATACCGTACACAGAAAGAAATTCTCCATCAGGGAGAGGAATCCGAATAACCTTATCGTAACAGACAATCTCCGCGCGATACAAAGATAACCAATCCATTCCTACCACAACGTCAAAACTACCCAAAGGTACTGGCATAAGGTCGATGGGGAACGATAAACCCGACAACTCTAATTGACACTCCCGAAGGACACTAGTAGCTTCAATCGTTTTCCCGTCAGCTAACTCAATAACATACTTGGTTTCTAATGGTACGGGTACTACATCTAGCAGTCGACTAACATCCATGGATACAAAACTCTTGTCGGCACCAGAATCAAATAACACACTAACAGAACGATTATTGAGAAGAAGCGTACCGGTGACTGTGTCAGGGTCCTGTCTAGCCTCAGCGGCTCCAATGACGAAGGCACGTACATTTCTGCCGCCGCCCCCGTTGTTCCCATTACTGTTGTTTCCACCCTGCTTCAGTTTTGGGCAATCCTTCTTGTAATGCCCAGTGTCGCCACAGTTGTAGCACCCTTGTCTTCCTGTAGTCCCTTGAGTAGTCGGAGCTGAGCTGTTAGTTGGAGCCTGAGTCGATGGAAGTGTAACCCGACAATCTTTAGCATAATGCCCAATTCGCTAGCAGCGGTGACAACGGTTACTGTCGCAGTTCCCTTGATGATGGCGTCCACACTTGTTGCATTTGGGCAGTTTTCCCGCATAACCACCCTGCTTGTTACCCGAAGAAGAAGAAGAACCCCCATTGTCGAACTTCTTATTCTGCTGTGCTGGTCCAGATCCCTTCCCGTCATTTTCCCACTTGCGCTTGTTATTCTCTGGGGCCTTAACAGTCGAACCCTTCGCAGGCAAAATACCCTCATTCACTTTTAAGTTGGTCATCCTATGGGCCGATCGAACTACCTCTGCATACGTAGGATGATTTCCCGCAGCCACTAACCCTGCAATTTCCGGTACTAACCCTGAGACATAGTGTTCAATCCTACGATATTCTGGCACATGCAGATCGGGACACAGCACTGCCAACTCATTCCGCCTCACAGTATACTTCTCAATTTCCGACCCAGTCATCTTGAGGTTCCACACCTCATGCTCCAGCTTCTGTACCTCTTCCCTCGGACAATACTCACGCTTCAGCAACTGTACAAAATTCTCCCATGGCATAGCATATGCCTCCCCAATACCCATATTCTGGGTGATGCCATTCCACCAAGTCAATGCTACATCCTGGAATAACGCAGCTGCATACTTTACCCGATCTTCTGGGAGACAGTTACACATCAGAAATACTGACTCCACTTTCTCCAACCACCTAAGCAAGCTAACCGCACCCTCAGTGCCAGAGAATTCCTGGGGCTTACAGTCCCGGAACATCTTGTAGGTGCACATGGGTGGGGGTGGGTCAACAGGACCACCTGAAATGAAACGTATGAGAAACCACAAGTAACGTAAACAAGGTTCACCAATGAGGCAAAGAAAATGGATGAATCAACTTACCACCACCGTTGTGCCCTAACTGAAAGGCAGCTTGGAGCAAGTTGTTCAGATCAGCCTGCGATAGGTTAATACCTCCACCACGACCACCAGCACCACCGCGACCACCACCACGTCCACCATTTCGACCACCTCCACGTCCTCCACGCACTCCAGACATGATTCTGGCAGAAAGAACGAGAAAATTTAGTTTCGCAGTTAAAGATAACCACTAATGTTCACAAGATCAAAGCTAGATCTAATCCAGGACTATCCCCTCAAACCCAGAGCTCACTAGGACTTCCATGCATTTCGGTTTATGATTTTGTGTGCACCCAAAATGATAAACCGCTCTACATGGTCCTCCAAGTGTTCTCCTAGTTCAAAGTTCAAATCACCGAACATAGACTCTTAGCTACCCACCGAATACTACGGTAGTTTATGGCAAGTGTTTCTATTGGAGTACGAAAGGGGAGATGTCCGAGCCTTGGACAAATCTCAAGAGCACACGAGTTACCCCAATAGACTACATTGCCTAGAAAACAAGTAACCCAACCTAAGATAGAACGGATGATGTAACGTAGAAAGACCAACGATTTAGAGACACCCCGACAAGACCATACGTAAACCACTATAACGTTTAGTACCAGGTGATCGTCTAGTGTGTGCGACTCGGCTATAGACTAGACTCTACATGCAGTCCTAGTTCACTATAACCATTGGCTCTGATACCAATCTGTCACACCCTCAAAATCCACTTGCGAAGTTTTACCGCGAGGCGCATGACAAACCAGGATCCAAACCAACGATCACAATAAACAAGTCTAAATGAACATAAATGCAATTTCAAAACATAGTTTAAAATCCCCGTTTACAGCGGAAGCTTATTCAAAACAATTATTCAATAATAAACCAATGTTCAATGTTTGTAAAATCATGCAACTCTAGCTAGACGCCGTGCAGACGCGTGCGCCCTAGTTCCATTCGTGCTACCTTAGCGACCTGAGAAAACATGTAAAAGTTTACGTCAGCACAAAAATGCTGGTGAGTTTACAGGTTTTGTATCCAAGTACCAAGTCCACCTGTCCATACTATAACAAATCGAAAACCAGTATACGCTAGCTAGGCGTACGTTTTGTTACTACCACGATTGGAAAACCATTACTAACTCGTATACCAGATGTCGTGCCCGAAAAGTACCAAATGTTCCTGTTGTTCCTGTTTGAGACAATATGCACTCGCCCGGCCCTCCAAGCCGACGAGCGGGGTTGGTCACTCCCAATAGCGCTATTCACATTTCCCCGTTGTGCAAACCCGCACATTCATGGTTCCCCCCGGGACTTCCAAAGATCGTGTAGTACACAATAGAAACCCATAGTATGACAGTAGTTACCAAATAATCGTTTTAACACATGTTTTCTCCCCCGAAAGTATAAAACCAGTTTAAAAGAGGGGCCGTAAACTCACCTTAAGTTGCGTTACTCCTTAACCCGAGTAAACTCAGCTGCTATGCTAGTCCCGTAAAGCGGCGACCTAACATACGACAGTTACAAGTACTTAGACTAATAACCCGCAGGTTAATTAGTCCCTAGATGTCCAGACCATAACCAAGTTCGTTTGAAAACACCGTGACTGTTTAACTGACCCAAAGTACAAGACTCGACATCCCATTGGTGACCCGAGACTCCCCGTGTTATGTTTACACTCCAAAACATATAATAACGCAATTACACTTAACATACGTTAACGCACAACAAGTTATAGCACATAGTTCACGTATCACCGAATTACACCCAAATATATGTTACCAAGTTATTAGACATGTTACGGGGTTCCTAGCATGTTACTACATGTTAAATCGGGTCTCGGAATGCTAATTTACACTTACATCAGCAGTACACGCGATTAGGAAAAGTCAACTAGCATTTAGGTTGGTCAACTAGCAATTAGGAACCCTACTCGCCTCTATTATAGGCGATTAGGAGCTAATCACCTGAACTTACTAGCAATTAGGGCTAATCACCCTTACTGTCACACGAGTAGGCCTCTACTCGCCTGTGTTATAGGCGATTAGCACCCTACTCGCCTATAACATAGGCGATTAGGAATGCTACTCGCCTGTAACCTTGCTGTTCCGGTTTTTCGCGCGTTTAACGCTCCAAATCAGATCCAGAACGTGTGTAACCACCCAATATCATCCCAAACACTATCCTAAACATGTTTAACCCAAAATCCTTCGTTTAACCTCGTATAATCAGTCCTGCATGCAACCAAGTAATCCAAACACCATTCACATAGAATGCAACATCATACTAACACGCGTAATCATAACCCTAATATCCAATTACTGAGATTTCTATCATCATACTATCAATATCAATTCTGATCTAACATAATAACGTATCAAATCATCATCATGAATCATAAAAATCCTAGCTTTCTAATCATACACACCCATAACGCATGTATATTAGTTATAATCCGATTAACAACCCTTATTGACGATTTTCAGAAAGCTTTTTCGTTTAAGAACAGGTCTGGACCATTAGGGATTGATTAAAAACGTTTATAAAGATTTATGGATGAAAACCAAACCTTAGGATTATGAAAGAATGATGATTCAAGCTTGAAACCTTGTGTTTTGATCAAAAATCGCCTTCCAGAGGTTGTTTATGTGTTGGGGCGGGTTATGGGACGACTAGGGTTGGTATAATGAAGTTTAGGAGGTTAAGTATGGTATTTATAGTCGTTTTTAGTCGTCCAGCCCGTAACTAGCGATTGTGCAGCCTTTATACGCGATTAGGGCTGCTAATCGCATGAAGGTTCACACAATTAGGCCTAATCGCCTAAACCTTCACACGAGTAGGCCCCTAATCGCCCTTAGGGTCTTCTACTCGCCTCCCCTATAGGTGATTAGGCTTCCTAATCGCCTATAGGGGTTGGTTTTGTGCGTTTTGCGCGTTAAACCCCGTTTTAACATATGTTAACACATATTCACGTACCGACAAGTCACATAATGATTGTAAACACATAATACAAGTAACTACACATTTTCACACTCGTTCACCAATTCCCGGGACTCGAGACTCGTACGTTCCGTATGCCCTGACGATCCTACAAATCGTCACCGTTTGTACACTTGGTTAAGGACTGACATCTAACGAACCTCTAGACCAACATCCAATGATCTTCTAGACTAACCAATAGTTCCCGAACCATAACCCGACTTAACTAACCCAGTTAAGTACAACATACGCGTGACTCGCTAAGGTAGACTTTCATCTAGACGACGTTGTTAACCAGAATTTGCCGGGTGTCACACATCCTGTCAAGGATGGGCTGCAACTCAACTTTTTGTGTTCAAAGTTAACGTAAACCTATAATATATGCATCTACCCCTAAATATTGAATATGTTGCAAGACGATAATATTAGTAACATAAAAGATAAAGACACTTCAATGATGACATGACCTTTTCACGGCTTCACCCGACTCTAATCAAATCTTATCAATACGAATCGGTAAAAAACTCAAAACTTTATGAAAAAAATAGACCTTTTACCAGCATATTATGTTGCTGGTTGGTTAATAGTTTCTTGATTTTGAACAGGATAATGAAGAAGATTGCAAGACTGAGGGTGAAACAGTTCTATCTCAATCAAGTAGGAGAAGTAGAGTTGCTGCTATTCATAATTAGTCTGATCGGGTAATTTGTTTGCGAGTGTATTATATAAAACAAAAAGGTGTTGAACAGGAAAATTTTAAACCACTAAATTGTGATCTTATATGATATGTCGTGATTCTAGCGAAGAAGAATTAACCAGGGGAACGGGTCAAATAGGTTGGTTGAAAATGGCTACAAGTTTATATTAATGCCTACTTGTCAAATCATTAATTTTAAAAATTTGGATTATTTAGTGTGTTAAAACTTAAAAGTGTGATAAAAAGTGTTCTCTTGAGCTATACCCTAAACAAAAGTGCTTGCTGGTGAATTTGACCCATTTTTACATGTATTTTTAATTATCTTTTTCAATCTGAACTCATTTTGATCTGTTATCATACCTATGCATCTTGCCATCACTAGAATTCAAATGAAGAAAGTCTTGCCAATTCATTATTGCAAAATATATATTTTTATATCAGAATTAGAAGTCTCTAAACATTTTAAGCTTTCAAGATGTATTTGTTTTGTTTTATAATTCATATCTTGTCTATTTTCTATTAGTAAATGTAGGGTTAGATGACATTAACAATTATTATTAGCCGTATTTTGTAGTGAATGATGTACAAGTTTGAGAAACATAACACCAAATATAATTTGCCTTTATATGAAAACCATTTCTAAACAAAACACTCATCCTGACAAACTTGCTAAAACGTCACTTGATTTGGGCCAGTATTAAGACTTCTCCACTATATATCAAACTCTTGAAAAGATCCTTTAATGATAAAATAAGGAAAAATGTGTAGGTGGCACAACAGGTTAAGATGTTATTTAGGTATGTAGTGAAGCAGGTCTGATTGAGTTGCCTTGGATCCATTTTATGCTCACCAGCCTTTTATATACAGTTAAGATGAGTGTTTTAGCAAGTTTGTCAGGATGAGTGTTTGATATATAGTGGAGAAGTCTTAATACTGGCCCAAATCAAGTGACGTTTTAGCAAGTTTGCCTGCCATGCTCCTATGGCAACGTGTTTGGCTGTAATAGCAACCTGTTTCGCTATTGTTATTGTTCACGAATGACATTTTGGTTTGAGTGTCATTTGCGTGGCCTTTACCAGTGAGCCCAGTTATGGGAGGTCGTTACACCGCCTTTGTGTAATGGCTGTGACGGCGACATGATTGATAATTTAATCACATCGCAACCGGCTTATTTATCATGATGTTGGCTGCTGATTTGCATTCGTGGCCTTTACCTGTGAACCCCGATATGGACCTTACACTGCCTTTGTGTGTTGACTATGAAGGCGACACGATTAACAATTTAATCACGTCGCAACCAGTTCATTTACTATGACGCTACGTGCTGTTTTGCATTACTGTTTGTTATGGTTGTTTGCTTATTACAACGCCTTTGTTTCGAGTATGGATTTTCAATTTACCTGTGTTTATGGGCAACGATGACATGATATTTTCCTGATGGTTATGATGACTGCCATTGCATTTGTGTGTCGCCTGTGTGGGCGCTCTAAACGCAACCGGCCGATGTGCTGCAATGGTTTCTTTGTTATATGTTTATACCTCTTTTGGATCCTCCTTTTTTGTAAATTAGTATGTGTTTTCATTGTTTGTTTGACTGTTTCAACTGTTTGCTTATTATTATTATTATTAATATTATTATCTGTTATATGAATATATGATGCAGTTTTTTTAAACAATGCTTGATGTTGGTTTAACAATCAAGATTTTGTTCATTGTTTTCTTGAATCAGATGTTTAGATTTGACCTGCATATACCTAATTTAGGTCTCAAGATTGACTTTATTATATTTTTTTTATTATATTTTTAATAAAAAGTTTGGTGCTTTACCACTTGGAAATTAATAAAGTTTGATTTTATAAATTCTCAAGGTAGTTCTGATGCAAGGGCAAAAGGGTGCTATTGGTTCTTTGCCAGAAAGCTTAGCTTTTGAAAATGGTTCAAGTGATTCAGGTGTTGTAGAGCAGCAAATAAGGTGGACCAACGGTTTTTAAATATTCAACGTCTGAGCCTTTTTTGGAACGCATAAGCCGCCATTTGCATGATGACTTTATGCATTTGTGAAAGGAAATTTGCTGTTGTTTGTTTGTCCTTGCATCTATAGCAAAAGTTAGTACACTTTCTATAATGTTGACTTGATGTTTATATTCTGAATCTTTTAGTCATTTAGGTGATGATGGTCGCCTGCTACTTGGCATCGTAACTCCGGTTGCAGCCGTAGCGGCCCTGAGCCTACGGCGAGGATGATGATTTGCAAATCTGAGTCGATCGCTTTATTGTTTCCATTTTTCCTTTATTTTCCTTTATTGTTGGTGGTTGCATGTTTAAGAATGTGGCGATGGTTGTTATGTTTGTGTTTGGGATGGTGGTTGTCGTGGTGAATTTTAATTTTCTTTTCTACAGTCGTAATGCTAAGAAAGAGATGGAGGTTTTAATTGGAATTAAAAATCATGGTAACATTCTATTCTTAAGGTGATCTTTGGTGGGTTGGTTTCTAAGTGTTGTTGTTGCTTGAATGTGCAGCTACTGCACTATAGTGTCTAGGGAGGTGACTACGATTGTGATTTACTTCTTAACCGACTCCATAAGCGGAGATGAAGGGCAGCCATTGCTTATTTCCTACTACGGACTTCAGTGCATTAAAGGGCGCAATTTACTCCGAGAGTCTTATGTCGCCAAATGCTTAATTCCATCGAGTCGAGTACTTGTCTTTTAGTTGTTTTAATTTCGTTGCTTGTGTTTTGGCATCGAGCCGTTTACTTATGTAATCATGTTTTAATTTTTTTTGGAAGGTGTGTTTCAGCGGAGAATCCAAACGACGCACAACCCCTCAACTCCAGTTCGAATCCAGGCCAAACGCGGGTGTTGAATTTCTCACCCCTTAGTTCGAGTAGGGGGACTCAAACCTGAGACCAAGCCCGGGCGGGAACCTCCCTAAGGAGTAAACCCTCCCACCTCCGACCAGCTGGGCTGGACATCATTGGCAATCATGTTTTAATTATGTTGTTTATTTTCTTTTAAATTTCTTTTGAATTGTGGAAACTCTTGATTGTCTGTTTTGAATTGTGATTGCATTTAAGATTCAAACCAAACTAAAAGGTTAATTTTTTTTAGCTTTAGTTGAATGAGAGGGTTTCATAAAAAAATTATCTTTAACTTATTTTTAATTTAATTCAACCATGATCTAAATTTTGGTCAAACAAACAACCTAAACACTACCACTTTTTTAAGGGTAGTTGACAATGTGCAATCATGTTTGGTTACGTGATCTTCTAATCACACCGCATATTTTCGGACAATAAAACAATATCCAAAATGTGAAACATAATACGACATAGAATGATTTTAGTTACGTATCTTTGTTTATCATAAGGGCGATATGATTTTTAGATTGTAGTGTTTTATATGAATGATCAAGATTTGCAATTTCTTTTATTCTAAATATTCAATTTAGATTTGATTTACAATTTCTTTGATAATTGTTTCTCTTCAGCTCAACTGAAACTATGTGACTCCATTCGAATTACTCTGTGAAGGTACGTGACCATGATTTGCAATTTACTTGATTTTAAATATTTAAGTGAAATTTAATTTGCAATTTCATTGATGACACGAAACTTTTCGCCTCTTTGGCTAAGCTCAAACTACACGACTCCATTCGAATCACTCCATGAAGGTACGTACGTGCTCACAAATAGAGTGTATTATTGTGTCCTTTTTTCACCTTTCACATGTAGGTCCTACAAGTGCCACATGGCGCTTCATCCCCCCTCCACTCCTTATAGTCTTATGCATATTATGCTCTTAGGTCTTTTTGGCAACACAAATGTAAAAAACGGTCATTTGTTTGTAGGTTGAGGCTTGAAGCTTAAATGTGTGCTAAAGTTAGTATATTTAAAAAAGATTTTGTCACTGGAAGATAAAGAATGGCTGGAGAAGAATATTGAAAATTGTGTTTGAAGCTCTCAGGGCAGACGTAAAATTGGTTGAACCAAATGTAGTATTTTGTTTCCAAAATGAAAAAGTTATGATGGTTCAAGGTATCAATAATTCATTATATTTTTATTTATGTTCCAGTAGTCATTAAAATTGTTTGACCCGTTATGGTTATAAATAAACCGAATCTCATGTGTTGCACCTAATGTGTAAGGCGCAGAGAAAGTTGAGACGGGGAAATCATTTGTTACGTAATTGAGTTGGTGAAGCGAAATCATTCGTTATGTAATAGAGTTGGTTAAGGTGTTGATGTAAAGATGGGTTTATTTACCTTTTTGAAGAGTGGGTCGTAATTGCTGGGATGATACCGTTACATTCTCACCAACCCAAAATCATTCTTGGTTTATTTTATTCGATAGCCAAACACGTGGAATTTGTGAATGAAAAATAGAGTTTCTTTAATATCTCTTTACGATAATAACATCTCTCTTATATCCTTACATCCTTCTACATGATGTCTCGACAAAGGTCGAGCGTGTTGTGATGCGATTTGTAATGTTGACAACGTAGAATTTACAGTTCCCGATAAGTAGGTGTTCGAGGCTGAAGGTTTAATGGCTAATCACCATGCTAGATAACCGAAGAGCCGGGGACAAATGGAGAACATCTTGTGTTACAAGTAACACATATAGAAGTTGGCTTGAAGCACCAAATAGTTGTAGATATAGAATATTACGGTGTTTTTGGATGTGGCAATATAAATGTGAGATATCGAATGTATTGGTCATTTTATATGGTCTTTAGAAATAAACTAAATGGGCCGGGACGAGTTCCTATAGTACCCATTTCTTATAGACGGGGAGATTAACTAATATTTGGGGGCTTGTCCCAAAATTAGGTGATTCTCCCTATATTTTTGGTATTTTCGTAAGTTTGTAGTTTCGTTAATTGCTGAACATGTTACTCTTTGTTAACTTATTTTGTATTGTAAAGAGTGCATTTATTTGCATTGAAATGTACCACTTAAATATTATATGTTAGAGAGATACAACAACAACCAAGCCCAGTAAATTCCACTAAATTGCGTTCTTCAACAGGATATGGCGTATTGGATCGTGGGTGGGGATTTCAATTGTGTTCGAGATAGATGTGAAAGGAGGAATTCTAAATTTAATCTTTCTTCGGCTAATGATTTTAATGATTTTTTGGATGGTGCAGATTTACATGAATACGGTTTAAAGGGCCGGAAGTTCACGTTCGTTTCGGGTAATAAATGTAGCAGGATTGACAGGATCTTTGTATCCTTCGGTTTTCTGAGTGATTGGCCCAATGCGGAGTATCAAGCTCTTGCTAGGGACAAGTCAGATCATAGCCCGTTGGTTCTTAAAGTGGAATACAAGAATTTTGGCCCTAAACCGTTCAGGTTTTTTAACTCTTGGTTGGACAGGGTGGGTTTTGATGACGTTATCAATAGGGCCGTAGCTTCTTATTCGTGTACTGATGTTCCTGATGTGGCTTTGATGAATAAATTTAAGTGTATTAGGAAATGTATTGTGGAATGGAAGAAGCATAATGTGTCTTTGGAAGAGGAGGAGAGGTTAGCGATTGTGGCAGACTTGGAAGTCTTGGATGAGGCAGTTGAACAGCGTGAGTTAACGGAGGAGGAGAAGTGGGTTTTTGATGAAGGTAAAATGCGGATCAAGGAGTTAGACGATTTTAGAAATAAGGACCTGCGTCAAAAGGCAAGGGTTAGATGGGCGAAAGATGGGGATGAGAATACTAGTTTCTTTCACGGAGTGTGTAATAAGAGGAGGGTTTCAAACTGTATCCCAGGGATTATTGCTAATGGGGTTTGGTGCACCAAGCCCTCTATTGTTAAACGTGAAGTGTTTTCTTTTTTCAGGAACAAATTTGTTGAAGACATGAAGGAGCGGCCTAATCTGGTCTGTAGTGATTTGAAGACGTTATCAGATACTGATGCTGAGTTACTGGAGCTTCCGTTTTCTGCAAAAGAAATTAAAGAAGCGGTCTTTGATTGCGGTAGTGACAAAGCTCCGGGTCCAGATGGGTTCAATTTCAAGTTTATTAAGAAATATTGGAGCTTGTTTGAAGAGGATTTCAAGAAGATTTTTCATGAGTTTCATGAAACGGGAAAAATAAACCGGGGGGTTGGGTCTTCATTTATCACGTTGGTGCCTAAGGTTAATGATCCGGTGGGTTTAGCGGAGTACCGTCCTATTAATCTCATTGGTGTTATCAGTAAGGTGATTTCAAAAGTGTTAGCTAATAGAATGAAGATGGTGATGGACTCGGTTACTCATGAGACGCAGTCAGCTTTCCTTACGGGTAGATTTATTTTGGATGGCCCAATGATTCTGAATGAGGTTATTGCATGGGCGAAAAGGAGGGGCAAATAGATGTTCATTTTTAAGATAGATTTTGAAAAAGCTTATGACAATGTCAATTGGGATTTTTTAATATCTATCTTGAAACAGATGAGGTTTCCGTCCTTATGGTGCAAGTGGATTTATGGAGTGTTAGATTCGGCGGCTTCTTCTGTTATTGTTAATGGTTCCCCTACGTTTGAGTTTAAATGTAGCAAAGGTATTCGGCAAGGTGATCCCATCTCTCCTTTTCTTTTTATTATTGTGATGGAAGCGTTCTCTAGTATAATTCGGAAGGCTTGTGTTATGGGCTCGTTTGATGGGGTGAGGCTTCCGAATGGTGGGCCTATGCTTTCTCATTTATTGTATGCAGATGACGCCATTGTGCTGGGTGAGTGGTCGGATTTTAACTTTACGGCTTTAAGACGTATGCTTAGAATTTTTCATTTGGTTTCCGGTTTGAGGATTAATATCCAAAAATGGGTTCTGTATGGGGTGGGTATTGAGGTAGATGCGATCAAGGGGCAAGCGATAGCTTTGGGTTGCAGGTCCGGGGAAACGCCGTTTAAATACTTGGGTATTCAAGTGGGTGGAAACATGAGCCGAATAAACAGTTGGGATCCGGTTGTTCAGGTCTTTAAAAAACGCCTTAGTTCGTGGAAGGCTAAGATCTTGTCTCTAGCAGGAAGGTTGGTGTTAGCTAAGTCAGTGTTAGAATCTCTCCCCTCATATTATTTTTCATTGTATAGAGCTCCAGTGGCGGTTATCAACAAACTTGAAAGCCTTGTCAAGAGGTTTATTTGGGGGGTAACGACGAGATAGGCAAGGTCCATTGGGTGGCTTGGGATAAAATTACTCTTCCAAAAAAAGAGGGCGGGTTGGGGTTAGTTAAGCTTGATATTTGTAACCATTCGATGCTCCTAAAATGGCTTTGGAGATTTAAAACAGAGGATGGTGCGCTATGGAAGAGGGTGATTATTGCTTTACATATGTCAAATAGGAGATGGGATATGTACCCTTGGAATAAACAAGCTACTGGCCCGTGGTGTAAGATTGTGAAGCTGGGTTACGAGACTAAAGTGCAAGACGTGGGATTTTTGAGTATGGTTCGTGGTGTTGTGGGAGACGGAGAGGATGTTCGGTTTTGGGTGGATAGTTGGATTAGTGATGTGCCGTTGAAAGATTTATTTCCTCACTTGTTTCGTCTTGAGAAAAATAAATGGTGCAAAGTCGTCGATAGAATTGGCAGCAATGATGGGAGCGGTCTTGTTCAATGGGAATGGAGAGCCTATCCTCGTCTGATATTGAAGTCCAAGAGCTTATCGATTGTCATAGGATGGTGGTCACGGTTAACTTAAATGGTTTGAAGGATACTTGGAAGTGGAACTCAGCGAGCGATATATCCTTTTCTGTCAAAGAAGTCCGTAGGTGGCTGTCTTCTACGGTAGTGCAGGAGGAGCCGATGAGCTTCAAATGGTGTAAGTGGATCCCTGGTAAGTGTAATGTTTTTATGTGGAGGGCTATTCTAGATCGGATCCCTACGGTTTCGGTGCTTCACCGTAGGAACATCAATGTTGGAGATGGTCTGTGTTACTTTTGCAGAGATAGTGAAGAGACTACTGAACATCTTCTCTCGGGTTGCATCATTGCGGATGGGGTCTGGAATGCTATTGCTTCTTGGGTTAAAATTCCCCCGATGATAGTGTTTTCTGTGATGGATATTGTTAGACTTGCCGAGTATACGAATTGTTCCAAGGAAAAGAAAAGGATGATATACGGCATTTGTTTTGTGGCATGCTGGAAGATATGGGCGACTAGAAACGAGGTGGTGTTTTCCCAAGCTCAAGCGAATGTGTTTAAGATTGTGTCCGAGATAAAGTCTCTAAGTTTTCTTTGGTACAATAGTAGATCGAGGAAGAATAGGTTTTCGTGGAAGGATTGGTGTAAATTTGATGTAACTTGATTTTGTTTTGTTTTGTTGGTTGTCTCCGTCTTGGAGATAGCCGGTGTTTGGTGGTTTAATGAAGTTCACTTTTCAAAAAAAAAAAAAAAAGTAAATTCCACTAAATAGCATAACTATTGGTAGGGTCTGGGGAGTGTGAGATGTAGGCAAACCTTACCTCTACCATAGGCGGCAAAGAGGCTGCTTCCAGAGAGACACTCGGCTCACAATATGTTAGAGAGATGTTTTTTTTAATATTAGAATATACATAGTAAGATTTTGACGTATCAAATACAGAAGACACGAAACAATAGTAAGTAAAATTGATATACTTTAAGATTATATAGGGATTAGTTATCGACATTTGCTTACTCAAAATGATAACATCAACCCAAATATACTTTCACGCTTTATAATCCCCGTTCGAAAACCCGTCCCAACGGACGGGTATCTCACTAGTTTAAAATGTTTCAAAAAATGTTAAGGACGACCCTGCTTATAGGACACAATCGAGAGGTTTAAATATTAAAAACTCTTAGGTTGAGTACTCAGTTCTTTGGCTATTAAATATCATTTGCTTCGAACTCTATTTTCATTGTTAAGTTACAAACCAACGGCTAATTTGTTTCACACTCCATTAATCAGGATGATTGTTCTTACGGAAATTTCAGGACAATCTTTTCTATTTATGAATACGGTGTAATATGTAGACGTAGAAAAAAACAAGCCGTTGCGTCCATATACAAATTAGAGGTTATACTGTAAAATAGTAAATTAAAGAATAACACTATCTTTTATTTTGGTAAACTAATGTATATAATGTTAGAGGTATGTAAAGAATAAAGTTACAGATTTAAACAAATATTGCTTAGAAGTATTTATAAAAATATTATAATAATAAATTAATAAAATAGTAAAGAACAATACTATCTTTTATTTTGGTAAACTAATGTATATAATGTTAGAGGTATGTAAAGAATAAAGTTACAGATTTGAAATCTGAAAAACACCGAAAGGTAAAGAAAAAAAGAAAAAAGAAACAATAAGGGGGGTCATTAAATAAAGATGGTATTCATTAGGAAGAAAAAGACGATAATATATTTAAAAAAAATGCTCATGATAACTATTTGCTTCACACTCTACTTTCAAAAGCTTTTATGTTAAGTATTCATGCTATCAAAAACCATTTTGTTCACACTCCATTTTCTTATAATTCATCATGGTTGTTCTTAATGAAATTTCAGAACAATCTTCTTCTTCTTCTTCAAATTACAAGTATGATGTATTTTTAAGCTTTAGAGGTGAGGACACTCGCTATAACTTCACCGATCATCTCCTCAAAGCACTGCGTGATGCCTCTATCCACACGTTTTTCGATGATGCTGAGATCCAAATTGGAGACTTCTTGAAACCGGAATTGGAGAGTGCGATTAAATCATCTAGAGCTTCTGTTATTGTGTTGTCCAAAGATTACGCTTCGTCCACGTGGTGCCTTGATGAGCTAGCACTCGTCATGGAGCAAAGAAGGACCTCTAAACATATAGTTTTCCCAATCTTTTATCATGTTAATCCTTCAGATGTCAGGAAACAACGAAACAGCTTCGGAGAGGCCATGGCAGAGCATAAACAGAGGATGGAAACAGAAACAGATGCAGTGAAAAGAAGTCAATGGGCTAAGAGGATAAAGGAATGGGAGAAAGCACTTTCAGAGGTGGCTGATTTAAAAGGTGAAGAAGCAAACGGCAGGTAACTAACCACTTCCTTATATATATATACATCCTCAATTTGGCGGTTTGTTTTAGATGTTTTCCAGTTATATATATATTGTTTGTTCATTTGTGGAAAAGTCTACTAAGTTACGTTTGCTTTTATATACTTTATACAATTATATTTCAGAGAGACGATACTTATTGAAGGAGTTGTTAAAGAGATCAGTAGCAGATTACATCTACACAAAAGGAGTAAACTCCCACCCATGATTGGAATGGGGTATTCAATTAGAAAAGTCACTTCATTCTTGAAACACAGATCACAGCAAACCTCTGAATTCTTAACAATATGGGGAATGGCTGGAATCGGGAAGACACATTTAGCCAACTATGTCTTTCAGTTGCACTTTCAGGACTTTGAAAGAAGCTGCTTTCTTGAAGACATTGAAAGAAAGTGTACAACACAAAATGGATTGCTTGATTTACAGAAACAACTTCTTAAAGAAATGCGAGCAGGAAGTTACATCAACATAAACAATGTTAATGAGGGCACCTTTAATATTGAGAACTCACTATCTATGCATAGAAGTCTTCTTGTTCTTGATGGTATAGATAAGTTTGAGCAGTTGGATGTGTTAATTGGGACAAAAGGCCTTCACCCGGGAAGCAAAGTCATAATAACGTCTAAAAATGGTTCGTTAACAGAAAAATGCAGGTTGTTTGAAACGCAAGTTCCACCAAACCATACGAAGCATTTGCTTCAAGGCCTAAGTGATATGGAATCTATTCAGCTTTTAAGCTGGCATGCTTTTGGACGCAACGAACCCAATGTTGGTTACAAAGAGAAGTCAATGATGGTTGTAGAATATTGCCAAGGACATCTACTGGCTCTTAAAGTTTTGGGCAGTTCTTTACGCAGCGAAGATGCTACATGGGAGGATATCTTAGAATCATTAGGGAAAGAAATTTATCCAGATGTTACCGAAGTCCTGAAAATAAGTTTTGAAACTTTGCCATCTGAAAAAGACAAGGAACTGTTTAAATACATTGCTTGTTTATTCGTTGGAGAAGATAGAAAGTCGACCGAAGACATCTTAAAAGCTTGTGGTATATGCAAACCATCTGGTGTCAATATTCTTATCAATAGATGCCTTCTCGCTGTCGATAATTCTAATGAACTGATGATGCATCAACTTCTTCAAGACATGGGGAGAGATATAGTCCGCCAAGAATCACCCAAGGAGCCATGGAAGCGTAGCATATTATGGAATCATGAGGAGTGTTTGGATGTGTTGCAAAATAGACGGGTAATTAAGTATACCTATTATTTGTACTTTGATTATTTTGTATAATATATATTTATATTTACACATTAGTTCTTTAATCATTTGTTATTCTGTTTATTCTTAGGGAACACCAACAATTCAAGCACTTGTCCTTGACATGAAACATCGAAAGAACCAAGCAGTGCCAATATGCAAAACTTCGCATTTAGATAAGTTCAAATGGGTTCACATACTGCTCTCAGTTATATGGTGGCTATTTGGTTGGGTTTCAGGAATGTGTTCCTCATTTCAAAAATCAAAAGGCGACTTTGAGACAGTTGCTTTAAGTGAGATGCCAAACTTATTGCTACTTCAACTCAGCTATGTACAATCCAGTGGATCTTACAAGAATTTTCCTCAAGATTTAAGATGGCTATGCATGCATGGATTCAATATGAGCTATATACCTTCAGACATACAAATGGAGAATATGGTAGCTCTTGACATGTCTTATAGCAAACTACAACAGCTTGGGAAAACGCCCAAGGTACTAAAATAAAAAGCTGCTACTCCTTATGTATGATAACTTATGGTTAAATGTCTCTGCAACACTAACATGCCTCTTATTTTTTATTTTTTTTTCTTAATTTTACAGCTGCTCAAGTCACTGAAGTTTCTCAATCTTAGTAGTTGTCATGAGCTTGTTAGAGTGGGTCACTTCTCTGGGCTCCCTCTACTTGAAAGGTTGACACTTGCAGGATGTACTAGTCTAGTTGAGATTTGTGATACAATTGGTTCTTACTGTCAAAAACTTGAAGTCCTTGATCTGAGTAACTGCAGTAAGCTAAAAGATCTTCCAAGAAGCATAGGAATGTTAAATAACCTTACTCAACTTTCAATAGATGGTTGTTCAAATATTGGTGACAATATTAACATGAAGTCTCATGGGTCTTCTTCATCCACCATGGTACCGAGAAGTTCCATTTCCTTTATGAGTTCTTTACCAAGATCACTAGTAACATTGTCTCTTATGTGTTGTAATTTGTATAATGAATCCTTTCCCATGGATTTTAGTAGCCTTTCAATGTTGAAGGAGTTGTATTTGGGAGGAAATCCAATTGATTCCATGCCTGATTGTGTGAGAAGCCTTAGTAGGCTAGAGAGACTCAATTTTAACTTCTGTGGTAACCTGAAAACAGTCATGTGTGCCCCAGTCCAATTAAAAGATTTGGCAATAGACCGTTGCCAGTCATTGGAAAGAGTAACATTTAATCCAGAACTATCAGGTATACCTTATATCTTTTATTATAGAACATCAACTGCCTTGACTGAGATTCAGCACCTGTTCAAAATCCAAGCTTTATCAGAAATTGATGAAGAGGTACTACGCAGTTTGGGTTGGATTAATATAGCATATTTGAACCATTGCCGGTTTTCAAAGGCCAATTGTGTAGACGTGTACGATTTGGCAGGAAAAAGAATAGTTCCAGCACAGGTGGATTTCTCTTTATATATCTTTAATTTTCACCTTTTAAAATGCATTTATAAGCTAATGAAACTTTGATGTAAAACTTAGATGCTTTATGAACATGGAATATTCAGCACATATCTTCAAGGAAAAGAGGTTCCAGAGTGGTTCACTCATAGAAGTAGCGGGTCATCGTTTACCTTGCAATCGCCTCCTGAAAATGGTAAGATTAAAGGGATAAACTTCTGTATTGTGCGTACAATTTCAAGCATGAAAGAAGCTGGTCCTTGGGAAATTAAAATAAGGAATCGGACAAAGAACTCCTCCTGGACGTATCAGCCTAGAATGTATCTTGTCCCAGAAAAGGAAGTGTTTGAAGATGGGGGTGAAGTTGATGTAGTATGGTTAAGCCATTGGATGTTCGGGAAAAATGAGTTTGAAGATGGTGGTGAAGTTGACACAGTACGGTTAAGCCATTGGATGTTTGGGAAAAATGAGTTTGAAGATGGTGATCGAGTTACCATTTACGTTAGTTTTGGATTTGGATGTCCTATTCATTATGATGCAAAAGTAAGGGAGTATGGTATGAGCCTTGTGTATGATGATGATAATGATGGTGGAAAGCAGAAAGAAGATCCATTGAGTTATTATAAGTCATGGAAGTACATCATAGGTGGTAGGGATCTCTTTGATTCTGCATTGCGCCCAGGTCATTACTCTCTATACCCTTGGCTCTCTACCCTAGGTTTTCCATTAGGTTAAAGAAATCAATGTATGGGCCATGATAGTATGTAATTGCAATCCCTTTTTTTCCATATATAGCATACCAGCCTTCATCAAGGAAGGAAGTTGAACATTGCTTATCTTTCTGCCTCTTGAATCCAATGCTTTTCCTGTTGGTAAACGTATTTTCATATGTTTGCTTTTGTTGGTTTGCTTGATTTACGTTTTTAATTGTAAAACGTGAAGTCTAGTTAGGTTTTATTTGGTGATTTTTATGCATTTGGCCTTTTTTTTTAACAAGATTTGATGTATTTGATCAAATACGAATGATCAATTCGATTTAATTTTGTATTGCGAAGCATTGTAAACATAACTTGACTAGTGTAAGGGTACGGTACAAGTGGCCAATAAAGCCTACTTTCATTTACATTTGGCATGAAGTTATTTTACGTTCGCTCATTTAATAAATGAACGAACACAATCAAGAAATTATATTCGATTAGTTGAATGAACGAATATGAAAATAGGTCTTGCCCGTTCAGTTGTGTTCGTGAACGTTCGGTAATGTATTTGTGAATGTTCGTTTGTTTATGTTCGTTCACTAATGATTTTTGTACATTTTATTTATTTTATCTTGACTTTTTATATTCTTTAATTCGTATTTATTTTATTATTTTAACAAATAAACTAGAAAACCCATTTCCTCCTTATTTATGCATTACTTCTCTTTCCTTCTCATTATTCACATTGATGAATACGATTGACTTCCTTTCCACAATTAGGGCTTCAAGTTCCAGTGTTACTCCCTCCATCCACCTCTAGCCTCTGTCGCCTTAGCCGATTTTATTTGTGTTCCTTGTGTTCATGAACACGTTCATTTCCTTAATGGACAGACACGAACATAAATTCTCATTCGGTAAATGTTCATGAACCGTTCGTGAACACTTCATTTCATTAACAAACAAATACAAACAAGGCCTTGTTGCGCTCCCGACTGTGAAACTTCATTTAAATCGTCATGTTCTTTATGGTATCTTGGAAAGTTTCTCCAAGGCAATTTTCCATTGATTTCTTCAATATTCTCCATATTTTTTGTTTCATCTTTATGTATTTTTATAAGGTAAGTTCTTCATACATTCCATGATTCTCATCCTCTCTATACCCTACCAATAGTTTTGCTATTTATGAGATTTACTAGATATAGTTGTTAATAATTTTTTTCCATGTTTTATATGATCCTTGATTTTGTTTTAGCAATGGACTGTAATAAATCTGAAATTTATGCCTACATGCAAAATGGTTAAAGGATCAAATCATGAGAGTTTTGAATTATGAAATGCTAAAATACAAGGATGTATTTAAGAGAGTGAAGTACCAAAAAAATGAACAAGTACCGAAAGAAAGAAGATACCAAAATAAGTATTGAAAGAAGATAATTTCGTAGTTATGAAGATACGATAATTCATTTCATTTACCACATGTATTTTTGTATAAGCCGGACCTCCTCATTTTTTTCATCCAGCCATATAACTCATTAATAACAAGCGGTCCTTCCGTAATATTGCGCCCTGCCAGAAACACTGATTGCTCGGGACCCACCAGTTTACCGATAACCAATTTTAATCTCCCAACCAAAACCTTCGACACCACTAGAATAAAGTATTGTACATGAGCAAAAGTAGATACAGAACCTTCATGTGACTTTTATCTACCACCAGAAAAGTTTTATTCAATTAGCAAGTAGATTCTCGTGTAGTACACAAGTTAAATTAATGAAATAGTAAATAATAACTCTTTTTAACTATTTTTTTAAAAACTAATAAATTGAATACCTATAGGTATAAGAAAAACATGAAAAGCATGATAGGCTTACGGCGCAACCAATTAGTTATTTATTAGGTAAGGACTTCTTTTATTTTTTTTTTCCTTGAAAATAATAATTTTTAGAAACATCATATATGTTTGTACAAGAACCCCACAAGATTACAATTGAAAGAAAATGTATACTAAAGATTTAGAGCCAGAGAAACCACACAGCAGTGCCAGTGATGTTAATACGAAATGGTGGCATAAAGGACGCTAATACCTTATATGAATTATATATCACTATGACTTTATGAACATAAATTTAATTTTCATTACACAGGAGAGTTTAAGAATCTGAAAGAACTTTGGTGATGTTACTCTGCACTGTTACAATGGAATCTACTGCAGATTTTGCAAGCCAACTTATCCCAACTTTAACCCGGTGCTCATCGGTTGGTAACCTGATCAAATAGGCTAGTTTCCTAGCTGCAATTTGCAACACAAAAACACCATAATTCAATCTATGAGGTTTGATGACAAGTAGCGGCGGCAAAATGAGTGGGTTGGATAATGGGTAAAAATGTAATATTTGGTGTTGGTATGTATCAAAACACTTTTTTTGTCCAAAACTTTCCGAATAAAAACACAGTATATTATTTCATTAATAATCTAATTTTTGGAAAATTCTGATGTTTACCCCATTTCCTTTTAACCTAAAAATTGTTGGTTTTACTGTTCACTTTACGAAAATAAATGGATCAAAACTGTCACCTCTACCAAAAGGTAAAATGCATAAAATGCAGAATAATTACCGGCATGGCCAATGGGACCCTCCAATGTTAGGCCCTCAATAAAACTTGGTGTAATGGCAGCATCATTTCTCCCAAGGACCATCATCTCACCCAAATTCTGAAATCTGTACACACAACAAGAGTAACATATGTATTCGTGAGTTGTGACTACCAAGCACCTTACTGATGCGGCAAAGTACAACAAAGCAACTTTTCATAATACTCTGGTATAATGAAAATTGCAACATTTATTTTTATTTATTGTTGTAAAATATAAAAAAATTATGTGTTCACTATCATTATTATAAATAAATGCATTGAGTTAACCTGGTCCATATTTGTTTTTATTAAAGGTTTTTTAGTTATATTAAAAGCAGGCAAATATTTTCATTGAAAATATGTATCGGGTCAACTCTTGAAAATTTATTGGGAACAGAAAGTGGTGTTTGAGCATCAAACCTAAATGGCAACAGTGGACGGTTGTTAATAGCAGCCCAAATGTTCCAACCAGCAAAATCAGCCTGCTGAAATGCAACCTGCAAAATCATGACAAATTAAATACTGCCTCTTAACTAAACAGGCAAGATTTCAATCCAAGATTAGCTAGAGGTAGCAATTTATACACTTTTACTAATGTCCGAGTCCAGTCAAATGGGTAAATAAGTTGGCTAAAAGGGAAATTGGTCAGATGGGTCAAGCGAGTCAAAATACGTCCAGATTATTTTTTAAAAAGAATCAAAGAGGTTTAAGAAAAAAAAATGGTTCGGGTCAAAATAGCACACTATGACCTGTTACTGAATCCGGTCAACCCACACATTAGCCACCTCTACGATTAACATGTTCTTATCTAAGGTACCTGTGCAGTGGCTGGAAGCACTTTTCCTTTCGGGTCTCTTAAAGCAGAAGAATCACCAACAGCAAATATGCGTGGGTGGCCCTTGACCTGGAGAGTCTCATCTGTTTCTGCTTGTCCTCTACCCGTAACAGGAAGCTCAAAAGGCCAACCATTTGGTTCTAATTGTGGTAGTAATGGTTTATTTCCAACAGTCCATAGAACCAGATCAGCTTCTATAAGTTGTGTTTTAGCACCCTTTTCAGTGGGCTGTACCTCCAGAACTAACTGTTCAGGATTACTGGCCTTTTTTGAAACATCGGATTGGTTGATAGAACTTGTGAAATCACCTGATTTTCCAATCCGGCGCACAAAATATCCTAGTAGAAGTTCAACTTTCCTCGAGTTGAGAACCTGTGAAATAGCTTTTACTTTGAGATATGTTCACAGTAATTGACATAAAACTCATTAAGGCTTCAGCATGCAATGTAAGTCTCAATCTAATCTGGAGGCAATAGGCTATAACTAGATGTGGGATGAGTTGGGGGACGGGTCAGATGGATACGGGTAAAAAAAAGACATCATGTTGTGATGATTAATAATGTATCGAATCTGATAACAAAACTACACATTTATAATAAAAACATAAAATGTTTTTAATTAAATGATCTAGAACATTTTAAGCATTTGAATACATACTAGGCGACTAATGAGCCATTAACCTGTTCAACCAGCAATTATCTATATTTGACCCTCTATCAATAAATACAATCCAAATTCACCTGTTTTCATATAAGCAAGTTGAAATTGTCCCCTCTAGCTATAACGTATACTCCATATATGAAAATTACAGGCTCCTTCTCCGGATGTCCGTGGAATCGCAAAGTATATCTTTTATTTCATACAAACTTCTAGAATCTAGATCCCTTTGTTCAAAATTTCAGATTTGTATTGTGATAACCAGTAACTCTCCACTACTATTTAACGAATTAATTAATATTTAAAGGTTCAAAAAATGTCTGAAGGTTCAACCCAACCGGATAATTTCGAGTCGTGATTAACACTTACGTGTTATTAACACTTTATCCAACCCAACAACCCATTTTGCCACCTCTTTAGTAAATGAGATCAGCCAATTCAACAATTTAAAACCGTCATGTGAATTATTAGTAATTAAAAAACAAGTCTCCTTGTTACCTTCAAAGCAGCTTCTTTATTTCCAGGAGGCGCAGTTGGTAAGATTGAGGAGTCAACACTGATGGCCTGCACAACTCCTTTACCTTCTAGTCTTTCTGACACTGTAGCAGCCAGTTCAACACCAGAGTAACCAAGGCCTACCACCACCACACGTATTGGATTTGCCGTACCAAAATTTTCACGCTCCAATTTTGTTAGTTTGTCATTCACTTTCTGCATCACAATGTATCTAAGCAGTTAATGTCGGAAAATATCGGTTATCGGTCGAGGACCGATATTTGATATATCGGTTTTCGCGGTGAGATATCGGTGGGATATCGGTAATTTTATATCATGCAAAATCCATATATATATAGAGGTTTAACACTAACAATTAAATATAATCTCCTACAATTAACAAATTGACCTCTTGCAACATGAAAAACAATAATAATTGTAGCAAGTAGGAACTTATTAAGACTTTAAACACTAATATTTAACACTGACAATTAACAATTAAGACTTAAAACACTAACAACATCAATAATAAGCAAGACAAATAGAAGAACTAATAAGAAAGATACCGATATCGTGAATATCGGTGATATATCGGTCAAATATCGGTAAGATATCGGTCAAATATCGGTCAATATCACCGATAATATCGGTAGAAAATATCGGTCAAAATATCGGTATCAATATATCGGTTGATGACCGATAACCGATATATCGGACCGATATAGCGGATATATCGGTGATATTAACTGCTTAGCAATGTATAGATTAGCAATTTCAGCAGCAAGTTGAATTTTCATTTAGATAACTATGCATAAAAACTTACAAAAGCATCATCCAGAGTCGAGAACGGTAGTGCATATTCAACGGCACCTGGTATGATATCAAGCTTAGGTTCAGCTCCTAGAGAAAGTACCAACCTGGCTGCCCACATACAAACATAGAAATCAGCAAATGGACAAGAGGTTAAAGTAATCCTTTTCAAAAAAGAAAAAAAAAACTAAAAACCTAAAAATAAATTTGAGGGGTTTCATACCAATCATATTCGATAACAAGTCCACTTTCTAGTTGAACAGTTCCTCCACAGCCAGATACATTAGGTCCATTTGTTCCCACATGGTCACATGGACTGAGCACTTTCACCCTGTCCTTTAGAAACTGCACCCCAGTGTTTACAAGCAGATCTGAAAACCGGGGAGCAATCTCCCATTCATCTACTTCTAAAAGTACTCAAATTTATTTTTAGAGCAATCAGTATACGATGATCGAAATTGAGCATTAATTCATTAAACCATGAACGAAAGCAAGTACCTCCAGTTAGAAGTTCATATAACATAGGCTTAAAGACAAAGCGTTCAGATTGATCAACAAGGATCACCTGCAGAAAGTATTAAATTTGTATATGATATGATCTGCAAATCTAGTGGTGATGTGAGGAAAAAAAAAAGAACGAATAAAGTAGCATGTTAAATTTCACCATTGTTACCTGCGGTTTCTTATCTTCAGGCCATGTGAGTGATTCCAATCTTAGAGCAGTATATAGTCCTCCAAATCCACCACCAAGTATGCACACCCTAGGCCTCTACAACCAAATAAGAATCAAGTATTTTTAAAATTATAACGATAACTGAATGAATGACAATGGAGGTGAACACTTAATATATACAAGTAAGAAACCTATCCTGGTCCCATGGCCTATATACAATAAAACCCTAATAATAAAGTACTAATAACTACAACTAACAAGTTTCAAGCACAGTCACATCCTGAAAGATAACATTATGGCTCTATAATAAACATATGAATTCAATGAGACAAGCAAGCACCACAAGAATATGCATCTAAATTCTAAGATATAAGTACAAGTGAAGGCAACAGAGTATCCGACCTTTTTATCTGGCCATGAATAAGGTTTCACATCCTCTTTTTGAGAAACTTCCGTGCTCCCCACATCCTTCCCAACTGGGGCACAACCAACCAGACTCGATAGTCCACTCCTTGAAGTACTCCCAACCAACAATGAGCATGAACGAAATTTCACCAAAGAAGAGCAGTGGAACATTTTTCCCCAACGAACAACTCCACCTGAAATTCAAATAAACACAAAAACTCTTCACTTCATCATTTTTTCTTAAACCCCAATCTCCTTTGCTTCAAATATAGAATTACTCCCTAAATCTATATTGTCAAGGCTCAACCAGGCGTTCGCCCAAGCCCAATGCAGCCTTGTCGTTTCGCTTCAAAAGCACCACTTTCAAGCCCTCAAACGCATTTTTCAGGCCAAGTTCCTACGGAATTCCGACCAGAAACCATCTAATCTAAACGAGTCTAAAATAATTACATCAACCCTAAAGAACCAAAACTAGCCCTAAATAAGCCTTAAAACATGTCCAAAACCCCTCACCTAAAAAAGCCCGGGCTTTTTAAGCGCCTTTCAACCTAAGGCTGACCATTTTATAAATATAAATATGCCTTTGACAAGAAACATTAACAACGGATTCTGAATTAAATAATCAAACCTAACTTAGAATATTTTACAAACTAACCACATCTGAAATCTGCATTCCTTCCCAATTATCTGTATTTGAATTAAAAGTATGGATAAAGGCCAAGTGTGGAATCTAATTATAACCTAACTGTTTACTTACAACATAAACTTAAGTGTTAGAATCTAATATCAACAACTTGCAGAATTGAATTGATTTAATTAATTCCAGAATAGGTCATAATTTGATAAATTGATGTTTATATAAAAAAAATTGAAAGAAAGAAAGGTTACGATTGAGAGAAGGGAGGAGTGCTGAAGCATTTAGGGCTGAGGCTGCTGCATTCAGATGTGCCATTGCAATTGTAATAATAATACGTGGATTGCAGAGCAAACGAAGAAGAAGAAGATGATGATGAATATAGATGTGGTGACTGGTGAGTTCACTTCCACGTTAATGCACACAGATTATTGTGTTTCTGCTTTCTACTAATATTTTTTTATAAAAACAAAATCCACATCACTAGTTATATAATCCACGTCATGTTTAAATTTTTTTTTTTTTTTTGAACGGCAAGTGGTGCAACCGGTGGAGCTCCGGCAACACCGGCCAGTCTGTACTGATTAACCATTTCATCTGGATTGAGGATCTCCATTCTCCCCAGGTGGAACCCCCACATGTGGTAAATATGGTTCCGACAGGAATCGAACCCCCACATCATGTTTAAATTAAGATAATAAAATAAGAATAAAACTGAGCTGGTTTGAGGTGGGAGGGTTTACCTCTTTAGAGGGTTCCTGCCCAGGTTTGGTCACAAGTTTGATTCTCGTCCATCGAAAAATCATACCCATTAAGGTTGAAAGGGCCTAGTGTGTGGAAGGACTTGAACTTGTGACTCGGAGGTTGTTAAGACTAGGATTTCACCATTGAACTACGTCGTTAAAAAAATTAGTATTTAGATCAAAATGTAAAACGTAAAAAAGAACTAGTATTTTGACCCCGCGCCTTGTGGCAGCGGGAACATGAACAACGACGTAGATATAGAAAATCTAACATAATTAACAAAATCTTGTATTTGTTTTCATCACTCGGCAACATTAGCAAAACTAACATAATTATAAACATAAAAAGAAATTAATGATTTCATGTTGTATTTTTTTAGTTGAGACATAAGACCATATTCGGTGTGGTTTAGCCACGACAAAGAAGACGGGCCGCCAAGTAAGCTCCACGTCACCGGAGCAGCATTGAAGACGGGCCTAGGGTGTGGGACGACGGGCCTCCATCTTGACCGGCGAGTCTCCGGCGGCCTTCATCTTCTCTGGCGAGTCTCCGGTGGCTACATTCTTCTCCGGCAAGCATTTAAAAGTTTTTTTTTTTTTTTTAATAAACCCCACCCTTGAGGCCTGTCATCCCCGGCATTATTTGGCCGCTCATACCGTTGCCGACATAGGGGGCGGTGTCGCCGGCCCGGCATACACTTGCCGGCCCTATGCCGATCCACACCGAAAGGTCTAAGTATTATACTTGTAAAGTAATTGAATTTCATTGAATGACCATAAGTTACTTTCCACCAATCCTATGTGATTTCCAACATTAACCCCATGGTAACTACACATAAAACATTTACAATAACTAATTAATTAATGTTGAAATGCTAACTTGTTGTAGCGTGAAAAGATTGACTGCCAAAATTTTCATAGCGTTTGTACACATGTTATAACAGATGATCGCCTAACCAAATGACTCTGTGTATTTTGAAGACCACTATCAGTGGCTTGGCTGTGTTCCACACCATTGTACCAAAGTTGTTCAATCAATTGAAGTTTACAACTGAAATGTTCAATTAAAAACCACAATGTTCAATTCTCTATCTACAACTCTACACCATTTTCCACTTCACCACCACCACAAATCCCCCACTTCGAGAACCATACCCAGCACCACCACGACCACCATTTTTCACTTCCACCACCAACCATCACTTCCACAACCACCACCCAACACGACAACCACATTCCGTCGCTTCCACAGCCGCCACCGCCACCACCACCACTGCCACAACCACCATCCAACACTGTAACCTCCACTCTAACTCTACTGTTTCTATATTCCCTTGCCTCTCTCTACATGATTGTCCTCTTGATTACCACAACCACCACCACCACCACCATCACCACTTAACACCAAACCCTAATCAAAGGTTATAAAGCTAAACTTGCAAATTGGAAAAAGTCCACATATTGGAGAGAAACGTAGTGAAGAATGAGAGTGTGTTTGATGAGAGAGAAAGAACGGCCACCATTACCATCAAACGCAACTGGGCGGAAACCGGAGGTTGTATCCGCCGGCGGCAACCACCACTTAGAACCAACAACATATTCCCCAACAATCTCTTTAAAATCAGTTTTGATAGAATAACTTATCACTCCATAAAACAGATCTTGAGTTTGAGGAAGAGAAAATGAAGGTGAAAAAGAAGGTTTTCATAAATTGACAGAGAAAGATGAGAGAGAGTGAAGGGAAATACGCTGCTTTTCATAAATTGACAGAGAAAGGACACATGTTTGTATATTACTAAAATGCCACTTTTCAAAATATTTTTGAAAAACGTGCAATGCACAGATTACAACCAAAAGCTGCACCACCGACATTGGTAAATATAGGTTGAATAATAACTAAGTCAGCTTAGGACTCGTTTTTTGCGACGGGTCAGTTGAACGTGGAGAAAAATAGATATAAAGCCAATGAACCACACACGCATGTTGCAACATCTTAACTCGCAAAATTTAGAACGAAACATTAAACAAAAAAATTGTAATAAGTTAAACGTTTAATGGACCAGTGTTAAAAGGGAAAAAGTGTTGGGGTTAAAAATAAAAAAAGAGTTTAATGACAAATTTGTAAAACATTAAAAGTATAGGGGTCAAAAGTTTAAAAAAAAGTTAGAAAAAATCACAAAGCACAATGTACAACCTTTCTAAAATATCCCTAAGTTTGTAATCTAGACATTTTCTATCCAAACTTTATCAGTCGATCACTTTTTAACCAAACTTACACAAGATTAGCTAACACATGATCAATGTACTTCTCAAGCTACGATATGGTATCGGAAATACAATCGGTTTCACCTTTGGACGACATATTTTGGAATTTCACAAAAACAACAATGAAATTTAACATGGTGAGGATAGTTATGAGCTAAAAGTAACTAAAACATATAATATAGTTTCTTCTCAACTATGTAGTTTACAATTGGTGTTGGTGCAGACCATAATTTCATAGTCTCCCACGACCTTATTAAACGTACAAATATTGGACTTAACTTTTGTGTCCAAGGCTCTAAGTTTTATTTAACTATTGGGTCGGGCCCACATATTTGGATATTCCAATATGAGTCAAACACAACAATGATGGCTATCAAACAGATGTACCTGAGTACTTCATTCATGCTCATTGATATATTCTTCGAACGGCTCATTGAATGGTTGAACCAATGGTTACTTATGAGAAAAATAACTCATGGGCTATGATTATCTATAAAATTATCTCTCTTACACTTCATATAGTCATAGCACCCATTTGAGTTAAAACAGGTTACACGACCATTACCACATGAGTCAAAACTAGTGAATCATTTATTTTAACCTTTTTGAAATATGGATATGTTTGGAAATATTGCTTGAGAGTAGTCATGGGGCCTCTTGTTACCATTATGTATTTGTGATCGATATACACTCTTGTTTCTTCTTCCTATTAGATAATACTAGTTTATACTCCGGGAGCGTCCCGGGTTGAGAAATCTAAGTAAAGTGAATAAAATTAGAAGTATCTAAACTATAAAAATGGCATCTGCTAATATATGATTAATGAATATTATTATTATTATTATTATTATTATTATTATAATTATTATTATTATTATTATTATTATTATTATTATTATTATTTTAAACAAAATCTGCCATAAGTTATTATATTCTAATATAAAAAAAAAAAGTAATTGGGTCGGGTATCACCTAATCCCAGGCCCGACCCAAACCCACAATTTTTTTTAAACTAATTCCAAACCTGACACAATACCTGTCGGGTTACAAAAAATAGTCGTTTTTTTCTCCGTTTTTATATAGCACTATGGTACTCGTTGGAAAGATAATAAAACGCTCGTTAATTTGGTGTAATTTTTTTTCTTAAAAAATCTCGTATATAAAATATATTAACATTTAAAAGTTATGAGAGGAAACATGAGAGAAGGAATAATAAAGTTTTAATATTTACATTTAGTATATTAAGTATTAAATAGATTATGATAAATCATATTTAAACCATATTTAATTCTTTTTTTAATTGGTCTAGAGTTGTCACATCACATCCTATGTGACATCTCTCAAAAGAGAGATTACATAATATTATGACATGTCATTAAAAATGTTTTGGTTTATTATATATATATATAGATATAGATATAGATATAAATATAGATTATTAGACTAGGTATTATTAGTATGAGCCCACGGGCTCAATTAGGCTCCTAGGGTTTCTTGTGATCTCTATATATTGTAACCTAATCATTTAAAAATATCATTGAGTATTTCATCATTTAACATGGTATCAGAGCCTTAAGGTTCTGTTCCTTCTTCTTCTCTTCCATACCACCAAAAAAAAAATACAAACCCTAGCCGTCACTACCGAGTTCAAACCCTAGACAGGGCGGCGTGCCGCCACCGCCGCCACCCTGTCCCACCTTCGTTTTTCAATATTGTTTTTTTTTCTATTTTCAGTTTCATGGTTAAATAAAGCTTCGTTATCGATCCATGCTTTCTAAATCCTTTTTTCAAGACAATATTACTTCTCAGTGCAACCACCATCAAAACCACACCGTACGTTTAATGGCCGCAATTTTCTATTAAAGGATTGATATTGTGGTAGTTTATACCTTCTGCTGCATTTATTTTTGGTTTGCACAAAAGGACAAAATCCTTGAACCCAAGTAGTCAAGGACTAGGGGCCGCGCCCGTTGCTCCTGAAAAACGCCCGCGTAGTGGAAAAAAAATTTTTTTTTTACGATTTTTCAAAAACGTTACTACTGAAATAGAATTTACGTTGCTACTAGAATTTAATAAACGTTACTACTAAACGAAATTATACGTTACCACGTTACGTTACTCGAAAAAATATTTACCGAACTCGACTAATGATAACTAATCTAATACCTAACTAATCTAATAGACTAATACTAAGTTACTAACCCAATAGTCTAAAAACCAAAGCCCACCCTTTCCCCTAACCCAAGCCCAAAAACCAAAGCCCACCCATATCTTTCATTTAGTTGATTTGTGAAGAAAAAAAAAATAAATAAAACACAGACCAGCAGCAGTGCAGCGGCTCCCCAGCAGCAGTAGACAACAGCAGACAAGGAAGAAGACCAAACCCTAACCCAACCCAGCCCTCCGCCGCCTGTCAGCCTCCGCCTCCGGCCCTCCGCCGCCTGTCAGCCTCCGCCTCCGGCCTTCCTGCTCCTGCAGTGCAGCGGCTGGTAAGGGTTTTTTTTTGTTTTTTTTTTTTTTTTTTTTAACTTATTGTGTTAATTAGGTTTATTATCTAGTTATTTACATATAGTTGAATGTTGATTATGTGTTTTAGGTTGAATGCTTGATTAGTTGATTGTTATAATTGATTATATTGTCTTTGAATCTTTGATTAATTGATTAGGTTTGCGATTATAAAGATGAAACCACGTTCTAATACTAAACAAGCACTTATTAGCAATTTGTTTAAAAGAAAAGCCCCCGGAAATTCTGAAATTGGTTCAAGTAATTCGCCAAATATTGAAAATAAGGATGATGATGATGATGTTGGTAATAATGATAACGATTTGCAAACGGATGATGATGTTGCTAATAATGTTGCTAACGATATGCAAACGGATGATGATGATGCTACAACTTCAATTCCAGTTGTTCCTAATCATTCGGCTTCATTCGCGAGGTCATATATAGATTTGAATGATCTTCCTTCAGATCCCGCTGATAGACCACCCATTTATAGCTATCACCCTAATCAAATAGATGACATAAGAAGAGCATATCTTGTGAAGAAGGCTTTTCAACCACGAGGTCATCAATTTAAATGGACACAATATGGTAAGGAACGGAGACGATTCAACATAAAATGGTTTGAACAGTATGATTGGTTAGAGTATAGCCCTACAAAAGATAAAGCATATTGCTTACATTGTTACTTGTTTAGTAATAGTGTTGGTAATCAAGGTGGAAGAGATACTTTCACAAGTGGAGGCTTTTCTTATTGGGCTAAACCGAAGGCCTTTAAAGATCATGTTGGGTTACAAAATAGTTTACATAATAAGGCGAGGCAAAAATGTGACAATCTTATGAACCAAAAGGGATCATTTCATGCACAAGTCAAGAAGCATACCGAGGAAGAAAAGATTGAAAATCGGTATCGATTGATGGGTTCTGTTCGTAGTGCTGGATTTTTATTGCAAAACTCTTTACCATTTCGTGGCCACGATGAATCGGAAACATCTACTTCTAAAGGTCTTTATCTTGCGGTTTTAAAGTTGATTAGTGAGAACAACCCGGATATTGGTAAGTACACATTAGAGAATGCAAAAAAGAATAATAAGTTGACAGCTCCATCAATACAAAAAGAGATTATCGATTGCTTTGCAAAAGAAGTAACCAAAATGATTTGTGAAGAAATTAAAGAAGATGTGTTTGGTTTGTTGGTAGACGAGTCTAGTGACGTGTCTTTAATGGAACAAATGGCCGTAGTTGTGAGGTATGTTGACAAACTCGGAGTTGTTAAAGAGAGTTTAATTGGAATTGCTCAAGTGAGAAATACATCTTCTTCAACTCTTAAAGAAGCCATTGTTTCTTTATTAGCAAATAACCAGTTGAGCATAAATCAAGTAAGTAATACGTTTCTATTTCATTAATAGTTTAATAAAGATTATATATTTATATGCTAATTGTTTATTTTGTTTAAACAGGTCAGGGGTCAGGGTTGTAACGCCTCGCTATTTCAATAAATAATGATTATTATTATTATTATTATTATTATTATTATTATTATAAATTCTTATAAATGTTCACACGTCTATATATACGTCTATTATTAATATATAACGAATATATATATAGTCCAAATACTCGATTTTAGTTGGCTCATATAAATTAAATACGTGTTTCTAATATTTAAACGACTACGAGTGGGATGGAGCGAGAGACACGATTTTAACGGGTTCGTATACAAGGTAATCTTTCACCTAAATTACCTAACCCTACCTATTTAAACCCCACTAATCTTCTTCTTCTCCATCACAAACACAAAACCCTAACCCCTAAACTCCTTTTCTTTTCTTCTCCTACCCTCCCCGATTTCCTGATACAAATGCAATAGTTAATAATTGAAACAAAAGAGCACAACTGATTGATTCATCTTCATCGGCATCATCAGTTCATCACCTCAACCCTACCCCTCTCCAAATAAGCAGTAGCGGTATCCATCAACCACCACCACTCGAGCCGCCGCAAACCACCACCCTTATCTACCCCATCATCCTTCTTTCCTCTCCCTCATCTCGGCCTCCCTCCAGATGCAGCGGCGGCAGCATCCACAGCAACCACCCCCCCCTTCTCCGCCTTCTTTAGCAACGACGGCCACCACCATCTTTGGTGGTGGCGGCGCACTGGTGTGCAAATCTCAATCAAGGTCTGTGATGGTCTTGTGAAGATGGTCCGGTTCCAGGTCCACAGTTGGGTCAAGGGTCAGTCACGGTGGTGACTTGATTTGGGCTTGGTGTTGATTTCCGAGTCGGGTATTTGTTCGGGTCAGATCTGTTATGATGCGGCGGCGAATAATGATACCAGGTTAGCTCCGATTACAGCTGTGTTAATTGGCTCCCTGAGTTGTTCCAGATCCGGTTAGTAGCTGGGGTGGTTTTGGTGATCGTGTGGTTGGTCTGGGTCTAGTTGGGTTTGCTTAACTCCCGGATCTCGTCGTGGGTTCAAGTCTCGGGTCAACAGTTTAAAACCTCGGTCAACAGGCTGACCTGGTCAAACCGGGTCAGCTTAGTCAAGGTGGTCCTCGGGTCAGTTTTCAAGCTCGGTTATACCCGGTCAACATCGGTCAAACGGGTCAGATCTGTCTACACGAGTTACGAGACGAATACGCGACTCGGGAAGGTATAACGCACGCCGCGACTCTAGTTTATTCTTTTCGTGTATATAAATAATTATTCTAAAAGTGTAGACGAACTGAACCGACTTGTATTTTGCTTAGAGTAAAATGAGTCGTTAATTAAAAAGAATTACATATGCACATACATATATGCGCCTATGTATAATGTTAAGAACTATTGATTTGTCGAAGTAGTAAGCTTACTCGAAACATATATTATTCTAATTATGAAGGTTAAGATAGCTTTTTGGCACGAGTTATGGAATTGAGCGATTTAGTGTAATAATAATATTCGGAACATTCGAGTAGGCGAAGTTTTATAAAAACTCATTAACACGATTATACAAGTCTAATACTAATCGTTTTATTTTCTTTGTTTTTCGAACTATTGAATAAAGAATAACTTGTACGATTTATTGTGATGTTAATCGGGTATTGTTTTTGGTAAGCTAAACCAAGTATTGCGTATTTGTACATTGATGTTTTGGGAAGATATAGACAACTTGAGTTGTCTGGTTTCTTACAAAAACAGAGGAGACTCTGCCCAAATTTTTACAAAATATAAGGATCATATCGAGCAATCAAATCTATACTTTTGTTTATAAATAACGCTACATTTACAAATAAACACTATCCCAACTTTACCTTGTCGTGATAGTAAACATAATGGTACAAATACTAACCGGTCTTCGAAAACAAACTAAAATGCGAGTCTAGTCACGCATACATTATTTTCGCTAACTTAAATGTTTCCTTCTAACTAATTTCAAGATGCGACTTCGTATACCATATTAAGGTATTTATTTTCAATAACTATATACTCACGCATACATTCGAACAACCAAACCTAGTACAATCGGTTCGTTAAGTCATACACACTTTAAGACGCGCATTCGTTCAATGCGAGTCTAGGTAGTTGAATAAACTATCTATACAATCGATTAATGAAACAAGCTTATTTGCATTAGAATTTAAGACATCATTTATTTGTAATAGGATACAAGAGTTCAATTAATCCAAGTCAGACTTTTTGCTACTTGCTAGTACTTGCACAGTGAAATTCAGGTGAGTTTACATAGCCCCTTTTATCACCACTTTCGGGGTGAAACATGTTATAACACTTTTCATTGCAATTCAATCATCAATGTGTTTGTGTGTTTTCTATGTTGCATATTGTCTTGAACATGATTAGAGTAAGCACATTCTAGCATAATCATTAACATTGATCAGCCGACGGTATACATTGATAGATCTATTGGACTGACAATCCCACCCGGATACGTGCCTCCTACAAAGGTTACGTGGGTGTTTGTTATCGCATAACATTATTCATTGGGACCATAAGTGTATGGTATGTATTATTTTATAACAGTCAGCAGGGTTGATTATGCACTCGATTTATTTCTAATATGTTTCTCGCATATGGGCTAGATTAACATGACACATGAATTGCATAACATTTTATTCATTTTATCATCAAAAACCTATGTAATTCTCACCAACTTATGTTGACCCAAAATACTTTCAAAATTAACATGTTTCAGGTAACAATGAAGCTGAGGCTTGAGTTAGCATGAGGATTTTTCTTGAAGTTTATTTGAAGTTATTGAAGTTGCTATTTGATGTTATGTATTTAAATTCATAGACATTATTTCACATTTTGGATATTATGTTTGAATAAATTATTTAAAATTTATGTTATACCATGTGCTACTGAAAACAATCATAAATACGTGGCACCCCGATGTTTCCGCCATCGGTTGGGGTGTTACAGATTGGTATCAGAGCCTTGGTTATAGGGAATTAGGTTATTAGAAAAATAATCTAGTCTATAACCTTAGGACTTTAACCAGTACTTGCTTCAATTACTTGTAGCTCTACCTTATCCGTATCCCTATCTCTATCTCTATCCTCATCCTTATTCTTAGCCTAACTTAGTCTTGCCTACTCTCTTTCACTTACTTGCTACAATCCTAACGTATTTCTAGATTATTGAGCAAATTCCTTGGACTTAGATCTGATCAGTTTGATAAACCAACATTTTCGTTTATTCGTGGTTAAATATCTACAATCTTTGTGTTTCATTTCCATTTATATCTTCTCCCTCTCATTTAAATCACAAGATTTGAATCTCAAAATTTTTACAATTCAAATATATTTTCTTCTTATATAATTCCCTCATTAGCTTAAACTTCATGAATCATTTCTGGGTTTCACAATCCTAATTCATTTTACAAACTTATAATATTACCCATAAGTCTAATTATTTTTAACATCTAACCTAAATCATATGTTTCCCTTTACATCATACATAAATCTATTATCTTTGATGTTTCTGGTCAATTTTATTTTAAACCTCCTCCTTACATTTCTTTTTAAAGGCATCTTCGACCATAAAATTTCATCATGTTCAAGATTTTAATATCCTTGTTCAAACTATAATCACATAACCTGTTTACAGGAGATATTCTAACACCAACACTGAAGAGTACTAAATTTTCTCCAAAATTCATCACCTGAGGATTTCACAAACTGCAAATAGATATTTTGTCAAGGAGCCTTTTATTTTCACAAAAAGTATTTTCTAAATTCCAAATGTTTATGTGACAATTTATTGACGTAACAAATAATTTACGATAAAAATGTTTTAATCTATTAAGAATGACTTCTTTTATGCATTACTCGAAGCTCATTATACAAAACGTTTGAACAAATTCTTGATTTTTGAAATCCGACATCGTGTTTAAAACCTATGACTCATCGAAATATTTTGATCTAAATCAATTTAGTTGTACAATTTAATGACTTTTGTTTTATATACGAAACCAATTTAGAAAATAAAATCTTTTCATCCACAGGAACAAAATTTACTCTACAATTTTTCTATTGACACATACTTATTTTAAACTTGTTCGAACTATTACAAGTTTTTTTTTGGCAAATACCGCAATTATGTTTTCTCATACGCTTGTATCTAACTATTTGTTCAAACCCCACGATTATTCTGCATGATCACCTTATTACTTGCGTCTTTTTGAAACCCTATAAATTAAACCTTTATCAACCATTTACACGTTCACCATTTTTCACAACTTTGATTATACTTTGAGTTTTCATCATCTCTCAAATCCAAATTCACATCCTTTAACTCCTCGAACATGAACTTGATCTCCACGATAACCACCCTATTGAAAACTTAATTGTTCATTGTATCAAAACTTGAATATTAGTTATACATGAGGATTTGATTATCTACCCGAACATTTGGTTATTCACGATATTTGGAAGCATGGAAAATAAACTATTTGCTATAAACACACCTAAAGTCATTAACCTTGTTTAGGGCAACTCTATTGCAGCTCGCATGCTATACTTGATACTTGATGCATTTACCAACTTGTTTACATGTATGTATTATCAGTTTGCAACTTATGTGTTAAGCCAAAAACAATTGTTACACTTAATCAAACAACTGGTAGAGGATGAAGTACTTGCTCAACAGTTAGTAGAGTACCTAATAACCTGCTCAACGATTGGTAGAGGTCATCATGCCTGCTCAACAGTCGGTAGAGGTTCTAAAAACCTGCTCAACGACTGGTAGAGGCTATCGCACCTGCTCAACAATCGGTAGAGGTTCCTACTCACTGACTGGTAGAAGTCTTTATCCAGCTCAACAGTTGGACTCATCTTTGGATATATTATACATGTAAGTTGATACAAAGATTTATTAGACTCATTGATACACAGATTCAATCACAACGTTATTTTGCATTACTTACATGTGTGTTTAGAGTCATAGAAGGACACAAAACCCTAATGTAAGGTAAATTGGTGATTGCGGTCCGGAACGTAACCATGAATTTACAGGTACGTTAAGGTAGTGTGAAATTCTATCAAGGTTTTCGGTAAATAACAAATTATGAACTCTAGTTACCTGGTAGTCCAATTAGTCTTTCTATAGTCCATTAACTCATGCACTACTTTTAGGATTCCTAAAACTTAAGATTCTTACCCTCCTTACGATTTCATGATTCTTATTCAAATTATTCGAAACATATTATTCTATTTATGTCGTGCCTAAACACAAAATTTTCCAGACCACAGTTACCCTAAATTCTAACCAATCACCCTCAACCCTGTGTTTTTTTAATAACTTCGGGACGAAGTTTCCTAAAGTAGGGGAGACTGTAACGCCTCGCTATTTCAATAAATAATGATTATTATTATTATTATTATTATTATTATTATTATTATTATTATAAATTCTTATAAATGTTCACACGTCTATATATACGTCTATTATTAATATATAACGAATATATATATAGTCCAAATACTCGATTTTAGTTGGCTCATATAAATTAAATACGTGTTTCTAATATTTAAACGACTACGAGTGGGATGGAGCGAGAGACACGATTTTAACGGGTTCGTATACAAGGTAATCTTTCACCTAAATTACCTAACCCTACCTATTTAAACCCCACTAATCTTCTTCTTCTCCATCACAAACACAAAACCCTAACCCCCTAAACTCCTTTTCTTTTCTTCTCCTACCCTCCCCGATTTCCTGATACAAATGCAATAGTTAATAATTGAAACAAAAGAGCACAACTGATTGATTCATCTTCATCGGCATCATCAGTTCATCACCTCAACCCTACCCCTCTCCAAATAAGCAGTAGCGGTATCCATCAACCACCACCACTCGAGCCGCCGCAAACCACCACCCTTATCTACCCCATCATCCTTCTTTCCTCTCCCTCATCTCGGCCTCCCTCCAGATGCAGCGGCGGCAGCATCCACAGCAACCACCCCCCCCTTCTCCGCCTTCTTTAGCAACGACGGCCACCACCATCTTTGGTGGTGGCGGCGCACTGGTGTGCAAATCTCAATCAAGGTCTGTGATGGTCTTGTGAAGATGGTCCGGTTCCAGGTCCACAGTTGGGTCAAGGGTCAGTCACGGTGGTGACTTGATTTGGGCTTGGTGTTGATTTCCGAGTCGGGTATTTGTTCGGGTCAGATCTGTTATGATGCGGCGGCGAATAATGATACCAGGTTAGCTCCGATTACAGCTGTGTTAATTGGCTCCCTGAGTTGTTCCAGATCCGGTTAGTAGCTGGGGTGGTTTTGGTGATCGTGTGGTTGGTCTGGGTCTAGTTGGGTTTGCTTAACTCCCGGATCTCGTCGTGGGTTCAAGTCTCGGGTCAACAGTTTAAAACCTCGGTCAACAGGCTGACCTGGTCAAACCGGGTCAGCTTAGTCAAGGTGGTCCTCGGGTCAGTTTTCAAGCTCGGTTATACCCGGTCAACATCGGTCAAACGGGTCAGATCTGTCTACACGAGTTACGAGACGAATACGCGACTCGGGAAGGTATAACGCACGCCGCGACTCTAGTTTATTCTTTTCGTGTATATAAATAATTATTCTAAAAGTGTAGACGAACTGAACCGACTTGTATTTTGCTTAGAGTAAAATGAGTCGTTAATTAAAAAGAATTACATATGCACATACATATATGCGCCTATGTATAATGTTAAGAACTATTGATTTGTCGAAGTAGTAAGCTTACTCGAAACATATATTATTCTAATTATGAAGGTTAAGATAGCTTTTTGGCACGAGTTATGGAATTGAGCGATTTAGTGTAATAATAATATTCGGAACATTCGAGTAGGCGAAGTTTTATAAAAAACTCATTAACACGATTATACAAGTCTAATACTAATCGTTTTATTTTCTTTGTTTTTCGAACTATTGAATAAAGAATAACTTGTACGATTTATTGTGATGTTAATCGGGTATTGTTTTTGGTAAGCTAAACCAAGTATTGCGTATTTGTACATTGATGTTTTGGGAAGATATAGACAACTTGAGTTGTCTGGTTTCTTACAAAAACAGAGGAGACTCTGCCCAAATTTTTACAAAATATAAGGATCATATCGAGCAATCAAATCTATACTTTTGTTTATAAATAACGCTACATTTACAAATAAACACTATCCCAACTTTACCTTGTCGTGATAGTAAACATAATGGTACAAATACTAACCGGTCTTCGAAAACAAACTAAAATGCGAGTCTAGTCACGCATACATTATTTTCGCTAACTTAAATGTTTCCTTCTAACTAATTTCAAGATGCGACTTCGTATACCATATTAAGGTATTTATTTTCAATAACTATATACTCACGCATACATTCGAACAACCAAACCTAGTACAATCGGTTCGTTAAGTCATACACACTTTAAGACGCGCATTCGTTCAATGCGAGTCTAGGTAGTTGAATAAACTATCTATACAATCGATTAATGAAACAAGCTTATTTGCATTAGAATTTAAGACATCATTTATTTGTAATAGGATACAAGAGTTCAATTAATCCAAGTCAGACTTTTTGCTACTTGCTAGTACTTGCACAGTGAAATTCAGGTGAGTTTACATAGCCCCTTTTATCACCACTTTCGGGGTGAAACATGTTATAACACTTTTCATTGCAATTCAATCATCAATGTGTTTGTGTGTTTTCTATGTTGCATATTGTCTTGAACATGATTAGAGTAAGCACATTCTAGCATAATCATTAACATTGATCAGCCGACGGTATACATTGATAGATCTATTGGACTGACAATCCCACCCGGATACGTGCCTCCTACAAAGGTTACGTGGGTGTTTGTTATCGCATAACATTATTCATTGGGACCATAAGTGTATGGTATGTATTATTTTATAACAGTCAGCAGGGTTGATTATGCACTCGATTTATTTCTAATATGTTTCTCGCATATGGGCTAGATTAACATGACACATGAATTGCATAACATTTTATTCATTTTATCATCAAAAACCTATGTAATTCTCACCAACTTATGTTGACCCAAAATACTTTCAAAATTAACATGTTTCAGGTAACAATGAAGCTGAGGCTTGAGTTAGCATGAGGATTTTTCTTGAAGTTTATTTGAAGTTATTGAAGTTGCTATTTGATGTTATGTATTTAAATTCATAGACATTATTTCACATTTTGGATATTATGTTTGAATAAATTATTTAAAATTTATGTTATACCATGTGCTACTGAAAACAATCATAAATACGTGGCACCCCGATGTTTCCGCCATCGGTTGGGGTGTTACAAGGGTTATGATGGTGCGAGCAACATGCGAGGAGAGTTTAATGGATTAAAAGCTTTGATATTGAGAGATAACCCGTCAGCGCATTACATACATTGCTTTGCTCATCAACTTCAGTTAGTGATTGTGGCTGTTGCAAAAAAACATACAGGTGTTAAAGAATTTTATGAATACCTTGCAATGGTTGTTAATACGGTTTCTGCTTCTTGTAAGCGAAAAATAATCATGTTGGAGGCAAAAAGAGAAAGAGTGGAAAAAGAAATTCTTCTAGGTGAGATTAAGACCGGAAGAGGATTAAACCAAGAGGTTTCCCTTGCACGAGCCGGAGATACACGATGGGGTTCTCATCATAGAACAGTTATAAGTTTGATTAAATTATTTCCGGAAGTTGTTGAAGTACTTGCTTTTATTAAAGAAGAAGGAGAGCTTATTCAACAACGATCTAATGCAAGAGGTATTTTATCATATTTCAAGAAGCTTGATTTTGTGTTTTATATGCACTTGTTAGATGATATTCTAGGCCTCACAAATGCTCTATCAAAACATCTTCAAAAAAAGAGCCAAGATTTGTTAGAAGCGGCTAAATTGATAAATGGAACGAAGCGAGCATTGAATAATTTAAGACAACACGGGTTTGATGGAATGTTGGCAAAGGTGACATCTTTTTGTGAAAAAAATAAGATTGAGATGGTAGAAATGTCGGAAAGTTATGGTAATCAAAGAAACCGTAAGAATGTCGTTACTAACCGGCATCATTTTGAAGTTGAAGTTTTTAATACGGTTTTGGATTTGCAAATTCAAGAACTTGAAAGTCGATTCAGTGAGGTATCAACAACTTTGATAGATAATATGTCGGGTTTAAATCCTTGTGATTCGTTTTCTAAGTTTGACATACCTAAGATCCTAGCATTTTGTGAGATGTATCCGAATGATTTTAGTGAAGAGGAAAGAGGATGCCTTTCGGGTGATCTTTCGGTATTTTATCACACATTAAAGGAAGATGAAAAATTTGCAAAACTAAATGGAATGTGTGATCTTGCTCGTGTAATGGTGGAAACCGAAAAACATAAAACTTTTCCTTTGGTTTATCGGGCGTTGAAGTTAGCATTAGTTTTGCCGGTTGCAACCGCAACCGTTGAGAGGTGTTTTTCTAAGATGAAGCTTATCAAGACGGATTTACGCAATAGAATGGGCGAGGACTATTTGAACAATGCTTTGATTTGCGCGGTTGAAAGAGACACTTTTGATAAAGTCAAAGAAGATGATGTAATGGCTCGATTTCAAGCTTTCAAGAACCGAAGAGGCGAAATCTATTAGGTATGTGTCTAAAATTATCTATTATCATGTTGTTATCTTTATTTCCTTTACATTGTATGAAACTATGGCGAAAAAATTTTTTTTTGAACGTTGCTACTGAAAAATATTTCTAGATCCGCCACTGATTACCACATGAGTCAAAACTAGTGAATCATTTATTTTAACCTTTTTGAAATATGGATATGTTTGGAAATATTGCTTGAGAGTAGTCATGGGGCCTCTTGTTACCATTATGTATTTGTGATCGATATACACTCTTGTTTCTTCTTCCTATTAGATAATACTAGTTTATACTCCGGGAGCGTCCCGGGTTGAGAAATCTAAGTAAAGTGAATAAAATTAGAAGTATCTAAACTATAAAAATGGCATCTGCTAATATATGATTAATGAATATTATTATTATTATTATTATTATTATTATTTTAAACAAAATCTGCCATAATTTATTATATTCTAATATAAAAAAAAAAGTAATTGGGTCGGGTATCACCTAATCCCAGGCCCGACCCAAACCCACAATTTTTTTTAAACTAATTCCAAACCTGACACAATACCTGTCGGGTTACAAAAAATAGTCGTTTTTTTCTCCGTTTTTATATAGCACTATGGTACTCGTTGGAAAGATAATAAAACGCTCGTTAATTTGGTGTAATTTTTTTTCTTAAAAAATCTCGTATATAAAATATATTAACATTTAAAAGTTATGAGAGGAAACATGAGAGAAGGAATAATAAAGTTTTAATATTTACATTTAGTATATTAAGTATTAAATAGATTATGATAAATCATATTTAAACCATATTTAATTCTTTTTTTAATTGGTCTAGAGTTGTCACATCACATCCTATGTGACATCTCTCAAAAGAGAGATTACATAATATTATGACATGTCATTAAAAATGTTTTGGTTTATTATATATATATATAGATATAGATATAGATATAAATATAGATTATTAGACTAGGTATTATTAGTATGAGCCCACGGGCTCAATTAGGCTCCTAGGGTTTCTTGTGATCTCTATATATTGTAACCTAATCATTTAAAAATATCATTGAGTATTTCATCATTTAACATGGTATCAGAGCCTTAAGGTTCTGTTCCTTCTTCTTCTCTTCCATACCACCAAAAAAAAAATACAAACCCTAGCCGTCACTACCGAGTTCAAACCCTAGACAGGGCGGCGTGCCGCCACCGCCGCCACCCTGTCCCACCTTCGTTTTTCAATATTGTTTTTTTTTTCTATTTTCAGTTTCATGGTTAAATAAAGCTTCGTTATCGATCCATGCTTTCTAAATCCTTTTTTCAAGACAATATTACTTCTCAGTGCAACCACCATCAAAACCACACCGTACGTTTAATGGCCGCAATTTTCTATTAAAGGATTGATATTGTGGTAGTTTATACCTTCTGCTGCATTTATTTTTGGTTTGCACAAAAGGACAAAATCCTTGAACCCAAGTATTCATGGATCGCATAAAATTATTTTGAATTATTTTTGTTCTCAAAACAAAAGCAGAAGCAAGTGCCGCTCATCTACGCAAGACACGGATCGACTTAATTTGTCTTTTGTTTTGCAATGTTACGGTTTAATCTTGCTAATAAGAAAAAGTCTTTTGATGATGCCACGGTACCATCTTAGCCTAACAGCCGCCATGCCACCCACCTATCGTATTCCTCAAGCCGTTCCTTGCTGCAACGCCGCTGCCTATGTTTTGCTTTTATTTCTGTTGACTTGGTTCACCACATATTGGACTACGGTCCTTACCATTGCCGCCGACTTCGGTCCGCTGCTCATTGGACTTCGGTCCTCATCACGCCGCCTGCAGGACTACGGTCCGCCGCCGCGCTGATAATAGTTAGATTTCTACCACCACTGCCGCGGCGCTGCATTGCATGACTCTTGTAGGATTACATGATCCGTCATTGAAGACTATGGATGGCAAAATATGGATGTGTTGATGAAAGTTTGGATTTCTCGAGTCGATCGAAGCACGTTTATCATATTATTATTGTTTTATGTTTTTGTTTTAACACTCTAAGCTTCTAGTTTCCTTCCGCTCCGACTACGGGGGAGTATTAGATAATATTATTAGACTAGGTATTATTAGTATGAGCCCACGGGCTCAATTAGGTTCCTAAGGTTTCTTGTGATCTCTATATATTGTAACCTAATCATTTAAAAATATCATTGAGTATTTCATCATTTAACATGGTATCAGAGCCTTAAGGTTCTGTTCCTTCTTCTTCTCTTCCATACCACCAAAAAAAAATACAAACCCTAGCCGTCACTACCGAGTTCAAACCCTAGACAGGGCGGCGTGCCGCCACCGCCGCCGCCCTGTCCCACCTTTGTGTTTTCAATATTGTTTTTTTTTTCTATTTTCAGTTTCCTGGTTAAATAAAGCTTCGTTATCGATCCATGCTTTCTAAATCCTTTTTTCAAGACAATATTACTTCTCAGTGCAACCACCATCAAAAACCACACCGTACGTTTAATGGCCGCAATTTTCTATTAAAGGATTGATATTGTGGTAGTTTATACCTTCTGCTCCATTTATTTTTGGTTTGCACAAAAGGACAAAATCCTTAAACCCAAGTATTCATGGATCGCATAAAATTATTTTGAATTATTTTTGTTCTCAAAACAAAAGCAGAAGCAAGTGCCGCTCATCTACGCAAGACACGGATCGACTTAATTTGTCTTTTGTTTTGCAATGTTACGGTTTAATCTTGCTAATAAGAAAAAGTCTTTTGATGATGCCACGGTACCATCTTAGCCTAACAGCCGCCATGCCACCCACCTATCGTATTCCTCAAGCCGTTCCTTGCTGCAACGCCGCTGCCTATGTTTTGCTTTTATTTCTGTTGACTTGGTTCACCACATATTGGACTACGGTCCTTACCATTGCCGCCGACTTCGGTCCGCTGCTCATTGGACTTCGGTCCTCATCACGCCGCCTGCAGGACTACGGTCCGCCGCCGCGCTGATAATAGTTAGATTTCTACCCACCACTGTCGCGCCGCTGCATTGCATGACTCTTGTAGGATTACATGATCCGTCATTGAAGACTATGGATGGCAAAATATGGATGTGTTGATGAAAGTTTGGATTTCTCGAGTCGATCGAAGCACGTTTATCATATTATTATTGTTTTATGTTTTTGTTTTAACAGTCTAAGCTTCTAGTTTCCTTCCGCTCCGACTGCGGGGGAGTATTAGATAATATTATTAGACTAGGTATTATTAGTATGAGCCCACGGGCTCAATTAGGTTCCTAGGGTTTCTTGTGATCTCTATATATTGTAACCTAATCATTTAAAAATATCATTGAGTATTTCATCATTTAACATGGTATCAGAGCCTTAAGGTTCTGTTCCTTCTTCTTCTCTTCCATACCACCAAAAAAAAAAAAAAATACAAACCCTAGCCGTCACTACCGAGTTCAAACCCTAGACAGGGCGGCGTGCCGCCACCACCGCCGCCCTGTCCCACCTTCGTTTTTCAATATTGTTTTTTTTTTTCTATTTTCAGTTTCCTGGTTAAATAAAGCTTCGTTATCGATCCATGCTTTCTAAATCCTTTTTTCAAGACAATATTACTTCTCAGTGCAACCACCATCAAAACCACACCGTACGTTTAATAGCCGCAATTTTCTATTAAAGGATTGATATTGTGGTAGTTTATACCTTCTGCTCCATTTATTTTTGGTTTGCACAAAAGGACAAAACCCTTGAACCCAAGTGTTCATGGATCGCATAAAATTATTTTGAATTATTTTTGTTCTCAAAACAAAAGCAGAAGCAAGTGCCGCTCATCTACGAAAGACACGGATCAACTCAATTTGTCTTTTGTTTTGCAATGTTATGGTTTAATCTTGCTAATAAGAAAAAGTCTTTTGATGATGCCACGGTACCATCTTAGCCTGACAGCCGCCATGCCACCCACCTATCGTATTCCTCAAGCCGTTCCTTGCTGCAACGCCGCTGCCTCTGTTTTGCTTTTATTTCTGTTGACTTGGTTCACCACATATTGGACTACGGTCCTTACCATTGCCGCCGACTTCGGTCCGCTGCTCATTGGACTTCGGTCCTCATCATGCCGCCTGCAGGACTACGGTCCGCCGCCGCGCTGATAATAGTTAGATTTCTACTCACCATTGTCGCGCCGCTGCATTGCATGACTCTTGTAGGATTACATGATCCGTCATTGAAGACTATGGATGGCAAAATATGGATGTGTTGATGAAAGTTTGGATTTCTCGAGTCGATCGAAGCACGTTTATCATATTATTATTGTTTTATGTTTTTGTTTTAACAGTCTAAGCTTCTAGTTTCCTTCCGCTCCGACTGCGGGGGAGTATTAGATAATATTATTAGACTATGTATTATTAGTATGAGCCCACGGGCTCAATTAGGTTCCTAGGGTTTCTTGTGATCTCTATATATTGTAACCTAATCATTTAAAAATATCATTGAGTATTTCATCATTTAACACTACCATCCTCCGTTTGTGCTCAACTTCAAACTCTTCGAAAACTTCTAAACAATAGAAGTTATCCACCCTTTCTTTTTCGTCGTCCTTATCATCTACGGTTGTTAGATCAACCATATCTCTCACTTAATCATTTAACATTCCTTCACTTAACTGAACAAGCTCTTTAGTTGGAGTTTCTCTATGGGTGTATACATTCTGCTATTTAAAAAAAAAGTCAAGTTAAATTATGCACAAAAATAAAATGTTTACTGCTAACGTATGTGCAAATAAAGTGCTAGTTTTTCTGCTGACATATATGTAAATAAAACGTTTTTTGCTAGATTTTGCAGCTAACACATACAAAGTTGCAGAATGTGGTAGATTTTTCTGCTAACATATATGCAAATAAAAGGTCTAAATTTGCATGAATATACTGGATTACTATCAATAATAATCAACTGTTTCGGTTGAGACACAACTATGAAGGTTTTAATTGTGGAAGAAAACTATGATCTCAAGCAGGACATCTCCTCATACCATCATAGCACACAAAAAAATACTGATTAAATATGGCTACATTTCATATTTATGTGACTTGGACTATACCTTTGGTTTATGCAAGAAAGGAAAGTAGACAGGGGGCGGATTCAGTTACCGACTGCAGCAGTGTCGCCTGTAGTGGCTGTAATGCTGTAGCAATGTCGCCACGTCGCTGGTAGAGGCTGGTTGATTATTGCTTGTAGCAGCTGTAACAATTAGGTTCAATTGTTCAAATTTCGACAAGTGTAAAACAGAAAATATTTATCTAAATTCGGCATTGTTTTAGAAGGTATGATTTGTAGGAAAGGATACATGAGCAGCAGAGATATTCCCACCAATTTTATGCTTCCATGACTTGTAATAACCCAGAGGATCTTCTTTCCGGTTTCCGCCACCGCCACCACCACCATCATCATCATCATACACAAGGTAAGGTTGATAACATACTCCCTTACATTTGCATACTGTACGTAAATTTTAATCCAATTTCACCAATAACCACATATCCATATCCTTGGCGGGGCCATAGCCAAATATGAGTGCATAAGGGTGTCCCTTCTTGAGAAGGAAACTCAGGGCAACTCGATCAATATGGTAGTATTGCTTAAATAGGAAATTCATTTGGCCATGGCTTTAAAAGGTAATGATTTGAGGACACTTGAGCAGCAGAGAGATCCCCACCGATGATGTGCTTCCATGACTTGTAATAACTCAAAGGATCTTCTTTCTGCTTCCCACTATCATCATCAACATACACAAGGCTGACACCATACTCTCTTACATTTGCATAATCTGGTCCTTCACTATCATAGATAATAAAAAGTTCACTATCATGAAGATAACTATATTTTACACTAAAGTGAATGCTAACTTGATCACCATCTTCAAACTCATTTTCCCCAAACATCCAATGGCTTAACCATACTATCACAACTTCATCGCCATCTTCAAACGCGTCATCTTCTGGGAGAACATACATTCTAGGTTGGTATGTCCAGGAGGAGTTCTTTGTCAAATTCCTTATTTCAATTCTTGAGGGGCCAACCTCCATCATGCTTGAAACCGTACTCACAGTGCACACATTTAGCCCTTGAATTTTACCATTTTTAGAAGATGATTGCAAGGTAAACACTGACCCGCCGCTTCTATGAGTAAACCATTTTGGAACATCGTGCCCTTGAAGATATGTGCTAAATATTCCATGTTCATAAAGCATCTGTCACATTAAAGTTTTATCAGCTTGAACCACATAAATGCATATTAAAAGAGGGAAAATATTTAATATTAAGACACATCTACCTGCATTGGAATTCGTTTTTCTGCGTAATGGTAACATCCATCACAATCAGCCATCGATAACCGGCAATAGTTCGAATATTCTATATTAACCCAGCCCAAACTGCGTAGCACCTCTTCATCAATTTCTGATACAGCTTGCATTTTGAACTTGTCCTGGATCTCAGTCATGGAAGAAGCATCAAAATATATGACTTCTGGTGGTGCTGACTTTTCTGGATGAAATGTTATTTTCTCCAATGAGTAGCAATTGTAAATTCTCAAATACTTCAATATGTCTGGAGCACACAGGATTGTTTTCAGGTTACGACACCCGTCAAAAGAGAGAGTCTCTAGCCTACTAAGACTTGTCACACAATTGGGCATATAGTTGATTGGATTATTATCCAAATACAACTCCTTTAACATTGATAGGCCACTAAAATCAACAGGAAAGGATTCATCAGTCAAATTATTATTTCTAAGTGACAACCTTACTAATGATCTTGGTAGAGAAATCACAAAGGACATGGAACTTCTTGGTATAGCCTGCACAATGGCAGCAGAAGAAGAAGACATGTGGGACTTTATGTTAAGATTATCTGCAGTTAGTATTTTAAGTGATTCCATATCTTTCATTTCAACTGGAAATTTACCAAGATTCGAACAACCATCTATTAAAAGTTGAGTAAGATTCTTTAGCTTTCCTATGCTTCTTGGAAGTTCCTTCAACTTGTTGCATTTACGAAGATCAAGGACTTCAAGTTTTGGACAAGAAGCACCGATTGATTCACAGACCTCAACTAGACTTGTACATCTTGCAAGAGTCAACCTTTCAAGTAGAGGGAGACCAGAGAAGTGACCCACTCTAACAAGCTCATGACAACTACTGAGATTAAGAAACCTCAGTGACTTGAGCAGCTGTTAAAATTAAGAAATAAATTAAATCAAGATGGATGTTAGTGTTGCAAAGATAATTGACCATGAGTTCGTTAGCAAACAAAATAAGTAGAAGACTAGAAGCTTAACAATTTAGCACCTTGGGCTTCTTCCAAAGTTGTTGTAGTTTGCTATTAGACATGTCAAGAGCTACCATATTCTCCATTTGTAACTCTGAAGGTATATAGCTTAAAGGGAATCCATGCATGCATAACCATCTTAAACCTTGAGGAAAATTCTTGTAGGATCCATTGAGTTGTACATAGTTCAGTTGGAGTAGTCTTAAGTTACGCATCTCACGTAAAGCAAATGTTTCAAAGTCAGGTTTTGTTTTACTAGATGAGGAACGCATTCCCGAAACCCAACCAATTAACCACCAAATAAATGAAACCAGCATTTGAACCCAACTGAACAATGGAAATGATCTAAATTCAGTTTTTTCCATATTGGCACCACTTGATTCTTTTGATGTTTCATCCTCAAATGTTCTCATGTCAAGGACAAGTCCTTGAATTATTATTGTTCCCTAAGAATAAAAAAATTTAAAATGATTAAAGAAGTTATGTGTACATACATAATACATATCAATCAAAGTACACGTACATAACAGGTATACTTCATTACCTGTCTATTTTGCAACACATCCAAACACTCCTCATGACGCCACAAGATACTACGCTTCCATGGCTTCTTAGGTGATTCTTGACGGACTATATCTCGCCCCATGTCTTGAAGAAGTTGATGCATCATCAATTTGTCAGATGATCCTATAGTGAGAAGGCACCTACTGATGAGAATCTTGATCCCAGATGATTTGCATATACCACAAGCTTTTAATACATCTTCGGTGAACTTTCTATCTTCTCCAACGAATAAACAAGCAATGTACTTAAACAGTTCCTTGTCTTTTTCAGATGGCAAAGTGTCAAAACTTATTTTTAGGACTTTTGTAATATCGGGATTAATTTCCTTCCCTAGTGATTCTAAAATATCCTCCCATGTAGCATCTTCACTACGTAAAGAGCTACCCAAAACTTTAAGAGCCAATGGATGTCCATTGCAATATTTTGCAACCTTTAGTGACTCCTTTTTGTCACCTTCGTTGGGTTCACTGTGTCCAAAGGCATGCCAACTTAAAAGCTGAAGAGACTCCTTATCATTTAGGCCTTGAAGCAAGTGCTTTGTATGCTTTGGTGGAACTTGTGTTTCAAACAATCTACACTTCTCTGTTAACGATCCGTTTTTAGACGTTATTATGATTTTGCTTCCAGGATGAAGGCTTTTTGTCCCGATTAACACATCCAGCTGCTCAAACTTATTTATACCATCAAGAACAAGGAGAGTTCTTTTCCTAAAAAGTGACTTCTCAATCTTCAAGGTGGCCGCACTAACACTGTCTATGTCCATCCAACCTCTCGCTCGAATATCTTTAAGGAGTTGTTTCTGTAACTCAAGCAGTCCATTTGGTTGTGTACACCTCCTTTCAATATCTTCAAGAAAGCAGCTACTTTCAAACTCAAGATAGTGTAACTTGAATGTATAGTCTGCCAAATATGTCTTTCCTATCCCAGCCATTCCCCATATGGTAAGAAATTCAGTGGTATGTGAGGATGCATTATTCAAGAATGAAGAAATGATCCTAACAGAAGACTCCATTCCAATCAGTTTTGGAATTTCACTCCTTTTGTGTAGCTCTAATCTACTACTTATCTCTTTAACAATTCCTTCAATAATTATCGTTTCTCTTCTGGAAACCGATTCCATCAAGAAGAAGAAGAAAAAGAAACCACTATAATTAGATAAATCTGAAAGATAAACAACTCAAATGACCAATTTCTCTTTTTTTTCTCTCTTTGGTACTTTTGCTATTAAACAACTCAAATGACCAATTTCACAAAATTATATAAAAGAATGTGTAATGCATCACACTTTTGTTTTAAAGTACTGAATGCCTAATACGCATAAAAGATGAAGTTGATGACCAATTCCAATTCCAATTTCTATTCAATGGAACCTAAATAGTTCAACATCAACTAAACGAAACTGAACATATATAAATAGGGCCGCAAACGAGCAGAACGTTCAACAAACAGTTCATGAACCATTTGGCGGGAAATTTGTTTAGGTTCTTTGGAACATTTCGTTCATTCAATTATGTTCGTGAACTTTCGTTTATGTTCGTTAGATTATGTTGTTCATAAAAGAATGTATACTTCATCACAACTTTTTTTACCTAATGTGCATAAAGTAACAACTTAGTGGATGACCAAATTCAAATCCTATTCAATAAAACCTAAATAGTTCATCATCAACTAAACAAAATAGAGCATATATAAGTTTTCAGATATATAAAACAAAGAAAGTGTGTTAAAGTACCTGCTGCCATTAGCTTCCTCACCTTTGATATCAGCAACTTCAGTTAGGGCTTTCTTCCATCTCTCAATCTTCTTACACAATTCACTTCTTTTCACTTTATCTGACTCTGTCTCCATCCTCTGTTTATGCTCTGTCATTGCATCTCCGAAGCTGTTTCGTTGCTTCCTGACATCTGAAGGCTTAACATGATAAAAGATAGGGTAAACAATATGTTTGGGTTGGTCCATGATGAGTGCCAGTTCATCGAGGCACCATGTGGAAGAAGCGTAATTTGGGGACAGCACAATAATAGAAGCCCTTGATGACTTAATTGCATTCTCCAGCTCTGGTTTTAGAAAGTGTCCTATTCGAATCTCTGCATCATCGAAGAACGTGTCGATGGTGGCTTCCTGAAGTGCTTTGAGGAGATGATCGGTGAAATTAGAGCGAGTATCTTCACCTCTAAAGCTTAAAAATACATCATAACTAGTGTTTTAGTTACCCGCGCTTCGCTGCGGGGGCGTTCGTGTCGCTATAGGTTTGGTGGACATTAAAAATAACATTATTAGCGATAATATTAGGTAACTATAATTTGTTCAAATTATTCTAAAATAACTTTTGCTAGTTATTTCCACAAAATTTCGCTGCGGGAGCTCATATTGCGTTGTGGGTTTAGTGGACGTTAAATATCGCGCTTCGCTGCGTAAGCTCCTGTTGCGTTGAGGGTTTCGTGGACATTAAAGGTAACATTAAGTGATTGTTATTCTCGCGTGGGAGTCAACAAAATAATCGTGACCCATTACCTTGTAGACCAGCTTTAATATTACAACAGTTGGGTTGCGTAATGTTGACTTGATCTGAAGCCCAAAGTATTAGGAAAAATGTGGCCCATTAATTCACCAAATATAGGCCCAACTAAAATTGCGGGTCAAATTTTTTGAGCCATTTTATTTTGTTTTTGGGCGGCTAATATTTATACTTATGTGGGCTTTGAGTGGTTTGTCAAGTCTCAATCATCTTATTTTATTTTGTAGCCGCCACACTTAACCAATGAAATAAGGTTACTGTAGAACTGTCGTAAAATTATTAGATACTATAATTGTAATTGAAATTTAATAAAGAAGAAGAAGATTGTTCTGTGAGTTCAGTAAGAACAACCATGGTTAATTATAAAAGACGAGTGTGAAGCAGATTAGACACTGGTACTGATCGGTTATTAGATGATCGGAGTTGAAGTTGACTCCGTGGCGTCATTCTTTCTATATTATTTTATTTCTAGTTGACGATTGAGTTCACCTCTAAAGCTTAAAAATACAACCCTCTGTAGTGGGCATGATTTGAAGGGTTTTTTTTTAAATAACGCCCCCCACACTGTTACGGAGGGGTGCTATAGGCAAAAATTGGTTTGGAGCTTTATATTAATAACGCCCAACACACACAATGTCACCCAATCAGACCTTGCCACGTGGCAAGGTCAAATATTCAACCAATCAGATTAAAAACAGGGGTTTTATAAATAAAGTCTCACCACTACACCCCTTTTTCACTTTATCTCTCCATGCTGACTCAGCAGCCACGTGGAACAATCAGAAAGTGAGGCTTTATATACAAAGCCCCCCACTACACATGGTCTAATTGCAAGAGCATGTTTAGCTCTCCATTTCTGTAACACCCCAACCGATGGCGGAAACATCGAGGTGTCACGTAGTGACGATTGTTCAATAGCTCATGGACTAAAGTGTAAATTTGAATACATTGATTAAATAATTTATTACATTGAAATGAAATACAACGATTCTAACTGTCAACTAAATTGAAATACAATGAATCAAAATCTAAATATAAATCCGAAAGCTTAAAGGATGCATCTCAAAACAACCTGAAACATGTACAAAATAATTTGGTCAATACAAAAATTGTATTGGTGAGCATACCCTTTTTAAATATATATAGTAGAAAAGTGTTTAGCAATTCATGTGCGGTACCATTTGCAATTATGTAATAAGTAATATCCGTTCAAAACCAAACCTGAGAATAATGACTAACACATGACTAACCAACTGAATAATGAATTAACAAGACAATGACCAAGATTCTCTCAACAGAGTCTCAAGGGGGTATACCATAGTACTATTCATTGAAAAGCTAGGCCGCCCAGCGGTTAATGATTTTGACAAGTCATAGACACACCAATTATCATAAAGCAAACACACATGAGAATTGCATTAAGTATAAGAAATTGAAACTTGATTAATATATAAGTACATGAGTCACCCCAAAGTAGTAAAACGGTAAAAAGGGGAAAGATATACTCACAGTTTGCGAAAGTGATCAAAATCCAACTTAAGTGATCGTGAGCTAAGTAATGGGAATTCCGAGGAATTCAACCTATAATGTATAAGAATACTAATAAGGAAATGTCTAAGAGTCTAAAGTATCTAGGGTCTAAGGCATTAGGGTTTGCTAAGTCGATTTGGGGAATTAAAGTTTTTATGATAAATCGCGTTAATGTAAAAGTTGTACGTCAAAAATAATATATAAAAGTTTGTAAATGCTGTTTAGGTAATATAATTATTCCCAATTGAATATTTAGGTAAACATATGTTTTGACTAATTAAGACAAAATAATATAGTTAATTACTTAAATTAATTATTGTAAACAGTAATCATAAATATTGAAATAATTGGCTAGGAGTTACACATCGATCCAACAAATGCTAATAAAGACATTCAACCATAAGAGTATTTCTATTTTATAAAAAAAATATTTATAAAATAGATGTTTAAATTGTACAAATAAATAAATGTTTTATTATGTCTAATTAAACATAATAAGACTAATAATACAAGACACAATCCAAAAATACTATTTTCATAGAAAATGGATACTTTCTGATGTAAAGTAATGAAAATAATTTTCCCATAATTTTTATAAACTTATTTATATTTAAAACTGATTTAATGGTATTAAATCATGTTTAAATGATTAAAAATAGGAAAATCAATACAAATAAATGTTTTCTGAGCCAATAATTTTTATTTCAGTTCTTAATGATTAGAAATAATTTATGACAAATTTTCATATTAAAATAATTAAATTTCAATTTTATATGATTTAAATATCATTAAAACCACATAAAATCAAAATAAAACACAAAACACTCTTAAAGGTAAAAGTTTCTATGAAAACTCAATCTACTTAATTAAAAAGGCTCACAATAAATTTTATAGAGTTTTTGTGACAAAAACCTATTTAACATGAATATTATTTGTTTTAAAACTAATTTAACAAATAAAATGAGATTACACATATAACCGTATCAAAATAGAGGAAAAATGACATGAAAATTATTCTAACATAATGAAATATGTTTCTACCAATTTTTGTGTTAAAATACATTTAATACGATTTTATATGAATTAAACATGATTAAAGCATCATAAAAATAATTAAAAATACTAAACAGCCTCAATAAATTCCAAAATAATTTCTAAAACTTCTAATCAGTTATAGGAGCAAGTCTACCAAGTTTCATAATTTTTGTATAAGAAATGAGTGAGTTATGAATTTATAAAGTTCTATAAACTTTTAAATCAAAATCCTCATATAATCTAGAACACCCTAAACCATAGATTATCCAATTGAAACCCTTAGACACTATAATTAACAAACTAAATAGAGGGCTATTGATCAATAAATATGAATAACGTATCATGCAAAAATAATCGGAAAAACTCACAACGTAGCTAATCCAATTTGTAGAAATAAAACCGAAATAGAACCCAAGATTAAGCTTCCAAATTCGTCAGAAAACAAGAACTAATGGATTATGCTTGGACCTTAAACGCGTAGGATAACTACTAATCTTGTTCAGAAATTTGGGAACTCAAAAAAGAATTATAGATGCAAATAGAAATTGGTGAAATCCGCGACAGGAATATAGTGAACAAATGATTTTTTTTCCAATATAATGCCCCCATGTGTGTCTATATATATATTTCAAATGATCAAGGTTAATAAATGGAATTTATGGTGACATAAAAACAATTTCAAACAAACATAAGTATCAATAAAAAAAATGTTGTTTCAATATATAAATGCTCATAATTATTACTAATAAAAACTTGTTGAAACATGTTGAACCTGATGTGAGTAGTGTAGGAAAATAATACATAAGGTTGGCATGTTGACTTTGTTTGTTTCATAAACCGTTGAGTTTATAAAAAAATCCATTTAACATCAAAACTTAACAACTTTCTATTTAGTTCTTTTTTTTTATTGGTTTGAGCTTTACGTTTTAGTTATGCATTCAATTTTCAATGTAGCAAAATTAGTTATTAGTTTTGACACTTAAAACAATTTAACTATTTTACCAAATTAAAATTCGGGTATTACAATTTTTTCCCTAAATGTTATTCCAAATTTATTAGAAATTTGCGAATGCTACAGTCTCACCTACTTTAGAAAATTTCGTCCCGAAATTCCTTCCAAGTCGAGGTTTCTGTGAAACAAAAAACGTTGCAAAAGCCAAGTGGCTTTTAAAAAAAAATGCATCAATCATGGTTTGACAAAATTTAAAGTAGTTGTCTAATATTCGAAGTAAGAGTTCCAAAATCCTTGACAGTTAACCCAAAGTTAGAAAGTTAAGAGTTTAAATGAGAAAAGTTTTGGGAATGTGTAACGGGTGAGAGCAGACGTACTAATGAAGCAGTCTCCCCTACTTTAGAAAAGTTTCTGACTAAATGTTGGTTAGAGTGCAGCAAGTATCCAAGTAATCGAGTGTGTAAGAGTATACAAGGTTCGTGTTTTCTGTGTGGGTGGTCAAGAGAAAAACTCTAGGAAGACGGATTGAAACTCGTGTAAGAATTCTCTTATAGAAAATGTTAGCTATTAGTCAACTATCTAATGAAGAGGTAACTATAAAGTAATGGGTAGGTTCTTGGTCAAACTCCTAGTTCGTTCCCGCAGTATCGTTTATGCTTATATATAGGGTGTACCGCAGCTGACCCACCACACTCCCGATACTTTGGATTCGTACTGATTGTCTACCAACAGCCTAATTAGAATTACACACCACCCTCATGTACCTGTAAACCCATGATTGCGTTCCGAACCGTAATCATCGATTTACCTTACACTTAAGTGTTATGCTTTTCCATAACCCTATCCTAAGTAATACCATAAACAAATGCGTGCAATCAATATGTAATAGCCACTGTAATGAAATAATGTTCAATCATGACATGGTTAGAGGTCCTTCCCTTTCGGGTTCTCCCTTTAACCGAAATGAGAATAACATGTAAGTAATAGACATGGTTAGAGGTTCTTCCCTTTCGGGTTCACCCTTAACCGGTAACTTCTGTTCACATCATTGACTTTAAACACCCATATTGATGAACTTTGAGATTTACACCGTTCCCCTCGGATTAAAGAAATACTATAATCCGAGTCGTACATGGGCACCGGCTTAGATCTCATATGAGTTATCAACTAGTATGTTCATTGGCCATGATGATGAACAAAATAATGTAAAGTATAACAGGGTTTTGCTCAAAAACAGGAAAAAAATGCATACCAAATGTGCGTCAAGTACATAAGTATAGCATAAAACTTCGACTGAAAGAATGGTATAATATAAATCAAGTAAATCGCACAATTTTCCCAGAATGAAAATAAACGAGTTAAATTAATGCTCAAAACCAGTGTTGTAAGAATGACTACTAATAATTAGTGCGAGAATAATTGTAAATAACGCGTGGGGATAGCCACCAATAAAATAATAATACGAGAATAATCATAAATAAGATAGTACGCGAATATAACAAAATAAAATGATGTAAGAATAAGATAATGATATTTACCACAATTGAGAGTGGACGAAACATACGTATAGTCTACTGGCCATGCGAGTTAAAATCTAGTAATTTTACATATATGCGTTATACTATAAAAGGCATTTAGCAATATTCTGATAAAAAGATATGTCCATTGTTTTGTTAAACCAAAAGTTTTGCAACTGAAAAAGTATAAGTGTAAAAGGTAAATTTTCGCAGTTTACTCGACTTTGTGATATTGTTGAAAGAATAGTAGTGATGCATGAGAATAAATTTTTAGAAATCGAAGTGTGTTTTAGATTCAAAACAGGTTCATTTTGCAAAATCTTCGTAATTACACATTTTCATGTGTTTATGAAAAGTCGAGTTTTAAAAAAATGTTATAAGGTATATTATTAGTTGTAAATTTCTCCCGAAAATATATATTGGATACGTCATATGAAAACAAAAGATTTACATTTGGTCTTTAAAATATGCAATACAAGTTTGTAAAAATGCAAAATGAAACCATTTCATGAAGTATGTGTATATCGAATGTGTTTTAAAAGACAGGATGTAAAATGACGTGAATGATAAAATTAACGTATGTAATAGATTACCAATATTTAAGAAAATTCATAATCAACGAGTTGTAGAAATAGATCCTTGAGATGTGGATTTCACTCCTAACTCAAAGATGTGTTTCGAAATTGAAAACGATTGTGGAATGAAACCAATCACTAAGTTAAGGATATCACTCCCAGCTTAGTGGTTAAGTTTCTTTTTGAAGGAAATACTCTTTGAGGTGTGGATGTCACTCCTATCTCAAAGGCATATTCCTAAGATAAATAACATATAGAGGAGTAAAACTAATCAACAAGGTATGGATGTCACTCCTAACTTAGTGATATCATTTCGTTTGTGAAATACGAGCGTCTTCTTCGCCAAACAAAATATCGAAAGAATAACGAGAAACAATCGTAACGAAAATATCTTGAAAGAAAATAATAGGAAATAAGAGAAATATAAACGAGAGGACTCGTGAAAGTAAGCTTAGTTATAGTCTAGGCTAAAAGGCATTCTAATAACCTAATTCCCTATAACCATGGCTCTGATATCAATCTGTAACACCCCAACCGATGGCGGAAACATCGAGGTGTCACGTAGTGACGATTGTTCAATAGCTCATGGACTAAAGTGTAAATTTGAATACATTGATTAAATAATTTATTACATTGAAATGAAATACAACGATTCTAACTGTCAACTAAATTGAAATACAATGAATCAAAATCTAAATATAAATCCGAAAGCTTAAAGGATGCATCTCAAAACAACCTGAAACATGTACAAAATAATTTGGTCAATACAAAAATTGTATTGGTGAGCATACCCTTTTTAAATATATATAGTAGAAAAGTGTTTAGCAATTCATGTGCGGTACCATTTGCAATTATGTAATAAGTAATATCCGTTCAAAACCAAACCTGAGAATAATGACTAACACATGACTAACCAACTGAATAATGAATTAACAAGACAATGACCAAGATTCTCTCAACAGAGTCTCAAGGGGGTATACCATAGTACTATTCATTGAAAAGCTAGGCCGCCCAGCGGTTAATGATTTTGACAAGTCATAGACACACCAATTATCATAAAGCAAACACACATGAGAATTGCATTAAGTATAAGAAATTGAAACTTGATTAATATATAAGTACATGAGTCACCCCAAAGTAGTAAAACGGTAAAAAGGGGAAAGATATACTCACAGTTTGCGAAAGTGATCAAAATCCAACTTAAGCGATCGTGAGCTAAGTAATGGGAATTCCGAGGAATTCAACCTATAATGTATAAGAATACTAATAAGGAAATGTCTAAGAGTCTAAAGTATCTAGGGTCTAAGGCATTAGGGTTTGCTAAGTCGATTTGGGGAATTAAAGTTTTTATGATAAATCGCGTTAATGTAAAAGTTGTACGTCAAAAATAATATATAAAAGTTTGTAAATGCTGTTTAGGTAATATAATTATTCCCAATTGAATATTTAGGTAAACATATGTTTTGACTAATTAAGACAAAATAATATAGTTAATTACTTAAATTAATTATTGTAAACAGTAATCATAAATATTGAAATAATTTTTTTTTTTTGAACAGACAAACGGAATTTTCATTTCACCAACAAGTACAATACATTACCGCCCAGGCCCATATAGCCAGTGGTTACCTAGGCCGATTAAAAGAAAAACTACAAGAATTGAACATACAAACGAAACACACCTACTGTAACTTGATTCGCTTTATTCTCTATCACCCATTATCAAATATTGAGAACTCCCACCAAGACGCTTTTGCCACTTCCAACCCTTTCGCTCGTTTTGACATCCACCAAAAAGTATCAATTTTAATCTCCTCGATCATAACCGGTACACCTCTAATGTCGTCTCTGAATACTATTGCGTTCCTCCTAAGCCATAGCTTCCATATTGTCATAAGAACTATCGCATATATCGCTTGCCTTCTAGAATCCGGTCCGTCAATTTCCCAGCAGCAATCAAGTCTCTGTTTCAGTGTGAACTCTGACTTCAACTCGGTATTTTTACCCATTCAGCCACGTTCCACCAAGTTGCTCTTGCCCACAAACAACCCACAAATATATGATTCGTTGTTTCAAGTTCTAAACCACACGCTTTGCAGATACCATCACCCACCTGGATTCCTCTGTACGCGAGAGCTTCACTGGACGGGATACCATTTCTAAGCACTTTCCACACAAAATAATTGACTTTCGGGATTGCAATACGGCTCCAAACAAAGTCAGCAGCAGCAGCCGCAGGTGTAGTATCATTCTGCAGCGACTGGCGAACCCGTTTAACTGAAAAATCTTCCTTAACCCCACGAACAGCCCAGCCCCATTCGTCTTTATCACCAGACAACACCTGGCTATTAACCATACTCCACAGCCTGGTCGCATAATTCCATTCCTCACTGGTTTGTGGAAGTCGCTGCCACGGGATCTCCCACCAACGGATATTGTTCACGAACTTGTAACATTCAGCAACAGTCGGCTCCTTCGAACTACGCATTGCATAAAGATCAGGGAACTCATCCATGAGCCTAACATTAGAGCACCACCGGTCCTGCCAAAATCTGATTGAGTTGCCCAAGCCGATTTTGCAAACGAAGCTTTCTTCCAAAATCACACCAGCCTTGTTAAAATCATGGTGTATGTTTCCAATGCAGCCCCAAACTCCACTTCTTGTTTTCTTTACAGGTACGAAACCGGCCTGTCTTCTACCCCCGTGTATTGCTTTCACAACCTTGCACCAAAGTTGCTCCGGGTACGACTTAAACCTCCACCACCATTTTGCTAGTAGTGCAAGGTTTAAATCCCCTATACCTCCAACCCCCAAGCCCCCTGCCTTCTTCGGTTTGGTTATGGTCTCCCATGACACCCACTTGATCTTTTTGCTCATATCCGACCCACCCCACAGAAATCTTCTTCGCAACCCTTCTAGAGTTTTAATAACACCTGCAGGAATTTTAAACAAGGATAAATAATAGTTAGGCATCGCTCCCAAGACCGCTTTCACCAATACCACTCTCCCTGCAAAAGAGAGCGTCTTCGCCTTCCATAATGATAGTTTAGATTGGAATCTTTCAATCACCGGTCTCCAACTTGAGATACGCTTCATGTTTAGGCCCACAGGTAGACCCAAGTATACAAATGGTAGTACACCTTCTCTACATCTTAACAAGTCAACCATAGCTGAGCATTCGGCTTCTGGGGCATTTATCCCAAAAGGTGGCTCTTATTCAGATTCACATTTAGACCCGAGGCAACCGAAAAATATTGAAATAATTGGCTAGGAGTTACACATCGATCCAACAAATGCTAATAAAGACATTCAACCATAAGAGTATTTCTATTTTATAAAAAAAAAATATTTATAAAATAGATGTTTAAATTGTACAAATAAATAAATGTTTTATTATGTCTAATTAAACATAATAAGACTAATAATACAAGACACAATCCAAAAATACTATTTTCATAGAAAATGGATACTTTCTGATGTAAAGTAATGAAAATAATTTTCCCATAATTTTTATAAACTTATTTATATTTAAAACTGATTTAATGGTATTAAATCATGTTTAAATGATTAAAAATAGGAAAATCAATACAAATAAATGTTTTCTGAGCCAATAATTTTTATTTCAGTTCTTAATGATTAGAAATAATTTATGACAAATTTTCATATTAAAATAATTAAATTTCAATTTTATATGATTTAAATATCATTAAAACCATATAAAATCAAAATAAAACACAAAACACTCTTAAAGGTAAAAGTTTCTATGAAAAATCAATCTACTTAATTAAAAAGGCTCACAATAAATTTTATAGAGTTTTTGTGACAAAAACTATTTAACATGAATATTATTTTTTTTTAAAACTAATTTAACAAATAAAATGAGATTACACATATAACCGTATCAAAATAGAGGAAAAATGACATGAAAATTATTCTAACATAATGAAATATGTTTCTACCAATTTTTGTGTTAAAATACATTTAATACGATTTTATATGAATTAAACATGATTAAAGCATCATAAAAATAATTAAAAATACTAAACAGCCTCAATAAATTCCGAAATAATTTCTAAAACTTCTAATCAGTTATAGGAGCAAGTCTACCAAGTTTCATAATTTTTGTATAAGAAATGAGTGAGTTATGAATTTATAAAGTTCTATAAACTTTTAAATCAAAATCCCCAAATAATCTAGAACACCCTAAACCATAGATTATCCAATTGAAACCCTTAGACACTATAATTAACAAACTAAATAGAGGGCTATTGATCAATAAATATGAATAATGTATCATGCAAAAATAATCGGAAAAACTCACAACGTAGCTAATCCAATTTGTAGAAATAAAACCGAAATAGAACCCAAGATTAAGCTTCCAAATTCGTCAGAAAACAAGAACTAATGGATTATGCTTGGACCTTAAACGCGTAGGATAACTACTAATCTTGTTCAGAAATTGGGAACTCAAAAAAGAATTATAGATGCAAATAGAAATTGGTGAAATCCGCGACAGGAATATAGTGAACAAATGATTTTTTTTTCCAATATAATGCCCCCATGTGTGTCTATATATATATTTCAAATGATCAAGGTTAATAAATGGAATTTATGGTGACATAAAAACAATTTCAAACAAACATAAGTATCAATAAAAAAATGTTGTTTCAATATATAAATGCTCATAATTATTACTAATAAAAACTTGTTGAAACATGTTGAACCTGATGTGAGTAGTGTAGGAAAATAATACATAAGGTTGGCATGTTGACTTTGTTTGTTTCATAAACCGTTGAGTTTATAAAAAAATCCATTTAACATCAAAACTTAACAACTTTCTATTTAGTTCTTTTTTTTATTGGTTTGAGCTTTACGTTTTAGTTATGCATTCAATTTTCAATGTAGCAAAATTAGTTATTAGTTTTGACACTTAAAACAATTTAACTATTTTACCAAATTAAAATTCGGGTATTACAATTTTTTCCCTAAATGTTATTCCAAATTTATTAGAAATTTGCGAATGTTACAATTTCCTTTTCTCCTTAGACTATAAGGAGTGGTGGGGGGGGGGGGGGGGGAAGAGGGGGATGAAGCGCCATGTGGCACTTGTGGGGCCCCTTGTGGGGGGAAATAATTGTGGGGAGTGGAAGGGGGGGGGGGGGAAGAGGTGGGGGGAAGTGACACTTGGCATTTCTTTTTTCTTTTTTTTGTTGTTTTTAATTTACTTTTTAATAAAATATAAACAAATTTTTAAAAAAACATAATATTAATTCATAATATACTACAAAGTTAAATAAAAAAAACACTAACAAACCAAAAATACATGAAATTTTAATAAAAACATAAAAAAAATACACTTTAGTTATCGCTATCGTCTTCATCAGATGCGTAATCTCTTGGTACACTCCAAATATGATCAACCAGATCCGCTCGAAGGTTGTGATGTGTTTGGCTACTCTTGATTTCAAAGTTGTTGGCGTTTCTTTCTTCATCCGTAATGTTTGCTTGACTTTGCTGCGTTTCCTCACCAAAGTACTCGCATATTGCACGCCCTTCATCCTCCAAAATCATGTTATGTAAAATAATGCATGCGTACATCACATTTCGTATATGCGTTTTTTTCCACATTCGGCAGGGTGTGGCCAAAATATGCCATCTTTTTTTCAGCACACCAAAAGCACGCTCAACATCTTTCCGTGCAGCCATTTGAGCTTTGTTAAACTTTTTCCTCTTAGGGTCTAACGTCGTCCTCCGTGTAAACGATTTTACGAACACGACCCAATCAGGGTAAATTCCATCTGCTAGAAGATACCCGTACTTATATTCTACCCCATTTAAAAAAAAAAACTTCCTTTTGGTGAAATTTCGTTTATAAGATCGTTGAAGATTGGGGACTGATTAAGAACAGTCCTATCGTTCAACGAACCGGGCACACCAAAAAACGCATGCCAAATCCAAAGATCTTGTGACGCAACCGCTTCAAGCATCATACACGGCCTTTTATGAAAACCGCTAGCGTGTTGGCCTTGCCACTCAGTTGGACAAACTTCCCACTCCCATTTCATACAATCTAAACTCCCGAGCATACCGGGAAAACCATGTTTTTCTTCGTGAAACTGTAAAAGTTGCTGGACGTCACTAAATGTTGGTTTTCTCAAATATCTTTTTAAATATAAATCAATGACGCCCGCACAAAAAAACTGAGTACTTTCTCTAGCCGTTCTATCGGCCATCCTTAGATACTCATCCATTATGTCGGAAGTCATTCCGTAAGCCAATGCTCGAAGCGCGGCTGTGACCTTTTGCATCGCGGTAAATCCCATCTGACCACGTGCATCGGGCCTTTGTTTGAAATAATCAAACTTATTTTCCAAATCATTTGTTATTCTTATAAATAAATTACGACTCATACGAAAACGACGCCTAAAACTTCTTTCATCGAATGTTGATTCGGGTGAGAAGTAATCACGTACCAATAACTCATTTCCGGTTTGTCGTTCACGAATGATATACTTTCTACGCTTGGGTGGTTCGGAGGTCCCTTCGTCGTCCGCTATAGCTTTAACGACGTTCTGAACGGTCGCCATTAACATTTCTGCGGCACCTTCGCCCAAGTCATCCAAAGCGAGTTAATCAAACATATCGTCTGAACTCGAAGAATCGCTCGACATCTTGCAATTTTTTTTGAAAATATATGATAGTATTGAGAGGATTTTATGAAAAAAATGAGTGTGTTTGTGTATAGGATGTTATTGTTTTTTATATATATATATATATATATATAATAATTTTTTTTTAATACTAGCCGTTAACCAACGGTTATATTTTTTTTTTAAACGGTAACATAAGCCTCCTCCAATTACATCGCGCCACGTGGCCATCACCACACTCCCCCCACGCCAGTGGCTTTCCTCCCGCCCCCCCCCCCACTCCCGCCCCTCTCCACGCCATGGTATGGCGGTGTTCCCGCCCTTCCCGCCCCCTCTCCCGCCCCCACTCCGTCTAGTCTTATGATTTAGCGTATGTTTAGCAAGTAGCTTTTAAGAGCTTCAAGCTTTTAAGAAAAAACTCTTAAGAAAAAGTTAGAGAAAACGCTCTTCTAGTTACAAGCTTTTAATTAGTAAATGACACAAATATCCATTTTATTTTAAAAATAAAATAAAAACCTTCTTTATAAGCTTTTAATTATGCTCATTTTGGTCATTTTATACATTTTATTAAAAGCTCCAGCTACTCTACCAAACATCAAAATATATTTAAAAAGCTTCCAGCTTACAGCTACCAGCTTGCAGCTACCAACTACCAACTTCCAGCCACCAGCTAGTTTGTAAAAACGCATTTAGTATAAATAAAACTCACATTTTCCTTATGTTTCCCCTATTTCCCCTGTTTTCCTCCAACAAACAACTGTATTCACACACAGTTGAAGTAAGGTTTTTATGGATTTGTTTGTTGTTTTTTTTTTCTTTTTTTTCTTCTTTTTTCCTTTTGTTTTGTGATTAGCCAAAGATACAGAGATGTTGGCTTGGTTGTCTTCTCCGAAGATAGAGGAAGTGACTAGATCTGAGCCATGATTGAGGTCGGGTTGAAGTCAAATAACGTGAAAGGTTTTGAAGGCGTCGGAGGTTAGAAGAGAGAGGGAGCGGTGAGGCTTTGGACGGGCGGTGGTGGTGGTGGTAAATGAACGATTAATAAACGATTTGAAGGAACATTACCTTTTACCCCTTTTAAATCAACCAGGATTGGGTTAGTTAGAGTTAACTAGGGTTTACACGTGTCAAGTTGTGGTGGCTTCTTACACTTTGTAGGTTAAGGATACTTTGTATCCTATACTTTCTCAATATTAATAGGCTCATGGTGTGGGGAACGTTCCTCAGATGTTGAGGGCCGGAAAGGCACGTCCACACCGCCCCCTAGAGGCCCGGCACGTCTGATTCGTCGGTCTGTAGACAAAAGAGACGTCAGACGAGCCATCCTCCTCCCTTTTCTTCCCCACTTGGGTGATAACACGGCCCCCTGGTAACATCGCGGCTTATGTGAAGACTCGTCCTCAAGTGATTGACCTTGTCTACACCCACCTGCCTTAGTTGTAAAAAACTAGCAACTAGTAATTTTTTTGTATACTTGTATATTAAATGTGAACATTAGCTAACTTTGAACTTAGTCCGTAATATTTGAAGAAGAAAGAAAGAATACTAATTTATTTAATGGACTCCGTTCATGTTTAGCGGTACAGATTCAATACATATGAACATATGTGCTCGGCTAAAGAATGAGTTCAATACATATGGTTTCAATTATCGTGTAACAGGGGCGAAGCTTGGTTCTCGAATCGCGCGGGGGGGGACTCAATTTTTTTTATCGGTAGAGGCAAATCAGTGGGGTCGGACTCAATTTACCTACGAAAATCGCAAATTTTCACTACTGCGCCAAAAGGGGGGAGGCACCCTGGCCCTAAGAATCCTTCGCCCATGTTGTAACATAGAACATATGTGCTCGTCTAAGAAGGATGCGTGAAATTTGTTTTGAGGGAATTGTATCCGCTAACAGATAAGGTCGTTTGTTTTGCAATCGAAGACTGCTTGTTGAAGACCTTCGTTTGAATATGTTTACATTTATGTAACGTTAATCTTCATTATTTGTAACTTTTTTATATGGTTGGTACTACATATTTCCATACGAATAACGATAGTATTGTTGTATTTAATTTTATATATAATAAGAACCCATTTTCCCTACTTATAATTTTTAATTATCGGTAGTATAGAATTAACTAAAATAGAACCATGTGTAAAAATACGGTTTCATCAAATACCAATCCATATAGATTGCTTCTCAAGAACCAAGTATGGACTTCAAAGACATTCATTTATTCCAAATGAACACAACCAACACCAACATACTAATATATACAAAAGAAACAAAACAAAACAACTATATATATTGTAACCTATTACATACTTGTATGTGTCCCATCCTAACAAACAAAAAAAAAGTAACCTTTTGTTGATTTACCATAATTATTGTATCTTGATCATTGCTTACTCCATTAGCACTCGCCTAGTAGATCATAGAAAACTTGTGGCTTCTTGTATTCGGCCTCGCACAATGCCTAAAACAAACCATATATGTCAGCTAGGAAAAAAATAGTCCAAGCATTATAAGTAGAGTATGACTGATTAGAGTTTGCGGACGCACCTCCATCGCATAAGCTATCTGGATCAACTTAGCTTCAGACCATGGTTTCCCGATAAACTGAATCCCAATGGGTAACCCGAGGCTGTCATACCCGACCTACCATATATAATAAACTGTTAAACGTCTTGGTTTAAAAATGTAAGGATTAAGCTTATGTTCTAATATAACATGTCAACAAGGGAAGGTGTATGACAGGTTGAAAGTCATTCAAAATGTATTTTAATTGTTTTATTTAATGTATAGATTAATGTTGTAATAGTTTGGTTTATGTTATCATCTTCAAGGAGGAGTAGAGTATACCGGAACAGTCACAGCAGGCAATCCAAGAAAATTTCCAGCTATTGAATATCGCACGAGTGCAGCTGAGAGTAAAAAAAAAGATTTAAGATAAAACCAAGTGGAAGATAAACTAACACTCATATATGGTATAGTAAATGCATACCTCCATTAACATAGTCCAATTCACCAGTCTCTTGAGCATCGTCCTTTATTTCGTATGCTGTTACACTATAAAGAACAATAAAGGAAGTCATTTCATTTCAAACGTGTCAAATAAAAAAGAAGTTGCAGTTTTGACCCGTTTAGTATGAATGAGCTGATCAAGGTGGTGTTATATCTCCAGCTAGAATAAAAAGAAGCTGCAGTTTCGACATGTTTACTTATAAACGGGCTGATCCAGATGACATGTATCTCAAACGGTTCAAACAAAAATAAGTTGCACTTTTAACCCGTTTACTTATAATTCAGCTGAGCTTTGTGGTGTTTTATCTTAAACGGGTCAAATAAAAACAAGTTGAAGTTTCAACCCGTTTACTTATAATCTGTGTGTTGTATTTTCATCTAAAACGGGTCAAATAGGTCAAGTAGCAGTTCAACTTGTTTACGTATGAATGAGCTGATTTGTATGGTATTTTATCTCAAATGGGTCAAATAAAAACAAGTTGTAGTTTCAACCCATTTACTTATGTATGGGCTGATCCAAGTGATGTTTATCTCAAACGGGTCAAATAAAAAGAAGTTAGCTAAAGGCAGTATTGCCCCAAGTGTATTATAGCTAAGGTATAAGATCATACCCGACCATAGGTGAAACAATAACATCAGCCATGCTGAAAATCTTTTCATGGAACCTCATTTGACGGTTTCTACAGTTGACATATGATTAAAATTTTAAAACTAAAATGTATTTTTCGAAAAATTTAATATGGTGGAATTGCTAAGAACTGATACCTTATCCGCTGTGCATTCAAGTAATCCCTACTACCAAAGGAACCATATATAGAAAGTGCAACTCTTACATCCCAACCTGATTCTGACCTTCCTCTGTTTCATTTTAATTAAAAAAAATTAGCATCATGGTAATTTGTAATATTTTTGAAAATGAGAATTGAACTTTGTATGGTTTTTAGGAATTTACTTACCCATTTTCTAAATCATGAGCAATTGATGCTGTACATTCTGAACCGATTGTAACATAATGCGCCAAACGCATTACTTCGATATCTGGTATGGTCACCTCCACAGTCTTCAATCATGTAACAAAGATACCATACAAAACAATATAAATGAATTCTTACATTTCATTTTGACATATTCTAAAACAAACAGATTGGACGAGTGGTGTAAGCGAGCTTAGCGTAAATGAGCCTTTATTTTATAAATAAAAACATGTTTATTTTATAACTACATAATAAATAATAAATTGGGCAAAAAGATCAGTTTTGAATACCTCCCATCCATACAACTTTTGAAGACTAGCTAAAGCTTTGAAACAACAAGCTCTAATATCATCGGAGCAATCATTGAACCACTGATGGATTATGGATAGAAAACAGACATGTCAAAATAAGCATCAGGAATTTTTTTTATTAAAAAAAATAAATAATACAGTGGAGCGAGTAAGAACCTCATTAGATTTAGCCAGTCTGATACTAGACATACAAGAATGCTTCAGAATTGGCAATTTTAATCTAGGCTGCACATTTAGATTACATAGAAAAAGAATGTAAGACTATTAGTACACAATGTTTAAATGGGGCGAGTTTTAGAGTTTATGTTACGAAGGAAGGTACCATAGTTGATCGGTGTGGTTCATGTTGGCCACTGATAGCTGCATAACTGAAAACAACAAAGGGGGACATTGTAAAAACACATAATATGACTACAAGATTCTAGTTATATGATATAATGAGGGGTGCTTAAATCAAGAACACTTACACAACTAGAGAATCCTCAACTGTGCCTGCAAGTACTCCAACCATTCCAACTGTCCAGTTCAAGGGAAGAACACTGGAAAAAGGATAAGAAAAGAAACAGTTTGGCATTAAGGATGAATACCATGCATATAATTTTTTTTTTCTTTCAAGATTTTATTTTGCCTAAAAAAAATTTTACTGACCCAGAATGTGGTATACGTCCATAGGATGGCTTAAAACCAACGACACCACATAGCGCAGCAGGCATTCTCACAGATCCTAAACAATTAATGCAGATAGAAATGGTAAATGCAGGTTATGTTTTATCTCTAACAAGCTAGATGGGCAAAATAAAAAAAATAGTTTAAAGGGGAAACAAATCAAAAGATTCGGTAAAAAGTTGCCCAAAGTTTATTTTTAATTTATAAAAGCTCCAAGGAAACTTATTAAAAAATGACTTATCATTGAAATAAATATTTGAAATTGTATTTAACACACTGCATAGCTATTAAAAAAAATATGCACACAAATGTTTGGGTTTGACCGGAACCGACCGACTATGCCCATTTAATCTAATGACCAATCTTAACCAGCCCATTTTAACACCTCTATGGGTTACATGGAGTTTTAACTTGTGGTTACTACAGTATGAGTTCTATTTACCTCCCCATCAACACCAAGGGCAACCGGGCACAATCCTGCACATACAACAGCAGCTGATCCACTAGATGAACCACCAGATATCCGTTTAGGATTATATGGATTTCGTGACGTCCTGAGTTGATCAAAATAAGGCAAAAACTTAATAAGAATACTGGACATGCTTTATTACATGTGTTTTGGAATTGTTTCCAGGACGATTTTTTATACCCATAATGAGGATTTATCCCACTGGTTCCAGCACCGAGCTCGTGCATATTTGTCTTTCCCACAAGTATGGCACCACATGATCTCAGGCGTTTAACACAACAGGCATCCTCTTTGCAAGGTCTTACTTTGTGCAACCACTTTGAACCTCCTATATTAATAATAGTCAGTAATACCACTTAAGCTAAAATGGTATACCAAAATATGAATTACCAGTAGTTGGATATGGCATGCAATCTATTTCATCCTTGACCGCAATGGGAACTCCATCTAGAACTGAAACCGGTTCACCTGCATACATCAATAGAAATATCAAAATTCCCATGTGTTCGAAAGCTCTACATGTTTAAAGATAAGTTTTAATGAAAAAAAATGTTATGAACCGTAGGGTCCAACCTTTTAAACTACAAATGATTTGTAGATAAGCTTAATAAAAAAATGCTGATAGTTAGTTACCTCTTTGGTATCGTAGAGTTGACTCGGTAGCTTGCCTTAGAATATCGCGAGAATCATAACTGATGAAGAATGACATATCCATTCCTGGTTCAGAAGATTGCACGATCGCTGATATTAATCGTTCTGCAACCTGAAAAAAGATTAAAATCAACAACTTAAGCAACTAGCCAATCAACTAGCAATAACAAACAAAAATGGAAACATACCACAAGAGGAGTTATTTTTCGTGATGAGTAAGCTCTATAGTAATCCATGATTTTCCATCTGCGAAAACTGAAGTGTGAATCTTCAAGCGCCGCGTTTGGGGACTGTAAACAATCAATGGCATGTTGAACTTGTTCTGCTGGTGACAGACCAGGACATAGACTTTTAACTTCTTCTTCATCTTTAAAGTCTGCATTGAACATATATTAACTAAAGATTGTTAATCTGGAATCGTGTAGATAAAGTTTTTAGCTACTTTTGGTTGTATCAATTTGTGTTTCAAGTAATAACATGAAACCAACCTTCAAAAGGATGCAAGGGAACATAAAGAGGTGAATCTTCCATCACTCCATATGAAACTAGCTGCATAAGAGGGAATGCAACTTATAGTCATCATACCACAGTAAAGAAAACACTTTATACCCACATAAAAAATATAATTATTTATTCTTCAACAGAATACTTGTGTTTAAGCCAAATGTCTGATATAGCTCTTGTAATAAGAGACTATAGGTGTAAAGTTCAAACAAGCATGGCTGCTACTTAGCTACTCGAGACCGACTTGTTACAAGCTAAAATTCCCCACTAATGAAATGTTTAGTGACACTTCCAACTGTTAACGTATTTTCCCTCAGCAATCTCATACTAACTAAAAGTTAAACCAGTTAGTTTTGCTAATGTGGACTGTCACACAAGCAGTCCATGTCATCAAAACTTTGCCACATAAGCAGTCCCCATAAGCAAAACTTTGACATTTTGTCACGTAAACCGTCCATGTCAGCAAAAACTAATTGAATTAACGTTTAGTTAATACGATACCCCTGAGAGAAAATAAGTTAAAAGTTGGGACTATCACTAAACATTTTCTCAGTTGAAACTATTGCCGGCCAATATGTCAAATTTAGGATTATTAAAATCCAATAAACCTAAATTTAAAATAACTTTTTTCACGTATGTGAATTTGGCAGTTGTAAAATAGTATTATTAATTGAAAAAAAAAAAACATATAGATTATCAATCTAATATGTTCCTTGGTTATGAGTTTTCCTTGTCTTTGTTTTTTTTTTCATAAACATATGTAACAGACCTAAAAGGTAAACGTCCAATTTTCTTTTTAGTTAGGCATACAACTTTATTGATCTTCAAAAATCTTGATTTTTCAAACATTAAAAATGTATATAATTCCGTTTTTAAAAAACAGCCTAACCCAACAAAGCTTAAAAACCGAACCAAGTTTGTTGGTCTATCCTAGCCAGTGGCGAAGCTTGACCCGAAGGTTCGAGGGGTCGGAAGTCACCGGGGGGTCGGAAGTCACTAGTTTCGGGGGTTCGAAAACCAGTTTCGGGGGGTCGAAACCCTATATTTCCAAAATTTTCTATACGAATACTATATAACCGGCACTTCTACGCGAAAATTCAGGGGGGTCGGCCGCCCCCGCCGGCCCCAACTAAGCTTCGCCAGTGATCCTAGCTACCGGTTCACCTAGAAATCCTACAAAAACAGGCGAAACCGGAGCTTAAACATCCTAATATTTGTCATTGTAACTTGATACATACCATAAATTTACATTTACATTTGTTAGCAATACATCTAATATTCATTATTTCAAGTAAATCCATGGTTTTAATTATGTCATCACACACGTAAGTTGCATACAACACGTGTGGCAAAAACTTCACAAATAACGGAAAGTTGCATACACCACATGTAACAGTGCTTTTAAGTTAGTACAGCACATGTAAGTGTGTCTTTAAGTCTGTTGATAATATTTGGGTGATATATAATTTATTTATAACCAATTTTCATAGGTATCCGACCATAAATCCACAACAAAACAAGGGGCTTTTATTCATCCATAGTGGTGGAGTGGCTTTTGTTTCACTTATGTGATCAAAGGTTCAATCTCCACTTCCATCATTTATGGTTTGGTATCCGGGTGAAGATCGAATACGGGTGGCGCCAGTTCGAATCTGACGGGCGGCGAGGTTTTACCGAGTTCTATAACACTGTCGTGCCTTCGGGTGGGTGGGGCTCGGGTTTCCGCGCATCGGGAGAAGGCGGGGGCTGCTGGAGGTCGAGTAGTCGATTCTTGGGCATGGCGCCCCGCAAAAGGTGGTTACTACACAGTTGTTCCCCGATCAAAAAACAAGGGGCTTTTAGCGACGAAAGATTTCATCAAGTTCGAGAGTATCCTTGTTAGTAATCTATCGCTAATGAGCCGTTGGGAAATATGGTGTCCCTAAATAATTCACCTAATTGTCGTTATCTTATCAATGTTTTCTTGTTTATCTATTTAATTAGCATTTCTAGTAGCTTAGAATAATGATTAAGATTTTGGTTCGGTCGAATAACTATAGTAGTGAAGTAATTAAGATATTTTGTATTGTTTGGACATATAATTACTACATTTTATTTTTAATAAAAACTTATGTTTAATATATTGGATATTATGACCACTTGACTAGTCAAAGTATTGTAGTCAAAGTCTTCCTTGCTTTGTGCCCCAAGTGATCAATAATGTTGACCTTGACTATTGACCAACATTATTGATCATTGACCAAGACTAGCTCTTTTCATAATGCCTTAAGATTAGCCTTTTTGGATTATGCCCCAAAGTTTAGTCATTTCCTCATTTCACATTTTCTTTATGTATTTATATAGGAGGTTGTTTACTCCTTGTTATGTACCAAACATTTCTATCAAGAACATCTTTCTATTCTACTTCCTATACAAATAATACTTTGTCGTTTTGAGAGTCTGTAACTATAAACCAAGCAGCTCTTGGCTCCACGGCTCAAACCAATAAACCAAACAAAATAGAAAATCGCTTCTGCGAACTTTCTATATAATATAAGATAATAATTAAATATATTTATATTTATTTAAAATATCCTGATGACTACACGACTTTCTTTCCTGTTTGTATTACTAAAAAACATATAGATATGTTCATAGACTAATGACGTATATATTATGCAAAAGTAATAATTTCACCAATTTGCAATGACTTTATCTTGTTTGAATTTAGTAAATTAGTAATTGAACCAACTTGCAACAACATTTCATTCACGTAATTAGCAAGATTCAATTATTAATCTAATATACAAAAATATAATTTTATTATATTATATTTTGCATGAAAATATATAATAAAACTGCTTTAAAGTATGAGGTGTAAACAATAAATGCTTCATAAAGCTACAAATGAAATATATAGAAAACTAAATAAACTAAAAAAAAGTATTTAAAATTGACAAAATCAGACACGAGAAATTAATTAATGTCCAAATTAAGCAAAGGTTTAGTGAAAGTAACTTAACTTATTTAAATTTAGAAATTTCGTAACCTAATTTTGTTCATTAACTCTTTAAGCAAACTCTATAATTTTTTTTTTGAAGAGTGACTTTCTATGTACTGGACCGAATTGGTCACCGGGTTTTATCTAAGACGTTACCCGTTAGCTCCGTCCGCAAACGCAATGTTCTATCAGGCCTCGACCGCCGTGCAAACTGACCTTCGCCCGGAAACCATACTGACCCCACACGAGAAACTCGTTGAGGTAACAGCTGGGTAAAACCAGGGTTCAGCCATTCAAAAAATATATATTTAAAAATGACCTTAAAAATTTCCAGATATTAATCAGTCTTTCATCTTTAAAGACCACATTTAATATAACTAAGACTAATAACGGAAAACTTTATAAAAAAATCTAATAGACAAAATAATAAAAATAGAGGAAAAATCCGGTACAAAGTGTTTTTTCGGTAAGAACTGTGAGAATTAAAGGAGGGTGTTTTTTTTTTATTTTTTTTTCAAATTTTTTTTTTTTTCCATATTGTTAAACATGTATTTATAGTATTGAAAACTAAAATAAAAAATAAAAAAAATGGTGTAGAGTAATTACGTATAGAGTAATTACATAATTACTTTAGTGTAAACTAATATATTTACTTTAATGACGTAATTACACTAAAAAAATTAATTTTTTTTGTATTATTCATCTAGAAAGAATGTTTAGGCATATGAGAAAAAAATTCTAAAAAAAAAAAATACATTTTTTACCCCATTTGATTCTCACACTTTTTACCAAAAAAACACTTTGTATTTGATCTTTGCTCAATAAAAATAATACCTTCTGGATTCTATTATTCTTTTTCAGAAAATACAGCAAAATGTCGCCGATCAGCTTCATCTCCAGAAACCATACGAATACCTTCGCGATCAGTCCAGCCATTCGAGGAGCTGTATTAACATAATATTACAAATATTTAAAACACTTCACACATATGCATACATATTAACTCAAGCCGATAATCGAATTTAGCTATACATGTATATAGATATTCACACACGCACAATTTCACACATTTGGATTTTCTGATCAAATAAATCGATACCCACGTGTATTTATTATTATTATTATTATTATTATTATTATTATTATTAACATCTAACAAAACCCGGCACCCAAGTACACCAATAGGCAAAGGGTATCCACGTTCGCGATTACAGACAACGCTGATAACCCCGCCTGTCATCAATTTCAAGAAAAACCCACCGCGTAAATGCCCACTATAGTAAAACGCATGCTAGCGCATGGTATTTTTTTTTCAAGAACAAGACTCCAACTAGCGATATCCACCAGAGAAAGTCATACTGATACAATATTTGGAACAAAAAAGACGGTACAATACTAAAACTGAAGGTGAAGTGATCAAAGAGACCTTTGACATCGGCATGGAGGTAGATATCATCGGTGTTAGGGCCGAGATCGACGTCGTTTACGGGCTTGTAAACAACGCCGTGATCCCTGAACAGGCCCATTGAATCTGTGCTTTGCGTGAAGAAGGTTAGTCTATGGTGGGAGAAGAGACCGAAAGAAAAAAGAGTAAGTAACGTGATCATTCAACCACCTAGTTGATGTATTTATAGTGTAGCGGTGTGAGTGTTTGTGTGTGTGGAGACTAAAAAGTCCACCTATTTTAAACAGAGTAGTGTATTATATTAATCATAAATTTTATATTTATTTAACTAGATGAGTTAATAGCCATTTTCGTCCCTGAGGTTTGGGCCAGTTTGCCACTCCAGTACAAAAGTTTTTTTTTTTGCAATCTCTTACCTGTGGTTTGGATTTTTTTGCCAAATTCGTCCTTTTCACTAACCCAGTTAAAAAATCTCGTTAGTGTCAGGGGTAGGGTTGTCTTTTTACCACTTAAATGAGGGCAATATAGACATTTCATCCTATTATTATTTTCCCCTTTTTAATTAAAACCCTAACCATTCTCCACCCACCCTTCACACTTCTATGCACCACCTCCACCACCATAACCACCCTTGTTCCACCACCATAACCACCCCGACTCCAACACCACCACCTTGACTCCACCACATTGTATGAAAAAAATAAAATAAAAAAAAGAAGGTACAAGAAGAAGGGTAGGGGAGCAGTTTTGCTATGTTCAAGAATGAGGAGATCAGATCCTTTGGCGTGGCACTTCTGATTTTCCTATGTTTAACTATTAAACTAACTAACGACTTCCCATATCATATGTCCTTCCTTCCACCCACAACAAAAATCACCCCCCCTTTATTAATTATTAATAATTAATAATTATTATTATTAATTCCACTCATCTTTGTTCTTCCAGTACGAGAATCTAGAATGCTCCCATATGCTTCCCTTCTGTTGGATTATTATTATTATTATTAATCCACACACTTTTTGTTTATCTTTCTTTATTCAACCACCCCTGTTCTTGGAGATTCATTCATACTTTTGCTTACTCATGATTGCATTAATCTGTTTTAGGGCTTTGCTTCTCTGGTGAGTTCTTTGGTTATTGTGCAAATCAAATCATCAAACTGTAGATACATTTAGATCAAATCCAGCAGCACCGCTCAATCGATGACTCCCACCACCACAACTATCATCGGAACATACCTGCAACCCAAAAAAAATCTTAATCGAAGCAATGGGTGTGGCGGTGGGGGTGTGTGTGTGAGAGAGAAAGTGAGAGAGAGAGAGTAAGCAAGATTCACATTACAACCACTGCCCCAACCACCGCCACCTGAACCACCGCCCCCATACTGTACAACAACCGTCTATTTCTCTCTCTCCTCTGCTCGATCTCCTCTCTCTCTCTCTCTCTAATAATAAACAGTAAGGCGGTGGGGTGGGGGTGTTGGTTGAGGGGTTCGGCCAGTTGCCGGAGCTATCGCCGGAGGTGGAGACCTCCGGTCTCTTTCTCCTTCTCGTTCACTCTCTCTCTCTCTCTATGTCTCTCTCTCTTTCTTCTTTTTTTTGAACTGCCTCTCTCTTTCTTCTTGTTATCAGGTTTTGTATACATAAAAAGAGAGTTAAAATTTAAAATAAAAAATAAATAGGTAAATGACTATAATACCCCTGAGTTAACAGAAAAATTAAACCCAGTTAGTGAAAAGGACGAATTTGGCAAAAAAATCCAAACCTCAGGTAAGGGATTGCAAAAAAAAAACTTTTGTACTGAAGTAGCAAACTGGCCCAAACCTCAGGGACGAAAATGGCTATTAACTCTAACTAGATTATAAACAAATCTAATATAGAGTGATAAAATGTAAAAGAAATAGGTCATTTTTTCAGAATTTTTTTTAAATAATCAACACTTGATAACTCATAAAATTAAATTATTTCTGATGGCGAAGTGATTAATTATCACTTATCAGCTAGTGATTTACCTAAAAATCATAGGCTACATCTAACCGACTTAACAACCTATGTAATCAATGTTTCTACCAACACCAATCAAAATGCCAAAAAATATATTATTACCAAACTGACTACATCTGTGAATATATATATATATATATATATATATATGTAGTTAGCGGGTTCTTATATGTAATAGTATGTTCAAAAGCATATATACTATCATAACATTATTAGTGACCTGCTAAATATGATTAATGCATGAATTATCTACACACATTTGTGTTTTTTTCTGCATGAACGAACACCCACTAAAAAACGTTTTTTTTTTCATTTTTTATAGCGCTATAGTGTTCGTTGGAATTAAAGATAACAAAACGTCCTTTAATTTGGTGTATTTTTTTAAATGTTGTATATAAAATTGCTAATGTTTGAAAATTCTGAAGGGAAAACAAAGAAAAGATAAAGATAAAAATATTAATTAAAATATTTGAAATTTTTAAATAATAGTTAATAGCTATGTTCATTTAAAATATAATTAAAAAAGATTTTTGAAGTGAAATTAAAGGGAATGAAGGTCTCACATATTGTCACATGACATACATACACACACACACACACATATATATATATATATATAGGATCTGGTTCATTAGAGAACTCCTCTAGGCCAAAAACATGAGGACACATATGCAGCCTATCATTATAATATTAAAGGGTAACAAAGTAATTTATCACCTCCCCCCACCCCACCCCAATCCACCTTTTAAAATATTGATTTTTTTTAAATCATCATCACACAACCAAGTCTCTCTCTCTCACATAAACGACTCTCTCTCACTCTGGCTTTATCTCTCTTTCTCTCTCTCATCTGAATAGGAAGACGAGGATCTGAATGGTGGTGGGCCGATGAAGGTTTGGTGACGGGGGTGTCGTTGAACAGATCCTTCGATCTGTGGTGGGTTGTGGTTTGTGGCTGTGTGATGATGGGGGTTTCGAGGGTGGTTTCCGATGGTGGGTTCCGAGGGGTGATGGTGGTTTCGAGGAACAGATTTGACTCAATGGTGGAGGTGATGGTGGTTTCGATGAACAGATCTGAATTGATGGTGGGCCGATGACGATGAACAGACAACGATGAACGATGATGGTGGTTTGATGGTGGTGCTTCGGTGACGGGTCAATGATGATGATGTGAAGAAGAAGAAGATGATGATGATGATGATGATGATGATGTGTTGAAGATGATGATTTTCAGGTATATTATTATTATTATTATTGGGTTGGGTTATTCTACAAAGGCTACAAAAAATGAGAAGGGTGAGAAGCCACTAGAAAATGACATGTGTCCAAAGGATTAACAAGTAGGAGGGGTAATTTTGTCCAAAACATATGCACATGCAAGTCACATGCCATTTCCACCTTCATTTTTAAATGCCCGTAACTTTTTTATACGTCATCCGTTTTTAAAAAAAATTATACCATAAAATTGAGCGTCTTTTTATCTTTAATATGAGTACCATATTGCTATACTTTTGAAAAAAAATTTCAAAACCCACTTGCATATGACACAATGGAATGTAAAACACAATGAACACCAATTAAATATAGGGTATAAAACACAATCAAGAGTCTAGTAAAACACAATGGACGATATACTAAAGACACAATGAATAGAAGACTAAAACACAATGAATACTTTTAAAAAAAAAAAGTTGAAAACCAGTTGCATAAGACATAATGGATGACATACGAAAGACACAATGAACAAAAGACTAAAATACAATGAATACTTTTGAAAAAAAAAGTTAAAAACCCAATTGTGTAAAACACAATGGACGACATAATAAAGACACAATGAACAGAAGATTAAAACACAATAAATACTTTTGGAAAAAAAAGTTGAAAACCCAGTTGCGTAAGACACAATGGAGATAACGTAAAACACAATAAGTACCAATTAAATATGCAATGAACAATAGGGTATAAAACACAATGAACAGTCTAATAAAACACAATGGACGACATATAAAAGACACAATGAACAGAAGACTAAAACACAATGAATAATAGACTTAAACACAATGAACAACATAATAAAACACAATGTACACCTAAATACAAAACTCATTTGCGTAAAACACAATTAAAAGCATACTAAAAACACAATGGACAAAGTTAAATCATGTGTAGACTAAAAAAACATAAATAACATATTTATAAAGCACACATACATACTATAACACAATGAACGTGCAGAAGACACAACGGAGAAAAAAAACCCATTTAACACGAATTTTTTTTTTCAATTTTAATGTAGCAATGTGGTACTCATATTAAAGATAAAAAAACGCTCGTTAATATGGTGAAATTTTTTTGAAAAAAAATGTCGTATGAAAAAGTTATAGACGTTTTAAAATGATGGGGGGAATTGACATGTGCATTGCATGTGGAGAGAGAAAGTCAACAAATGTTGTTTTCCTTTTATGCCCTTTCTCTAATTTATTATTTATTTTTTTCAAACAAACTAATCTCAACCCTTCAAATATATGATCAATGGATCACAATCCTTCTCACCCTTCCTAGAAAAAATGTCTTGTGTATTTGATCCTAACCCTATTATTATTATTATTATTATTATTATTATTATTATTTATAAATTTTTTCATGGCTTATTTTTGTGTGAAGATGATGATGATGATGTGAAGAAAATGATGATGTTGTTTACATTGATGTAATACAATTTGGTTTTTCACATTGATGTAATACATTTTTGTTGATGTTGTATTACAATTTTATATATGTTGGTTTTTTACATTGATGTAATACAATTTTGTTGATGTTGTGAGGCATTTTACAGTGGTGTAATACAAATGTTATAGATGGTACTATGTATTTTACACTAGCGTAATACGAATGTATAGATGTTTGTTGGTTATTTTACACTAACGTATTTTTTGTAGAAGTTTGTGTATTATAGATTTACATTAGTGTAAATAATTACACGAGTGTAAATCATTCTCATCAGATTCATCTTTGAATATGGGCTATTTTTTGTTTTAAAAAATAAATGAATTAAAAAATAAAAGATAGTAAAAAAATATAATATTTTGAATAATTGAATAAAAAATTAATATGATATTATATTAATTTTTTCTCTCTCATTATGTTTTTTACCTTAATATCCCTTTATGTACTTTATTACATTAAAAAAATACTAATACAAATTTAATTATCACGGTCAACACAAAAACTATAAAGATTCAATCTCAACCATTGAATTGAGAATATCAATGGCTTGGATGAGTTCCTATGATTCTCGTAACTTACATGAGTTCTCAAGATAATCATATATATATATATATATATATATATATATATATATATATATATATATATTATAATATTTTGCTATGTATTTTTTTTCTATGTATTTAATGTGACTTTTTTTTTCAAATTGTTTATTATATATATGAGATATTTAGTAAGACAATAATGAGAGAACATTTATATCGATGTCCTCTTAGAATTAATATCGTTTAATATTACTAGGGAACAATAAATAAGATGTGAAATGTGTGAATTGGTTTTATATTTTTATAAAATGTTTTGCATTAGTTTGTAGGTGCGTCTTCGTGTTCCATTACAGTAACCGGTAAGTTTAAGATCAAAAGGTGTTGTTATGTGCCAAGCGGAGGTAAAGCCAGCTTGAGCTCGGCTTAAAAGATTGAATGTCATTTTTTTTTTCATCTAAGGATCCATTAATATCTAAAGACAATTTAGTAGGATTAAGATATGTGGTTATATTTGAATAGTGGGTAAGTGGACAACAAGCTGCGTCGCTATCTGTTTTTGAATCGCAAAACTTATCCTGCTAATTTAAACAAGCGAAAAGAAAAGAGCAAATTTCAAACAAAGAGCTATTCTATATTTCTCCTCACAATCTGAAATAAATACATTAAAGGACAGTTTTATGAAATAATTAGTGTAACATTTTCTTATACTAATATTAAAATTAAAATATATGACCGCACAAAACTTTGTCTCTATCATTAATCGTTATGCTCTAATCTTTTTTTGTTTTTACTAGGGGACATATGCTATGTTGTCTTAAGCAAACATTAGTTTTCTCATTGTTTTACAAGCTTTATCGGAATAACTATCAACTCACACACTCTAATTCCATTGTTAATATTGTTATCGTTTGAAGATATTCTTGTTCTAGAACCTTATATTTTAAAACAAATACCATATCATGATAACAAGGATCTCAAGAACCAATTGCTCGAAATGTGATACTTGATCATTATTGGGTATTTACGGTCCAATTCAATTAGCTTTGACGAAAATTATGGATCAAACTACTAGCTAGGATTCTGATAAACGACAAATTATCCAAGCCACTTTGGTTTGTCACGTGTGCCAAAACAGCTTAGTTTATGGAAATCTGAACACTTTTTTAACTGTTAGTTGTTGCAATCTTATGAAATGACAACTATAGTTTATTATATATATAATATACATAATATATATAATAAATACATATTGCAAAAATAAACATATAATCAATAAAAGTTAAACGCCTTGTTTAATTTTAATTTGCATGACGGATTTCAAGTTTTAACATGTTGCATGAAGTCCTAACCACTATATCATCGAACCGTAAAAACATACAGCAAAGCCTGCTAGACCAACCGATTTACTCCAAATTGAATGTTAGGTAGATTTTAACATTTCGTGAATATTAATAACAATCATAATGTCTACGAGACAACTTTCAAAACTTTATGAGAAGATTTGAAAGAGGGTGGTTATATTAAAACCCCCCACTTCTATTCTTATCCACCCTCTCAAAGCGTCTCGCTTTGACCAAAGCGAGGTGCTTTGGTTACTTTTTTAACTACCTCGGTCTGAGGTTAATTCTTCTGATTTTGACCCCAGGCGCCTCGCTTAGGCCAAAGCGAGGCGCTTCGAATTCAGCTTTTATTTTTGGGGTATTGAATTGGTTATTTATTTATTTATTTTTTAATATAATTATTGTAAAAAATTATAAAAATTAAAAAACAAAATAATAACCACCAACTTATATCGACTTGATGTTTAATGGTGTTGTCCTTGAAAATAGCGATGAATGATATCGATTAAATTGCCAGACGGTCATTGGTTTTCAGAGTTTCCAACTCCTAATACCATACAAATGACTGTGTTTGAAAAACGGAGAGTTCTTATGGAAGTTGTTAAAATAGTTAAACAAATGTATTTGTAAATAATACATTAATCAAAAAGACCATCTCTTTGTTAGTCACTCTCATAGGGAAATCTACTCTCACACTTATGCGTAGATCAATGAGTATCATGAAAATATTCATCAAGACCTTTGGAAAATGTAAATCCAAGATCCTGGAGCAGGAATTGTTTACCTTCCCATTGATTTCAAGTATGTTGCCTTCATCGTTGACAGATATCTCTCCGACAACAACCGAATTTTACTTGCTTGCCTGAAAGTGGTCCAACTTCTTGCCTTCATCGTTAAGTCAAAAGCGGTCCAAATACCATGGTTGTTGGATGTTTATGTGAGAATGCATAGTACAAATTTCTTTTGACAAATGTTTGGCTGACCTGAAGTTCCTTCATCGTTGACAGATATCTCTCCGACAACAACTGAATTTTACTTGCTTGCCTGAAAATGTAAATCCAAGATCCAGGTTGAGCTAGATATTCCTCATGATGAGCAAGAATTGTTTACCTTCCCATTGATTTCAAGTATGTTGCCTTCATCGTTGATAGATATCTCTCCGACAAAAACTGAATTTTACTTGCTTGCCTGAAAGCGGTCTAAATACCATGGTTGTTGGATGTTCATGTGAAAATGCATAGTACAAAATTCTTTTGACAAACGTCTGGCTGACCTGAAGTTCCTTTGCAACCTAGTTCCTTTTAATTATATACAACATTAAAGAGTGAGCTAGATATTCCTCATGATGAGCAGGAATTGTTTACCTTCCCATTGATTTCAAGTATGTTGCCTTCATCGTTGACAGATATCTCTCCGATAACAACTGAATTTTACTTGCTTGCCTGAACATTTGTTTTACTAATTTCCAATTCTTTATAGTTTCATTATACTCGTGTTCAGCCTTTAAATCAAACAGTCGGATCGGCGATTTTGTTTACCCTCCCATTGATCAGAAAGATTTAAGCTAATCAAACTCATATATCAAGTCGGTGCAAGTTATGTTGGAGCATTGTTCTTTTTGATCTTGATCTTCACACTTGCTTTAGGAGCTTTGATATTCTTCCTATTATCTTTGTTAAAAGCGGTCCAACTTCTTGCCTTCATCGTTAAGTCAAAAGCGGTCCAAATACCATGGTTGTTGGATGTTCATGTGAGAATACATAGTACAAAATTCTTTTGACAAACGTCTGGCTGACCTGAAGTTCCTTTGCAACCTGGTAGAAAGGAACTAGGTTGCAAATATAATAATAATTTAAATAATTATAATAATTTAAAATTATAAAAATCCATCACATCACGATTTGCATCCCGACAATAAGGAGTAACCTACTAACCTCTATTAATAGACTTCATTTATTTCTTCTTCATCTTCTTCTACTTGAAGTGCAGAGTGATAACTAACCCTTCATCTTCTCTGTTTAAAGTCCTAACAAAATGTAAAATAAAAGAACCAGGCTTCAAACACAACTTTTTGCTCAAGGTAATATTATTGTAATATAATATTTCAGCTGTACTGGTTGTCGAAAGAAATCGACAGTAGGATCGACGCTAACTAGCAACCCATACAGAGTTCGTTGTACTGGTTGTCGAAAGAAATCGAATGATGATAGTCGTTTTCGGCATTGCAAAGCGATCGTTACTGTAATGATCAGGAACATTCCAAATAACTGTTCAGTTATGGATCCTTTGATCAGAAAATATATTCTCAAACAATTCCTAAAATAAATCTTTTGATAATCGCTACGGTTAGTGGATACCATGGATCAGAGAGATTTAAGCTAATCAAACTTATATCTCAAGTTGGTGCAAGTTATGTTGGAGCAATGATTGTGGAAAGAAATCGACAGTAAAATCGGCGCTAACAAGCAACCCATACAGAGTGATGATAGTCGTTTTCGGCATTGTAAAGCGATCGTTACTGTAATGATCAGGAACATTCCAAATAACTATTCAGTTATGGATCCTTTGATCAGAAAATATATTCTCAAACAATTCCTAAAATAAATCTTTCGATAATCGCTATGGTTAGTGGATACCATGGATCAGAGAGATTCAAGCTAATCAAACTCATATAAAGTGTTCGATGTCACTATGAGTAGATAAATTTCGTAGTGGTTGGAAACTCTGATGAATAGTGACCCTTTGGCAATTGGTTACTTAATGTTCTTTATATATGAATAGTGGCCCTCTGTAAAGGGCTTTATGAATATCTTCATGAATCTCCTAGAAGTGTCATCTTGGTCGAACTCATGACACGCAACATTCGTCTCATCTTATACAATAACATAAACACAATCATGTGATCCATGATCATAGCTTTAAGTTGTGACACACAAAGATAATAGGAAGAAGATCAGAGCTCCAAAAGCAAGTGTGAAGATCAAGAGGATGCAAGTTGAAGAAGAAGATGACACATATCACTAACATAACTTGCACCGGCTTGACATATGAGTTTGATTCGCTTAAAAATCTCTGATCCATGGTATCCACTTTCACCTAAAGCTTTACTTTCCTACCTCTGTTTTGAATTTGTTGCTTTATAAAGTGTTCGATGTCACTGTGAGTAGATACATTTCGTTGAATAGTGACTATTTAATGTTTTTTATATATGAATACTTTCCTACCTCTGTTATGAATTAGTATATAGAGACCAAACCGACGAACATCATTCAAAATTTCAACTTTCCGCTAACCTCTGCACCATCATCAACTACAGCAAACCGACGATCTTCCTCCATGACACTCTTAATAGGCCTCTCTTTACATCACCGTACGATTTAAGGTTCTAGTTTTGTTTTTGTTGCTTTTTAATAATAAGTTTTGTGTTTATCAAACCCTAACGTCTAAAATATGGATCTCGTTGTTTGATCGGTTAGTGGATACCATGAATCAGAGAGATTTAAGCTAATCAAACTCATATCTCAAGCTGGTGCAAGTTATGTTGGAGAAATGATTTATTATTATTATTTTATTTATTGTTATTTTATTTCTGTTTTGAGGGTGTAATGATGATGGTTATGATTTGACAAACGATTTATGAAAGTATCAAGAATCGAAAGTTTGATCAATTCGCGTTTTTCACCTCCCGTAGAACATAGGTGTGGATTATCGGAATTGAATAATTAGAGATGACACGCGAAGCTTTAGACTCCAAGCAGATCCCTTGATTGCCAACTCACCTCCCGTAGAACATAGGCCTCTACAAAGTTTGATCAATTCGCGTTTTTCACTTATTTGATGAAATTTAACGCGCATACCGCATTCGAATTGGTTTTTTGTTTCTAAAAGTAGAAAAAACTATAACAACATTAACAACTAACAAAAATATTGTAGAACAAAAGTAGAAAGTGTTCCCCTCTATTACCAAGCATGTCAAGAAATGATAATTTTCAAATATTGCAGATCAAGGTATTCATTACTACTTAACGGTGGTGAACAATTGTTAGGAATTTAATTCTTAGAGATGATTAAGGATAACGAAGATTAATGTTGTATTTTCCCGGAAGTACTGAATCTATTGTTCAAGCTTCCTGAATCTATTGTTAAAATCTTTGACTATACGTAGTTGATGATGTCAAGTTTAAGTCGTTGATTCATTTGGAAATCGAAAACGCCTATATAGACGTTTGATTAGGGTTATTTACCTTGTTTTTAATTTTTTTTAACTTTTTTAAATAATTATATTAAAAAAAATAAAAAAAACCAATTCAAAACACCAAAAAATACCCCAAAATAAAACTTTGATCCAAAGCGTCTCGCTTTGGCCAAAGCTAGGCGCTTTGGATCAAAAAATTCAACTTTTCCCTGCCACCTCATACACCTCGATTGATTTGACCCGAAGCGTCTCGCTTTGGCTAAAGCGAGGCGCCTGGGGGGTTGAAATAGAAGGGTGGGGTGTGAATAGCTGGAGCATTTAAAGAAGATATAACTTAGGTGTACTATGAAATATAAAATATTGTTAATTAATTTAAGTTCGATATCACATTGGTACTTTTGGAAATTACTTTTTTTCTAAACAACCAGAATCTTTAATTTCATACTTATGTTACATCAAAGTTATAAAAACTATAAAAAATTAATAACGACATTTTTTTTAGTATTTTATAATATACCTTGATAAAAGTAAAATTACATACGTTGCAAAATTTGTAAGTATCTTTGAAAAGGATTGGAAGAAAGTAAAATAAAATGCCTTTTAGATAGCCAAACAATTGATTTTATATTCCCTTATATATCCGGTGAGTGCGAGACAATGACTATGATATTGTTATTATCGAATTTAAGGTTTCTTATAAATCTACTTTTAGGTACTGAAATTTTGCTCTATTAAATGATATTATTTATTTGATATAAAATTTTGCTCTATCTTTTTATTATGTCACCACCTCCGAAAATGACGAGTGTATATAATGAGCTTTTCTTTTTTGCTTTTTCTCTAAATATAGCAATCTTTGACAATGATGTGCATTTAGGCACTTGTAGAGGACAGTCTTTGCTTCAATCGAAGCTGATCTTAATGCCAGACCCTTTGTTTTACCAAGGTTGTGCTTATTGTGAGCTTAATGTTGAGTTATGAGGGATTACAATCACAAGGAACCTATGAATGAATTCCATAGCGAATTTTGATTGAGTGCATTCTTGAGCAGGTGACGATTAGTGTCGAGAAGGGACATAATGAGGCACATGCAAGGCATTGATGTTTTTGTGTGCATCACAATGCAATTGAAGCATCGCGAGCACCCCCAACCGTGGAATCAATCTCCACTCTCCACCATCGTGGTCAAGCGAATATAGAGTTTAAGATCTTCAATATATGTTAATAATGTTTAGTTTTAAACGCAAATCTCATATCCTAACTATGGATAAAAAATTCAACAACGGGAAATTCCATTTAGTTCATCGATCCTACTCCCTCGTTGTCATGTAAGTTTCTTTGATTTAAGAGGTGTTTAGGATTTGCTTATTTAACTCCAAAAGTGTTTTTTTTTTTTTTTTTTTTTTTTTTTTTTTTTTTTTTTCTAAAAATGCTTATTAATTTATGACTTTTTCAAATGGATCTTTAAAAAAGTGTTTGGAATATGTTTGTGGTGTGAAAAGTCAATTAATGAATAAGTTGTTTTTTTTTTAAAAAAGTGTTTGACTTAGATGTAAAATGACCAACAAGAACATTCTTATGTATTTAGGGGGTGTTTGGGATTGATTATTCAAAACAGATTATGCGTTTTGTAAAGCAGGAGTGTAGCTGCTTATATATTATTGCGTTTTGGTAGCCTAAAAAACTGATTATCTGTGTTTTCAAAACGCAATCCCAAACATTGACAACTGATTATCTGCGTTTTCAAAAGGCAATAATCTAAAAATCAGATTCAAAACGCAATCCAAATACCCCTCTTAAAACAATTTACTATTTATATATATATATATATATATATATATATATATATATATATATATATATATAGGGGAATGATATTTTGGAAACCCCTTCCACTTAAGAAAACCTTGAAAACCCTCAGGCTCATCGGTGAGCAGACACAAACGATGCCCCGTCCCTTCAAAAAGCCCCCGTCCCAAACCCTACACCGCCCCAGTTGCCCCGTCTCCACTTGCCCCCGTCTCCCCCGTTCTCCAACGGACGAATGGGACGGACCAATAGGGAATTTTCTTGATTTTTTTTTACCGTTGGATAACGTCACTTTTGAACGGTCACTTTTTAAAATTTGTTTTATATATAAAATCAAACTATAAATATTAATCCAAATCAACATTTTTCTCCACTCCAACTCATTATTCAATCCTTTTATTTTATAAACTCCCAATAATTTTATAAAAAAACTTCATGGATCCCTACCAACAATTCAACCAAAACCCGAATCAACCTAACCCGAATACACCTTTCACCACACCCGGTTACACACCGGTCATTGATCCACCCATATCGCAAACCGTTCCAATAAATCCACATGTAGCCTAAATGCTTCAAAACCCCGCGGCTTATGCCCAATTAGACCCGGTGAGCTTCATGCAAATGCAAAACTATATGCAACTAGCAAGGCAAGCGGGTTTTACGCAACAATTTTCACACGGTTTTTTCGCAACAATTTTCTCCACAATCGCAACCCGCTACACCAAGAGGAACATCACAACCCACTATACCTATCGGAACATCACAACCCGAAGAGGATGAGAACGAAACCGATGAGGAGATAGTTGCCGAAACCCAAGAGATGCCACCCACCCAAAAAGCAAAAGGGAAACGCAAAGGAAAACAAAGAGAGCCAGGACCGGGACGTGGTAAACCACTACAAGGAGTCGCGCAGCCATGGTCCGATATTGAAGAGGAAGCCTTAGCTAAGGCGTGGCTCGCGGCTTCAAAACGCCCCACAGTCGGTATATTTTTTAAACTTGCGCAAAATTTATATTTATGTATTTTTTTTTCCGAAAATATATATGTGTGTATTTTTTTATAAATTCCGATTATATATATATATACCATTTTTTTTAAATTCAAAGGTACCGCCCAAAACATAGAGAAGTTATGGGAGACGGCGAACGAATTCTTTCATAAGTATATGCAAGCTAAGCCGTATCGACTAAACGATGCTCTAAGCTCGAAATAGAGAAAGTTGAATGCGGATTGTGGTAAATTCAATGGAATTTACAACCGTATTAAGGCGAACACGCCTAGTGGATGGAACGAGCAAATGATTTTCGAAAAAGCGATGTTGGAGTATAAAAGTGCGTCACGCAGAACATTCTCGATGATACGGGCTTGGCAGGTTTTGAAAGATGAACAAAAATGGGCGGGGGTCCCAAACGAGGTTGAACGGGCCAAACGAAAGACCAAAGCTAAAAAAGCAGGCCCGTCCGTTCCAATCAACATTGATATGAACAATGACCCTGATGAAGAAGAACCAATTTATGTGGAGGAGGAACGCCCCACAGGTCGGGATAAAGCTCGAAAGGAAGCGGCGGCAGGAAAGAAAGCGGCGGCGTCGAATAGCACAAGCGGGAGCGCTTCAAAGCTTGAAAAATTAACCGAAGCTATGGAAAATTTCAACAAAGCTAACGAGGAAAAAATAAAGCTCAAGAAGGAAAAGATCCGGTTGATTGATGAATCGAAGGCGCTGGAAGAGTGGAGAGTTATGGAGGCGGATATCTCGAAGTATCCCGAAGAACGACGCGCCGCGATGAAGAAATTGCAAGACAAGTTTATTGAAAAATGGAAGTAGTTTTATGAAATTTTAGGAAATTGTATGTTTTTTTTAAGTGTGTTCATTTTTTTTTTTAATTTTATCATGCTTTTGTAATTTTTATTTATATAGTTTAGTATTTATTTGAAGATTATTTTATTTATTTATTACTTTTATAAAACTAATTACAATTAATATTTAGAAAACAAAAAAAAAATATTAAATGCTTGAGACATGGGTTTTTTGATGTCTGCACACCCCACCCATGTCTCAAGAATGGTGAGACACCACTTTAGTGATGTGGCAGCCTACGTGGCACTGAGACATGGCTTTTTTGATGTCTGCTTACCCACTAGCCTCATCTTAACCCTCCATTCTCTTTGATCTATGGCTGTGCTTTTTCAAGTTTTATTTTAATAGTATACTTGTTACTTAAATGTTCAAAAGGGTAATACGGTCCTTTTCTCTTTTAAGACTTCTCTCTCTTCTGTCTTTTGTAACTGGCAATGTGCAGCAAACAGAACATCCATCATATCACCTTGGGTTCTCCCCCATCCCCTATAGTAGTCCTTTTTGGTCAATATGATAATAATCAACAACAATGAAAAACAAACTTCTAAAACCACAAGACGTGTTCTCCCTCTTCCCTAATAAAAAAAGCAAAGGTTTTTTTTTATCTTAAAAAAAACAAACAGTCGTACCCACACAAGACGTGATTCTACTTCAATTCCCATAAAAACAAGGGTTTTTATCTTAAAAACTCACTTAACACAAAAACAAAGAGGGTCTTGTGTCCACCGCCTAAACTCAGTTCGTTTCAAATAAACTCGATAGTGATACCCTAAGAACACTAAAAAATGTCAGTTCGTCTCCCTTATCGCTGACCAAGCTCTTCAATCTGCCTAATTTATTCAGCCTTTGAAGCTATTCATCTCCCTTTCTCTTCGTCTACATCTGACTATTGACAGGTAGGCATGCAATTTTATGTATGTATCTTATTTGTGTGATACCCCGTAATTTCAGGTTCTCACTTTAACTAAACTCTAGTTACATTCCTTGCATTCAACTTAACTAGAATAAGCTAGACAGGACACACGTTGCACAGTTATAGGTTAATAACTGCATGAAGTGGTAATTTGGGGAATTACCAGACTGTATACATGATTAGTGAACCTCGGACGTTGGTGAACCATGAAGTTAAATAATTGTGAATTAATTGATTGAGATTGATTGCAATTACGTGCTTTTATGATACTATGTGAAACTATGTGCAAACTGTATGTGATTACGTGAACTTAAACCAAATACGTTAATAAAAACCATAATGGATGGACCATTAGGATGGTTGGGGTCTTAACACATGGGGTTACACTTGTTATGGTCGAAAATAGCGAAAACATCGAAGGAAATAGGCTAGGCAACGAAGCAGGTCACCCGGAGCGAGCCGGGGAGCTGTGAGCGGCCGCTCACAGGCTCCGCGCGGCCGCTCACGGAGGCCTGACGAGCCCAAACCGCCTTAAACTACTATTTAAGCAACCTTAAGCCTCTTGTATCTCCTAAACTCAAACCCTAATCTCCCCCACTGCCCTATTAAGAAATATTAACCCCTAAACACCTGCTAAGGCGCAAGAACATCGATCAGGAAGCTGCAAGAGCATTCGGTTGATTGTTTTGAAGAGCTTGCGGTATATTCTTCAATCTCTTGTGTTTTAATCTTCTTTAATATGTTATAAAACCTTATAACTAAGTTTGTCCAGGTCTGAAAACGTTTTCATAAAGATTAAAGCTTGAGGTCTATAAAGATTGAATGGGTTAAACATAATCTTATGCGATTGGTAATTGATAGGTGGCATGGTTATGCATGTTCTTGATGTTTTAGACTTCTAGGGTTTGTGAATGATGATGTTTATGATGTATCATTAGGGTTTTGATCAGATGTGGTTCTTATTAATGTTGTATGATGATTATTAGGTGTTATTGATTGATAATATGCAACTAGGGTTTGATATAATTGATAATATTGCATGATTAGAATCTGGACAGAATCTGAATGTCGACTTGTAGGGTCTGTTACGTGGCTTGCAATAATTTTTTTGATCGATTCTTTGCATGAATGGATTGTATATGGTCTTAGCTTTTTAGAATGGACAAAATCATCTGATTTGGATGTCGTTTGATATGTTTTTGGAATTTTCTTTGATTAAAGGCCATGTCAGATTTTCGGATTAACAAACTGAGTCAACTTTAAACAATCATAACTCGAGTTTTACAAGGAGTTAAGTTATGAAATTTGGACAGTAGGTTAACATTGAAATAACTTGGCTTTTCCAAGTGGATTCATCCCGTTTGGATGAATACACGATGTTTGGGAATTTTTCTACTAAACTGATCTGTTATGTGTATTTTCTGAACGTAGCTGTGTTCCGTGAATTTTCATAATTTTTGTACAAGGTTTATCATAAACTAAAAATATGGATTTGTCCATTATACCCCCTAGAATATTTACTAAAATTTTGGGAGTCTAACTCACTAGATAAGTATTTTTAATAAATTAGTTTTTATGGCACATAATCTGTCATAAAAACGCAGATTGTGTATTGTGAGTTTATGTGACTAATTGGAGTCCTATGTGGTGTGTATTTGACATGTACTTGAATGGACACTTATATGAGACGCATATGAAGTGTAGAACTAATGGTAACCAACATATTCACCAACTGGTCCGTAGGGTTTACTTATGCATGTAGAATCACTAGGTGTCACTTACACGATTTTGAACATTTAAACGTCTTGACAAACGGGTTATATGGTGTAATGGTATTACACATATACTATGGAGTCGGTAGCACACCCTACTTTGGTGTTTGGATTTATTTGCGTGCATACTAAGGTGAGTTTCACTACTTTTTCTCAAAAGCATGTGTCTCAGGGTGAGACAACTTTGATAAACGTTTTCTAGTCCGGTTTGGGACTACTATTATATCTCGGATTGAGATATTTTGACTCCTGTGGTGGGTCAGGTTTTCGTTACGAATCCTCGGGGAGGATTGCACTTTGATTAGTTTAAAACTTATTGGTCCTTTGTGAACTAAACACTCTATCACTGAAAAGTTTTTGCATATTATTGGGTTAATCGCTGGGAGCGAACTTGGTATTAGTTGATAGCGCTATTAGGTTGTGCAGCAACCTCATGTTTGCTATGCTGGAAGCATGGGCATGAACTTCTGACCACATTTGAGAACTAGTGTTGATAGACACTAGTTATTGAGGCAAACTATTATATTACTGAAGGTGTCCCAATAATACTGTTTAGTTGCAATGAGTGGGTTAGCTACCCCTGACACGCTTAAACTAATAACACTTGATCATTTGGTCTGGAGGACCTACGCTTTTATTTGGTTACGTGGTTTTGGAAACCAGCGCACTTACACACTCATTTACTTTACTTTGTGAACTCACCAACATTGTTTGTTGACCCACGATATACATGCTTTTGCAGGTAGTTAGCTTCCGGTGCCACAATTAGAAAGCACTGCACACTTCACTGCATTTGAGTCTTGGGCATACACCTAAATTACGTATTATGCTTTTACATTTTCTTTCGTATGGTTTAAATTTGGGCGCGTTGTTTTGCGCATGGTTTTTAAAAGGTTTAAATTTGGTTTACGCTTCCGCAGCTTAACTAAACTTGATTTTTGGAAAACGAACTAAATGGTTTGGGCATTTAGAGTTCGTTCATATGACTTATGGCTATGGGATCCTGGTATGTCATGCGCCTCGCGGTATAAACCCCGTAGTGAAAATTTGAGGGTGTGATAATTTGTGTTTTAATAACTTTTTAAATTCAGCCCTGAATGTGTTTTTTCCTGGACTACCAGTTAACAATCGGTTCTGGCCGAGGGTTTGTCTGTTTGTCTTCAACAAAAATCGAAGCTGAGGGTTTGTTCTTCAGATACTTCCTAAAAGGTACGATTAAATTTGTATGCTAGATCTGAACCCAAAAAACTATGAACGGGTTTTTTTTGGGTTTCATTTTCTTATTTTTTCTTGGGTTATACTTCCTTATCAAACCGTTCAAAACATATGTGTTTGTTTATGTGTTTTGGAGCTAAAAAACAGGGGGTGTGTTTATGTGTTTGGGGTTTATGTGTTTGGGGTTTTTTTTGGAGCTAAAAAACAGATTTGGAAGCATATGTGTTTGGGGTTATTTTGGAATTTTTTTTTTGCTAAACTGTGTAGGGTTTATGTGTTTACGAACATTTTTATACTAATTATGTTGTTCCATCATCCTTTTTAATAGTACAAAAAAACCAAAAAATTTCTAGTTGATGTTTTTAGGTTTCCATTTTTTTTTTGTCTTGTCTTAGTATACAAATTTTCGGTTTTTGAATAGGACATAGTATACATATTTTCGGTTTTTGAAAAATAAGTTGGGTCTTTGAAAATGTATTGGATATAGTATACAAATTTCCCAAAACGTGCATTTTGGACAGCCCGTATTGGACTAGACATGTTATTTAACCAGGTTTGAAAATTCAGCATGTGCGAAAAAACATATGTTTCTTTTTATTGAACAGGGGGTAGTGTATTGGATATAGTATACAAATTTCTCTGAACAGTGGGGGTAGACATGTTATTTCTCTGAACATGATGTTTTTTTAACCAAAAAATATGCGTTTTTTGTGTAGTGATAATATGAAGGGGACACCTAAAGTTGGGGGGAAACGGTCAAAGCAAGATGATTTGGAAGAAGATCAAATCGGTAAAGTTGTTTTTTGAACAAAAAATGTAATTGTTTTGAAAAAGGGATTTTTTTTTGCTAAACTGTGTGTATTTCAGAATTTGACTCAAGGAGAAGCCCGCGCTTATTGTTGGTAAAACATAAGGTGCAGCATAATGAATCCGAAGAAGATACTTCTTTAAGCGATTACGTTAACGAAATACATGGCAAAGCAAAAAGAGCTTTAGGTATACTATCTAAAATAATTACAACCGTTCTTTGTTTGACTAATACTAATATGTTTTTGTGTTTTTTGAAAATAAAGTTTTGGGAGATTTATCTGAGGAAAGTAGTGAGGACATGATTCCAAAGGGACGTAAGAGGCGGAAGAAGAACATGGTAAAGGGTGATGTGGAGCCTATTAATAAAAAAACAAGTCAAGAGGGGAAAAAACGAGTGTTTGTCAATGTCTACACGTTCATCTCCTTTGCAGCTATTTAAAGGTATTCAACTGTTAAAGGAAAACCATAGGGCTGTTGTCGATAAGATGGGTTTTGGTAAGCTGTTGAATTTTCATATGGATGGTATTCCTGGTAAAATTGCCCATTTTGTTATGGATAATTTTGATCCAGCAACCATGGAAATAAAAGTAGCTAATGCTAACATACGGGTTGATAAAGAAAGCATTCACCATTTGTTGGGGATTCCCTGTCAAGGTATCCAGCTGCATACAAAAGCTGATTGCGACCAGATTGATAATAGTGTGAAGGAATGGAAGAGTAGGTATCATGATTAATTAATACCAACCGCCAAGATTGTTGAACAAATCGATAATGCAGACGACGAGGACACGTTTTTTTTTTTCGCTTAGACTTTATAATGCTTTTTGTTACTGTGATGATTGAATGTCATCATCAGGGTCGGTGTCGGGAGAACGTCATAAAAAAAATAGTCGGGGAGACCAAATTTGAGAACATAGATCGGTGTGGCTACATTATGGAGTCGTTAAAGAATTGTAAGAGGAAGTGGCGGAGGTCAGATCCAAAATACCAGTTTGCAGGGCCACTTACCATACTAGCGGTATAATATATAGTTGGTTATTTATTGACTTAAATGAATTTATGACCGGAACTTACTTAAACAAAAGTCTGATACAAAATTCAAAAAATGCAGCTTCTTTACGTGGACAACATCAAATGCAGTGGGATAAAGCTGGACAAAACAATTGATGCTATATCGTCCTAGACCATGGAGAAGTTGAAGACCCGTCAAAAGTTAGAGATAGAGCGTGGTGGGTTTGGCCTGGGAAAATACAAAGGGCTCACAGTTCCGCGAAACACTTTTTTAATGGGTACTGATGACCGTATGAATCGACCTAAACAGGGTGTAAGTAACTAAAAAAATACTAAACAGTCATTACATATAGTTATAAAAAAAGGTTTATGTCGAAGAGTCGGCCCCCTTAACGACTAACTTGTTCTTTCAGGAAAAGAAGGCGGAGATTCAGCGACTACTTGATTTGATGTGTAGAACAAGGAAGAAAGTTGAACTTAGGATAAGCGAGATCTACAATGAAGTTGCGGATGATGATGAGATGGTTAGTATAATAAGCAAGTATGATTCGCGTTTTCAACGACAAAGGAAATGGCAAAAAACGACACAGGCGGTGGGGCAGTCGTTTTTCCAGGGGATAAAGGAAGTTGTTGATAATATTAATAGTAATAATTATGTTGAAGAAAAGATTGCTGATCCAGCTAAGATGCAACATATGGATATTGAACGAATGGGTAACTATCGCCACAATTTTTTTTAATTAATGTATGTTCTTTAGTTTCTTATGTATGTTTTTTAAAGGTGTTTGGAGAATTGCCGATGGCAACGAGAAGAATTGACAGATACAGATGATGAAAAACAGGAAGAAGGTAAAAACAAATGCAAAAAGCTAAAAAAAACATAAAAAGACTTTTTGCACTGTTATTTCTTATGTTTTAACTTTGTATCAATTTAATCTTTTGTGAAAATTGTTTTCTAGTGGGTAAAGAACCAGGGAACGACGGGGATGATCAGTTAGTAGGCGTTGTTGGAAAAAGGGTCACAGGTGCGACTAATATGGATCTGAAACGAACAGGTAACTATCAAACCATATGTTTTTTTAATTAACGTATGTTTTTAGTGTCTTATGTGTGTTTTTAAAGGTGGTTTAGAGAATTGCCGATGGCAATGTGAAGAAGTGAAAGATACAGCTGATGAAAAACAGAAAAGAGGTAAAAACAAAATCCAAAATGATACAAAAAAAAAAGACTTTTGCGCTTTTATTTCTTGTATGTAACTTGGTGTGTATCTAATCTTTTGTCATGCAAATTTGTTTCTCTAGTGGGGAAAGAAATAGGGAATGCCGGGAATGAACAATTAGTAGCAGATGTTGGAAAATGGGTCACAGGTGCGGCTAATGATATAGGTAAAAATATAATTAATTTTTTTTTAATAAAACTAGTTTGTATACTCACAAAATAATAATTGCATTGCAGCTGGCATTGCGGGGGACGTGTTGAGCGGTGGTAATGTGGTACTCGTGGACTATGACAACAGCGGTACATATCTTGACCCAAATGAATAAATCATCCTATGTTATGGGGGGGGGGGGGATTGAAATCCATGCATATATGTTTTTTGAACAGACGATGATGATACTGAGGAAGAATGTGTTGCATTCGAGAAAGTTACTGAGCGACAATTGAACTATAAAGGTAAGCATATAAACTAGTGTGCCTATATAAAAGAGTGCAAAACATATGTTTTACAGTTAGTTGATGTCTAAAAAAAAAAAAAGAAACAGATACGATGGAAGAAACAGGGGCTGCTGACGAGGGAAAAGCTATGCATTTGGAGCATGTGCCAAAAAAAACACCCAACATGGTAAGTGGGAAAAAAAATTGAGGCTTTTTATATGGAAAAAAACAAGGTTTATTTGTTTTTGGAATGTTAAAAGTTGTATTATGTCTATTTTTACAGGTACTAGCAAAAAACTGAAGTTAACATTCAGTCTAGTGCGATATCGACACCTAAGTGCACTGTTGCGAAAGGTAGTGATCTGTTTATTTGTGCTGAATTACATATTTCTATGGGAGAAAAACGTTGTTTTTTTGCGATATCGACAAGTAATGTTTTTTTTTTTTTGGAAACCACCTTTATCATAGTCTGCGAAGGGGTGTCTCGAGAAAGGAAGTTAGTGTGCGAAGATCAAATGCTAAAGGTAATACACTCTATTGGGGTACCATTTACATTGTGATGGCCCCTCTTCATGGAAACTAAAAAAACGGTGAGCAACAATGGGGCCGATTTTGTTCAAGCTCATATTATGTATGAACTGCTGAGAAGAAAAAGGCAACTTTCTTGCTATTTTAGTCAGGTCACGGTTGAATGGCTCAACAAGTACATGGTTGTGCTCCTCCACAAACTTTACAACTTGAAATGATGACATCTCGCCACTGACTTTAACTAATAAATTAGCTTTGCAATCGGTCACTGAAAAGGAGGTTTGCCTTAATTTCATTGAGGACTCGCTCAGTGTGTCAAACTTCAGATTCTGCTGAGGTTTTGATGCCTTGTTGCACCTCAAGTATTTGTATACAGCCGTGCCCTTCTTAGACTTCGTTTGACCCTTACGATACGAGAATTTTCTCAGCATATCTCTTGTACATAAATATAACATCCCCCCATCTGTGAAACACATCACCAACGACTGGTTTTAGCTCAGCACTAACATTAGGTACCAGAACTAAGTACCGTTAGGGGTGTGGAAAACAAAACAGTGTTCATTGTTAGGAGCCCCTGTAAAATAAAGCAAAAAAAAAAAAAAAAAACAAAAAACAAAATGTAGCTACAAATAAAAAAAATATACCAGATAAACAATCATAGAGTAAAAAAAAATATGTTACAAATTCAAAAACTTAACAGATTACAACTCTCCTTATTATTTATGGTTATTCCCTTCTCTCTCCTTGTTAACAAAGCACCAAAAAAAATAATTCATCACAACCACATAATCTACATCCTCATAATACATCTTCCACAAATCTACATCCTCAAAATACATCTTTCAAGAATTCTTTGTACTCATGAATTATTTTACTCGGATATTTTAGAATGGTGTGTTTTGTGAAATTATTTTACACGGATCTATCAAAAACCACGTCGCAAAATCCTACTCTGAATCTAACCAGGATCAAAACCTTTCTCCAATCTGCATCGTTGCTGTTTCTCGGGTGCATCGTTGCTGTTTCTCCGTTGCTGTTAATCCAATTGATGGGTTTGAGTGGAGAAGTTGTGTTGTTGTTTGTGTGTTTTATGTTTATCAAAAAGTATTAATACACAAAGGTACACCTAAAATATATTGTTTGTGTTTTGTTTTTGTGTTTTGTAGTTATACAATAGTGGCAAAACACAAAGTTATTCTGATGGTGATAAAGCACATTTGTGTTTATGTTTATATGATAGTGTTATAACATATAGTTAATCCGATTGATGGGTTTGAGTGGAGAAGTTGTGTTGTTGTTGTTTGTGTGTTTTATGTTTATCAAAAAGTATTAAAACACAAAGGTACACCTAAAATCTATTGTTTGTGTTTTGTTTTTTGTAGTTATATAATAGTGGCAAAACACAAAGTTATTCTGATGGTGATAAAACACATTTGTGTTTATGTTTATATGATAGTGGTATAACACATAGTTATTTCGATTGATGGGTTTGAGTTGAAAAGTTAGATTGTTATTGTTTGTGTGTTTTATGTTTATCAAAAAGTGTTTTTAACACTTAAATTTACTGTTTGTGTTTGTTTGTGTTTTATGTATTGGAAATCAGAGAAAAAAAGGATTGATTGATTGTTGTATTATTTTAGCAAAGAAGTACATAACTTTATATAGAATTTTACAAAAAGGATAAAAAAAAGGCAAGGAGCCTTAACGGCTATTTGATTGCATAACATTAGCTGTCACAAATCTGCTGCTGTCTTCTTGCTGTCCAAGGCCCTAAGTAAGGAAATGATGAAATTGTTCTGATCCTAAAGGATTCACTTTCTAACACTCCCCCTCAAGTTGAGTAGTAGGATTCCCGATTCTCAACTTGTGTAGGCAATTGTTTTGAAGTCTTCCGTTGACAGATTTGGTAAGAATGTCTGCTAATTGATCCTCTGACCGAGTGAACTGAAGTTCTATAGTCCCGATTTTGAGTTTTTCTTTGATAAAATGTCTATCGATTTCTACATGCTTCGTACGGTCATGTTGGACAGGCTTTTCAGAAATTTGTATAGCTGCTTTGTTGTTGCATAAGATCTTGCTTGTCTCCTTCTGAATGAATCCAATTTTAGTTAGAAGCTTGCATATCCATATGCGACACCTGGCATGTTCGGCTTAAACATTTTGGTAAAACATAAGTCTACCTTGGCGAAAAACATTTATAAACAGTCTTAACTGGGTCAGTTGGTCGGGTCAGGTTAGGATTGTCCTGGGTTCAATGATCTGGAGGATCATTGGGAGTTGTTTTGGGAATACACTAGTCTCGAGTCCCGTTGTTGGTGAAATTATATGGATTGAATTAAGTAGGATACGTAGATTAATACATATACGTGACATAATATGAAAATACGTGCTTCAAAGATGTAAACGTGATTATACGTGCTCCTATATGCTTAACATATGTTAGGATTGCAATTTCATGTGTTCGGATATGCTAAAACGCGTTTAAACGACAAAACTGGAAAATCTGGAAAACATAGGTATTGGTTCGACCTGTAGGGGGGTCGAACCAGAGATGGGAGACCAACAAAAAGGTCATTCGACCTCATATAGTCTCATTCGACCATGTATGGCGGTCGAATGTGGCTTTAGTATAAATATCATACTTTGTCATTTTTCATCATTTTACAAACCCTAGTCGCCTCTAAACACTCTCTTTCGATTTTAATAATTGGGGAAGGAGTTTTTGCTCTCGTTTTTCATAATCTAACCCACAAACATCATCTAATCAAGAATCTAAGGTGTGTTCTTAATCCAAAACCCTTTTTTAAAGCATTTTGATTCGTTTTCATCTAACCCCAAATGTCCAGATCTGTTCTAAGAATGTTTTTATGATTAAAAAACCTTTCAAACATCTTTCTAAACAAAACCCTATCATTAAACATGAATTTTCATACCAATAAACATGTGTTAAGTTGTGTTTATGTTGTGTTATGTGTTGTTTAATGATTTGCTGCTGCACAAATGATAGAAACATGATCTAGGGCTGCTATTGGTGTTGGTTTATGATTGTTTTAGGTTACAATTGGATGAATGATGATATTATGTCTATTTTGGGGAATTTTCGATAAATCTAGGGCTTGATGCATGTGGTTATTTTTGATAAAACTATTGGGGGTTTTCATACACACTTTAACTGAGCATTTTGAGATGATTATTAAAGGATTTCAAAAAGTTTCCAAATTGGGTAAAGTTTTCAAGCATGATGTGACGTTTCCATAATTTTACCATTTTGGGTAAGTGTTAAAACGGATTGATTTTAGAGTAAAATTAGTGGGGTTTTGTGGGGATATGTTATTCATACATGACTGCTGTGTTTCATGTTGTTTTATGATGTTTTCGGCTTGCTTTGATGCGATTTGGTGCGTTTTAGAACATTAACAACTGCTGGGGTCGAACCAGACTTCCTTCACCCAGCCGTGGGGTTGAAGGAAGGTCTCTAGGGTCGAACCAGAGACTGACAGGTCGAACCAGACGTGATTTGGGTCGAACGAACATGATTTAGGTCGAATTAACACATGTTAAGGTCGAAGGAACATGTGTTAAGGTCGAAGGAACATATGTTAAGGTTGAATGAACTTGTATGAGGGTCGAGGGAACTCGTGGGGGTCGAACCAAGGTTCATTGGGGGTCGAAGGAGCCTCCAGAAACACTGATTCGACCCTATCTCTTCGTATGTGCGATTTTTGAAACAAACTAAGTGTTTTATGCTTGAACCTTATGTGTAATCCATGTATACTTGATTAGTTTATGTAATGGGTCACCAACGGATGTCAAGTCAGTCTAGTGTGTCGATTGAACAGTTGAACACGTTTTCAAACATACTTGGGTACGATCTGGACAATCGGGGACTAGATAACCTTATGGTTATTAGTCGGAACACTTATGTAAACTTTTTGATAGATCTCCAGTAGTTGGGATTATCAAGGACTAGCTTTATTCTTTAATTTAAGAACACAACCTAAGGTGAGTTTCACAGCCCCACTTTTACTGGTTCTGCTTTTGGGGAGAAAACATGCGCTAAACTTTTAATTTGTAACATATGTCATACTATGGTTTACTTTTGAGTTTCTATATGATCTTTGGAAGTCCCGGGAGAAATCATGAATGTGCGGGGATGCACAACGGGGGAAAAGTGGATAGATCTATTGGGCGTGACCTGCCCCACTCGTCGACTGGAGGTCGGACGGGTGCATATTGTCTCGAACTTGCTAAACAGTATTCGGGTGGCTTGAGCATATGCTAAACTTGTAAACGTGTCCAGTAATGGTTATCCAATCGTAGTAGTAACAAAACATACGCATAGCTAGCGTACTTGGTTTCACTTGATATAGTATTGACAGGATTTGGATTTGGTAACATTTGGTAACATTTTATAAAAACATGTGAAACTCACCAGCATTATATGTTGACATCTTTTTGGCATGTTTTTCTCAGGTCGCTAAGGTAGCACCACACAGACTAGGCGCACGAGTCTGCATGGCGTCTAGGGCATAGTTTTCATGTTTTGAAATAATCATTTGGAAACACGTTGTCACTTGATTTTGTAACTTGATAATGCTTCCGCTACAGTTTTCCGATAAAAGAATTATGTTTTGGGTTTACGTATTATTCATATAGTATTGTTTATTGTGATTGTTGACTTGGATTCTGGTTTGTCACGCGCCTCGCAGTAAAACTCTTCAAGTGGAAATTTGAGGGTGTGACACCATAAGACTTCTGCTAGCCTCTTTGCAATACCACGGAATTCAGCTTCAGCACTGGATAAAGAAACCACTTTCTGTTTCTTAGTTCTCCAAGTAACTAGGTTTCCTCCAAGTAACGTAAAGTATCCTGATGTAGATCTCCGGTCTTGTAGATCTCCTGTCCAATTGGCGTCGGTGTAGGCTTAAATCTTCAAATGTTTGTTTGATTGGAAGAGAATCCCATAGCTGACAGTTCTCTTAAGATACCTGATAATTCTTCGTACAATATCCATGTGGTTAATTTGGGGTTGATGCATGAATTTGCTAACTACTCCCACTGCATATGCAATATCTAGACGAGTGTGTGAGTGATATATGAGTTTTCCCACAAGACGTTGGTATTCTCCTTGATTTGCTGATTTTACTCCTTCCTATATGCGAAGTTTTTTTTATTGGTCATCATCGGTGTATCTGCAGGTTTACATTCGATCATTCCAGTTTCGGCAAGAAGATCAAGGATGTACTTTTCTGACATATGAAAATCCCTTGCTTTGACCTCAGGACTTCAATTCCAAGGAAGTAGCTTAGTCTCCCTAGATTTTTCATTTCGAACTCGCTGAATAGATTTGCTTTTAACTTCTCCATTTCTTCTTTACCATTTCTTGTAATAAACATATCATCAACATATAGAATTAAACAAGTTATGAGTTTACCTCTCCTTTTGAGAAATAAGGTGTGGTCATAGTTGCTTTGCTTGAACCCATATTTTTTCATAGCCAAGGTAAATCTACCAAACCAGGCTCGAGGAGACTGTTTAAGACCGTAGAGAATCTTTATTAATCGGCATACTTCTTGTTCTTTGAAGTCATTTGTGAAACAGGGGGACTCCATATATACTTCTTCTTCCAGTTCTCCATGAAGGAAGGCGTTCTTAACATCAAACTGATGAAGATGCCATCCCTCATTTGCACTAATAGATAGAAGAACACGGATTGTATCGATCTTAGCTACAAGAGAGAAGGTTTCAGAATAGTCGATTCCATATGTCTGCGTGTACCCTTTGGCAACAAGGCGGGCTTTATATCTTTCTATTGTTCCATTTGGTTTATGTTTAATAGTGAAAACCCACGACATCCAACAGGTTTCTTTCCTAAGGGAAGGACACATTTTTCCAAGTCTTGTTTTTTACAAGCGCATCCATTTCAGTTTCCATAGCATATTTCCATTCGTTGGATCTCAAGGCTTGTTCTACAGAGTTGGGAAGTTGTTCATTAAGAAGGGCAGTAGTGAAGGCTTTAGCTTCGTTAGACAAATTTCCATCTGCCGTATATGCCACGGGATATCTAGTTGATCTTGCTTCTTTTTCTAGTGAATATTGTTTTGGAGGTACTCCTCTATTGGCTCTTGGAGGAAGAGTGTATTTCTCAGCTGGTTCCTCTTGTTGTTCCTGTATAACATGTTCTCTTGCAATTTCACTGTTAGAAATATCATTTGAAAAATCATTATGATTAATTATGCTAGGAGGACTATGAGGTTCCTCATGTTGACTGGTTTGAGGTTCATTATTTTGAACTTTTTCTTGGGGTGTAGGACAAAAAGTCCCTTGGTCAGTAGCACCAACAGATTGTGAAGAAGTAGGTGAATTTTCACCAGATAATGGAGAAGTAGGTGAATCTCGTTGGGTATTGTGATGACTTACGCTAACAGATGAGGGAGTCCATTTCAGCCAATCCAGTGGGTCATTATGCTTTCTCTCCCCCTGACCACTGTGTTGGTAAGTATAGAAATATTCAGTTTCAAGAAAATCACAGTCAAGGGTAGTGTACATATGTCGGCGTTTCGGGCTATAGCACCTATATCCCTTTTGATCAATTCCATAGCCAACAAAGTCAGATTTTTCTGCATAGAGACCTATTTTACCTCGATCTGGTTTCGGGATATGGGGATAGACCGTACACCCAAAGACCCGTGGTTCTAAGTGAGGGGTGGAGGAATTTTGGTGAAATCAAAGAGAGTTTGAATGGGAGTTTTAAGATTGAGAGCTTTGGTCGGAAGACGATTGATTAAGTATGTGGCACTCGCAACAACTTCTGTCAAAAAAGATGTGGGGACATGAGACTCAATTAAGAAGGCACATGTTATATCTAAAAGGATACGTTTTTTCGTTCAACAGTGCCATTTTGTTCGGGGGTGTGTGGGCAAGTCCTTTGATGAATTATTCCTTTATTTTGACAGAATTGTTTCATAGATTCATTTACATATTCACCTCCATTGTCGGATCTAAGAATTTGAATATTAGTTTTAAACTGAGTTTGGATCATAGTATAAAAAATAGTAAATTTTTCAAAGACTTCAGATTTATGTTTCAAAAAATAGATCCACGTCATACGAGTACAGTCATCAATAAATAAAACGAAGAAACGAAAGTTTTGTCCCCTATTAACCTCTGCGGGACCCCACACATCAGAATGTATCAAAGAAAAGGGTGTCGCAACCCTAGTATTATTTAAATTATATGTATGTCTGTGACTTTTAGCTAGGACACACGTCTCACAATTTATAGTTTTATTGGAAGGCAAAAGTTTTGGAAAATAAAATATGTAGATAACTATTAGATGGGTGTCATAATCTCCTATGCCAAAGCCATGCTTCTCTATCTCTAGTCCCATGAGCAAGCATCACATTTCCCTGTTGAGTCACTTCTTCCACATAATACAATCCTGATCGTTCAGTGCCATGCCCAATGATTATTCTCGTCCTGATATCCTAAAGAATACAAAAGTTTGGATGCATCAAGACGGTGCAATTTAACTAACTTTTGTAATGTGGCTATTGGATAAAAGTTTATGGGACAAGGATGGAACATAAAGACAGTTTTTTAATTTTAAAGTGAGAGAAATTTCAATGGTTCCTCCTCCTTTGACAGGAACATCCCCCCATTAGCAGTTTTGATGTTGTTGATTCTTGGCTTAGTTTTGAAAATGATATCAGATAAGTCATAGATCATGGTGTCGGTAGCACCACAATTAAAAATCCATGACTCGCCTGTTTTTGTGCAATTTTGGGCTATATTAGCTTGTCGATCGTTTAAATTTATTTTATGCTTTAAGAAACTTCTATTTTTAATTTCCCTCTTAGAGAACAAAGGTTTTTTGTTTTTATAAAAATAACGTCATAAAAACTTTTGGTCTTAGTTTTAGTTCCTTTATACCATCCCCGTTTCTTAATACGATGGGCCAAAGCACCTTTAGTTTTAAAATATTGGGCTAGAATTCTGCCCATATATTTTTTGGTGTGACATCGGCCCATGTCACTAGGCCCATTTCCTTTATACCTTTTGACCATTCTTTGACCAAAGTTAGTATTATTATTCACGAAGAGTTTATTTGCCCATATTTCCTTATACCTTTAGATATATTATTATTATTAAACCCTGCACAGTCATCGAGCACTGCACATTGTTCATCTTCTTCATTCTCAAGTTTCATCACTTTAAGGGAGAAAAAATTAGGGTTTAAAACAGACGGTTCCTCACGAGTACTGTCCTCTGTGACGGTTTTTTTTTTTCCCATAAAGTGTTCATCTTCTTCATTCATAAATTTCATCATTTCAAAAGAAAAAAAAATTAGGGTTTAAAAAAGACGGGATCGAGGGTAGTCCCTCAACCCAGTTACCTCCATCCATGTTATGCTCCTCATCAGAGAAGGCAATCCCTCCAAAGCCATAGAATTTCTGTCCATCATCCCCCTTTTCAGGGTGGTTGTTACTCACGGCTACCGAGGCCTTTCCTTTCTCTGATCTGGTGCTTTTTTTCTGTTTTTTGTGTCCCGTCGGCCCACCAATCTGGATAACCGACGATCTTGAAGCACTCTTCCTTGGTATGTCTGGTCATGCCACAGTGAGTGCATTTTAAGTGGGTTTTGTCGGGTTTTTGGGTTTGTGGCCGCCGGGCACTTTTCGCCACAAAACCAGTCCCATTAGGGTTCCTAGTTCAGTGGCTGAGAGCCCAGCTTCTACCCCTGTTGGTTCATCTTTCGGGTTAGTTTCCCAATATTTTTTGATGACTCTCTTCTTTCCTTATTATTGCATAAGCTCTTCTGCAGAAGGAAGAGGGCAAGGCGAAGTATTTCCGTTTTAGGGGTTCATACTTTTGGTCTAAGGAACTCAGGAATTGAAACAATTTTTTGTTCGGACCTGATTTTGGTGTAAGTTTGGATGTCTTCTGGGCACTTCATCGGATTGGGATCAATCTTTTCAATCCCCCCCCCCCATAATACCCTGTAAGGTAATCCACAGGTTTTCAAGGGGAATTTCATTATGCTTGATTTCATTTGCTCTTACATGGAGATTAAAGGTCTGTAACTTGTCCTTTCCACTACTGTAAGTGACCACCAGAGCATCCCACAGCGTTTTCGCAGTGGGAAACTCGGTGAGGTTGCTTGCAAGTGTTGGTTTGATGTTCTAAATTAGCCACGAAAAAGCCACCAAGTCATCTTGCTCCCATTGCTTGTAAGCTTCATCGGATGGGCCTTGGAGGTTTTGTGGTTAATGTTTAAGAAGCGTTTTTTTATTTGCCGCCTATGGCCACCCGGATCATCCAAGTCCATAAAGTGTAGTTCTGGCTGTTAAGCTTGAGGTTAATCTGAAGGTTATCAGATAATTTTGTAGTTTGTGGCTGAGTAATTTGAGGATTAAAACCATCCTTAAGCAGTTTGGCTAGTTGGAGGGCTAAATATCAGAACCAGTGTTACCGTCTTCGGACATGGCTGCCTAATTTGGACGTTGGAACAAGATGCTAGGTATAATGATGAGCAAGTTGGTTTACAAACCATGCTCCGATACCATATTGGTAATCAGAGAAAAAAAGGATTGATTGATTGTTGAATTATTTTAGCAAAGAAGTACATAACTTTATTTTGACTTTTACAAGAAAGATAAAAAAGGCAAGGACCTTAACGGCTATTTGATTGCATAACATTAGCTGTAACAAATTTGTTGCTGTCTTCTTGCTGTCCAAGCCTCCCTAAATAAGGAAATGATGAAAATGTTCTGATCCTAAAGGACTCACTTTCTAACATTATGGTTATATAATAGTAAAACACAAAAGTAATAACCGATGGTGATAAAACACAATGTACACACCCGACGAATTATGATGATCAGCGTAAAACACACTACTGTTGACTGGGACAAACTTGAAATATGCAATCAGTAAAACAAAGAAAAGGAATCGAATAATAAAGAGAAAATTGTGTAAATCGGTTGATTATTTGAAAATAAAATCCCTATAATCACTCCATAATTAAAAAAGAATTAAATTTAATAAGTTAATTGATTTGTGTATAATTACCTTTGTATCTTTACATTAGTTTCCCACTAGTGTCACCTTGAGACCCTTCTTACCCTTCTCACAACATCAACCTTTTGTATTGGACCCTTTAATATATATATATATATATATAATATATATATAGGGGAAAGTTAATTTGAGAACACCTAATATTTCGTGCGAACCGTGAGAACGGCATCTAAAACCATCCATTCAAATAAAAAAATTTCTTTTTACACTTTTCTTTATTACTAAAATACAATCTCAAAAACACATTTACACCGCGTAAAAATTCATACGTATATGAAAATAAATTGTTTTTACACATGTGTAAATTTGCTGTTTATACATGTGTAAACTGTTTAGCATTTACACATGTGTAAAATATTAATTTGAAACTGTTTTTCAAGAAAGGTGAATTATTTGGAAAGAAAATTCATTTATTAATGTTGTATTTTGATTATAATGAGGTTTTGTATTAAAAAAAAATTGATTTTTTTACTTGTTCTCTCACGGTTCTCACGATATTTAGCGTTCTCAAGATAACCCTCCCCTATATAGGGGAAAGTTAATTGAGAACACGTATATTTCGTGCGAACCGTGAGAACGACATCTAAACCATTCAAATTCAAAATTTTTATTTTACACTTGTCTTTATTACTAAAATACAATCTTATAAACACAATTTACGCGTAAAATTCAAATGTATACGCAAATAATTTGTTTTTACACATGTGTAAATTTCCTTTTTATAACATGTGTAAACTGTTTCATTTACACATGTGTAAAAAGTTAATTTGAAAGTGTTTTTGCAAGAAAAGATGATTTTATTTGAAAAGAAAATTCATTTTTTAATGTTGTATTTGATTATATGAGGTTTGTATTAAAAAAAAAATTGATTTTGATTGATTTCTTACTTGTTCTCACGGTTCTCACAATATTTAGCATTCTCAAGATAACCCTCCCCTATATATATATATATAAATATATATATATATATATATATATATATGGGAAAGTTAATTTGAGAACACATATATTTCGTGCGAACCGCGAGAAACGACATCTAAAACCATTCAAATTCAAAATTTCTTTTACACTTATCTTTATTACTAAAATACAATCTCAAAAACATAATCTACGCAAAAAATTCAAACATATACGAAAATAAATTGTTTTTACACATGTGTAAATTTACTGTTTATACATGTGTAAACTGTTTCATTTACAAATGTGTAAAAAGTTAATTTGAAAGTGTTTTTGCAAGAAAAGATGAATTATTTAACAAACATTATTTATTAATGTTGTATTTTGATTATAATGAGGTTTGTATTAACAAAACTTGATTTTAATTGATTTTTTTACTTGTTCTCACGGTTCTCACAATATTTAGCGTTCTCAAGCATGTATGTGACGACCGGCGGAAAAAATATCTTTTTATCGCTTCGATCTCTTTTACTTCGGGAAATTTTTAGGACGAAATTTTTTTCAACTGGGGGATGATGTGACACCCGGAATATTCAGGTTAATACTTTTCATACTTTACATACATACTTTCATACTTTGCATACATACAGTCTACCTCAATGAAAACATTGAAAACTACTACTTAATATCATACTTGACGGGTCAGTTGAGTAGTGTCGATGATTCGGGAATCATCGGGAGTCGTTACAAAGGTCCAAGGGATCATTGGGTGTCGGTCCATAACCATGTGTACAAGGATTGGCGGTTTGTAGAACCGCCGGGATTAACGCCCACATGCAAATCTCGAGTCCCGGGAATTGGTGAACGGATGGGACGGGTTAGTTATCATGCATTATGTGCTTACAATCATTATATGACTTGCTGGTATGTGAATACGTGTTAATATGTGTTAAAATAGTGATTACGCGTAATTGCATGACATTTATAGTGATTACGCGAAATTGCATGACATTATAGGTGATTACGCGTAATTGCATGACATTATAGGTGATTACGCGTAATTGCCAATAGGTATAGGCGATTAGAGCCTAATCGCTAGTAGGTATAGGCGATTACACATTCTAATCGCCTATACTGCACTGTAATCGCCAGACGCGTACTAAACGACCTGAAACGCCTATAAATACCCCTTATGTTTTAAAACATCATTTGTGAAACCCTAATACACCCTAAAGCCACCCCACACCTTATTCAACTCTGCAACACGTTTTGAGCAAGAAATCACATTTCCAAGCTTTACATCTCATAATCTTACAATTTCAAGGTGTGCTCTTCATCCCAAACCTTTGTAATAATATTGTTTTGATCCCTAAAGGTCCAGACCTGATTTCTAAACATTTGTGTCTTTGAAAACTCATTAAAATCAGTTTCTAAACAAACCCAAACCTCTATGCTTGTTATATGTGATGTATTCATACAAGATAGGATTTTTATCGTTTAAAACATGGTTGTTCTTGTATTATTAATATGTTTCTGATTCTAAATGAGTTGATATGATGTTAACCTAGGAGCTTTAAGGTTCATAGATGTGTAATATTGATATTAGACGTTTTGACCCGTTTTGAATGATTATGGAGGATTGATGATGATATGTTGTGTTTTGTTGATTGTTTGAGGTTAGGGTTTACTCTAGGATGATGCTAGAACAGTAGGATTTGTCGGACAAACGTCATTATGTGATGAAATCTGGATATTTGCTATTTAGGGTAAGTTTTGCATGATGATGTGATGTTTATATGATAGTTATGCTATTTTGGGAAAACACTTGCATTCGGGACGGCTAGGATGATGATAAATTGGGGGTTTTGCTTGAAATAGTTGGATTAATGTTTTGGGGTTTGATATTGGTGTGTTCCACATGTTTCGGATTTGATTTGGAGGGTTAAACGCGCAAAAAAGACGGCACCGTTGCAGCAGGGGCGATTAGGGAGCCCTAATCGCCTGTAGTATGGGCGATTGGGAGCCCAATCGCCAGTAATGTCTGGTGATTACAATCCTAATCGCCATTTGACCTTCCTAATCACCAGTTGACTTTTCCTAATTGCATGTTTTGATTCCTAATCGCGTATACTACTGTCATATGTGTATTTTAACATCCCGGAACACGGTTTTGACACCTAGGAACATGTTAGGAACCCCCGACATGTCCAATAACTTAGTTATACGTGTTCGGACCTGTTTATGCGTTAATTAGGCTTCATGCTAGATATAGTAAACTGTGATGTATACTAAGTGTTTGATTGCATATGATTGCATAATATCTTGCATTCGGCTAACACGTGGGATGTCGGGTCACCAATGGGATGTCGGGTCTTGTCTTATGTGGTCGGTTACAACGTTTAAACATCATTTCAAATGTACACGGTTATGGTCTGGACTGTTGGGGACTAATCAACCTACGGGTTGTTAGTCTAACATCTTATACGCTCGTCATGATAGGTTACCGGTAGTTGGTGCCGACTATTGAGCGGGTTTACTTATCTTAGAGGGGAAGCAGTATTAGGTGAGTTTCACGGCCCCACTTTACGTTTTTACATTTCCGGGGAGACACATGCTCTATACTTATTTCATAAATTATCATGTTATACTAGTGTTAATTCATTTACATACTATACGATACGTAAAGTCCCGAGGGAAACCATGAATGTGCGAGACACAACGGGGGAAATGTGGATAGATCTATTGGACTGACAACCCCACTCGACGGTTGGAGGCCGGGCGGGTGCATATTGTCTCGGTCATAACGCTACCGTGGGAGGATAGTGCATATCGTTTCGGGCAAAATCATATATCGTTGTCTGTAATGGTTTCCAGGTCGTAGTAGTATTATTCATGCGTCTAGCTAACGCTATCATTTCTAACATAGTGATAACATGATGGCTTTCATTACTTAAACGTTTAACATAAAACCTGTGAACTCACCGGCATTATTTGCTGACGTTTTTAGCATGTTTGTCTCAGGTCGTTGAGGTAGCAACATTTCATAGGCGCACGGAGTCTCACGGCGTCTAGGATTCATATGCATCTTATTTAGCATTTTCAGACTTTTATGCTTTTACTTTCGTGTTGTAATAAAGTTTTACGCTTCAGCAGCGATGGATTGTTTATGAAAACTTAATGGTTTGCTTATGTCGTTTTTACGTATCATAAGTGTCGTTTATTGTGACCGTTGACTTAGATCCTGGTTTGTCACGCGCCTCGCGGTAAAACCCTGAATGTGGAATTTGAGGGTGTGACAATGTATCCTTAAAAAACCATGTTGAATTGGAGAAACCTTGGAAACCCATCTCATGGTTGTCATGCTTCCACATCTCTTTTCTTAACATTTAGCAAAAGGGCAAGATGGTAGCTTCACCCATCTCATTGTCTGACCTACCATTTTAAATAAACATCACATCCACTCACTTTATCTCACAACACATTTGAGTCCAGATGTGTCTCTACCATGTCAATCTCTCTCTCTCTCTCTCTCTCTTTCTATCTCTTTTCTATATAATTTTTACATCAAACAAAATTCATCCAAATCTCTCTTGTATCCCTATCATTAAGATATTAAAGATGTACAACTGTGATGCACCAAATCTCTTTGGTGACGAGGTGAGCGTGGTGGTGGCGGCGAGCGGCGGGGTCGAGATTTTCCACCAACATTCATGAAGAATATGAACAAACTGGGTGTCGGTTCAAGATTTGAAACCAAGTCGAGGTGTTGGTTCAAGATCTTAATAAATCCCATCATATCATCCAAATCCAAGCCCGGTTTTTTGTTTGGTTTTCAACCAAATATCTGGGTAAATTTTTTTGTTGGGTTTTTTTTGCTTGGTTCTCATCTGAGGTTTTTTGTTTGGTTTCCAACACAGATCTGGTGGTTTTTTTGTTTGGCTTTCAATAATGGTCCCCCTTTCTTGACTTTTGTAAGTTGTTCTTGGTATTTTAGTTTATTAAGTTTTTTTTTTTTATTCTATTTTTTGTTCGATGCATGAAAAAACTATCTTGGTTTTTTAATAGTTTTTTAAACTGATTTGGTTTTCTATATATAATTTATATAAAGCATGTTTATACATGTATAAATCTTTTTATAATTAATTACTACTTTTTTTCTAACAATGAATCTTGAGTTTTAATTTTCAGGTTTTGTGAAATTTTGAAGGAGGCAAGTGAAGCAACCCATGACTTATTTTTTTATTCTTTTTTTTTTAATTTTATTTGTGCTTAGTTAATTATTGTTGTAATGACAAATTATTGAGCACTATGTTTCTTAGAGAGAGTTATGTTACGTATTAGTATATAAAATATTTTGATCTGCTACATTGTTTACAATGAAGATTTTTACGGTTGTGTGTACAATCTATTGTTTTGTGTTTCTTTTTGAATCGAGATCTTGTTACGTAAATCTAGACCATAAGTGTCGGATACATTCATTGTTACAAATGGAACATGTGTTGGTTACATTCTTAACTCTTTAAATAGTTACATAAGCACCATTAACTCGTCAACCCTTTTAATCAATTCATAAGATATATTAACAATCACTATTTGGTTATCTAACATCATTAGTTACATGTGTAACATCTATCAAAACACTGTACATATGTTAGTTTTGCTACGTATGTATGTAACTATAATAGTAATTCCATATTGACCACTACTTTCGTAACTTCTACCCATCTCATTGGGTACAAATTTGCTCTTTTTACAGTGTATCCTATTTTAAAATGTAACAATGTAAATACATACAAATGACACGTATAACATGTTACAATTTTCAGGCCCTAAAAAGTTCGGGAAGTCAGAGTTTCCACGGTTTTCACTCAATAGTGGGTTTTCATGATATCCATCCCCTATATATATATATATATATATCTATATATATATATATATATATAGGGTGGGGTTTGTGTACAAAGTGCATTTTTCGTACAAAGTGTGAGAAGTCTATATAGGCAATGTGTTTTAAATTTTAGGCATGACGTTTATGTTCCTTTGGCATAGTATTATATAGAAAAACTCAAAAACTAACAATTTAAAACACTACTTAATGTATTCTCGACATGCAATCTAAAACACCCTACGGAGAAAGTAATCAGTGTGTTTTAAATTTAATGTATAAAAACATTTGATTGTGTTTAAATTGTAACGTTTGGTGCTTTTCTATATAAAATCAATGCAAAAGGAATCAAAAACATTATAGCCAAACTTTAAAACACAATGACTATATAGACTTCTCACACTCACTTTGAACGAAAAATGTACTTTGTACAGGAACCTATATATATATATATATATAGGTTTAGGATCATGTGAAAAACTTATTTTGTGTGAGAAGTGTGAGAACCAATAACATGAAGGCTTATCTTATTATATAGAAGGGCAACATTGTAAATTGCATTGTTAATCTTATTTATGGAGATAATCTCTAATTTAATTTTCGTGATTAATGTAGAGCATTCTTAGGGATCTTGTTGCACATCATCAATATTATTTACAGAGTTTTTATTATCATTTACGACATTTTTCATTCATTCCCTGAATTATTCACGACCAAAATCAGCATTCATATGGTGTTTTTTAATCCGATGGACAATTCAATTGTTGATCAAGTCGATGGTATGTTTATATATTTCTTGCATAGTTTTTGTTTTCATAGTATAGATACATTATGTTTATGTAATAATCATTGTGAAAACCATTTTTGTTTAAATCAAGTAATTTATATAAAATTCATTTTAATGTGTTTTACAAATGTTCCTTATGTTCTATACATAAAAACAGGAAGGAATTTTTTTTGTGTGTTTTTGAATATAAATTAAGGTGTTTTTTTAATATATAAATCATTTTTTTTAAGTTGTTTTGTCATACGCGTTTCATATATCAATTCTTACTAATGTGTTTTACTGCTGCTCATTATTTTTATACATGCTAATACATGTAGAAGGCCCCTTTTTTTTGTTTGAATATCTATTAGGGTGTTTTAGTGGTTATCATAAACAATAGCTAATTTTGTTTTAAGTGTGTTTTTTAATACATATAATATTTGTTTAATACATATAATATTTGTTTCCTCTTTTTTTTTTGTTTACGATTGTCATTGTTTTTTTATACCCATTTTTTTTATCTACGATTGGTTTTTCTTTTTTTAATGATCAGGATGTGTTTTATTATATCTTTAGTGTTTTTTATTAAATTATCACATATTATAGTGCATTTAGACAGAAATGTGTTTTATATTTTTAATTAGTTATCTTTTTTATGTATCTAATATTATTGTAATGTTTTTGTGTGTTTTATAATTTTTGTATTGTAGACGCACCCAGCTACGTTCCTGTTGGTATTGAACATGTATCCCCTAATTCTGGAAGGAAGACTTATTCCCCAATAGTTGACGATTCTTTTGAAACCTGTCATGGGATGCAGTTCGTTTCAGTTGAACAAGGTTACAATTTTTACAAGAACTATGCAAGTGCAGGCGGATGGTGTATCAGGAAAAGTACAGAGACTAAGAATCATGATCTAACTATGGGGAATTATTTTGTGTGCTCAAAACAGGGTTTAAGAAGATGAAGGCGTTTGATAGTTTGAACATCAGTCATCAAGTAAGGGGTCTCTGTCACACCCTCAAAATCCACTTGCGGAGTTTTACCGCGAGGCGCATGACAAACCAGGATCCAAACCAACGATCACAATAAACAAGTCTAAATGAACATAAAATGCAATTTCAAAACATAGTTTAAAATCCCCGTTTACAGCGGAAGCTTATTCAAAACAATTATTCAATAATAAACCAATGTTCAATGTTTGTGAAATCATGCAACTCTAACTAGACGCCGTGCAGACGCGTGCGCCCTAGTTCCATTCGTGCTACCTTAGCGACCTAGAAAAACATGTAAAAGTTTACGTCAGCACAAAAATGCTGGTGAGTTTTACAGGTTTTTGTATCCAAGTACCAAGTCCACCTGTCCATACTATAATAATCGAAAACCAGTATACGCTAGCTAGGCGTACGTTTTGTTACTACCACGATTGGAAAACCATTACTAACGCGAATACCAAAAGTATGCCCGATGTAGTTCCTGTTGTTCCTGTTGTTCCTGTTTGAGACAATATGCACCCGCCGACCCTCCAAGTCGACGAGCGGGTTGGTCACTCCCAATAGCGCTATTCACATTTTCCCCGTTGTGCAAACCCGCACATTCATGTTCCCCCCGGGACTTCCAAAGATCGTGTAGTACACAATAGAAACCCATAGTATGACAGTAGTTACCAAATAATCGTTTAACACATTTTTTTCTCCCCCGAAAGTATAAAACCAGTTTAAAAGAGGGCCGTAAACTCACCTTAAGTTGCGTTACTCCTCCTTAACCCGAGTAAACCCAGCTGCTATGCTAGTCGTTTTTAGTCGTCCCGAAAATTGGCACAACTCCCCTATAGGAATCCTAATCGCCTGATTGTTCATGCAATTGGGGCCTACTCGCCTATAACCTATACACGAGTAGCCTCCTACTCGCCTCTAATGTTCCCTACTCGCCTCCCCTATAGGTGATTAGGCTTCCTAATCGCCTATAGGGGTTGGTTTTGTGCGTTTTGCGCGTTAAACCCCGTTTTAACATATGTTAATGCATATTCACGTACCGACAAGTCACATAATGATTGTAACACATAACACAAGTAAATACACATATTTACACTCGTTCACCAATTCCCGGGACTCGAGACTCGTACGTTCCGTATGCCCTGACGATCCTACAAATCGTCACCGTTTGTACACTTGGTTAAGGACTGACATCTAACGAACCTCTAGACCAACATCCAATGATCTTCTAGACTAACTAATAGTTCCCGAACCATAACCCGACTTAACTAACCCAGTTAAGTACAATATACGCGTGGACTCGCTAAGGTAGACTTTCATCTAAGACAACGTTGTTAACCAGAATTTGCCGGGTGTCACATCATCCCCACGTTAAAAGAATTTTCGTCCCGAAAATTGCACAAGTACCAAAAGAACAAAAGAAATAACGAAGGAAACAAACAAAAAGATAGAAACCAAAAGAGAGATTTACCCGAGTTGTCACATCATCCCCACGTTAAAAGGAATCTCGACCCGAGATTCATTCAGCTGCCGAAGAGACATGTCTCGACTCGAACGCTTCCTTAGGAAAGAGATGAGGATACTTAGACTTCATCTGATCCTCCCCTTCCCATGTATATTCCGGTCCCCGGTCCGAGTTCCACCGAACCTTAACGATACGAATCTTGCTGTGACGCAGGCTACGAATCTTGTAATCAAGGATCTCCACAGGTTCTTCCACAATCCGAAGACGATCATCAACCTTGATCTCTTCTAGTTGGAACGATGAGAGACTCGTCAGCCAGACACTTCTTCAAGTTTGACACGTGAAAGACGTTATGTACGTTACCGAGCTCCGTCGTAGAACAAGTCGATATGCCACCGGCCCAATCCGTTCCAGGATCGAAATGGGCCGACATATCGCGGATTGAGTTTGCCACGCTTCCCAAAGCGTATGACGCCCTTCCACGGTGAGACTTTTAGAAGTACCTTGTCATTGACTTGGAACTCCAGTGGGTTTGCGACGCTGATCGGCATAACTCTTTTGCCGGTCCCGTGCCGCCGCCAACCGATTACGAATCTGTTCGATCTTTTTCCGAAGTTTCGTACACTAGTTCAGGCCCAGTGAGTTGACTCTCACCCACTTCAGCCCAACAAAGAGGAGAACGACATTTCCGTCCGTACAGTGCTTCGAACGAGCAGCCTTGATGCTCGTGTGATAACTGTTATTGTACGAGAATTCTACTAACGGCAGATGAGCTTCCCAATCCTTTCCAAAATCGATCACACATGCCCGCAGCATGTCTTCTAAAGTTTGAATCGTGCGCTCACTCTGACCGTCAGTCTGTGGATGATAAGCCGTACTCATGTCTAGTTGGGTACCCAAAGCCTTGTGCAAAGACTTCCAGAAGTGAGAAGTAAAATGGGAGTCACGATTCGAGATAATAGAAACTGGTACCCCGTGCTTAGAAACGACCTCCTTCAAATAAAGACGAGCCAAACGATCCATGGTGTCGGTCTCCTTAATAGCAAGAAAATGAGCTGATTTCGTCAACCGATCGACAATCACCCATATCTTGTCGTTCCCGCTTGGTGATTTAGGAAGTTGTGTGACAAAATCCATAGTAATACCCGTTCCCATTTCCATTCCGGAATTTCAGGTTGTTGCAGGAGACCCGACGGTTTCTGGTATTCCACCTTGACCTTAGCACAGGTCAAGCATTTGCTCACGTATGAGGCTATGTCCAACCTCATGTTTGGCCACCAATAAAGCACCTTCAGATCTTGGTACATCTTATCCGAACCAGGATGAAAAGAATACCGGGACTTATGAGCCTCATCAAGGACAAGCTCCGTAGTCCCCCGAACAAAGGAACCCATATACGTTCTGCGAAATAGTGCAGGCCATCAGACCTTCGCTCTAGGTGCTTATCGGCACGTGCATAGTTTCAGCTTTAAGGTTTTTCCTCCTTCAAAGCTTCCAACTGGGCAGAACGGAGTTGATCAGGTAACGATGAATGAATAGTGAGCTGCAAACGCCCGAACGCGACGAGGTTTAGTAGATTCCTTCCTGCTCAAGCGTCTGCTACAACATTCGCCTTGCCAGGATGGTACTTAATAGCACAATCATAGTCGTTCAAAAGTTCAATCCAACGACAGCTGCCGTATGTTCAAATGTTGTTGGTCGAAAATGTGTTGGAGACTCTTGTGATCGGTGTAGATGGTGCATTTGGTACCGTGTACAAGTAATGTCCTCCAAAATTTCAACGCGAATACCACGGCACCCAACTCCAAGTCATGAGTTGTGTAGTTCTTCTCGTGCACTTTGAGTTGACGAGAAGCATACGCAATCACTTTCTCGCGTGTGCATCAACACGCAACCGAGTCCATGAATGGAAGCATCACAGTAACAACGAAATCATCAGGACCCTCAGGTAAAGACAAAATAGGAGCAGAACACAGTTTAGACTTTAGTTCCTCAAACGCGGACTCTTGTGGTTCACCCCCAGTCGAACTTCCTATCCTTCTGATGAGAGTGGTGAGGGTTGAGCAATCTTCGAGAACCCCTGAATGAAACGACGATAATAGCCCGCAAGGGCCAATGAATTGCCGCACCTCAGTTGGTGCGTCTTTGGTGCTCCCCCAGTCCTTGATCGCTTCGATTTTTGCTGGATCGACATGAATCCCTAGTTCATTAACCACCTGTCCTAGGAATTGAACTTCGCGTAGCCAAAAGTCACACTTTGAGAACTTGGCGAAAAGTTGTTCCCGTCGCAAGAGTTCCCAAAACTAACCGCAGATGTTCCTCGTGTTCGGTCCTCGTTCTTGGAGTAGATCAGAATGTCATCAATAAATACAATGACGAATTTGTCCAAATATGGTTTACAGACGCGGTTCATCAAGTCCATGAAAACCGCCGGTGCGTTCGTTGAGACCGAAAGGCATGACCAAGAATTCGAAATGGCCATAACGTGTTCGAAAAAGCAGTCTTTGCAACGTCAGTCTCCCTGACGCGCAGCTGGTGATAACCAGACCTTAAATCAATCTTGGAATAATAACTAGAACCCTGAAGCTGGTCGAATAGATCATCAATACGTGGAAGAGGATAACGGTTCTTGACAGTCAATTTGTTCAGTTCTCTGTAGTCTACGCACAATCGAAACTCCCATCCATCTTCTTAACAAATAAAAATCGGGGCTCCCCAAGGGGAAGAACTTGGCCGGATGAAACCCTTGTCCAAGAGTTCCTGTAACTGACTAGACAATTCCTGCATCTCGAGGTGCAAGACGGTAGGGGGCCCGAGCAATAGGAGCAGGCCCCTGGTACAAGATCAATACCGAACTCGACTTGACGATGAGGAGGAAGACCAGATAAATCATCGGAAAAACATCAGGAAACTCGCGTACCACCGGAATGTCGTCGATCTTCTTCTCATCAACAGAGGAAACAGATAAAAGCGCCAAAACAGCTGGATAACCCTTTCGAAGACACTTAAGGGCTTTCATGCTAGAGATGATGTTTAGCGGAACACACCACCCTTGATACCGTACACAGAAAGGAATTCTCCATCAGGGAGAGGAATCCGAATAACCTTATCGTAACAGACGATCTCCGCGCGATACAAAGATAACCAATCCATTCCTACCACAACGTCAAAACTACCCAATGGTACCCCAGTCATAAGGTCGATGGGGAACGATAAACCCGACAACTCTAATTGACACTTCCGAAGAACACTAGTAGCTTCAATCTTCTTACCGTCAGCTAACTCAATAACATACTTGGTTTCTAATGGTACGGGTACTACATCTAGCATCGACTAACATCCATGGATACAAAACTCTTGTCGGCACCAGAATCAAATAACACGCTAACGGAATGATTATTGAGAAGAAACGTACCGTGACTGTGTCAGGGTCCTGCCTAGCCTCAGCAGCTCCAATGACGAAGGCACGTGCATTTCTGCCGCCGCGCCCCCGTTGTTCCCATTCCCGTGTTCCCACCCTGCTTCAGTTTTGGGCAATCCTTCTTGTAATGCCCAGTGTCGCCACAGTTGTAACATCCTTTTTCCCTGTAGTCCCCTGAGTAGTCGGAGCTGAACTGTTAGTCGGAAGCCTGAGTCGATGGAAGTGTAGCCCGACAATCTTTAGCGTAGTGCCCTGTTCGCTGGCAGCGGTGACAACGGTTACTGTCGCAGTTCCCTTGGTGATGGCGTCCACACTTGTTTGCATTTGGGCAGTTTTCCGCATAACCACCCTGCTTGTTACCCGAAGAAGATGAACCCCCCCATTATCAAACCTTTTACCCTGCTGTGCTGACCCAGATCCTTTCCCGTCGTTTTCCCACTTGCGCTTGTTGTTCTCTGGGGCCTTAACAGTTGAACCCTTCGCAGGCAAAATCCCCTCATTCACTTTTAAGTTGGTCATCCTATGGCCGATCGAACTACCTCTGCATACGTAGGATGATTTCCAGCAGCCACTAACCCTGCAATTTCCGGCACTAACCCCGAGACATAGTGTTCAATCCTACGATATTCTGGCACGTGCAAATCGGACACAGCACTGCCAACTCATTCCGTCTCATAGTATACTTCTCGATTTCCGACCCAGTCATCTGAGGTTCCACACCTCATGCTCCAGCTTCTGTAAACCTCTTTCCCTCGGACAATACTCACGCTTCAGCAACTGCACAAAATTCTCCCATGGCATAGCATATGCCTCCCCAAAACCCATGTTCTGGGTGATGCCATTCCACCAAGTCAATGCCACGTCCTGAAATAACGCAGCAGAATACTTTACCCCGATCTTCTGGGAGACAGTTACACATCAGAAATACCGACTCCACTTTCTCCAACCACCTAAGCAAGCTCACCGCACCCTCAGTGCCAGAGAATTCCTGGGCTTATACAGTCCCGGAACATCTTGTAGGTGCACATGGTGGGGGTGGGTCAACAGGACCACCTGAAATGAAACGTATGAGAACTACGAATAACGTAAACAAGGTTCACCAATGAGGCAAAGAAAATGGATAAATCAACTTACCACCACCGTTGTGCCCTAACTGAAAGGTAGCTTGGAGGCAAGTTGTTCAGATCAGCCTGTGATAGGTTAATACCTCCACCACGACCACCAGCACCACCGCGACCACCACCCACGTCCACCATTGCGACACCTCCACGTCCTCCACGCACTCCAGACATGATTCTGGCAGAAAGAACGGAAAATTTAGTTTCGCAGTTAAAGATAACCACTAATGTTCACAAGATCAATGCTAGATCCAATCCAGGACTATTCCTCCAAACCCAGAGTTCACCAGGACTTCCATGCATTTCGGTTTTATGATTTTGTGTTGCACCGCCCAAAATGATAAACCGCTCTACATGGTCCTCCCAGTGTTCTCCTAGTTCAAAGTTCAAATCACCGAACATAGACTCTTAGCTACACACCGTAATACTACGGTAGTTTATGTCAAGTGTGTCTATTGGAGTGCGAAAGGAGATGTCCGAGCCTTGGACAAACCTCAAGAACACACGAGTTAACCCCAATAGACCACACTGCCTAGAAGAACAAGTAATCCAACCTAAGATAGAACGGATGATGTAACGTAGAAAGACCAATGATTAGAGACACCCCGACAAGACCATACGTAAACCACTATAAACGTTAAGTACCATGTGATCGTCTAGTGTGTGCGACTCGGCTATAGACTAGACTCTACATGCAGTCCCTAGTTCACTATAACCATTGGCTCTGATACCAATCTGTCACAACCCTCAAAATCCACTTGCGGAGTTTTACCCGCGAGGCGCATGACAAACCAGGATCCAAACCAACGATCACAATAAACAAGTCTAAATGAACATAAATGCAATTTCAAAACATAGTTTAAAATCCCCGTTTACAGCGGAAGCTTATTCAAAACAATTATTCAATAATAAACCAATGTTCAATGTTTGTGAAATCATGCAACTCTAACTAGACGCCGTGCAGACGCGTGCGCCCTAGTTCCATTCGTGCTACCTTAGCGACCTGAGAAAAACATGTAAAAGTTTACGTCAGCACACAAAAATGCTGGTGAGTTTACAGGTTTTGTATCCAAGTACCAAGTCCACCTGTCCAACTATAATAATCGAAAACCAGTATAACGCTAGCTAGGCGTACGTTTTGTTACTACCACGATTGGAAAACCATTACTAACGCGAATACCAAAAGTATGCCCGATGTAGTTCCTGTTTGTTCCTGTTGTTCCTGTTTGAGACAATATGCACCCGCCGACCCTCCCAAGTCGACGAGCGGGGTTGGTCACCTCCCAATAGCGCTATTCACATTTCCCCGTTGTGCAAACCCGCACACATTCATGGTTCCCCCCGGGACTTCCAAAGATCGTGTAGTACACAATAGAAACCCATAGTATGACAGTAGTTACCAAATAATCGTTTTAAACACATGTTTTTCTCCCCCGAAAGTATAAAACCAGTTTAAAAGAGGGGCCGTAAACTCACCTTAAGTTGCGTTACTCCTTAACCCGAGTAAACCCAGCTGCTATGCTAGTCCCGTAAGCGGCGACCTTAGGATTATGAAAATATGACGATTCAAGCTTGAAACCTTGAGTTTTGATCAAAAATCGCCTTCTAGAGGTTGTTTATGTGTTGGGGCGGGTTATGGGACGACTAGGGTTGGTATAATGAAGTTTAGGAGGTTAAGTATGGTATTTATAGTCGTTTTTAGTCGTCCAGCCCGTTACTAGCGAGTATGCAGCAGTTTCAGGCGATTAGGAATCCTAATCGCCTGATTGTTCAGGCAATTGGGGCCTACTCGCCTATACCTATACACGAGTAGCCTCCTACTCGCCTCTAATGTTCCCTACTCGCCTCCCCTATAGGTGATTAGGCTTCCTAATCGCCTATAGGGGTTGGTTTTGTGCGTTTTGCGCGTTAAACACCGTTTTAACATATGTTAATGCATATTCACGTACCGACAAGTCACATAATGATTGTAAACACATAACACAAGTAAATACACATATTTACACTCGTTCACCAATTCCCGGGACTCGAGACTCGTACGTTCCGTATGCCCTGACGATCCTACAAATCGTCACCGTTTGTACACTTGGTTAAGGACTGACATCTAACGAACCTCTAGACCAACATCCAATGATCTTCTAGACTAACTAATAGTTCCCGAACCATAACCCGACTTAACTAACCCAGTTAAGTACAATATACGCGTGACTCGCTAAGGTAGACTTTCATCTAGACAACGTTGTTAACCAGAATTTGCCGGGTGTCACAGTCTCGTAAAGTACCTTCCATACGCACCGGGTGTGAAGCTAGCATTAGGATTAAGTTAAATGAAAAGAAGTTGTACGAAGTCTACTACTTTAAGGAAGAGCACAACCACCCTTTCGTTGACGAAATGGACAGACACTTTCTCCCTTCGGCAAGAGCTTTGACATATGCACAAGAAGAAGCAATAACTGCTCTCGGGGCTCTTAATGTTGGACCTGTTAGAGCTTTTAACATAATGAGAACATTGTGTGGTGGTTTTGACAAAGTTGGCGCAACAAAGATTGACTTCAAAATTTTCAAAAGGGACATTAATTCATATGTTGAAGAGTTTGACGCCGATATGTTGATCAAACGGTTAAAAAGGAAGCAAGAATTTTTGCCAAACTTTTCATTTGAATTCCTAACTAATGATGATGGTGTTTTACAGGGGTGTTTTTTGGGCCGATGAACAATCAAAGCGTAATTATTACACGTTCGGTGATGTTGTATCGTTTGATGCTACTTATAAGAGAAACAAGTAAGTATTTTTAATGTGATAAAAAAATACACCCTTTTTTGTAGATTTCTTTTTTTTTTTTTTTGTATTGATAAAAAACAGTTGTTTTTTTATGTATTATTGCTAAAATTCGTTTTGTAGGTACAACATGATGTTTGTGCCGTTTACCGCGATAAATAACCACAACAGAAACGTTACGCTTGGGGCTGCAATATTGAGTAACGAAACCGCTGAAACGTACAAGTGGCTTTTAACTATGTTTAAAATGGTGTTTGGTAGCGCACCACCTGTTATTGTAACTGACCAAGACCCCGCAATGAGGAGGGCAATAGAAGATACATGGCCAGAAAGTAGGCATAGGCTGTGTATGTGGCATGTGATGGACAAACTTACTGGCAAGGTATTTTTAATGTTATGTATTCATTTGTTTTTTATTTTATGATTGCGATTTTATAACCCAAATAACAATTTTCAGGTTGGACACACTTTGTGTAACACTACTGATTTTAAACAAAGATTGTGTTTTATCGTTTGGACTGATACACTCTCACCTGAAGAATTCGAGAAGGAGTGGGCGGTTATCATGAATGATTTTCAGCTGACAGAACATGAGTGGTTGAATTCCATTTACCAGCTAAGGGAAATATGGATTCCAGCATATTATCGACATGAGAGAATGTCCGGCCTAATGCGTACATCATCTCGATCTGAAAGCGAGAACCATTTCTTTGGCCAGTTCTGCAATCGCAGATGCACATTGGTTGAGTTTCTTGGACATTTTGATGCATCGATTGAGGCTCAGAGGCATGAACATAGGAAAAATGATCATGACACTAGATACACTTTTCCCGACATTTGGAGTGATTTCCCACTTGAAAGGCAAGCTGCTGAAGTGTACACTAGGACTATTTTTTTTGATGTTCAGTTAGAAATAGAAGCTGCTATCCATAGAACCCAAAGCTGCAAATTCGAAGTAGTTGGTGATTTTATAAAGTTTTATGTTAAGGATTGGGATCAGCTACGCACTGCATTTTACGAGGTACAGTCATAATGTGTTTTATTTTTCCAATTTTTTCCATATGATGCAGTGTTTTTTATTATCCATTTTTTATTCCAACATCACAGGTTATGCTTAGGAGGGAAGATATGACTGTTTTTTGTAATTGCAACCGATTCGAACAGTATGGTTTGCTATGCCGTCACATTTTTTGTATTCTTCGGATGGGTGACATTAGAGAATTTCCCAAGCAGTATATTTTACGTCGCTGGACTAGAGAAGCTGTTCCAAATAGCGATCCCAATGCGATTCTTAGATATGAGGGTCAAACTGAACAGAGTGTTGAGGTGTCACGGGTTATTAGAGAGATTACATATGGAATTGAGGCCAACATAAACAAGTTGGTTTCTAATTTTGAATCTTTGTGTCTGTTCAGAGATCATGTCAACCAGTTTGGCCCCAAAGCGGATGAAGCTGCAATGAATGTTCCACGCAAGAGTCGCAGGGATAGGTTTGCTGAACTTACAGGTAATTGCCAACCATCATCTATAACTGTTCGTGTTCCTGTTGGCACTAGGTGGAAAGGAATGGGTAAGCCAAAGCGCATGAAGTCAAAGCGTGAACAAGCGATTAGTCAAGCTGGAACAAAAAGAAGGCAATGTCAGAATTGTTTAGCTTACGGACACAACATCCGTACATGTAAGGCTCAAAAGAAGGTTGCTGATGATGATGACTTGGGCTCTACATCAACTGAGGAGGAGGAGGTTGAAAATCAGGAGTCAGATGATGAAGAGTAGGCTTGTTTTGCGTGGTTAAAAACCTTTATTTCCAATGTCCTTTACTTTTGGTTTTTATCATTGTTCCTTTTACGTTTGTTTGGTGTTTTTGCATTTTTTATGTTTATGCGTGGTAATGTTTGAGACATTGTTTTGGTTTTTAATTTGAATAAAAACTTTTTTTTTCTTTCCGCATTGTGTATCAGTCAATCATTCAGTTGTTTTTTAAGCAAAAATCACAGTCTAGTGAATTACCATGAAATAATTTAGAGTAACTACAATCTTTTTTTTTTTTGTAAAATTACATGATTTTTTTTTTGTTAATGAAGTGTTTTTGTGTGTTTGGGTTTATAGTGTTTTTGTGTGTTTGGATTTATAGTGTTTTACTACATAATAAAATACCAAACTTTTTTTTTCATTCAACATAAGACAGAATTGAATGTTTTTCAAATGTCAATTAGTAAAACAATAAACATAAAAAACCCAAGAGCATCAAGGTGATATAAGTTTACTAAATTAAAAATAAAAGGCCAAACCATTATAAGCGTAGCATGTCAAACACTAAGATAAAACAAGTTTCTAAAACCACCAGTAAAACACTATTTGTTTTAAACCAGCAAAAAACACTAAAACCACATAGTTCAAAAGGCATTCTAGATACTGTTCAGACGTTCGGGTATTTTTTTGGCTGCATGACCATCCAGACGTATCTTGTACCGATCAGTTAACCTCTTGTACCTACGAACTCCAGCCTCCACCAGGTGTTTTGAGTTGTTTATGTCACTCAGCAGGATCTTCGTCACATATTTACGCCTTAGGTCATCCAATTCACGTGTTTGCTTTTCAGAAGTTCCACTTCCGAGGTCTATTTCGTCCGACAAACCGCAGATCCATTCTCTCATTGATGTTCCCTTATATGTTTCCATATGACGCATAAGGAAGACTCCACAATCGATCGGATTGTGCAAAGTCCTCCATGAGAACTCTACCCTTAACGGCTTTGTTTTCCTTAGCATTTCAGCGATCGAAGGCGAAATGCTATCCATGTAAGCTGCCAATGCATCACGCTGTTGCATGAAAACCATATCAATTGCATATTTTTTTATTATATATATGTTTTACGCTATCATAAACACGACGTTATAGTTGATTATTATTGGATTTTACTTACCATTTTTTCAGGCCATCCTTTGTATCTGTCGTCGTAGTCCTGAATTGTTGCGATGTTGTCGATTATCAGGATCTCAGACGTTGCAAAGTTGAATGAAAGAAGGTAGTAGTGTTCTGAGCTATTAATGGGCACCAATACATGTTGTATCCCCTTAATTGACTTCGACTCTGTACATTGCAACACTAAATGCATATTTTCACTGAAGTGTTGTATTCTTGTTTCTTCCGATGCATCGTAGTCATCCCTCAACTGTCAAAGTTAACAAATAATATACATATAGACAGCCTTAGGTGTTTTTTTTTCACAGCCTTAGGTGTTTTTATTTGATATGAAACTTGACTAATGCAACACAAAATAAACAGAGACTAACTAAAAAATGGTAGTTTATGTATTTTTTTAGTTGAAAACTGTGACACCTGGCAAATTCGGGTTAACAACGTTGTCTAGATGAAAGTCTACCTTAGCGAGTCACGCGTATATTGTACTTAACTGGGTTAGTTAAGTCGGGTTATGGTTCGGGAACTATTGGTTAGTCTAGAAGATCATTGGATGTTGGTCTAGAGGTTCGTTAGATGTCAGTCCTTAACCAAGTGTACAAACAGTGACGATCGGTAGGATCGTCAGGGCATACGGAACATACGAGTCTCGAGTCCCGGGAATTGGTGAACGAGTGTGAATATGTGTATTTACTTGTGTTATGTGTTTACAATCATTATATGACTTGTCGGTACATTAATATGTGTTAACATATGTTAAAACGGGGTTCATGTGGTGTGACTGGGAATCATGTGGTGTGACTGGGAATCATGTGGTGTGACTGGGGTTCATATGGTGTGACTGGGATTCATATGGTGCGACTGGGGCTAATCGCATGAACTGTTCATGCGATTAGGCCCAATCGCGTTACTGTTCACGCGATTAGGATTCCTAATCGCGTATAAACCTGCACAATCGCATGGAACGGGCTGGACGACTAGAAACGCCTATAAATACAACACTTAACCTCCTAAACTCAATTAGACAAACCCTAGTCGTCCCATAACCGCCCCAAACACTGAAACAACCTCTGGAAGGCGATTTTGATCAAAAACACAAGGTTTCAAGGTCTAACCATCAATCTTTTACAATTCCAAGGTTTGATTCTTATCCATAACACTTTGTAAATGTTTTTAATCAATCCCTAATGGTCCAGACCTGTTCATAAACGAAAAGGCTTTCTGAAAATCGTCAATAAAGGTTGTTAATCGGATTATAACTAATTAACATGCGTTATGGGTATGTGTGATTAGAAAGATAGGATTTTTATGAATCTTGATGATGTTTTGATGTGTTATCATGCTAGGTCAGAATTGATATTGATAGTATGATGATAGAAACCTGATTAATTGATTATTAGGGTTATTGCTATGTATGTGGGTATGATATTGCATGCTACGTGTATGTGTTTGGATTGCTTTGGTTGCATGCAGGACTGATAATACGAGGTTGAACGAAGGGTTTTGGGTTAAACATGTTTAGGATAGTGTTTGGGATGATATTGGGTAGTTACACACGTTCTGGAGCTGATCTGGGGTGTTAAACGCGCGAAAAAACCGGAACAGCATGGTTACAGGCGATTAGCAAGGCTAATCGCCTATAATTCATGAGATTGGGGAGCTAATCGCCAATAATGGCATGTGATTAGCCCCAATCGCATATAATGTCACGTGATTAGCCCCAATCGCATATAATGTCACGTGATTAGCCCCAATCGCATATAATGTCACGTGATTAGCCCCAATCGCATATAATGTCACGTGATTAGCCCCAATTGCATGTAACTTCATGTGATTAGCCCTAAATGCTAGTAGTTACATGTGGTATAGCCCTAAATGCTAGTAATTCATGCGATTAGGATTCCTAATTGCTAGTTGACCAACCTAAATGCTAGTTGACTTTTCCTAATCGCGTGTACTGCTGCTGTAAGTGTAAATTAGCATTCCGAGACCCGATTTGACATGTAGTAACATGCTAGGAACCTCGTAACATGTCTAATAACTTGGTAACATATATTTGGATGTTTTTCGGAGATACGTGAACTATATGCTATAACTTGTTGTGTGTTAACGTATGTTAAGTATACTTGCGTTATCGCATGTTTTGGAGCGTAAACATAACACGGGGAGTCTCGGGTCACCAATGGGATGTCGAGTCTTGTACTTTGGGTCAGTTAAACAGTCACGGTATTTTTAAACGAACTTGGTTATGGTCTGGACATCTAGGGACTAATTAACCTGCGGGTTATTAGTCTAAGTACTTGTAACTGTCGTATGTTAGGTCGCCACTGTACGGGACTAACATAGCAGCTGAGTTTACTCGGGATTAGGAGTAAAGCAACTTAAGGTGAGTTTACGGCCCCTCTTTTAAACTGGTTTATACTTTCGGGGGAGAAAACATGTGTTAAAACGATTGTTTGGTAAATCCTGTCATACTATGGGTTCTAACGTATACTACACGATCTTTGGAAGTCCCGGGGGGAACCATGAATGTGCGGGTTTGCACAACGGGGAAATGTGAATAGCGCTATTGGGAGTGACCAACCCCGCTCGTCGGCTTGGAGGGCCGGGCGAGTGCATATTGTCTCAAACAGGAACAACAGGAACATTTGGAACTATTCGGGCACAAAACTGGTATACGTGTTAGTAATGGTTTTCCAATCGTGGTAGTAGCAAAACGTACGCCTAGCTAGCGTATACTGGTTTTCTATTTATTATAGTATGGACAGGTGGACTTGGTACTTGAACTGCAAACCTGTAAACTCACCAGCATTTTTGTGCTGACGTAAACTTTTACATGTTTTCTCAGGTCGCTAAGGTAGCACATGGAACTAGGGCGCACGCGTCTGCACGGCGTCTAGATAGAGTTGCATGATTTCATAAACATTGAACTTTGGTTAATTATGTTGAACTGTATTTTGAATAAGCTTCCGCTGTAAACGGGATTTTAAAACTATGTTTTGGTATTGCATTAATTACATTTAGACTTGTTTATTGTGATCGTTGGTTTGGATCCTGGTTTGTCATGCGCCTCGCGGTAAAACTCCGCAAGTGGATTTTGAGGGTGTGACAGATTGGTATCAGAGCCAATGGTTATAGTGAACTAGGACTGCATGTAGGGTCTAGTCTATAGCCGAGTCGCACACACTAGACGATCACATGGTACTAAACGTTATAGTGGGTTACGTATGGTCTTGTCGGGGTGTCTCTAAATCGTTGGTCTTTCTACGTTACATCATCCGTTCTATCTTAGGTTGGGATACTTGTTTTCTAGGCAGTGTGGTCTGTTGGAGTAACTCGTGTGTTCTTGAGATTTGTCCAAGGCTCGGACATCTCCCTTTCGCACTCCAATAGAAACACATGTCATGAATTACCGTAGTATTACGGTGTGTAGCTAAGAATCTATGTTCGGTGATTTGATCTTTGAACTAGGAGAACACTTGGAGGACCATGTAGAGCGTTTTATCATTTTGGGTGCACACAAAATAATAAAACGAAATGCATGGAAGCACTAGTGGGCTCTGGGTTTGAGGGGATAGTCCTGGATTGGATCTGGCTTTAATCTTGTAAACATTAGTGGTTATCTTTAACTGCGAAACTAAATTTTCTCGTTCTTTCTGCCAGAATCATGTCTGGAGTGCGTGGAGGACGAGGAGGTGGACGTGGTGGTGGACGCGGTGGTGGTCGTGGTGGTGCTGGTGGTCGTGGTGGAGGTATTAACCTGTCACAGGCTGATCTGAACAACTTGCTCCAGGCTGCCTTTCAGTTAGGGCACAACGGTGGTGGTAAGTTGTTTTATCCATTTTCTTTGCCTCATTGGCGAACCTTGTGTACGTTATTCGTGGTTTCTCATACGTTTCATTTCAGGTGGTCCTGTTGACCCACCCCCACCCATGTGCACCTATAAGATGTTCCGGGACTGCAAACCCCAGGAATTCTCTGGCACCGAGGGTGCGGTCAGTTTGCTTAGATGGTTGGAGAAAGTGGAGTCGGTATTCTTGATGTGTAACTGTCTCCCGGAAGATCGGGTGAAGTATTCGGCTGCGTTATTTCAAGACGTGGCATTGACTTGGTGGAATGGTATCACCCAGAACATGGGGATTGGGGAGGCATATGCTATGCCATGGGAGAATTTTGTGCAGTTGCTGAAGCGGGAGTATTGCCCGAGAGAAGAGGTACAGAAGCTGGAGCATGAGGTGTGGAACCTCAAGATGAATGGGTCGGAAATCGAGAAGTATACGGTTAGGAGGAATGAGTTGGCAGTGCTATGTCCCGATTTGCACGTGCCAGAGTATCGTAAGATTGAACATTATGTCTCAGGGTTAGTGCCGGAAATTGCAGGGTTAGTGGCTGCTGGGAATCATCCTACTTATGCGGAGGTAGTTCGATCTGCACATAGGATGACTAATTTAAAGGTGAATGAAGGGATTTTGCCGGCGAAAGGTTCGACTGCTAAGACTCCAGAGAACAATAAGCGCAAGTGGGAAAACGACGGGAAAGGGTCTGGGTCTGTGCAGCAGGGTAAAAAGTTTGATAATGGGGGTTCATCGTCTTCGGGTAATAAGCAGGGTGGTTATGCAGGAAAACTGCCCAAATGCAACAAGTGTGGACGCCATCACCAAGGGAACTGCGACAGTAACCGTTGTCACCGCTGCCAGCGAACAGGCCACTATGCTAAAGATTGTCGGGTTACACTTCCATCGACTCAGGCTCCGACTAACAGTTCAGCTCCGACTACTCAGGGGACTACAGGGAAACAGGGATGCTACAACTGTGGTGACACTGGGCATTACAAAAAGGATTGCCCAAAGCTGAAACAGGGTGGAAACAACGGGAATGGTAACAACGGGGGCGGCGGCAGAAATGCACGTGCCTTCGTCATTGGAGCTGCTGAGGCTAGGCAGGACCCTGATACAGTCACCGGTACGTTTCTTCTCAATAATCATTCTGTTAGCGTGTTATTTGATTCTGGTGCCGACAAGAGTTTTGTATCCATGGACGTTAGTCGACTGCTAGATGTAGTACCTGTACCATTAGAGACCAAGTATATTATTGAGTTGGCTGACGGGAAAACGATTGAAGCTACTAGTGTCCTTCGGGAGTGTCAGTTAGAATTGTCGGGTATAACGTTTCCCATCGATCTTATGCCGGTACCATTGGGTAGTTTTGACGTCGTAGTAGGGATGGATTGGTTATCTTTGTATCGCGCGGAGATCGTCTGTTACGATAAGGTTATTCGGATTCCTCTCCCTGATGGAGAATTTCTTTCTGTGTACGGTATCAAGGGTGGTGTTTCGCTAAACATCATCTCTAGCATGAAAGCCCTTAAGTGTCTTCGAAAGGGTTATCCAGCCGTATTGGCGCTTTTATCTGTTTCCTCCAGTGATGAGAAGAAGATTGACGACATTCCGGTGGTACGCGAATTTCTTGATGTTTTTCCCGATGATTTATCTGGTCTTCCTCCTCATCGTCAAGTCGAGTTCGGTATTGATCTTGTACCAGGGGCTGCTCCTATTGCTCGGGCCCCCTATCGTCTTGCACCTCCCGAGATGCAGGAATTGTCTAGTCAGTTACAGGAACTCTTGGACAAGGGTTTCATCCGGCCAAGTTCTTCCCCTTGGGGAGCCCCGATTTTATTTGTCAAGAAGAAGGATGGGAGTTTCCGATTATGTGTAGACTACAGAGAGCTGAACAAGTTGACCGTCAAGAACCGTTATCCTCTTCCGCGTATCGATGATCTATTCGACCAGCTCCAGGGTTCTAGTTATTATTCCAAGATCGATTTGAGATCCGGTTATCACCAGCTGCGCGTCAGGGAGGCTGACGTTGCAAAGACTGCTTTTCGAACACGTTATGGCCATTTCGAATTCTTGGTCATGCCTTTCGGTCTCACGAACGCACCGGCGGTTTTCATGGACTTGATGAACCGCGTCTGTAAACCATATTTGGACAAGTTCGTCATTGTATTTATTGATGACATTCTGATCTACTCCAAGAACGAGACCGAACACGGGGAACATCTGCGGTTAGTTTTGGAACTTTTACGACGGGAGCAACTTTACGCCAAGTTCTCAAAGTGTGACTTTTGGTTACGCGAGGTTCAATTCCTAGGACATGTGGTTAATGAACTAGGGATTCATGTCGATCCAGCTAAGATCGAAGCGATCAAGGACTGGGGAGCACCTAAGACGCCAACTGAGGTGCGGCAATTCCTAGGCCTTGCGGGCTATTACCGTCGTTTCATTCAGGGGTTCTCGAAGATTGCTCAACCCCTCACCACTCTCACTCAGAAGGATAGGAAGTTCGACTGGGGTGAATCACAAGAGTCAGCGTTTGAAGAACTGAAGTCTAAACTGTGTTCTGCTCCTATTCTGTCTTTACCTGAGGGTCCTGATGATTTTGTCGTTTACTGTGATGCTTCCATTCATGGACTCGGTTGCGTGTTGATGCAGCGCGAGAAAGTGATTGCGTATGCTTCTCGTCAACTCAAAGTGCACGAGAAGAACTACACAACTCATGACTTGGAGTTGGGTGCCGTGGTATTCGCGTTGAAAATTTGGAGACATTACTTGTACGGTACCAAATGCACCATCTACACCGATCACAAGAGTCTCCAACACATTTTCGACCAACAACACTTGAACATACGGCAGCGTCGCTGGATTGAACTTTTGAACGATTATGATTGTGCTATTAAGTACCATCCTGGCAAGGCGAATGTTGTAGCAGACGCCTTGAGCAGGAAGGAATCTTCTAAACCTCGTCGCGTTCGGGCGTTGCAGCTCACTATCCATTCGTCGCTACCTGACCAAATCCGTTCTGCCCAATTGGAAGCTTTGAAGGAGGAAAACCTTAAAGCTGAAACTATGCACGGTGCCGACAAGCATCTAGAGCGAAGGCCTGATGGCCTGCACTACTTCGCAGAACGCATATGGGTTCCTTTATTCGGGGGACTACGAGAGCTTGTTCTTGATGAGGCTCATAAGTCCCGGTATTCTATTCATCCTGGTTCGGATAAGATGTACCAAGATCTGAAGGTGCTTTACTGGTGGCCAAACATGAGGTCGGATATAGCCTCATACGTGAGCAAATGCTTGACCTGTGCTAAGGTCAAGGTGGAATATCAGAAACCGTCGGGTCTCCTGCAACAACCTGAAATTCCGGAATGGAAATGGGAACGGATTACTATGGATTTTGTCACACAACTTCCTAAGTCACCAAGCGGGAACGACAAGATATGGGTGATTGTCGATCGGTTAACGAAATCAGCCCATTTTCTTGCTATTAAGGAGACCGACACTATGGATCGTTTGGCTCGTCTCTACTTGAAAGAAGTTGTTTCTAAACACGGGGTACCTGTTTCTATCATCTCGGATCGTGACTCTCATTTTACTTCTCACTTCTGGAAGTCTTTGCACAAGGCTTTGGGTACCCAACTAGACATGAGTACGGCTTACCATCCACAGACTGACGGGCAGAGTGAGCGTACGATTCAAACTTTAGAAGACATGCTGCGGGCATGTGTGATCGATTTTGGCAAGGGTTGGGAAGCTCATCTGCCGTTGGTAGAGTTCTCGTACAACAACAGTTATCACACGAGCATCAAGGCTGCTCCGTTCGAGGCACTGTACGGACGGAAATGCCGCTCTCCTCTTTGTTGGGCTGAAGTGGGTGAGAGTCAACTCACTGGGCCTGAACTAGTGTACGAAACTTCGGAAAAGATCGTACAGATTCGAAATCGGTTGGCGGCGGCACGGGACCGGCAAAAGAGTTATGCTGATCAGCGTCGCAAACCACTGGAGTTCCAAGTCAATGACAAAGTACTTCTAAAGGTCTCACCGTGGAAGGGCGTCATACGCTTTGGAAAGCGTGGCAAACTCAATCCGCGATATGTCGGCCCATTTACGATCCTGGAACGGATTGGGCCGGTGGCATATCGACTTGATCTACCGACGGAGCTCGGTAACGTACATAACGTCTTTCACGTGTCAAACTTGAAGAAGTGTCTGGCTGACGAGTCTCTCATCGTTCCACTAGAAGAGATCAAGGTTGATGATCGTCTTCGGATTGTGGAAGAACCTGTGGAGATCCTTGATTACAAGATTCGTAGCCTACGTCACAGCAAGATTCGTATCGTTAAGGTTCGGTGGAACTCGAACCGGGGACCGGAATATACATGGGAACGAGAGGATCAGATGAAGTCTAAGTATCCTCATCTCTTCCCTAAGGAAGCGTTCGAGTCGAGGCATGTCTCTTCGGCAGCTGAAGGAATCTCGGGTCGAGATTCCTTTTAACGTGGGGATGATGTGACAACTCGGGTAAATCTCTCTTCTGGTTTCTATCTTTTTGTTTGATTCCTTCGTTACTCTTTTGTTCTTTTGGTACTTGTGCAATTTTCGGGACGAAAATTCTTTTAACGTGGGGATGATGTGACACCTGGCAAATTCGGGTTAACAACGTTGTCTAGATGAAAGTCTACCTTAGCGAGTCACGCGTATATTGTACTTAACTGGGTTAGTTAAGTCGGGTTATGGTTCGGGAACTATTGGTTAGTCTAGAAGATCATTGGATGTTGGTCTAGAGGTTCGTTAGATGTCAGTCCTTAACCAAGTGTACAAACAGTGACGATCGGTAGGATCGTCAGGGCATACGGAACATACGAGTCTCGAGTCCCGGGAATTGGTGAACGAGTGTGAATATGTGTATTTACTTGTGTTATGTGTTTACAATCATTATATGACTTGTCGGTACATTAATATGTGTTAACATATGTTAAAACGGGGTTCATGTGGTGTGACTGGGAATCATGTGGTGTGACTGGGAATCATGTGGTGTGACTGGGGTTCATATGGTGTGACTGGGATTCATATGGTGCGACTGGGGCTAATCGCATGAACTGTTCATGCGATTAGGCCCAATCGCGTTACTGTTCACGCGATTAGGATTCCTAATCGCGTATAAACCTGCACAATCGCATGGAACGGGCTGGACGACTAGAAACGCCTATAAATACAACACTTAACCTCCTAAACTCAATTAGACAAACCCTAGTCGTCCCATAACCGCCCCAAACACTGAAACAACCTCTGGAAGGCGATTTTGATAAAAAACACAAGGTTTCAAGGTCTAACCATCAATCTTTTACAATTCCAAGGTTTGATTCTTATCCATAACACTTTGTAAATGTTTTTAATCAATCCCTAATGGTCCAGACCTGTTCATAAACGAAAAGGCTTTCTGAAAATCGTCAATAAAGGTTGTTAATCGGATTATAACTAATTAACATGCGTTATGGGTATGTGTGATTAGAAAGATAGGATTTTTATGAATCTTGATGATGTTTTGATGTGTTATCATGCTAGGTCAGAATTGATATTGATAGTATGATGATAGAAACCTGATTAATTGATTATTAGGGTTATTGCTATGTATGTGGGTATGATATTGCATGCTACGTGTATGTGTTTGGATTGCTTTGGTTGCATGCAGGACTGATAATACGAGGTTGAACGAAGGGTTTTGGGTTAAACATGTTTAGGATAGTGTTTGGGATGATATTGGGTAGTTACACACGTTCTGGAGCTGATCTGGGGTGTTAAACGCGCGAAAAACCGGAACAGCATGGTTACAGGCGATTAGCAAGGCTAATCGCCTATAATTCATGAGATTGGGGAGCTAATCGCCAATAATGGCATGTGATTAGCCCCAATCGCATATAATGTCACGTGATTAGCCCCAATCGCATATAATGTCACGTGATTAGCCCCAATCGCATATAATGTCACGTGATTAGCCCCAATCGCATATAATGTCACGTGATTAGCCCCAATTGCATGTAACTTCATGTGATTAGCCCTAAATGCTAGTAGTTACATGTGGTATAGCCCTAAATGCTAGTAATTCATGCGATTAGGATTCCTAATTGCTAGTTGACCAACCTAAATGCTAGTTGACTTTTCCTAATCGCGTGTACTGCTGCTGTAAGTGTAAATTAGCATTCCGAGACCCGATTTGACATGTAGTAACATGCTAGGAACCTCGTAACATGTCTAATAACTTGGTAACATATATTTGGATGTTTTTCGGAGATACGTGAACTATATGCTATAACTTGTTGTGTGTTAACGTATGTTAAGTATACTTGCGTTATCGCATGTTTTGGAGCGTAAACATAACACGGGGAGTCTCGGGTCACCAATGGGATGTCGAGTCTTGTACTTTGGGTCAGTTAAACAGTCACGGTATTTTTAAACGAACTTGGTTATGGTCTGGACATCTAGGGACTAATTAACCTGCGGGTTATTAGTCTAAGTACTTGTACTGTCGTATGTTAGGTCGCCACTGTACGGGACTAACATAGCAGCTGAGTTTACTCGGGATTAGGAGTAAAGCAACTTAAGGTGAGTTTACGGCCCCTCTTTTAAACTGGTTTATACTTTCGGGGGAGAAAACATGTGTTAAAACGATTGTTTGGTAAATCCTGTCATACTATGGGTTCTAACGTATACTACACGATCTTTGGAAGTCCCGGGGGGAACCATGAATGTGCGGGTTTGCACAACGGGGAAATGTGAATAGCGCTATTGGGAGTGACCAACCCCGCTCGTCGGCTTGGAGGGCCGGGCGAGTGCATATTGTCTCAAACAGGAACAACAGGAACATTTGGAACTATTCGGGCACAAAACTGGTATACGTGTTAGTAATGGTTTTCCAATCGTGGTAGTAGCAAAACGTACGCCTAGCTAGCGTATACTGGTTTTCTATTTATTATAGTATGGACAGGTGGACTTGGTACTTGAACTGCAAACCTGTAAACTCACCAGCATTTTTGTGCTGACGTAAACTTTTACATGTTTTCTCAGGTCGCTAAGGTAGCACATGGAACTAGGGCGCACGCGTCTGCACGGCGTCTAGATAGAGTTGCATGATTTCATAAACATTGAACTTTGGTTAATTATGTTGAACTGTATTTTGAATAAGCTTCCGCTGTAAACGGGATTTTAAAACTATGTTTTGGTATTGCATTAATTACATTTAGACTTGTTTATTGTGATCGTTGGTTTGGATCCTGGTTTGTCATGCGCCTCGCGGTAAAACTCCGCAAGTGGATTTTGAGGGTGTGACAAAAACTTACCAACATAACCGGCGAACAAAACAGCCATGGTAATGTCCCTTTGCGGCGGTACCTCTCCTCATAATTTAGAACATTAGACCATGCCATTATGACTTCCACATGTATTGTAACACCTGGGCGCAACGACTCCATCGGCGCCCTCATAACCGTTCCCCCGGGGCTAGCCATGAATACCACATCCCTATTCATAATGACTCTCAATAAGTACTAAATACATATACACTATAAAAATACATATAACATTCTACTTACCATTTACTATCCCAAGCCGAGAACATGTAACCAGAAACGTCATCCTCTGTTTTATCCATCTTGTTTTTCAAAGAAACCACACGTTTCACATACGGAGAACATAATGCTTCAGGCAAGATTTTTGCTCGGGCTGGCCTTGGTGTTTTATCAGTAACCTTCTTTCCTTTCAGAACGCCTTCTTTAACAACATCATTAGACCACGATAGTGGTTGAACATCAAACACTTTCATTTTTGCTTCCGGAGTCTTATCAAGGTTACTACTCTTCATCACTTCATCAATTTCTGCGATAAACGAATCAGTCATGGGAGACATGGTAAGTTGCAAATCTGAATTATTTTTATCAGCTTTTTTGGGTGTTTTATCACTCCCCCCAATGTCCTCACCAGCAAATGACTGTGATGTTTGAGTTATTCCAATTAATTCAGCAAGGTGTTTTGTCTTTTTGTTGACGACTTCATTTGTAGGGTACTTCATCAAAGAATCTCTTATCGTGCCTTTTATTTTATCGACGATATTACGATACTCAGTTACATTGTCATCAAGCAGCTTGATTGTAGCCTGCATTTTGGTGGAATTATTAGTATTATTGTTTTTTTAAAGCTCAGATTTTATTTGTTATATATGTATGCAATTGTTTATACCTCAAGTTCTTCGACACTTGTAGACTTTTCCCCCTTCGTTCCTTGTTCATTGACACGTGTTGTACCATCCCCAACCTCTTCAGCCTAAAAACACATCACAAATGTGTTATATATCCATTTTTATTTTTAACTTGGTCATATTATATGTAATTTATTAATATCTCGGTTTCGTCTTCCATCTGAGTGAAGTCCTCATAGTCATGAACTATTGGAATCCAGAACTCCCCATCCGATGCGACGTACGGCTGTATAGCTTGAGAATCATTTTGTGAAAGAAAGTAGTCTGCGCAATGCTTAAACGGTCCTTGGTGGTCATCATCAGCCTCAACAATATCATCCATTTTGTAATCGCCTTCTATTCCCCCTTCTTGAGCTTCACTTTTATCGCCACCTTCAACACCCAAACTCCTATCACACAAAACAGTTCTGTCAACCGTTGCTTTTTCAACTACCACTTCAGGTTCTTTATCCGTCCCAAACGCTACTCCAGACTTTTCACCTACAATGTCAGCAGCAGCCGATTTCTTAGTTATTGTAGGTTTATTAACCTTCCTAACGCCGGTTTTTTTTGCTGATTCTCTACCCACTGCAACCTTCCTAGCGCTTTTTGATTTGTTACCTTCAACACTTTCACCACCTTTCTTTACAAAAACAAACTTCTGAGACTGATTTAACCCTTCTTCCCTTGCAAGTTGATGTTCAAACAATGCTGTATCCAACTTCAGTCCCAATGCTTCTATGACGTCAGTGTCGAAATCTCCATCAGATGTCTTTTTCCAGACTTGATCGAATTCTTAGCTCGTTGATCGTATGCCAATGCAGCCTGTGTTACATTTGAGGATGTGAATCATCAATATATACATCATTCAGCTGTGTTATATTATCGTTTAATAAATAAATACAGGTTACAAATATATAATTACCGCAAGCAATGCAATAGGACCATGAAAGGGTTTATCCGCAATCCATCTTCTCCTGCTACGTTTTGAGCATAGTTACCATGTAGCCACACCAGTTATATTCTTTGATGTCCAGACCGCTTTCTATTGATGGCAAGAAAAACAAGTTCACAATATTGTTTTGAGTTGTCTCTCCAAGGAATGTGTTAAAGAAAATTAAAAAGTTTAGTACGAAGATTCTTCCACTATCCTTTTGTGTCTCCATGTGTTGTTTAAACTTAATTGGTAACGTCCTGGTCACACCCCCCTCAAACTGCCCTTTCCATTCCGCAACAACCGGATCACTTTTTCTCGGTCTCTTGTGTTCCTCTATCATACGTTTACCCATTGGTATACCAAAAATATCATGTACTAACCTAGGTGTTATATGTATAAAATGACTACCTACGTTCAAAGTACTTGTATCTGCATCATAGTTGTTCACCAACCAAAAGCCCAAGCCAGTAGGGACTGAATTCATGTTGAACTCTAGTAAACCTCCAAACCCAATGTCGATTATTGCCTTTTTTGCTTGCCATTAAAACTGCTAATTAGCTGGCATATGTTGTTCAGTGCACTTCTCAATTTTAGCTTAGCACCGGTATATTCTAGGTATGGTTTCACGCTAGCACGCTGTGGTTGAGTTTTCTTCAACAGTGTTACAGCCTTTGATGATGTTCCAGGTTCAACTGGTAAATGTTTGACGTCGGCTTTCTTAAACTGTGGTTGAGGCTTAGTTTCAGCCAACGTTGTCTCCATGCATAATTTTTTTTGGTGGTGGGTCAACAAAATCATCATCAGGATCATTAGTACCTAAAACACCAAGAAAAAAAAAACATTACTCATTCTTTTACTTTTTCCACGTTCAAGTTTCATTTCAATGTATATCGTATAACATTTTAACTTACGACGAACTTCTCTTCCTTTGTTAACCTCTCCTTTCACCAAATCCTTCTTGTCTACAATTACTGTATCCTCATCCGAGTCGTTTAGAACCAAAGGTTGTTCAATTGTATTTGTGAACTTTTTAGAATAATTCTTTTTAGCTATTCTACCGCTCCTTCTAGCTGTTATTGTTGAGATTTTTTCAGAACTAAAAACTCATTTTTGTGTTTTACATTATATGTTTATATTCATAACTCAAAAGCAGCATTATAAGGTAATAAAACACATTATAACATTTTAAAAAACACAACAAAACAATATTTAATTAAAACACCACATAACACAAAAACAAAACAAAACAATATTAACTTAAAACACTAAAACAAAACAATATTAACTCAAAACACCACATAACATAACATCATAAGCTATACTAGTATACCAATTTAATATGAACAACACTAACTTAAAACACTACAGAACATACTGATTTGCAATTAAAACAATAAAATACTAAATACCAATATAAAACATTATGAACACAACATTCATCACCACAAAAAACACCATAACCTATAAGAACCTAGTAAACATCATGCTTAATGTGATTTAATACTAAACAAAGGATTCAAAAACACTAATGATATAAAACCCACATGCAATATTTTTAACTTAAATATTGTTAAACAAAACAATATTTACTTAAAACACCACATAACACAAAAACAAAACAATATTAACCTAAAACACAAAAACAAAACAATATTAACTTAAAACACTAAAACAAAACAATATTAACTCAAAACACAACATAACATAACATCATAAGCTATACTAGTATACCAATTTAATATGAACAACACTAACTTAAAACACTACAGAACATACTGATTTGCAATTAAAACAATAAAATACTAAATACCAATATAAAACATTATGAACACAACATTCATCACCACAAAAAACACCATAACCTATAAGAACCCAGTAAACATCATGCTTAATGTGATTTAATACTAAACAAAGGATTCAAAACTCTAATGATATAAAACCCACATGCATTGTGTTTTTTTAATCACATTACACACTATCAATATTCTGAATCTTTTTAAACATAATAATCCATAAAAGATTTAAAAACAACATTAACAAAAAAAAAAAAAACACGATCATAAAAAACCTAGAAATCAAGTATATAACATACCATAACCAAATCTTGCCGGAAGAAAAGGCATAGTAGCCTTTCTTTTGGGTGTTTTCTCCTTAATCAACTCCTCACTCGTTTTCTTCATCTTCTTCCCTAAATCAGATTAAAAACACACTTAATAGATGAAATCAGATTGTAGGTTTGGAACGATAGATTAAAACACAAGAGTAGAAGAAATCGCTAAAGATAAGCACAAAAAACACACTTACGTTTGTAAGTAATACCAAATCGTTGAAGATCCTCCATAATTGAGAGATTAATTGCGGAAAATAGGGACGGTTGTTTTTTGGAAAGAATTATGCGAGAATCAAGGAGGTTTAGCGGTTTTATCAATCCTCTCTCATCCGCCTCTTTAAATTTTTGAACGAAATGACTTTACTACCCTTTATAATTGATTCTTATTAATCATAGTTAAACACTATTTACAATTATGCCACTGATTACATCTTAACCATTGATCAAGATGATCTAATGGTCCAAAACACTTCTCACCCTTCTCACACAAAACACACTTTGCACAGGATCTCGACCCTATATATATATATATATATATATATATATATATATATGATTGAGATCAATTAGGAACCACCACCATAGTTAGAAACCTTAGCAACAAATCTTGGTCATCCATCTAGATCTTGATCAAAATGGGCAATTTGGTAAAATTATCTAATGTATTTTAGTTAATATAAAAATTCATTAATTAAAAATCAGAAATTATATTCAGATTCCTTTTTTTAGGCATTAATCCCATAAAATCCGCAAATGATTATAAGGAGTTTATCTTTTAAAATAGTTAACGATCGAGAATAAAAATTTTGATTCTGCAACCTTTTTAAATAAATAACTTTCAAATTATTAATAATCTCAGTAGGTTATGCGATTTAATAATCTCGATATTGGATTGTTAGTATACGTAGTATACACCAGTGTAATTATAACTAAATATTATGATATTGTTTAGATCAATACACAAATGCATGTGTACACTAGTGTATTTATAACTAAATAGTATGTGTCATTCATCACTCATGTAATATACGTAGTATACACCAGTGTATATTATATATTATACCTATTATTTAATAACATGTTGACATTATTTATTGTTATACACTAATGTATATTCTCTATATTCACCTGTGTATATTATGTAATATGCATTTATTTATTTACAGTTTGCAGTATTCTTTGTTATACATTAATGTATATTCCCTATATCCATCAATGTATCTTAAGTTTTTTTGGTACCACAACATGATGACCCATCAAACACGTATCATCTCGTGTGTAGGTTATCCATCCAATTTGTTTCAACATGTATGTTAATATTCCATCCATCATAAAAAAAAATAGAAACCTCTTTTACATTCAACATCACTTTGTATATAAACATAAGGGACATGCTAACCAACATACTTTCGTATCGCGAACCTATACAAAAACAACCAAAACAAACTCATTAGTTTCTTCGAACACAATTATCTTCTCGTCTATAGTACAAACATAATACAAATTTTGTAAATCAAACTTATAAACAATTATATTTTTCTAATAATCATATATAGATACATTCAAACAATTGTATTTAAATACAAAAATATGTTACTCAATTGTTAATACGCATGTGTATAATATCAATCTCATTGTAGGTTACCCATCCAATTTGTTTCAACATATTAAACGTGTATCAACAATGATTGAATGAATTCTACACTTGTGTATAATACCATGTTAACTTCCATTTACATCCAGGTTTTATACTATACCAGCATGAATGAATTGAATGAATTAAACACTTTAAACATACAATAAAAAAAACCACATTCAGGTAATCAATTTCACACATTCAAAATAACTATATTGATCGCTAACAGCATAAACAAAAAAAAAACGAAGAACCATCATCAACAATGATCGATTGTTTTTACAATTAAAAAAAACATAAAATCAATATAAAAAAACCATTGAATATTATAAAGAACCAGTTTAGTGGGAGTGAACAAAAGGAATAGAAATAACAATTACAAGGAAACGGCATATTTATCGGGTATTATGAAAGTTATAGTAGGTATTTAGTGTGTTCACAAATGTACCAATACTACTCCTTGATTAATTGAAACAATTAAATAAAGTTATAATTATTTACAATCATGCCTTTTAAAACCAGTGGTTATAAAATGGTTCTTAACTACCCATTGGTTATTATTTGAACCACACCATATATATAGGGTAGGGTTCAAATAGGAACCAACCCTTAAGTAGGAACCATAGGAACCAATCTGAGCCATCCATCTCCAATAGCATGATTGTAAATAATTAAAACTTTAATTAATTGTTATTTTAATAAAGGGGCATTAATGTCTTTTGTTCAATATCATTGTTAGTAGGTATTTAATAAGAAACTCCTGTATATTTTTAACTAAATAAGATCTACATCTTCAATAGAAATCGTTCCATCTAAACCATAACCAAGCAAAAAATATCGATTAACACAAATGAAGATCCCTAATTCGTATACAGGTAATTATAAATCATCAATCTTTAGTAGTTATCGTTAAAGGGTTTTCACAATTTGATATGATGCTATCGTTTTATTATAACCATTTGATATTTTAATTATTGTGGATAGATTATGTATTGCCACTGATAATTGCAATGTTTTCAGAACCGGACCGGACACTGAACCGGACGACTTACTGGTTCACTGGTCGGACCGGTCGAACCGGTCGGACCGGATTTAATAACCGGTGATGTTATATATTATTTATTTATATTTACTAAAGTTAAAAAACTTGAATATGCATAAAAATACAATAAATAATAAAAAAAACACACCATTTTGAAATATCTGAAAGTATTATATAAATCCTTTAAGTTGGGATATAATTAAAAAACGTAAAATATATATTTGTTTAAAAATAAGAAAATCAATTACTAGTAATGTTTTAGCCACCTAACTTTTTAACTTTTGATTTATTTTTAGTTTTGCAAGTTCTAATGCCTTTTGGATGTGAATCAAATATTAAATAAGATTTTAGGTTTCTCTTTCCAATATAGTTATCTAGCTTCTTTGGTCTTGAGTTTTTCATCAGATGGTCTTTACAGACGAAACTTTGGGTCATGTTTTCCAGCAGGTCGATTACCTTCAACTCCAAGTCTTCAATAACCGCCGGAACTCTACAAGTGCATCTCCTCTATCTTTCTCCCTCCTACTCCTTCGTCGCTGGGATACACGACTGAAAGAAACCAAAACCGGTCCATTTGCGATTGCCGATCAACTGCTAGAACCGGCCATTTTTCCGGTCGGACCACCGGTCCGCCGGCCTAACTAGCGGTCCACTGCAGGGGCGGTCCTATCCATCAACCCGGACCGACCAAGGCTCCGTTTCCCGGTCCGACCGGTTCGACCTGCCGGTCCGGTCCGGGTCTGAAAACGTGGATAATTGTTCTTCATGAATATGTTTATTAAATTCTTTGGATGGTATAAAGGTATGTCAGTACATGATCTTATATAGTTTTGGAAAAGATACATTGTTGTATATTATGATAATGAGCTAACCATGGTTATACACTAGTGTATAATAAACGTTTTTGTATATAGGAGATTGTATGGATAGTAATAAATATCTACTGTATCAATAATACTTTGGTGTATATACAAGAAAATGATAATACATTTTTTAATTTATGTAGATTTCGGATACACAGTGATGTTGACTTCAAGTGAAGACATTGTTGCTGATTTTTATATTGTGTTCATGTACATGAATAGGAATCCACAAATCAGTAACTTGTGGGGTTTTTGCGTTTAATAGATAGGTTTTGGTGTATAGTTGAGGGTTTTGGTGTATAATTTGGGGGGTTTTGGTGTATAATTGATAGGTTATTAATCTTGACCCACGGCGTTTAATTGAGGGTTTTTTTTTGTGTATAAATGTTGTTGGTGTATAATATTGACATGGTTTGTTCGGTTTTTTAATCAGTATAGTGAGGGGTTTTTCGGTGTATATTTGATATGTTTTGGTGTATAATTGAGTAGTTGTTCGACTTTGGTGGTTTAATGGTGTGTCGTTTACTTAGTCATGTTCAGTGTTTCATACACCAATGTATACTATGGTGTATATTTGATATGTTTTGGTGTATAATTGAGTAGTTGTTATACGTTGGTGTATATTACGTAAAGAGAATGAGAGACATAACCGCTATAAGGATAAACAAAGCCAAATGCCTATACACAAGTGTATATAATGGTAAATTTTTATTTTGCTATATAGCTGTTGTAAGTTGAAGTGTACATTGGTGTATATCAGTTTTTTTTGTTCATTCATTATCATCATCAACACATATATACAATGGTGTACATCAGTTTCTTTTTTGTTTTTTCATTTATCATCATCATCGTTGACACAAATATACATTGATGTATATTATTTTTTTTCTTTCATTCAACATCATCAACACAGATATACATTGGTGTATATTCGTTTTTCATTCATCATCATCACCAACACAAATACACATTGGTGTATATCAATTTTTTTTGTTCATTCATCATCATCATCAACACATATATACAATAGTGTACATCAGTTTCTTTTTTGTTTTTTCATTTATCATCATCGTTGACACATATATACATTGATGTATATCACTTTTTGTCTTTCATTCAACATCATCAACACAGATATACGTTGGTGTATATTCATTTTTTTTATTAAAATACCACAAAAACACAAAACATTGAAACCTGAACCATATCGAAAAGAAACCTGAACATTCCAAACCCCTTTCCACCATCTTTTAATCAATGGCGAAGGTGACGTATTGGCTCTGGTATACACCCGTGTATATACCAACAAAGGTCCCAAAAGAGCCAGACTCGATTTGGCTCTGGTCTTCAAGCACCTGGTTGCCTTGAACAACGACCATAGAGTAGTCGCCGCCTTTTTTTCGATATGGTGTCACGTCTAATACGAATTCTTTCTTCTTTACATATCTACAGAGAAATAATAAACTTATAAAAATGATGATGAGATACTGTATGTGGAATCGTGGACCCTTGGAAAATGCAATAAGATCAATGATATTAATAATTAATCAATCATACAATATCTTATTTTATTCCTATCATTTAATCAAAATCAAAATAAAAGTCAAAACAAAGCAGCGATCGATTTTAATAACAATGATTAAAAACCTAAATCTAAATAAAATTAAAAGAAAATAACATTAAGGTTCAAAATGTACTTGTTGCAATCAAGAGAGATTGAAACATCACTGTAGAATGGACAGATTAAAGATGGGGATTTGTCATGGATTATTTGAACGATTTTGTGTTCTCTGGTTATGGTTATTGAGGAAAGCAAGGTTAGGGTTTATAGTTAAAAAACTGCCATATATAAAAAGTCTTAATCAATTAAAAAGATAATATTTAATTGTCTAATTACACAAATACCCCCTAGATCAAAATTATAAATGGATGGCTCAGATTGGTTCCAAAGTTCCTAACTAGGGTATTGGTTCCTATTTGATCTTATTCCTATATATATATATATATATATATATATATATATATATATATATATATATATATATAGGGGATGGTTCAATAGAGAACTCATTTTTGGGAGAGAACTCGAGAACTCCTAACTCATCATCATCATCATACTCAGTTAATCCCACCTATAGCAAAGCTAAGGTAGGGTCTAAGGAGGGTAAGATGTAGACAGCCTTACCTCTACCCCTAAGAATAGAGAGGCTGCTTCCAATGAGACCCCCGACTCGATGTGGTTTGGTATCAAGCCTTGGACATAAGGCACAAAACACTTAGCAATCGGGACAAACCCGATCGGTGCATGTACCCCTTTGTCTTTTGGCTATGCACGTCACCACATGATGCATGATTAACCGTCCGTCGTTTTTAAGGTTATTTTCACGAAATTAGTAAAATAACGTTAAAACTAGTGCAACTTTACATTTGCCCCACAAGGGCCACACATATATACATTATATGCGCACACCGTAAGTGGGGTGTACGAGAACTCCTAACTAAATGCAAAAAAAAAAAAATCATAACTCAAAATTTAAGTAAAAAATAGAAAACTAGTTTGGAGCTTCTCTTTCCCACGTCATACCCGTTTAGAAAAAAATAAAAAAAATAATAAAAAAACACCTAAAAACGCTACTGCATATGTGTAGTATAACCCAAAAGCCTAAACCCCCACCCCCAACTTGCCCCCACCCAAAAACCTAATTCCACCCCACCCCAAAAACCTAAACCTTACAAGCTAAACTTAAAAAAACTAACCCTAAAAGCTAAACTAAACCCTAAAGCTAACCGGACATTTACTACACATGTGCATTAGAAGTCACATATTTTTTTTATTTTTTTATTTTTTTTCTGAATGGGGATGACGTGGGAAAAAGAAGCTCCGAACCAGATTTTGGTTTTTAACTTAAATTTTGAGTTATGATTTTTTTAATTTTTTTCTTAATTTAAGTAGAAGTTCTCGAGTTCTCTTCCTAACTATGAGTTCTCAATTGAACTTTCCCATATATATAGATACACACTCACATATATGCATACTTAACAATTTTTTTGAACAAAATTATAATTAAAAATACAAAATATATAATATAAATTATTTTTACAAATAATTTATATTATAATAATCCTTATGAGTAATACAAGTAAAGGGTGATTAGATTAATAATTTGCTATTCAAAAAGCCAAAAGAAGTTTTAAAAGCTTTATTTTTGTGCCTTTTAAAAAACACATTTTTAGCCCATATAAAAAAGCTAAAATAAAAAAGGAGTTTTATCAAAACTAAAAATACTTATTAACATACTAGCTTTTGCCAAAAAAAAAATACCTATAAGGTAGTACGTTATTTCTAAACTCAATCCCAAATAATAGTGCATCACAGCATAATCAAAAGACATATCAGCTGAATCAAAATAACAGCTATGATTTCAGTCCATGATCTTAGCCTTTTGACTTGCCTTGTGACTAGCCTTTTTGACTATATTGTATTAATGTTGTATACATATTTAGGATCATTTCTTGTACTATATATACCTGTACAAAGTTTAATGAAAGGTATCTTGAATCATTCTCTTACATGGTATCAGAGCTAGCCTAGGCTCTATACTGTTTTCGCTGCACCACCAAAAAAAAAATACAATCCTAAATACCTCTTCTTCTTCGCTTGACTGCCCTCCTGCGCCATAACCCTAACCTCCCCTGTCCAATTTCCTCATTCACCTCCTTCCCTCTCCTAAATGGATAGCAAACTATTCAACAATGATAATCCCTCACAGGCCTACACTGCAGGATTCACTCCCACTGATATTGCTTAGGCACTCTACACTCTATCTCTCAACCAGCCTGACAACTCTGTCATGGACTCTGGCGCCTCAGGCCACATGGGAAATGAACAAGGTACGTCTTCCCCGTCTATTTTTAATTCTTGCACTAATCAAAATATTATTGTCGGCAACAGTATGTCCATTCCCGTACTTGGGCAGAGCAATCTCACCTTACCTTCTCCATTCCCTCCCTTAAAACTCAACAATTATCTTCATGCACCAAATCTTATTAAAAACCTAATATCTGTCCGCCGCCTAACAACTGACAATCTTATTTCTATTGAATTTGACCCGTTTGGCTATGTTATAAAAGAACTCAAGACTCGGGCACCTATCCTACGATGCAATAGCACGGGGGACCTTTACCCGCTCACCAATCCAATCCTTTACGACAAACCATCCCATTCTACTTTTGCTGCTATCACTCAAGATCTCTGGCACCAACGTCTAGGGCATCCTGGAATAAAATTATTGCAATATTTAAAATCTAGTTCTCAAATTGATTTTAATAAATGTCATAAAACGTTTTATGAACCCTGTGTGTTTGGTAAAAGTACTAAATTACCTTTTAACGATTCTGTCAATTCTACTCTTCTTCCCTTTGACATTATTCACAGTGACTTATGGACGTCACCTATTCTTAGCACGGGTGGCCACAAATACTAAATTCTCTTTTTAGATGACCACACAAATTTCTTATGGACTTTCCCCCTAAGCCATAAATCTCAGGTCTTCTCTTACTTCACCATCTTCTACAACCTAGTTCACACACAATTTGAAAGAAAAATAAAACAATTTCAGTGTGACAACGGGCGTGAGTATGCAAATAATCAATTTATAAATTTTTGCAATAAAAATGGTATGGTGTTTCGTTTTTCATTCCCCTACACCTCATCTCAAAATGGGAAAGCAGAACGCAAAATTCGCACAATAAACAATATGGTGCGAACGCTCCTCTCCCAAGCATCTCTTCCGATCAACTTCTGGCATCATGCCTTAGAGGTTGCCACCTACCTTCTTAACATCCTTCCTAATAAATCCTAAAATTTTCTTTCACCTACCACCCGCCTCTATAATTGTGACCCCGACTACTCTCACTTACGTGTATTCGGTTGTCTATGTTACCCACTTTTACCCTCCACAACTATTCACAAACTCGCTAACCGTTCCAAACCCTGTGTTTTCCTCGGTTACCCTGCTAATCATCGAGGATATAAGTGCCTTGATCTCACCTCTCACACCATTTTTTGTGACTCGACACGTTTACTTTGAGGAATCTATATTTCCTTACAGTATTCGTCTACCTTCCAACTCCACCTCATATGATTTTCTTAACTCGTCCCTTCATCCCCTTTACTGGAACCATGTCCAGCAACCCACCACAGCTCCAAATCCTGCTACCACATCCTCTCCTGCCCACTCCACTCCATTACATTCAGACCAACCTTCACCACCTTCGACCCACACACCTTTAGCCCAGCCCTCCACCCAATCTACTTCTCATCCACAAAGCCCACCACCTATAGCCCATACTGCACCAACACAACCCACACCCGTTAATCATGGTCCGACCCCTCCTCCAGACCACCCACCTAATGTCGTGCACTCCATGCGAACGCGTTCCATGGACGACATTTCTAAACCCTGTCAGTTATTCGACACTCACACAACCACCATAGCTCCCATACCCAAAAACCCTTAAACTGCTCTGTCCACACCTGAATGGTACAATTCCATGCATGATGAATTTAGTGCACTAATTAAAAACAAGACCTAGGAACTCGTTCCTCGGACATTAGACATGAATATTATTAGATGCATGTGGTTGTTCAAACATAAGTTTAAATCGGACGACAGCTTAGAAAGGTACAAAGCGAGATTGGTCTGCGATGGCCGAAAACAACAGGTGGGCATTGATTGTGGTGAAACGTTTAGCCCGGTGGTTAAACCAGCAACCATACGTACAGTTCCTTCTCTGGCTCTCTCACAGTCATGGTCGATCCATCAGTTGTACCTCACCAATGCATTTCTCCATGGGCACCTAGACGAAACTATCTACATGCATCAACCTATGGGGTTCAGACATCGTGATTATCCAGATCATGTTTGTCTACTAAAGAAGTCCCTCTATGGACTTAAGCAGGCCCCTCGTGCCTGGTACCAGCGTTTCACTGACTTTATTCTTTTGCAGGGCTTTTCTCAGAGCAAGTCTGACAACTCGTTGTTTATTTATCAACATGGCAAAGATGTTGCTTACTTATTGATTTATGTTGATGATATTATTTTGACAACTTCCTCAGACAGCCTTCGAAAACACTTAATGACTGTCCTTGCTGGAGAATTTGCAATGAACGATCTCGGTCCCCTCACTTACTTTCTTGGCATTCAGGTGACTCAAACCGGTGATAACATGTTTCTCTCGCAACAATCTTATGCCAAAGACATCATTCAACGGCAGGTATGGAACACTGCAAACTTGCTGCTACTCCTATTGATACTCAATCTAAGCTCAACAGCACTTCTGGTTCTCCATTTGAGAATCCCACCACCTACCACAGTCTTGCAAGTGCCCTACAATATCTGACGTTCACTTGCCCAGACATCTCCTATGTTGTCCAACAAATCTGCATGCACATGCATTCTCCGGCGACCGACCATTGGAATGCACTTAAGCGAATTATTCGCTATATTCAGGGCATGTCAGATTTTGGACTTCATCTTGGACCAACAAAGTCGATATCATTAATTGCTTACACTGACGCAGACTGGGCCGGCTGTCCTGATGCACGCCGCTCCACCTCAGGATATTGTGTCTATTTGGGCGACAACTTAATTTCTTGGTCCTCAAAGCGTCAGTCCACTGTCTCCCGCTCCAGTGCCGAGGCTGAATATCGTGGTGTCGCCAACGTCGTCGCTGAAATATGTTGGCTACGCAACCTTCTCTTGGAACTTCGTCGGCCTCTCTCTCAAGCTACTCTAGTCTACTGTGACAACGTCAATGCCATATATCTATCCGGCAATCCCGTTCAACACCAACGAACCAAACACATTGAACTCAACATTTTATTCGTGCGCGAGCAAGTTCAACGTGGCAATGTTCGTGTGCTTCATGTTCCCACTCGTCATCAGATTGCGGATATCTTCACCAAGGGCCTTCCAAAAGTATTGTTCGATGATTTCAGATCTAGTCTCAGCATTCGGTCTCCTCCCGCTTCGACTGCGGGGGTATAATAGTGCATCACAGCATAATCAAAAGACATCTCTGCTGAATCAAAATAACAGCCATGATTTCAGTCCATGATCTTAGCCTTTTGACTTGCCTTGTGAGTTGTGACTAGCCTTTTGACTAGCCTTTTTTACTATATTGTATTAATGTTTATATATATTTAGGATCATTTCTTGTACTATATATACCTGTACAAAGTTTAATGAAAGGTATCTTGAATCATTCTCTTACACCAAACATGCTCTAGAAGACAAGGTTATGCTTCATTAAGATTTTAGCATTAAAATTATAATATTTTTAAGTAGAGCATGTTTAGGTTCCGATGGGTTAAGAAAACGTTGTGGCTGCCCATTAGTTTAGTGACGGGTAAATCTTGTAGTTAAGAGTTAAAATATTTATTTTTTATATCTAACACAAAAACAAACGTTAGTCTACCCTAAAGACAGGATACTTACAAGTAGCAAAACATCTTCGAACATGCACATAATATATCAAAAGAAACGATCAGAAGTGCAATTTCAATCTCATGCATGTAATTTCAAGTTAATTAGTAATTTACTTTTTGTTTAGTTATGTGCATGGCTATGTTATACTTCCAGTGACATGTGTTGACTGTTGACGTCCAAATGTTTCAAAATCTTTAAATAGTAATTTAAAAAAAAAACAGAGTTTTAATTGATTGACTGAACTAATCGTATTCTTATACAAGTGTAATTAACATTTTGCGAACTAAAATTAAATAAATAAGTGATAACTTCTCATTCAAGCTTTTTTTAGCTTTCGATATTTTCCCAACAACGACAGAATATTTGATAAGGGTAATGGTCAAAACTTTGATTGACAATCTATATTTTGATATAGTAAATTATAGTTATATTAAACAATTTATTACTATATTACTTGATTAATTGTAGTGTTAGTATAAGTACAATGAAAATCAAATTGAGAAGTTTTCTTCAGTTTTTCTTATATCTTATGGTAATAAAGTGTTAAAAAAATATATCACTTCCAAAGTGGTGAGGGTTTAATCCTTGGGTGATCATAGGCTCTAAATTAATTAAGGAGTAAGTTTAGAGGGTCCATGAATTAATCGTATTTTAATATATATATATATATATATATATACACACACTCACACTGACACACATACTAGTGGGGTGTAGCGTAATATGACGAGAAACACAAACACTTGTAATCATGTAACATGCTAATCTTTATAAATAAAAAAAAAAATATTAATGTATGAGAAAAGTTATGACGCTTTAATTCCCGAAAAAAATATTTTAAAAGTCAGCAAGATGTTTTGAAGAACTATACAATATCTTTTTTGTAATTAGTTAAACTATCAAAATTTTATAAAAGTATAGGGAAAAAGTTTGTGTATAAGTGGCATTTTTTCTATAAAATGTGAAGTTCTATAAAATGTAAGAAGTCTATATACGTATAGTGTTTTAAATTTAGGTATAATGTATTAGATTCTTTCTGCATAGTATTATATGGAAAAAACATAAAACATAACAATTTGAAACACAAATTAATGTATTTTAGGCATGCAATCTAAAACACCATACGAAAAAAGTAATCAGTATATTTTATATTTCATGTTTAAAATACATTTGATTGTGTTTTAATTTGTTACGTACATTTAGTGTTTTTTATATAATACAATGCAAAAGGATTTAAAAACATCATACACAAAATTTAAAACACAATGACTATATAAACTTCTCACACTTTGTAAGAAAAATGTCTTTTATAAACTAACCTTATATAGTATAGTAGGAAAAATGTCTTTTATAGACTAACCTTATATTGTATAGATATACACACATGTATATAAGCTTATTTTTATCCAATAATTTGTTAATAAGAGAAAACTATGCTGATACTTTTAACTTTAATTCAAAAAACAAATGATAATTACTTAACCTCTTTTTTTTGGTCATGAGGGCTAACTCAAGTGATAGAGACACTAGTCTTTTAGAAAGGTCATAGGTTTAGATCCCGGACAAAGATTTAAAAGGTGCAATTTAGGTGTTGAGTTCTATCTAGCCGTTAAAAAAATACTTACCCGCTTCAGTAGACAAGTCAATGGATCGGGTATGTGGATGAGTTAAGAGCAATATAATCAAGTCCCGTACCTCAAAACAAAACTATTTCTCTAGACGTAGTATGTACGTCATAATAACAAATTAAAATATGATCAAAATCATTTTTCAACTGTAAAGTTTATTTTCACATAGAAAAAGTAATAAAATGGATTATTTGCTTCATAAATTTGAATGTCTTCATATTCGTTTTTTCTGAATGTTTTTATTTTTATTTTATTTTATTTTATTTTATTTTATTTTTTGAGGTTGGGTTTGACACTTGCGAGAAAAACAAGAGATGTTTATGTTATCTTGTGATTAAGGTTAAGGTTAAATTAGTTGTTCGTTGGGTGAGATGTGCCTAGGAAACCAGTTTTTTAGACAAGATTTATTATAGATATATGTAATGTGCTACATGCCATATACTAAAATAGTACAAATTGAGTTAAAATATGTAATAAAACTTAACTAATATTTTAAATAATAATCAGTTCCCTACAATTTTTATCATAGCTTTTTTATAGCGGTATTGGATTTAAATAATGCAAAGTTTGGGTCATTGGTAAAAAATAATCCGAACTTTAATGTTGGACCATGATAATCTCAAGTAAACATGTGGGTGTCAAAAATGAACCTTCGTTAACTCTAAACTAACTGTGTTAGTTCAAGATGATGTGGCTGTTGAGGTGGCATGCTGGCGTGGCAGCTGAGGTGACATGCTGACGTGGACCAGATGCTGACGTGGCAGCTGACTGCCACGTCAGCATCTGGTCCACGTCAGCATGTCACCTCAGCTGCCACGTCATTTTGAACTAACTCAATTAGTTCAGAGTTAATGGAGGTTCATTTTTGACACTCACATGTTCACTTGGGATTATTCTGGTCCAACGTTAAAGTTCAGATTATTATAATTGACCAATGACCCAAACTTTGAATTATTTAAATCCAATACCCCTTTTTTATATATTAATAATTATTTTAAAAAAATTTATAACATATTAGGGTTGTTCATTTTTATCCGAAATCGGAGCCACCCGAACCCGAATTAGAGAATACCCGAAAAACCCGAACCCGAATAACTCAAACCCGACCAACCCGAACCTTAAATTGATTGGTTATCGGGTCACTTTTTCCCAACAAAAAAACCTGAATAACCTAAAAAATCCAAAACCCGAATAAATTAAAACCCGAAAATTTAGTGTCTTTGTTTTATAGATGGGTTCAAATTTACATTCTTTGTCATCTTAAACATTAAGTTTTAAGACTTTTAAACATTATATCATGTTGTCAAATGATATCTGAATTTTGATAATATTTTTTAAATAACACGATAAATTTTGATTATATGTTTAAAAGAAAAAAAATTCATATTATATATAAATCCAAAAACCGAACTAACCCGACCTGAACTAACCCAGACCCGAATAACCCCAACCCGAGCAACCCGAACTTTAAATGGTTTGCTCACTTTCTCTCAACCAAAAACCCGAACACCCTGACCTGAAAACCCGAAACCCGAAAAAATAACCCGAAGAACACCCCTATACCATATAAACCAGCATTCCATTCCCTTGATTTAAGTAGTTTATTGCTATAGCTTTTAAAAAAAAAAATATTTTGCAAGCTACGTAATTATGTGTTTTTGTATAATATTACGTGATTTTGTAAGGTGACGTGATTATGTACTAGTACGTAATTACGTAACCACTTAGTGGATGTTCACATAATGTTATAATCAAAATCACGTAGTAGGTATTTAGAATCGTGTAATCGCGTACTAATAAAATCATGTAGTGTTATGTAATTACGTATTTTACAAAACCGCGTAACGTTATGTTTGTTTTTTTAATACAATGCATATTGTGTAATTACGTAACGGTTATGCTTGTTTTTTTAATAAAATTCGTATTTCATATTGTTAATTACATACTACTACAAAATCACATAACATTATACTTGTTTCTTAATAAAATGCATATTATGTAATTTTCTACTAGTACATAATCACGTAACGTTATACTTGTTGCCGCATAAACGGAATTTTTTTCACCATTCACATCATAAAGGGGATATTTTATAGGGACCCCAAACATGCCTTATTAATCATCGATTTTTTTGTGTTATTATCTATCCCTTTAATATGTAATTAGATATTGGAAAATACAATTAATATAAAAGAAAGTAAAAGAAAATACAATTTATATTAAAAATAATACAAATAAATAGAAACAAAATACATTAAAATTCACTTAATATCTTTAAAAATGTTACAAAATAATATGCAAGTTAATATCGTGTCAATAGTCTTGATCATTCACATAGAAAGTTTACGTTGGTGCAACTTCATCTCTGATATCAGTGAAAACTAATGATTGATAAAAAAAAATGAAGAAGAAGAAGAAGCAGCAGTTTTATCTCATTGTTGAATCCAGCGTTACCGAAGAATGGATGTCAAATCCAAAGATTATATAATGCCACGACTTCAGCATAATGCTTTGATCTGAATGGTTAACTCGATTATGCTGACATTGCCAAGTAATTGGATAGTTTGTCAATGGCCAAGCATGCAATCAATGCTACCAAGCATCGGGAAAAAGTCGGGTACTTCTTCACACACCTCATATATTTGTTGAATGTTGCTAAACGTTGACCTCCTCCGGTATCTCTTCCTATAGAGGCAAATCATACCTTTAAATTATGTTAAATAATAATATTAATACAAATAATAGTATATAATAATAATATAAAAATAATAATAGCAGTAATACCTTGAAAAATATATTCAAGAGTATTTCGTGACATTTTTTTGACATCTTCAAGTATTCATCCCATGAGTCGAAGATAGTTCCGTACGAAAGTTGACAAATAGTGGGCGTACACTTTTATAATGTCAAGAAACCGAGTTTCTCTCTAGTGTCACTTCTTTATTGGAAAAATTCATATGTTTGCTCTAAATCTCCAACTATTACACTATAATAATAGACGTAGGGATTTGAATAGTGATTTTGATTTAGGGCAGTTCATCATGTGTTATATATGATTATTTCTGTCATTCATTCAATAATGTTACTTGGCTCAATGGTTTGTGGAAACCTTTTTAGGTCAGTTGTCCCAGGTTCGATTCTTTTGGAACTCCTTTTTTTTTTCTTTATATGTTTAAAGGGGTTCCAGCAAGGTCACAGCTGGCCATTTTGCTTTCACGACACCTGTGTCCTCTCCCTCATCTTCATGACATTTATATTCCACCCACCACATCTTATTCCCTTCTTTTCTGTTTCCCCATTCTCTGTTATGAATCTGGATCCGCCGCCTCTTTCCTTTGCCTCTAATTAGCTTTAGGCGGTAGTTGTGGCAATGGTTAGACGTCGTCGCCGCCTCTGCCCCTATTTTGGTTTAGGCTTTTGGAATGATGGTGGCAGATCTTGGTTCAATGCCGATTGTTAATGACGGCAATACTGACTATTTACGGTCAATCAAACATGGTTTTTGTAGGGCGAGTTTGTAAACAGTAACGTTATGCGAATTTGTCAATAAGATGAGTGAAATTTGCAACACCTGTCTTCTATTATCTTTGGGTGATATAAAAACCCTTTACATGGATCATTCCTCACTTTTTTCTTCTTTCATTTTCTTCTTCATCTCTCCTACTGATCATGCATATCTTCGTTGGAGCTTTTGTTTCAATCGGAGCTTAAATCATAGGTGTTGTTGGTAATCAAACTGGTTTGAACAGTATTCTGTCCTATTTTGTGTTATTGTGTATGATTTTTGTTCTTATTATTTGTTCCTTTGACTGTAGGTTTGAAAAGAAAATGAAGAGTTTGCAGGGACTCCTGGAACATTTATTTGAATAGTAACTATAATAATAAACGTCCGGATTTGAACAGTAGTTTTATTATTTTTGGTTGTTTGTGGTGATAGCATGGTGAGGATGGTAGATGGCAGATTTACACTTGTAGCCCGCCTCGCAGCCAATGTTGTTAGCACATTCTGAACAGTAACTATAATAATAAGTTGAGTGATTTAAACAGTAATTGGTTGTTTGTTGGTTTATGTGTTCATGGCGGTGATGGGTTGTATTTTTTTCCGGCAAATCGTGTTGATACCATGGCGAGGATGGTGTATGGCAGGTTTACACTGGCAACCCTGCTCGATGTTACAAGCCAAGTGATTTGAATAATGACTTTATTAATTTTTGGATGTTTGCTGGCTTGTGTGATGATGGAAGTGATGAGTTATACTTTTTACCGACAAATTATGTGATGGCGTGGCGAGGATGTTGGATGGCAGGTTACACCTGCAACCCTCCTCGCAGCCCCTTTTCTTAGCACACTCTGAGCCTCATTAGGTTTTCGCGGATTATGTTGTTTTCTTTTTATTGATGTTAGATGGCGGCGATTGTGGCTCGCTCATTTGTGGCTCTTTAGGGCTACGATGATGCTCACTCATTTGTGGCTCTTTAGGCCTGTTCAAATCCGCACGTCTATTATTATAGTGTAATGTAATGTAATGTAACAAGCCAAGTGATTTGAATAGTAACTTTATTAATTTTTGGCTGTTTGCTGGCTTGTGTGATGATGGCAGTGATGAGTTATTCTTTTTACCAACAAATTATGGTGATGGCGTGGCGAGGATGGTGGATGGCAGGTTTACACTTGCAACCCGCCTCGCAGCCAATGTTGTTAGCACACTCTGGGCCTGATTAAGTTGTCCCGGGTTATGTTATTTTCATTTTGTTGATGTTAGACGACGACGATTGTGGCTCACTAATTTGTGCCTCTTTGAGGCTGTGGTGAGGCTTTAGAAATCATCTGAGCCTAAATCATATTCTATCCTGATTTATGTTATATGATGGCAGTGATGACTTATAGTTTTTGCCCGCAATTTGTGGTAATGGCGTGGCGAGGATAGTGGCTGCCAGGTTTATGCCTACAACTCACCTCGCAGCCAATGTCACACCGGTATCGGGCTCCTTTGTCACCAGCATCAGTAACCATCGTGCTCCCCTGCCCTTTATACGTTCTGCGCCGGTTATTGATGAGCAAACCAATCTGACTTCCAACCATTCGATCTTTTAACCAGATTTGTCACTATATGTTGGGCGGATTCCATGGGTTTAACGCTTTGTCTTCTAAATGGTATGTTTTATTATCATCATCATCATTATTATTATTATTATTACTATTACTATTACTATTGTTGTTACTATTGTTGTTATTATTGTTGTTATTATTATTATTATTATTATTATTATTATTATTATTATTATTATTATTATTATTATTATTATTATTATTATACGGATTATGTTATTTTCATTTTGTAGGTGTTGCATGGCGGCAACCATGACTTACTCATTTGTGTCTCCTTACGACTGTGATGATGATTTAGAAATCATCTGAGCCTAAATCATAATTACTGTTAGTAATCAAACTGATGTTACTACACTGCATATTTGGTTGCTTAAATTATGAAACAATTACGTGTTTAGCATGTTTGTAAATAGGAGGAAAATGCTAAAGGCTGCTCAGATGTGGACTTCTATTATTATATTTATGCAAAATGGAATTTATTAATCCCACCTTTTTGCAGTTGGCCGATAATAATCCCACATGAGTTTATTCTTCCCACCAATTCCACCTTTCAGACATTTTACTCTCAATGCACCCCCCGTCAACTCACACTAATGCCGTTATCTGAAACTCGCAATTCTAGGCGATTATTCACCGGATTTGAAAGAGGGAATCGAGACGAATATATTAATATGTTCAATTAAAGAAATAAGCATGGTTCGTCGGTTGTAGGTTAGGTTGATGTTCCACTCAGATGGGATGACCAGAACCATCGATTAAACCATCGAACCCTGCTTATTTCTTCAATTGAACTTACCAATATCTTCGTCTTGATTCCCTCTTTCAAGTCTGGTGAATAATCACCTAGAATTGTAGATTTAAGCTAACGGCGTTAGTGAGAGTTAACGGAGGTGCATTAAGAACAAAATGTCTGAAAGGTGGGACTGGTGGGAAGAATAAATTCAGGTGGGATTATTATCGGCCAACTACAAAAAGGTAGGATTAATAAATTCCATTTTGCCTTATATTTAAAACTGGTCATTGCGTGGCGAGGATGGTAGGTGACAGGTTTACACTTGCAGCCCTCCTCACAATCACTGTTCTTGCCACGCTCTGGGCCTCATTAACTTTTGTCGGGTTATGCTATTTCCAAATCCTTGATGCTAGACGACGGCCGCTATAGTTCTCACGTAGCTCATAAGTTCACGTTCGTTCGTCCATGGCTCTTTAGATTTGTGATAATGATAATGATTTAGGAATCATCAGAACCTAAATCATAGTTCCTGTTAATAGCTGTTGTTAGTAATAATAACTTTCCTGATTTAAACAATACATTGAATTCTTAGTGATTGAACAGTCATTTTATTTTTTTCTTATGCTTTTCAACGACCTATGTTTATGTTTATAAGTTACTAGGTTTGAGACCCGTGGGGACCCACGGTGCAAACCATAGTAAATAAAAAAAAATATATTAAACTAAGAGTTGTATTATTCAAGTTTAGTGGCTACAACGTAAAGTGTTAAGAATAATGGTTAGCCTGATATTTTTTTCTTATATAAACGTCATGCGTTGATATGAAATGGGTATTAAAATTAAAACTAATATATAACTATGGTTTTCATGTCAAAGTGGATATTTTTTGTAAGCTATAAGTAACGTTAGTAATGAAAACCGATTACCTATTATGATCAGTACTCAACCAAAGTATAAACTTTAACAAAAAATAACAAAAGGTATGAATACATTGTGTTTTTGTAAATGACTTTTTATCATATTTTTATTTTTAATGTAATTGTAATTAGTACATAACTTGTTTTATTGACAAATGGCAACGCACTGTTCAAAGCACACAAAAAAAGTTTAAAATAATACTTTATTATTAAAGTTGTATATACATAACGTCAATAAAGATAAGTAAAAAATTGCATCAAAATTACTCACATTATTCATAAATCCTGAAAGACTTCTTTGTACACAACGTTTGATGTTTTGTTCGTCAATTCACCATTTTCATCTACTATAACTATCTTCAGTCCATCTCGACTTCTGACTCTTGAAAGCGCAACATACAACTGCCCGTGTGAAAAAACTAGATCCTTCAAATACAACCCAACTCTGGATAAGGATTGTCCTTGACTTTTGTTTATTGTCATTGCGAAAGAAACAACAAGTGGAAATTGCCTTATGTTAAATTTAAAAGGAATTTTCTTATCTGAGGGGGATAAAGTAATTCTTGGAATAAAAGTTCGCATTCCAATGTTACTTCCTGATATGATTTTCGCTTCAATGACACGTTTTCTCATTTTAACAACTTGTAACCTAGTCCCATTGCACAAACCGCTTTTCTGATCAATGTTTCTAAGTAACATTACGGGAACGCCAACTTTCAAAACCAAACGATGGTTTGGTATTCCAGAAAACTTAAGACCATTCAGGACATCAGGAGAAACTAATCTTTCATCAACCTGTTTGTTAACATCTTCAGACTGGCAAACACTATCCGAACTTAGATACTCAACTTCGTCACCAGGAAACATTGAAAGTAATATATCATTAATTTCATGAACAACTTCATTCTTCGGTGCCAATATAGCTCGATCTTGAAAATAAGTCGGAATGTGGATGTTATCCAAAAGTGAAGGATAAACAAAGGCTATCAAATCAGAAACAGGATCCGAAGATTGAGAAATAAGTAAGTCATCAGGTATCAAAATAACATCCTGATCATCGCTTATTGTATCAACCTTTCCTTCTCCTATGTCCAGAAGCCAAGATGCAAACTTTTTAGTTTCCTCAATATCAGAACTCGGCTTCCAGAAAGCAACCTCATATTTTTTGTTAACTCTAAAACAGTGCATTTGTGCCAAATGTATGATGAACTTAAAGAGGCATTAACAATGTCATGCCTAGTTCCATTTGGTACAACTGGTAGAATTTGCCTAAAGTCACCCCCAAACACAACAACCTTTCCACCAAATAACAAATCAGACGACTCATCAGCATGTACACCAAATACATCTTTTAAACTTCGATCTAGTGCTTCAAAAGCATGTTTATGAGTCATGGGTGCTTCATCCCATATAATCAAGTCAGTTTGTTTAACCAGTTGTGCAACATCACTATTAGGTGGTATGTAGCACATAGAATCTTCAGTTAGGTTTATAGGAATACGAAACCTGGAATGTGTTGTCCTACCACCGGCCAATAGCAAAGAAGCGATACCACTCGAAGCAACATTTAAAACAATCTTTCTTTTACATCTTATGGATGAAGATAGAGTCTTCCATAGGAATGTTTTACCCGTACCACCGTAACCATAAACAAAAAAAAACCCCTCCTTTTTTTTTCCTCAACAGATTTAATTACACAATTATAAATACTTTTTTGTTCATCTGTTAAAGAAGAGAACTGAGAATCAAATTCTTCAACCAAACTGTTTGAGTCATAGCCCAACTCCTCACAAATAAGACGATTGTCTAATAATGATAGAAACTCATTCTCAGGATATGGCATACCTACGAAATGTCGTAGACTGCAACTATTACGCAATAAGAACTTCTCAATATCAAGCAAAGCTAAATTCTTAAGTTCGTCGTCTGAAAGGATCAAATCTGGGAAAAAAATGTGTTAGAATGGAATATATAGAATAAAATTAACATATAAAATGAATAATTGAATATGTGGAACCATTAAAAATAGTATAATTTACATTCCTAATAATTATGAATCATTACAATTTAGTATATGTCCAAAAAATTCTAGAAAATCTATTTTAAAGTAATGATATATTAAAAAAAGTTAAAAACCTGGACAGTTTGAATCTATTCTTCTCTTGCGTAAAATGTCATCAGACAAATAATTCCATGTTTCCTCCCACACAATGTCAGGTCTTGACAAACTGTTGGACGCTAAAAGAGTTGCAAATAAGTTCTTAGATAAGGGCCAGAACCTGCAAAAGCCGCTTCCTTTATTGCTTCAACATATTCTGTATCATCATCCAGGAGTCCCATTGCGTAGCATGCATCCCTAAAAGATGATTGTACTTTCCCATCAACTTTAAGAATATCTTGAAATGATGTTGGTCCTTTAACCTTATTCAAAAGCATTCTCAAAAAATAAGCTTCGCCAACAGAAGCAGGAACTGAATGAATTCGACCAATTGACTTTATTCTTTGCCTAACCTCCCATTTTCGTTCTTGTGCTTTCCAAACATATTGTGAAGGGAATTGGATGTAAGTTAGTTGCCTTGCATTGGCATCAATTTTGTTGCGTTCCATCCAACCCAAAAACATAGAGGAAGCACAAGAGGGTTTATTGAGAACGTCGTCAATGTCCTGCGTAGGATCGAAAACAATTCTTTGTTCACCAGGTAGATGAAAAGGTAGTCTCATTACAGGAGGTGACCTGTATTGAATATCATATGAGAATATTCTCCATGAAGCCTCACACGCAGAAATATAACGACAATCATAAAATCCTTTGACTTCATCAACAACTTTGTCTTCACCGGGTACTTTCTTGCTTTCCACAAAATTAAGAGTAACTCTATCTGGACCCTTGTTAATGTATTTAAATAAATACTTAATGGATCCAGCTTGGTTACACCATTCAACGTTGATATGAGCCTGGTATATTTTAAGAAGTGTCTTGTTATATGGAACAACATATCTGTTATCTAATTGCTCACCAGACTTTTCTACAAACGAACCATTATCTCTGCGTCTATACACTGCATAACCTTCAGTATCAATAGAAGTCTCATTCTAGAAAATTTTTGGGAAGTTTTTTGAACATTTTTCATTGACCATACACGGACAACTCATGTTCAAAGGACCACAAGGACCGTGAATCATAAATTCACGTACAAGTTCATACAATTCTGGCTCTTCATCTTTATTCGGTATCTCTGCTGAAATGAACTTGTCAATATGGTCAACTGTAGGAAGCTTATAACCAGCAGCCATAAACAAACAAATGTGTGCGTGTGGTAATCCACGTTTTTGAAACTCAACGGTATATACAGCTGCAAAGTATTGAGACCAACCAAAAGAAAATAAGTTAGAAATGTTATAAAAAAATAAATATTGTTGTAATAAAAATTAACTTCATGTGTTCGCACCAGCTTCAACAGTCCCAAATAAGTGTTTATCTTTCAGGTCGTTAATGATGGAATCAAGTTTAATCTTAAACAACCTGCATAAAATGTCTGGCCTATCTTCGGGTCTAAGAGTGGTATCTTGAAGATATCTTCTCATCTCTGGCCATTTAGGATTACAAGTGATTGTAATAAAATAGTCAGGGTATCCGTACCACTTACATATTGCCATTGCGTCTAGATAATTTTGCATCATATATCTAGCGCCACCTGTGAAGGAAGATGGAATAATAACTCGTTGACCCATGGTTGATGTTTCTGTTTGTCCTTCTTCTCTTTGTTTGCTTAGGACATTATGCTTCTCACTCCTAAGAACGGTTTGCTTACCCCTAATGTAATTTAGTCTTTCCATCTCAATCATTGTATACGAATCAACTATAAATTGCTGCAAAAGCCTTCGTGCATTAAGAATTAGCGAGTATTCATTACTCCTATCTTGAAGTCTGAAGTCTATAAGCAAAAAACTCCCTCATTGTTACACTTTCACGTTTTTTGTTTTTTGTGTTTGAAGATGAGCCCCCATCTGGTAAGGAAACATTTTTTTGACGGTCATCTTTTTTGTTTTTTGAACTTGAAGACGAGCTTTCATTTGGTAAGGGAACATCTTTGTGAAGGATGTCAATTCTATATCCATCGTCACCATAAGGAAGCAACAATGGATACTGAAGAGCAAGATACGAAAGATGTAACTCACTAACTCTTTTTAGCTTTCCATCAATGGTCTGCACAATAATATCACGTTTATCTGTTTCTTCATTAAGGTCACCAATTATCAATCCAGCAACTTCAGAAACCGTGGGTAGGTTGTAGGTTCTACCATCTTCTTTCCTCATTCCGTTTAATCGAAGCTTGACTTGTGCATCAGGATTCTTCTGAAAACAATCTCTCGCCATTCTATAAATTTCACCAAGGAGTTTTTGGCATCCAACATTTTTTTCAATTCCTTTACAATTTGAAATTCAAGCGCCTTTTCTGATGAGTATTCCTCATCTGCATCACTATAAATAAAATGAATATATTAGAATTGAAAGTACTTAAAAATCCTTAAAGTTTTCTACAAAAGACAATAAAAAAATAACATACCCAACGACATTGATTCTATTCGAAACTTCATTTTCAGTATCATATATGTATAGCTGAGAGAATACTGGATTTTGTCCACGTGATGGTAAAAGATTTCCCAAAGCATGGTAGTTCTCACCACTTATACGATAGATGAATGGAGCATTACCATGATTTATAGACCTATCAATTTTTCCACCCATGGACGTAAATGCAAACATAGAGTTGAATCGTCTTATGTTCTTTAAAAAGAATTTGCTTTTAGAATCAACTCTATTAAAATACTCTTTATAACTGTGTGGGGCCTCCTTAAAAGGAGGAAGCATAACTTTTCCATAACCACAACACAGAGAGAAATTTTTTTTAGTATTACTTCTATTAAGCCCTCTAGTAGATTCAAATCTCCACAGTCTAGCATTACAATCTTCACAAGTAACATTTTGATCACCATGGTCCAAGTAAGCTAAAAAAAGATATTCAAATTTATTAAATGTACCATATTTCTAAACTAATGTTGAATTAATATTAAAAATATTTTTTATTAGTAGTTATTAACGAAAAAAGACTACCTGGAGATATGCCTTGTATTACATTGTTTGTCGTTACTCCATGCGGGTTTTCTAAGCATTCTTCCAAGTCAGCCATCGGTATGGGAGTAATACTGGGGCGTTTTCGTTTTAAATTCGATGTTGACCGCGTGTTGCATACGTTAGAAAGCGGCCAACTTACACCTGAAGATCCTAACAAATTAAAATAATATAAGTTTAATAAATGTTGATTTATTATAATATACTTTGTAAACATGACTAAACTAAACATACCAACAATGTCAACTGGGTGTGTTTGAGTGTTAGGTGTTATATTTAGTTTTCCTTTGTTAGTCCGCTTAGAATCCAAGATACGCTTTCTTTCTGTACGCCTTTGTTTATAAAACTCAGATAGATTGCTATGTTGCGATTCGTGACAAACTGCGTAAAAATTAAATAAATAAATGGAATGTTTTGAAAAAGAAGAAAAACACAAAACGGGACAACACAATTCTATAATATACTAACATAAATAGATACGCTAACAAATGATGACATACAAATAAAATAAATAATACCATTAGAGATGTCTGACAAAGGTGTTCTCTGCATGTTAACTATAAAATAAAAAGAAATAAGTAAAAAAACAACAATGGAAATCAGTAAGAAATAAGATATTTGGGCAATGTATAAAATAAATTTTACCTTCGATTCCTAAAGGATTATTTGCTTGTGTCGAAGCAAAATTAGATTTTTTTCTCTTTGTAGATTCACAACGTTCATTAGAGATGCCTGACAAAGGCGTTCTCTGCGTGTTATCTATAAAATAAAGACAAATAAGTTAACAAAAAAAAAAAGACAATGGAAAGTAGTAAGCATAACACATATTTGAAATGTAGAAAAAAACATTTACCTTGTATTGTTACTAATGGCGGTGTGAAAGAGTTTGTAGAGGTTTCTATGTTTTCAACATTAGAAAGTGAACAACCGACATTTGAACTTATACTATCCAAATATGCATTCATCCGTTTACGTCTTTCAGAGATATTAAGACTCACTAAACAATAAATTACAATAAAAACTATTATTTCTTAATCAAAAATTAAGAATTAAAGGTATAAGATGAAACATAATAAATTACGTACCATTTGATACGCCGGATAACGGTGTTGCGGTATTGATATCTCCAAACATGTTTATAATATTTGTTAGTGTAAAAAAATAAAAAAAAGCTAACAATGTAACCAAATGTAAAAGAAAAAAACAAAGATTAATCATTACCGTTAGATTTACGCCTCAGGTCACCAACTTTAGATTTCGGTAAACAAAAATCATACTTTGGGGATCGGACATTGTAAAATATATGTTTTTCTTGAATACAATAAGTATATACCTAAAAAATTAAAGAAAAATATACTAAAAATTATTGAAAAATAAGGAAACTTTCTACTGCCCCTGGTTTATAAAAGAAATGTGCTTTCAATTTGTGATTTGGGTTTTTTTTTTAAATTTTAATATAATCAACCGACGGGCTCTTACAGTCATCCGTTTAAATGATGGATGTTAAACTAAAAAAAATGTTACTAACGGAAGATATACTTTGTGTGCAAATGGCCTTTTAACAACTTTTATTTAAACATTAAGAAACTATTGGTTTGTTAGGATTTTGTATGTTTATAATATGTGTTAGAGTTTTGGGCTGTAAGTTTTATAGGGCCTGCATTTTTTCAGTTATTGCATATGGAATTGGGCTGAATGTTGATGGACTTATGGTTTGTATTAACATACACCGATTCTAATTATGGATCCACCTGAAAAATAGATAACAAAGTTGCTTCTTATTTTCTTTTCAGATCTAGGGTTAGTTATATTGAGAAAACCAGCCGCACCAAATTGTAAACATGACAAAGACTGAGAGAGGAACAGAAATAATGACACGAGCATGAAGGATCGGACGACAACGACTCTGCTAGGTAATTATTAAACCGTTCGATTGTTATTATTTCCATTAAATAACAGAAACTTCGATGCTGTGTTTATGTTTGAAATCGTGTTGGATTTTATAACTTTGTTAGCGACAAATCCGAATCATTTTGCACAAATACAGACTTTGGTTGCTGTTTTATAAGTATTGAAAATAACTAATTCTGCATTATTCTAAATACCTAAATGTCTAATTGAAATCTATGTTGTCTTGAGTATAATCTCTGTTTTTCTAATTTGTAGATTTAAATTTTGAGATTTGGAAATACTTTTCATGGCACATATGTTGCGTTTTGAGCTGCAAGTTAGCAACATGTTTTAGAAATAGATACATAGCATACAGAGAAGTTAGTGGGCTTGTGTTTTAATGATTCAATTTATAATTCCGAGTTTGAAATATTTAATAATAAGAAAATTTAGAAGTTAGAACTCAATTTATAATGAAAAATATAATGTAGCTATAAATATAAATATAACTATATATATTTATTAACATTATACAACCATTATAAAACTTCAAACGGCCAAACTGCATTATTATTATAAATTCTTTCTCTGTTTGATGAGTTGCAACATATTTAGACATCTCCATGGCATAACTATCCCACAACGTTAAATAGATGCGCAAGCCCCTTCAATAAAGTACAAATTATTTTAGTAAAAAATAAATACACAATTTATAAAGCTACGTAATTTTTTTTGTATATAAAATGCAAACAAAAAAATAAATAAATAAAGAATACATACTCGATATCTTGAATTTCCATTGTTAACCTCTTTTTATCAGCGACAACCTTTTTATCTTTATCATCATTGCTGAAGAACTTGTTAACATGTCCTATAACATCTAAGATCAAGTATAAAATAAACATTAATGAAACATAACTTATAAAACTATTATTATGGTTTGGTTGTGATGAAAAAAAGACTATTAGAACAAAATATACCTATTGTGACATATTCATCAACCTCCCTATCCAGAATTCTTTGAAATGGCACAAAAGAGAAACCAAAATCTGGACCTTGGAAACCATCATATTCGGAAACTTGAGTATCCATTCAAGCAGAGTTTGTTTGGGTTTGGACCATACTTGTATTTAGAGGAATTGACCCCAACTCCTGGATTTCTTATAATAAGAGAAGAATTTTCAGTCAGAAACCTCTCAAATCTAAAAAACAACCGCTTAAATACATTCGCTTGAATCCTGTCACCCTGTTAATTATAAAAAAAATAAGAAAACACTATAAATATGTATCTACGTAATTGATGTATTTTAACGTATGCAAATAAGAAAATTCATAAACATTAAAATTAAAAACATCACAACTAAAAAAAAAGTTATGAAATTTAAAAATAATAGGATATAAAAAAAACGTGTTGTTGAGATTTACATTTTCATCACAAAGGATCATTTCAATTGAGTACACATCATTAGGATTGCGACGATCGGGTAGACGCCAAACCCGAATAATCTTTAGCTTTAACGCCACACCGTTTCGGTTTACATGAATTTGGTTAACCATTGTAAACTCATTTGCATCTACAGCAGCCATTGATCTTGTTAACTGGAAAAAAATAATGTAAAAACCAATAGATGACTTCAATAACACAACAAATCAAAATTTGACTAAATAATGTTTATGTATTTAAAGATGAGAAACAGAAATTAACCTAATAATATATCTTTGCGATTACTCAAAGTGCATTCAACGTGTCTTATTACAATCGTATGTGAATTGGTTTGACTTGTTTATATAGTTATTCAATCAATTCAATAATAAGAAATGGATGAAATAGTGGAGGTTAATTAGCATTCGAATTAGCATTGTTATTATTGTTATAACATTATGTATTGATTGAATTTAGTCAACGTCAAGCATTCCTTGATTAACTGGCGTATGTCAAGCATTATATAGGTATTCATATATTGATATAGGTATTCAATCAATTCAATAATAACAATTGGATGAAAGAGTGGAGGGTAATTAGCATCCGAATTAGCATTGTTATTATTGTTATAACATTATGTATTGATTGAATTTAGTCAAAGTCAAGCATTCAAACCATAATCGCCGCATGTCAAGCATTATAGTTAGTTGTGATTCTTTTTGATATATTCAATGTTATTTAACTAAATGTTCTTTATATGTTATGTCAAGCATTATATAGGTATTCAATCAATTCAATAATAAGAAATGGATGAAATCGTGGAGGTTAATTAGCATTCGAATTAGCATTGTTATTATTGTTATAACATTATGTATTGATTGAATTTAGTCAACGTCAAGCATTCCTTGATTAACTGGCGTATGTCAAGCATTATATAGGTATTCATATATTCATATAGGTATTCAATAATAACAAATGGATGAAAAAGTGGGGGGTAATTAGCATCCGAATTAGCATTGTTATTATTGTTATAACATTATGTATTGATTGAATTTAGTCAAAGTCAAGCATTCAAACCATAACTGCCGCATGTCAAGCATTATAGTTAGTTGTGATTTTTTTTGATCTATTCAATGTTATTTAACTAAATGTTCTTTATATGTTATGTCAAGCATTATATAGGTATTCAATCAATTTAATAATAAGAAATGGATGAAATAGTGGAGGTTAATTAGCATTCGAATTAGCATTGTTATTATTGTTATAACATTATGTATTGATTGAATTTAGTCAAAGTCAAGCATTCAAACCATAACTGCCGCATGTCAAGCATTATAGTTAGTTGTGATTTTTTTTGATCTATTCAATGTTATTTAACTAAATGTTCTTTATATGTTATGTCAAGCATTATATAGGTATTCAATCAATTCAATAATAAGAAATGGATGAAATAGTGGAGGTTAATTAGCATTCGAATTAGCATTGTTATTATTGTTATAACATTATGTATTGATTGAATTTAGTCAACGTCAAGCATTCCTTGATTAACTAGCGTATGTCAAGCATTATATAGGTATTCATATATTCATATAGGTATTCAATCAATTCAATAATAACAAATGGATGAAAGAGTGGAGGGTAATTAGCATCCGAATTAGCATTGTTATTATTGTTATAACATTATGTATTGATTGAATTTAGTCAAAGTCAAGCATTCAAACCATAACTGCCGCATGTCAAGCATTATAGTTAGTTGTGATTTTTTTTAATCTATTCAATGTTATTTAACTAAATGTTCTTTATATGTTATGTCAAGCATTATATAGGTATTCAATCAATTCAATAATAAGAAATGGATGAAAGAGTGGAGGGTAATTAGCATCCGAATTAGCATTGTTATTATTGTTATAACATGAATGATTGAACATGTTCTTTATATGTTATGTCCGATTGAATTTAGCATCCGAATTAGTATTGATTGAATTTAGTCAAAGTCAATTCAATAATAAGAAATGTATTGATTGAATTTAGTCAAAGTCAAGCATTGAAACCATAAATGTCGCATGTCAAGCATTATACCTAGTCAAAACTTTGAATAATTTCATTTGGCGACCATTCTTGTTGAAAGTTGTAACATTAAACACGCCAATTTTTTTTTCTAAACAAAGTAGTTCACCAACCTGGAGACGAAGATCACTTATGAAATTCAGCCAACCATTACAAAAACAATAATCACGACCAATCCTTTCTATTGCAACGTTCCATTGATGTAAATCATCTACATACATAGTGATTGGAACATTAGGGACACCATCGGGATAATGCTTATTAATAAAGGAGTAAGGTATAACCTGAAAGCAAAATTTGTGATCAAATAATATGGACAAATTAAGATACTAAAAACATGTAATATAAAGTATCGAACTTAATGGCACTTACCATAGGTGTCGTCAATTCATGTTCAATCATTTTGCAGAATGACACATCCAATTGCATGGATGGAGAATGATTTTAATGCTCCATCATGAAAGTATTCGGAGCAATAAAGTCGAATATGACGTAAAACATAGAGAAGCATAAATCATGTACAACTTTTGACCATCCATTTGTTAAGCAGAATTCATCATCTATAAATTCTAACAAAACAAACCAAGATTGACCATGGTATGTCGAAACTTTAATGTTGTTGTTTCGTAAGTTTTTAGATAACAAAAACCTGTTCATGGATTTCGGCAATGTCTGGACAAACACGTAAAAAACAACATTATAATAACGAATAAGCTTTTTTTACTTAAAAAAAATTAGAAACGTCATACCAAAACTCGTGCGGAAGGGTCATGAATAACCTTGAAGAATTTGTCACCCTTGTGATAAGCCATAATGAAGTTATTTGTCCTAATGAAATCATGTTCTTCGTCTGCAAAACAAACTTTTGTTAAAGTATCCATAAAGTCACTAATACTCGAAACTGATTTCAATTATCTTTTTTTATGAAATCCTGTATTTTGTTTTTTTATAATCTTTTTTTATATTCACACATACTCGAAACTGATTTCAATTGCAATCTGTTATTAAAACCACAATCATATCATCAATGATTAAACCTGATCAGAATTACTTGTGTGTCGATTTCATCCAAAGCAGAGACTTGATCCTAAACAGATTATCAAACGGTGTTAATAAAAAAAAGATTCTGATCATTACAAATAAATCCGAAATAAAACGATTGTATTTCTGTTTGGTTTAATATGTTAGTAAACCGCTATGTATGGATTTCATACAGTGTCAGAAACATAATCGAAAACAAATTAGATAGTTATTTTAATAAGAAAACGTGTTGATAATTACATATTTTGTAGAAGGTTGATAGCTATACGATTGTGATTTATCTTTGTAGAAAAATAATGATAGAAACCGATTGTGTTTATCTTTTATGTAAGATGATTGCAAACATTATGTATCAATCTAATCAAAATGAAGAAAAATTATTAAAAACATTTCGAGATTCATGTAAGATTGATGAACAACATACCTTGCAAAAAGAACAATGAGAGAGGAATGAGGAATGAGAAAGGAATTATTAGGATAGGAAGGAGGAAGATGTTGTAACATACAAATGGATGTTGACAAAACAAAAAAAAAAGAGGTTTATATAATACTTTTTCATGGAGCCCCATTTAGGATTTGGATCCTTGAAGACCCTCTCAAAATCTAGGATTCAACCCTAGTGTTTTCATTTATTATATAGATAGATTTGTTCCAAAGATATAACAAATAATTAGCTATGGTTCATTGTTGCTGTTAGTTATCAAACTGATTTGAATAGTATTATATCCTGATTTATGTTATTGTGTAGGATTTGGTTTAGGATTACTATATAATTTTCCGGTTTGTCCCGTTGTTTGTTTTACTGTTCGTTAGTTTGCATTATGATGGCAGTGATGAATGATAGTTTACATCCTCTTTGCTCATCCCCATTTTAAGATACCAAAATACATCAACCCTGTGGTGGTGCTATTGTTACCTGTGGTGTGGTGTGATTGATATCTGATTTGGAATTGCACTTTTTTGGGACACTTAGGCAGGTGTGTTTAGTGAAATATTTTTTTCGTTTATGTCAGATGATGTTTACTGGTTTGTATGATGATGGCAGTGGAGCCAACACGGCATTAGTGAAGCCGTATTATGTACATTCAAACACTGGAACAATAGGATTATTAACCGTTTTGTGAGGGTTTGTAACTATACACAAAATGAGAATGTAGCTATGTCAATACGGTTAATAATCCGTTATTCAAATCTGCATAACAGATTATTTTGGGGTTACACTTATTCAAAACCTACAAAACCATGGTGCAAGGCGCGCAACGCGCGCCACTTAACAACCCTAGTTTGTTTAATTGTACGTAAAAAAAAAAACTTATACTTTATAAATTTATTTAGCTATTATTGTTATTGTTAATGTGATTGTTATATTTAAGTATTATTAGTAATTCAAACCCGCTTGAATAATATTTGCTTTTTAGTGGTTCAGTTTTCACAACTCATTTTTTTTTATAACATACTAATTTCAAAGTACATACAAATTTTTGATCCCTATAGTTTAGAGTTAATAGTCATTTTCGTCCCTGAGGTTTGGGCCAGTTTGTCGCTCCAGTACAAATGTTTATTTTTTTTGCAATTCCTTCCCTGAGGTTTAGATTTTGTTGCCAAATTCGTCCCTTTCACTAACCCAGTTAAAAAAGTCATTAGTGTCAAGGGTATTTTTGTCTTTTTACCTATAATTTAAAATTTTAATAAAAAATCTTACCCCGCCCCCACCCCTATATCTCTCTGTCTGTCTCTCTCTCTCTCTCTCTCTCTCTCTCTTTCATCAATCTCAAAAACATAACCTTCTTCAATTACTCCTTTCCTTTCACTTTTCTTTCTTTGAAGAATCCACCAACACCAACAATAACAATGATCCTGAAGAGGAGTAATACAGTGTTGGACACAGAGCTACGGTTATCACCGACTCAAGTAAACATCATCAGCCCTCCTTCCACTTTCCAATACAGGTTGTTTTCAGATGTGAAGAGGGTTTTCGAGTGGAGAAGTTGGGTTTCCGGGGTGAGATTGATGTTTCTGATTGAAGATGGGTTGAGTCTGGGTGTTGCAGGTGGTTTTCTCGAGGTGGGTTTCCGGTCAGATGGTGACGGGTGGGGTTGTAGAGGGTGGTAATGATGGTGACGGGTTGGGTGTGGTTGCAGGTGGGTTTCGGTGGATGTAGGTGACGGGCCGGTGGTAGGGTGGCCCGATTTTGGTGATTGTTGGTTGTGGGTTCGATTGAAGGACATCAGCAGCAGCGGCGTGTTTAGCCTTAGCGGCTCGAGTCTTGATGTAATTACCCATTAAATGTTCCGATCGATTCTCAACTACAGGATGACGGACGCCATTGTGGAGTTCCGACTAGTTTCCGACTGATGAGATGTGTCCGACGAAAATGAAGTTTCCAGGTGGGTTATGGAATATGGCGGAATACGGTGGGGGTTGGGTTGGTGTTGCAGTTGGTTGATCGGGTGGTGGCTTGATCTGTGGTTTCAGAGAGATATAGAGAGAGAGAGATAGAGTGAAATAGATAGAGAGAGAGAGAGTGAAAGAGAGAGAGAGAGAGAGAGAGAGAGAGAGAATGAAAGAGACAGAGAGATATAGGGGTGGGGGTGGGGTAAGATTTTTTATTAAAATTTTAAATTATAGGTAAAAAGACAAAAATACCCCTGAAACTAACGACCTTTTTTAACTGGGTTAGTGAAAAGGACGAATTTGGCAACAAAATCCAAACCTCAGGGACGAAAATGGCTATTAACTCCTATAGTTTACCTAAATTATGTATACGGTAACAGGCCTGACATAACGTGTAGGTCCTCAAAAATAGTATAGATTGTTATACAACTAGTGCAATTTCCCTACATGTTGTAGCAAGTATTTGATCGGGACCAGTTCGGTTTATTATGGTATCGGTATGGCTCCAAAACTCAGTATTGTAGCCGAAAGATAAAACTCAATATGTGTGTGCGTGATATGCCCATAAGAATATTAACACATGTTTTACATCGATAAAAAAAACAAATATTAGTAATGGTTCATAGCACTGATACGTGTACCGATGCTGTCACAATACCAACACTCGCTATATGTTACCGTATAAAGAGATACTCTATAGCAAATACAACTCCATTTTCAACTAAATTTGTAGCAGCGGATTTCACAACCAATCCGACCATTGAATCGCTTTAATAACCAAATTTGATTTTCAAAACATCGTTTTATGATTTTTCTTCTCTTTTATGACCCTAACAAATTTGTTATCAACTCTGGAAAGTACAAGAATTTGCCACGAGTGGTTCATCTACTAAATTGAAATTGTTTTTTGATAGGAACCACACGGCCACACCAAATATGTTGTCAATGATAATTGAAAGAACACTAGCATGCCACAGTGATTCATGAACATTCGACTCAATTCAAAAATTATCATAACATCCAATACATAAGATTTCATGTTTGTCACGGTTCTAAGAAGACAAGTTTTTCACTTTAGAGTGCAAATTTTACCTTCATACTTAGTTAACTTATTAACTTATAGATAGAGGGAGGTTTATACATTAAGTCCATTTTGCCCTACGAAATAATTGGAGTACTTGATCACACTATATTAATGGTTAAGATTGATTTGAAAGTTATATAGAGAATTTGCTCTTATGAAAAGTCATTCTCTTAGTTTGTTTTTGGGTCGTTGATCAAGGTTGATGTCTCTCTTTCATTATATTCATATTTCCCTAATTCTAGCTAGTTATGGTAAATCGCGGTCCGTGTTAAGCAAGAAGGCGTGTTCGATGTTGATAAGCCGGCCAAGGAGTCACTCGGACTCTTTGCCATGCTCTTCAATCATCTATAAGTGTGATTAAGAAATTCTAGAATGTTCTCGGATTTGTTTCCGGGTTTTATTCCTTTCACTTTTTAGCATCCTAATTTTATAAAAAAAAAAAAAAAGTTTATTAAAAAGTTAACATAATTGTTTGGTTTGCTTTTATATGTATGTGACATCCATTTGTTAAACCAACTACTTAAATTGCCAGAGTGATGCGGCGGAAATTAAGTTTTTGCCGGTATCGGTTTGGTTTATTACGGCATCCACACTTGTTATACCAAAAGGATATGTTCAAAAGGATATTAACACATGTTTTACATCGACAAAAAAAAATATGAATAAATCGGGGTATGGAACCATTTGTTCTACATGTTAACTTGTCACACTGGTTTAAAAACAAGATTTCATAATAGTGAACTAAGGGGTGTTTGGGGTTACGTTTTGAAATGGATTTTTAGATTATTGTGTTTTGCATTGAGTTTTGAAATGAATTTTTAAACTACCAAAACGCAATAATTTAAAAGTAGCTCCACCCCTGCTTTTTTAAAACGCAAAAGCTGTTTTGAAAAATCAATCCCAAACACCCTCTTAATATTGAAAAGTATATTGTACTTGAACTACATGTAGTAGAAAAGGATACACGTGAATATAATAATAGGGGCGGTTATTGTGAAAAGTGATAAAAACGTGCGAATTGTCACTTTGTACATGATAATTACATAATGTTTTTGTATGTTCATGAAAGCATTACGTAATTATCATTACGTAATTATCATGCACTTTGTACATGATAATTACATAAAATGATAATTACGTAATGTTTTTGTATGTTCAAAAAAGCATTACGTAATTATCATTACGTAATTATAATGCACTTTGTACATGATAATTACGTAATGTTTTAGTATGTTCATGAAAGCATTACGTAATTATCATTACGTAATTATCATGTACAAAGTGACACTTCACACGTTTTTATTACTTTGTATTTAAACCGCCCCTATAATAATATATATGTCTATGGAGTCATTAAAATTATAAGAATAATCTCAAATATAACTATTTTCACATATATATCACAATTATAATGGTAGATAATTGGTAATTGTCATAGTCCATTAGTTTAAAAACCGGTTCGGGAACCGAAACCAGTAAAACCGACCCGAACTGAAATCAGTCAAAACCGGTTTCACGTGAAACCGGCACTAAAAAAATCTCAAACCGAACCGAAAACGGGCCTAAAACCGACGAAAAAACTGGTCAAAAGAAACCGAAACCGAACCAAAACTGGTACACAAACTGGAACCGAATCGAAACCGGTATCGCTAAAAACCAGCCGAAACCGAACCGAAACCGGTTTAAGAAAAATACATTTTTGGCCATAAACACAAATAAAACTTTGTTTTTTTTTTTTTTTTTTTGTAATAATATTCAATTTCCTTCTTTAAAAAAACCTTAAAATTTATTAAAAGTTAAATTTTATGTAATTTATACGATTTTAAAAGGTGCGCGAAAAAACCGATTAAGAACCGAAACCGGTCTTACGAATCGACAAAACCGGTCCAAAACCGAACCGTTTTGGAACCGAAACCGGTTCGGCCAGGAACCGGTACTGTAGCGAACCGGTTTAAACCGAAACCGGTTCGAAACCAAAACCGGTTCGACATAAAAACCGATTTGCTCACCTCTAGTATTATACATCACATGTTTCAAACTTGGTACTCATTTAATTTTGTTGGACCAGGTTTGGGCCAGACCAACTTGCAAAATGGATTAGGCCAGACCCCATCCAGATATGTATGCTAGTTAAACTGTAAAAGTTAAAAATTCAAACGGTTCACGGTTCACGGTTCACAGTTCAACTAGTGGAGGTATGAACTTAAAAAAAAAAAAAAAAAAAAAAAAAAAAAAAACCCTCTTATGAAAAGAAATTTAACACTGCCTACATACACGTCCATTTTAAAGAAAAAGCAATGCTGTACGCTTTCACATATGTATGCTACATTGCTACCTACACAAAAGCAAACCAAATTTATTCTATGAAAAGTAAAGCTCTACAAAACTTAAAAAAAAAAAAAGGAGAGCCCTTAAAAAAGTTAAGTAATCTAGTTGACAAAATATAAGATTTTGGTTACTATTCAGAGAGTTATGACATCTCAAAAATCGCCATTTTAGGTAGGCATTTAATTATATAATAATAATAATAATAAAGTATAATAATTATTTTAAGAAAAAAGAATTTGAATAAAAATTTAATGAATGAAAGTTGGGAGTCCCTATTCGGCCAGGCAAGTTAGGCCCATTTCACTGCCATTTAGTTACGACTTGATTCTACCCTTGTCCTGGGTCCAGTTAGAATTAGGCTAAACCTTGAAAATTAAATCAAAGATTTATTTATTGTTTTGTGCGGTTGTTTAGAGTTAATTGCCAAGATGGTCCCTGAGGTTTTCCTCATGTTGTTTGTCTGGTTACCAAACTTGATTTTTATCACTTGAGCCTCTTAGAGATCTAAAAATGTTAAAATAGTCACTATTTAACTGAGTTTTTAACTCAGTAATGAAAGTCAATTAAGTCTCAGGGGCAATTTTGTCATTCATATCCTCAGAGGCCAAAATGACAATTAGTGGAAAGTTATAAAAAAAATAAAATTCAAACACGTTTTTTCGAACACGTTTTTTTTTTCCGAACACGTTTTTTTCCGAACACGTTTTTTTTCGAACACCTTTTTTTTCGAACACGTTTTTTTTTCGAACACGTTTTTTTTCGAACACGTTTTTTTTTTTTTCAAACCAGTTTTTTTTTTCAAACACGTTTTTTTCGAACACGTTTTTTTTTTTCGAACACATTTTTTCGAACACGTTTTGACGTTCAATTCAAGCTAGTTCGTGAAAAGTGCATAACAAGTCAGGTAAATTTACGTAAATCCCGATTAAAAACATCACCAAATACAACAAGTCTTGACCTCCTGTAATTCCATGCATGTAAAATGTGCGTGTCTTGCTTCAGAAACAGATTAAGAAGCTTGAATTCCGTGTCGGTTGAAGCATTCCCTTTGCTTATCACTCATTTTCTGTGATGCCAAGCTCCATAAGACGTTCAATTCAAGCTAGTTCAAAAAAAAAAAAGGGTTCGAAAAAAAACGTGTTCGAAAAAAATGTGTTCGAAAAAAAACGTGTTCGAAAAAAACGTGTTCGAAAAAATGTGTTCAAAAAAACGTGTTTGAAAAAAAAACCGTGTTCGAAAAAAAAACGTGTTCGGAAACAAAAAAACATGTTCGGAAACAAAAAAACGTGTTCAGAAAAAAAAACGTGTTTGAATTTTATTTTTTTTATAACTTTTCACTAATTGCCATTTTGGCCCCTGATGACATAAATGACGAAATTGCCCCTGAGACTTAATTTACTTTCATTACTCAGTTAAAAACTCAGTTAAATAGTGACCATTTTGGCACTTTTTGATCTCTGAGGGGCTCCAATGATAAAAATCAAGTTTGGTGACCAGAGAAGCAATTCGGAGAAAAGCCCAGGGCCATTTTGGCAATTAACTCAGTTGTTTATTTATTTGTAAACTAGTGGGGAACCCGCGCGTTGCTGCGGGGAGACAATTTGTAGTGCGATACTCGTTATTGTTAGTTTATCGATCCTCTCATGATATATTGTGTAGTATTTGATTTTAAAGGTGTGCTAGATCTAGTAATTATATTTTTAATGGATTTTATTTTTAAGATGGTTCTTGGACTTGTAGAAAATAAATATAAACAGACTATTAATTTAGGTAATAAACTACTAAACTTGGTTGAGAAGACGACAAAAAATTATGTCATGTTGTCATTACCGGTAAATATCATATTGTCATTGCTGGTAATATTGTTTTTATATGTTTTATAAAACTTTATGAGTAACTTTTAATGAAACAAACAAGTTAAATGGCTTTTAGTTGTTAAATAAATATCCATTTAACCCATTTGTGAAAAATGGGTCGTTACCCATGATTTAACCACTACATATTCGTTGCGTTTATAACCAACATGTATTAATGCATCGTACATTATGCCTCTACAATGGACATATATAATCAAATCAATATAGTTGTATAATGCGTCTCTGGGCCAAGAAAAAAAAAGCAAGAATTGAAAATATTACCGAACTGAAAATCATATACACGTTAGGACTTAAATATTATATATGATACCAAATTAAAAATCTAAAAAAATTATAGATTTCCACTAGGTAACTTGAGCCATCTCACATTGAATATGACCTCATTAACTGCTTCCCCCTCCATTTAACCCGAGGAAAGCCGAGATCGGCCAGTGGAGTCTTTTAGTTAATGCCACCCGATATCTCAATCATAGTCGTTTTGTTCTGCAGTTGTCGGTTTCATTTTAGCTCGGTCCCAGGACATGAAGGAAAGACTCCGCCTAACCCGTATCCCTACGCCTACTCCCGTTGGCTACAGTTTCTATGATCACTTATGCAATCGTGAGTTGTAGTTTTTGAGTTTCTTGTTTTGCAGTTTTTGAGTTTCGTGTTTTGCAGTTGTGGTTTTCTCTTTTGGCCGGACCTTGTACCATCGACCGTTAGGGAGATTAAAGCCCCGAAGGGTCAAGTCAACCAGCAAGAGACGAGAGAGGGATGCCCCCAAGGGTATCCCGAGCGATAAAGGAAGGATGGTGTTGCTATTAAAATAAGAATAGGTTTGTATTGATGGGTTGCCCTGTTGTTAGTGCTTTCATTGTCTTGATGGTTTGTCTTGCTGCTAGCGTTTTATTAGTCCTGTTGTTAGTGTTTTAAGGGTTGTTTTCAAAGCTATGTACAGAGAACCTGCGTTTGATATAGTAAATGGGTAAATACTCGTGAAGATAGCTAAATAGAACAATATTAATAAATATTTCCATATCTTTATTCATCTCTACTTTCTAAATTAAAAAAAATCAAAATATTTCAAGCTCCGAAAGAACCAGACCGGAATTCAATTTTTTTAATAAAATCTCAATTACTAATTCATTCAGTTTCGGTGAAAGAACAATAAGCTTTTAAATAATAATAATAGTATTTGAGATTAAAAATAAAAAAGAAACGACATGCCATTAAAATCGTTGGTCTCTGTTTGCAATACTTACGTAACCAAGCAACCCCTACCCCATCACCTTCTATGCTCAAATTATGATTAGCAACCAATCATGGGAACATATTATGCTCTTAAAATGTTGATTGATTATTAGATAGCTATAATAAAACAACCTTCTTCTTTTTTTATCTAAATCCTACCATACAAAAATCATTAAAAAAATATAACATAAGCCAATTTTGCAAGGAAACTAAGCTGGGTTTGAATAAAAAAAAAGAGTATTCTAAAATTGAAGAAAAAACTTACACAAATTATGTAAACGTGTCTGAAATTGTTCTTTCATATTTTATGTATATACATCACAAAGAAAAAGGTATGGATTTATTACTTGAATTGTGAATGGAGATGGATTAGATTGATTGTGATTTCTAGTCACTTTTAATTCCAGTGGCTATAACAGCAACACACATGTGACGGTTATATTTTTTCATTGTTTTGTAAACGTAGTAGCACAAGGCGAGGTTAGACTATGGATTCAAAGTGAAAAAAAACGAAGAGCAACAAGAAAACGCCTGCTAATAACGTGTTAGAAAATAACAATCTAGTAGCAACCAACATATAAGTTATATAAATATGAGAAGAAGACTCTAGACATCATGTATGAAAAGAAAGAATGAAGGAAGAGAGAACTTTATGTATTGATATGTTTTATATACCAAATAAAAGATCACTATTTATAAGACTATAAACATTGAAAGAGATGTAAGTTATGTATGTGAAGAATCACCGCATTATTTAGATACCAGATACATGACCACTATTTATAAGATTATAACATTGATATAAACGTAATAAAGACATGGAGATTATGAATGTAAAGACACCCCACATTATTGTTAATTTCCTCATCAATTTTATAATTATGTTTAAATTAATTTCTTCAACAATTTAATATTTAGGTAGAAAGACAATTTTACCCCCTAAATGACTTCAACAAGCATTGTACTATAAGCAATAAATGTTGTATTTACTTAAATTTTGAGGGTATCCTTCATTGATACTTTATAATATAGTATATAGATGGTTATAATCTACAAAACTTATTTTCACAATAAAAAGACAAGTTAAATAAAGGAGTTTCATGTTAACTACAAAAGGTAAATTAATAAAATGAGTTTTATTAAAAGATAAATTTTTTGGTTAAAAATTAAAATGTTAATTTATGCCATAATTTAAAAATAATTTTATTATATTTAAAATTAAGTTCGTGAAATTTCGACCAATGTAGTTTTAAATAGGGTATTTAAAAATGAATCATGCCGAGTGATTTGAAAGGAAGTTTTCAAATATATCACGAACAGAGTAAAACTGGTTTTACAAAATTACTCGACTTGCTTCATGCTACAAGTCGTCCGTAATATTTTGACCTTACACGGTAAATAAAATATTAAAGCGAAACCCAAAGAAATCAGTATTGCTAAGCCACTCTCAAATGTAGATACTCAATTCAAATGAAGCACCCATATGTTAGTGAGTACCCTACACAGTGTCTATGGTTCGACGCAAGGTGAATTTGCGATTCCTAACTCAGTTGGACCACATCTCATTAAAAATGACCAATGTCAATTAAAAAGAGTCTTATGTGGGCATAGAAATCATGCTCTTAGACATTAGTCATTTGACCACACTTTTTTGATCAAGCTTATCAATGCCTTAACTATGCCCAGATGAAAACGAGTTTCATTAGGGCATTTTATCAAACACCTTGTAGGCGTCTTTTTCCTAACTTAAATTTTAGGACTTATAGACCTCATAGATCCATCCTTGACCAAGATTAACATGTCTGGTATGTAAATTAATCCTCTAACTAAAGATTTCACAAATAAAGCTTACATTTGTTGATGCCACCTATCCTCTTATAAGGGGTTCTCATCCTTTCGACTAAACCCACTTCTACATAATCAAGCATCAATATAAACCCTTTTGTTGAAGCAAATGATCACATTGGTTTAACCAAATTAAGTGCGTTTATGGTCCCCTAACTCAAGAGGAACCATTATCAATCACCAATTTCACGTTTTATAACAACCCATGATTTTCACCATAACCAAGCATAAACCTATCATCAAAATTAGCCAAATAAAAGGTTACCTTGGTGTGTATTATGCTTGGATGACTCATTTTAGGGCTAATGCAAGCAAAACCCCTTTGATTTGGCCTTGATTCAAGCTTGTTCTTGAGTTTGAGCTTAAGTGTGTGTTTTAGTGTGTGTGATGATCAACATCCAAGAGGTTGAGTTTGTGTTTTGTATTTTTTTTATAAGTATTCACCAAACTCAAGTTTGGTTATTTGGAAAGTATATAAATCTCCCATCTTTTGTCAAGTACTTTCTAGTTAAAAGTAGGGGTGTAAACGAGCCGAGCCGAGCCGAGCCCGAGCCTGACTGGGCTCGGCTCGGGCTCGTTAAGGTTTTGTGAAGCTCGAGCTCGAGCTCGGCTTGGTTCGAGCCTACAATCTTGAGCTCGAGCTCGGCTCGCTAGCAAAATCCAAAGCTCGAGCTCGGCTCGGCTCGGCTTGAGGTGATTTGAGAATCTCAAACGAGCTCAAAAGCTCGGCTCGAGCTCGCAAAAGCTCGGCTATAACTTAGGCTCGCGAGCCCAATCGTTAAGGCTATAACTTAGGCTCGGCTGTAACTTAGGCTCGGGCTCGGGTTCGAGCTCTAGCTCTATAAGGCTCGATTAGGCTCGCGAGCCCGATCGAGCTTTGTATCTAGGGCTCGAGCTCGGTCTCGATAACTAAACGAGCCATATTTCAGGCTCGGGCTCGGGCTCGTTAAGGCTCGGCTCGTTCGAGCTTTTTACCGAGCCGATCCCGAGCCGCTACGTGTCATTTACACCCCTAGTTAAAAGCCCCGTGTGCTTATATTATCATAAAATACAGTTTAGAAATTTTGGGGTGTTACACATAGCTGAGGTTAAACGTACCAATGTTTGGCATATTTATGGAACCCTAAATCAAGAATTGTGTAGAGACACAATTGGTCTACTCGCGTAATTGCACAAAGTGAACAGTGCTCGGCCATTCACTATGTGTGTATGAAACGATATCTCAATTACCAAAAGATAATTTTTGAAATTGGGTCATAAATTAATTAGGAGCCAATCATGAAAATATTGAGTGTTTTATTTGAATTTTGTAGATGGCTCACAACAATAATAACAACAACAGTCCCAACTCCACCTTTTCACTAATGTCCATTCTTGAAAATGAGAAACTTAACAACTCCAACTTCATGAGTTGGCATAAAAAATTGTTCTCAAGTCTGAATCCAAAATCTATGTTTTGGACACACCAATTCCTAGTGAACCCGAACAATATTAATACACTATATAAACATGTTGATGATTCTCTCAAGAACTCTTGTCTCATGGTAACTTGCATGATTCCTAAGCTTCAATAGACATTAGAAAACTTTTCAGCTTATGACATGAAAGTTCAGTCTGAAGCCATGTTTTAGCAAAATCCAAGACATGAGCAATTTGAAGGGATGTGATCACTTGTCGAATTTGAAGTGGGTGATAGAGTTTTGCTCAAAGTATCTCCATGGAAAGGGGTACCCAGGTTTGGCAAACGTGGGAAACTCAATCCCAATTACATAGTTCCATTCGAGATCCTTGCACGAATTGGACCGGTTGCATACAAACTCAAGCTACCACAAGAACTCAGTGGTGTCCATGACACGTTCCATGTCTCGAACCTCAAGAAGTGTCTTGCTGATGAATCATTGGTTATCCCACCAGAGGAAATCCACATCAACAAACAACTTCATTTCATAGAGGAGCCACTCGAGATAACGGATTGGAAGGTTCAGAAACTTCGCCGCAATCAGGTCAAGTTGGTCAAGGTACATTGGAATTCCAAACGCGGACCCGAATTCACGTGGGAGCGTGAGGACCAGATGAAACGCAAGTACCCACATCTCTTCCAGAAGACCACCGGTTCAGATGACTCACACCGAAAATTTTGCGGACGAAATTCCTCTAACAGGGTGAGAACGGGACACCCGTCGAAATCACAGGTTATATATGTACACTTAGCTATATGTATACAGTGTGCATAACATTACATGTCATCATAGTTGGACTATACAGGGTTCCAACGAGTTAATCCCAAAGCATACAGTCTAACAATAGACACGCTAGTTAGTTCAATGCCTTAGTTAATCCAATAAGTCATGCTAGACTACAGGAAACCCATGCAATTGAATATACGATTTCAAATTGTTGACCCGACAAGAACAAAGACAAACAATATTTATTCACATGAGGTTACCAACATATGATTGGAAATAACAAAATACCTCACACATACATGTATATACACACACACACGGCCACATATATACACACACGAATACATCCATACATACACACTCACTTACTAGTCACCATTCTTATCCATACAAGAGATCTTACACAAGAATGGAATCCACAAACATTCCACAACCTCCAAGTCATGTTGACTTACCACAAGAATCATATTTTCTTTCCCCATGACCATCGATCACTACACCACCATCCAACCATTCCAAGAACCTAGGTATTTCACTAACAAGAGACCTTGTAATCTCACTACATGAACCTAGATAGCTTTGACTTCCTAAATTGCTCAATTACACCTACAATATTTCGGCCCATGTGTTCCCAAGACAAGACAAGCTAAGTGAAGCAAGGAACCTAACTAGCCTACACATCTACACTATATACATATACACGCATGCATACATCCAAGGACAACCTTCTATTTCAAGTTTCTAGGCATGTACAGAAGCATGGAAACAACACAAAACACATGGCCATCCAAGACACCTTGACTTGCCATAAAACTCTTTCTTTTCCCTATGAAATTTCGGCCCACAAGAGTCCCAAGGAAGAGTGCACACAACCACCTATAACAATAGTCAACCCTTCATACTAGAATAGCAAAACATAAACCACATGAGCATGATATTCTTGTCACATGCCCCTTCCCCATAATATGTTGCGGACGAACACCCTACACAACCCACCAAAATCACCAAGTCAACTTCTTTCACTTACAAGGTTCCTAGTAAGATGCACTCCAAAAAAGTAAAGGTTGACTTACCTCAAATGTTCACCAATGAGCTTTTGGCCATCCTCCCACCATTCGACTATATATAGAGACCCTTAGAAGACTTGTGATCATACCCCAACATCATAAGTTACACTAACAGTTGAAAACACTCCTCTTTTTCCTCTTGTACCCCTCGGCCAAAGGATAAACCCACCCAAGGGACTTACTTCGATCGACCACCATCATTGTTTAGGAGCTCCAAGTCTCTAGCAAGCACTTAGGAGTTGTATTGTGAGGAGTTAGCTTGTTTTCTTTTATATTTTCGGCTATACACACTCAAGGTATAACATCCAAACCATTTCCTCTTGTTTATATAAAATGCTCGACCATGACAAGCACACCCGAAGCACACACCTTCGCACACACTATAACAATGAGCTTTTCAAGTTATGCTAACTAAAACACTTAAGTTTTATGTTAAAAGTCCAATGTTTTAGCTTATGCATACTCACCCGCATATATACGATTACATGCACATTAGAGACCATATATGGACATCTACATACCCCCACACATACACATGGGTGTACGCGTGAGAGTATAGGGCCGAGGCTGGCCCAAGCCTAAGCCAAAATCGTTTATTTTTATAACTTATACTAAGACTCGCTTTATAAACATGTGTTACGAACCTTAAATACATGTGTTAATGAGCTTAACACAAGAGTTTTCATGGAAACCAATGATATACACTAACATGTGGGTATAATCAAGGATAAAATACTTAAAAATGCCATTTTTATACAAAATTGTCAAAAAGATGTGTCCATATGCCACCCTAGACTTACATAACCGAGACATAAGTGACACTCGGTAACATTAGTAAGTCAAGACACCGGATTTACCAAAAATAGACTAAACATAGTCACTTTAACGACAAAATGAACATTTTCTGACACATACAGTGTGTGACACACGTAGATAGTGGTACAAAAGCCTCTAGTCCATAGGTGTCCCAGTCGGGTGAACAGTTACATGGTAGTTAGAACAAAAACATAGACTTAAGGTTGCCTTTAAATGAACTTAGGGCATCCCAGACCAGACACACCGCATCAGATTTAGTTCAGTCTAGCATCCAGATACCAAGTGAGTATTTCACGGCCCCCTTTTAACAGTTTTTACATTTTTTCGGGGGAAAAACATGCGTACAGTTTTCAGTTACAATTCATGACTATTATGTGAACATGAGACATTACGGTTTAGGATCCATTAAGCCCTCGTGTCATACATCATACCATAACCATTAGCTATGGACTTAGCCATGAAACACCGAGATAAATCTATTGGGTTGACACCCCCACTCTTGGTCAGTCGCTCTGACTGGATGACAGATATCAAAAGAGTGCTTGTATTTCACATTATTTCATTGTCTTTAGTGTACAATGGGCGAGGCACAACATGTCAAGGTTTGGTTATGGGCTCATGTCAGATCACATATTGATTATTGCCCTAGCTAGGCAATGATTTAGTCGGTTTTGGATTACATGTCCACCATATAGAAAACCCGTGAACTCACCAACTTTATGTTGACCTATATTTCCTTTAATGCATGTTTTTCAGGAAATTAGCAGGGATAGTGGAACTTGTGGGGGTCGCGTGCGAGCATTTATGGGATACCTTCTTTTGGACCGTTGTGTTGTTGTTTTAATACTAGACATTTACCTACAATGGTTTTGGTTTTAAACAATTATCTCTATGTTGAAGAAATTTGGTTATTTAATGAAAGTTCCTGCTTTATTTTAATTGATGCTCGTGTGACCTTTGTGCTTGGAAATCTTTCGAAGTCACACCTCGCGTTTCCGCTTTGGAGGGGTGTGACATCTTGAAGTTCCACTTAGCAATGAGCGTGTAGGAAATGTGATCCTCAATTCTCCACCCAATTCATATGATCAATTTGTTTTGAACTATAACATGAATGAGTGGGATAAGACAATTTCAGAGTTGCATATGATGCTTAAGACTGTTGAAGCCAACATGCCCATGAAAGTTAGGATTTACCAATGATCAAAAGAGGACGAGTTAAGAAGCATGACAACAAGATGAAAGGCAAGGGCAAGGGTAATGGAAAGTATGATTCCAAGAAACCATAGGATGCCAAGTGCTTTCATTGTGATGAAGCAGGGCATTGGAAGATGAACTGTCTCAAGTACCTAGATGAGCTGGAAACATAAGAAAGCATCATATGTAGGTTCTTTAGGTATTAATGTTATAGAAATCTTTTATTTTAGCAACAAATATTGGGTGTGTTGACACCGGATTTGGCTTATACATTTGTAACGATTTGCAAAGGCTAAGGAAATTTAAGAAACTGAAGCGCGATGACCTAGAGCTATTTGTTGGAAATGGTCAAAGGGTCGTGGCCAAGGTAGTATGAGAACTACAATGTTTGCTATATTCCTAATTTGACTAGGAATATTAATTTTGTTTCTACATTAAGACAACAATGATTTAATTATTCTTTCAATGGTGATAACATTTGTGCATTTTTAAATGGGTTGTGTCATTTTGAGGCTATCTCTCATAATGGAGTCTATGAAGTAGAACTCCAGAATTCTAGCATTTTATTCCAAATCTCAAGTAAACGTAGTAAATCTAGCTTTAATGATACATACCTATGGCATTGTAGGCTTGTCCACATAAACAAAGATCACCTTAAGCAGCTCCAAACAGAGGGAATACTAGATTCCATCAACAAGGATGACTTTGATAAGTGTGAATGTTGTTTGAGTAGCAAGGTAACAAAATCTCCATTTACGAGTGTTGTAGAAAGAGCCAATGACCTACTAGGACTGATAAACATTGATTTTTATGGTCCTTTTGGGACAATGGGTAGGAATAGGGAGAGGTACTTTGTCACATTTACAGATGAATTTAGTAAATATAGTTATATTTATCTTATGAAGCATAAACATGAAACTTCATTATAAAACTTGACTAACTTAGTTAATTTGTTAGTGTTATCTACTCGTATTTCAGATAACAACACTAACGAGGTTATCTCCGTATTATAACATAACCCACATTTTAACATTTAATTTCGTTTTATTTATCATCAAAACACAAGTATTTACGTAAAATATTTGCAACGGATTTTTGGGGGTGTTACATCTAACTTCCTTGTAGAACCACTAATGGCTCATAATCGAACAAACAGTCACCATCATGTGCCGATTTTGTGTTGATTCTCTTTCTTTCGCCGACTCTCCTACTTTCTTGGTGACAATTTAGTGTATTTGAGTTTTGTAGGGGAAGATCAATTTTGCATGGAAGTAGGAGAAGTGAAAGACTAGAGAAAGGGGTGGTGCGATTATGTTAGATCAAAAGAAAATGGGCAGCAATGGAGGTTTTGAGAACGTACCACGTGTCGGTCCCAATAAAATTCAACCCCTACAAAATGATACAAATACCCCCCGAACACAACTTAAAATACCCAACTGTTATTAGTAAAGGAAAAAAAAACAAATGCCAAGGCTCGAACCCAGGTCACTCAACACATTATCTTTCAGAATAAACGAGAATAATTAAAATGCACTTACTGCCTAGATGAAAAACGTTATTCGTGTCCTTTTAAAATCTCTCTCTCACACAGACACACATATATATTTTAAAGTTTAGTTACTACTTACCTATTATTTTAAAGTTTAGTTACTACTTACCTATACAACATCAAATCCTTTCGCTTTCTTTAGAGTCACAAACTTAATCCTATAGTTCTCAACTTCTTACAACTTTATCAACTAATATATACATATATATATATATAGGGTGAGGTTTCTATACAAGGGGCATTTTTCGTACAAAGTGTGAGAAGTCTATATAGGCATTGCGTTTTAAATTTTAGGCATGATGTTTCATATTCTTTTGGCATGGTATTATATAGAAAAACACAAAACTTAACAATTTAAAACACTAATTAATGTATTCTATACATGCAATCTAAAACACCATACGAAGAAAGTAATCAGTGTGTTTTAAATTTCATGTCTAGAATACATTTGATTGTGTTTTAAATTCTTACGTATGGTGTTTTTCTATATAATACAATGCAAAAGGAATAAAAAATATCATAGCCAAAATTTAAAACACAATGACTACATAGAATTCTCACACATTGTATAAAAAATGTCCTTTGTACAGGAACCTAATCTTATGTATATATATTTCTTGGTAATGATTTATGTTCATTGATATATAAAGGGTAAATTACATAAGGATATCAGGTAGCAAGCTATGTCGCCACCCCTTTTGGATAGAAGACCCTAACCTATTGAAAACAAATCATCGCCCTGTGGGGGTCGAAAAGTTGTTATGGACCACCCGCTGGACTATTGTCAAGAATCGAATCACCTCTGGTTCCCAAGAGTCGAATGTGTCAAAAGCCAAAGGGAAGAAGGCTTGCTAATTATCCTCACAAGATTTAGCATGCTTTTCCATCTTCTTTGACTTTGCTATTAGTACCGTTTGCCCGACCATGAACCTACAACCCGAAACCCTACTAAGGGAGATACACGTGTAAGGTCAGCGCGTTTTGAACAAAATTGTGGCGATACTTGAACCCTGGTAACTATCTATAGTCACTGTATTTATCGAGGCATGCTTTATGGCAAACCGGGCAGGTTTCATCATCCGGGAACATGGGGATCATTAAGGGGTACATAAGGATTGACCTATACTCCACTGCTGACATGCATTGTCCCAGGCATTCAATAGGGATAACAGTTAAAAAAATCCTAGGCATGAGGCCTCTGTAAGCATTCAATGACGACTTTCTGACGGGGGACAAACGGAAATCTTTTCCCAAACTTTGAGCGATTCGACAATTGAGGGCATTTGCCAGAATTTTCCGTGGCTTTTTAGGGGTTGTGTCCTTATTAGAGAAACAACCAAGATCAAAGTCAGGAAGAGATTCGTTCAAACGTTCAAGAGCGTCGGCATAATCCGAGTCGATGTTAGCAACCCCTGTTAGGATCTGAGTTTGATTTGTTATGAAGTTTAATAAATGAAATGGTAATGAAGATGAATAATAATAGAAAGTGCAGCGGAAATATTAACTATAAATCGTAACAAATGAGACAATTGCTTTCAACAAGTACTTTTCATAAGCCATCACAGATTATAGTACAAGTTTACAATCTCCCCCTCAGCCTGATCACTCACAGCTCTGTTTGTACTAAGAGAATGTTTTGAGTGATGAATAGAACAGTACAGGCACCGTTCTATTTCTAGAAAAACGAAAACTCTGATGACCTAAGGCTGACATCACCTAAGACAGTGACATCTAACAGATATAACAACATAAAACATCTGCCCTATACAAACACTGTTACATAAGAAAACTCTGATGACTAAACAACTTATGGATAAACTCTGATAGCTTGTATCATCTGTTGGAGCCTAAGTGTTGTTGGCTCCAACAGACCTTGTGTCTTCAGTACTTTGGCTCAGCGGATGTTTCTTCAACAAACCTTGTAAACAACAGTTGTACGGCAGTTGTTAGTGTCAACAGTCTTTTAGGATGATCTTGTATGCAAAATACTGTTTTATTGTGGATCAGATGTTAGTATGTTTTGGCTTTTTACTTCATCTGTTCTTCTCCGATTCAGCAGACCCAACAATATCCCCCTAGAACAGATGACGCCAAAACCCAACCTTGATTGTTGATCTTTATTCCTCATCATACTTTCTCTAATTTGGCCTTTGAATTGTAATTCAAAATTGAAAGAGAATAAGTCTTCAGCATCCCTTTCATGCTCTAAGTTCAGCAGGTCTTGGAGATCATCTGCACACAGACCATATGCATCATCCATCCTTAACTTTTGAGCTTCCCCATCAGATCTGAGTAGAGTCAATTCGTGGGTGTCTTTGTTGACCTTCCACTTTAGAATTTTTGAACCTGTGGAATTTTTGAGTTGCAAATTTATTCTAGATGAGTTTGGTGATTGAGGCCTGCCAATGATTCTTCTAAGTTCTTCACTGATGGGATCAGAGAAGTAGTGGACCTGGTTGAAAATCCCCTCTTTCACAGGTGTCTTCAAACTCCTTTTCATCCTCCTCAGACATCTGCTTCTGCCTTTTGTATTGTTTCTTGGCAGCAATGGTGAGATCAGATGTTGAGAGTAGGCTATCAAGTTAAAAAGTCTGTTGAGATTTTCTAACCACTATTGCATCAGGGTAGACTGGTTTTCTTGGAAGTGTAGGATTAGTTTTTCTATTCGCTTCAAGTTTCTTATAAGTTTCAACTAACCTCAGCTCATACCATCTTGCCACAGACTTCATCTCTCCATACTTAGCAGCAACTATTTCTTCCCTCATTCTTTTGAATTTTAAGGCTCTGACAGGGTCTTTACCTTTTTCTAAAATCAGGAGCAGAAGCCACTTGATTAGGATGCTTAGCCATTTCTTCAATTCTGTACAATTCTTCTTGAAGAGCATGAGTAGTCCAGCCTGCAAATTGTTTTCTATTTGCTTTGTAAGGCTTAGTTGCCATGATTTGATCCTGAATAGATTCCCTGACGACCTTCTCCAATTCACCACTGATTGGCTTGTTGGACATGGACTTACTCAGGTCCTTAGCAAAATCCTCAATCCTTCTTAATTTGCTAAGTTCTGCTGAATGGATGCCCTGAGCAGTCCTGTCATCCTTTCCTTTACATTTCTCCTTGATGATCATATCTGTCTGCGCTGCTTTTAGTTTCAAGTATTCATCAATGTTCTTAGGTTTAGGCAGATTTGGGAGAGATTGGAAGGATAGTTTTGATGGATCCTCAGTATTGTAGAAGGATTGAATTTCCCCCTAGAGTAAGTCAAGTTTAAGAGGATACTGAGCAACCAATAGGGTAATGGATGATGATGGTCTTTTGGTGGTGGAAGGATGGGATGAAAATTTAGAAGTATTTGGTGAGAAAGATGATAATGGAATGGCTGGAATGGGTTCAGATTGTGGTGATGAAATGGGTGTTGGTGTGGTCTCTATGTTCTCATCCTGTACCACAAAGGTTGACTTTCTTTTCCTTCTGTACAGCATCATAGGAGATGATGGTGTTTGTGAAGCAGTGGATGTGTTAACATGTTGTTGGCACTTGTTTAGTACCAGCAGATGTTTGAGGTTGAGAAGATGGTATGGGTGACTTGGATATGGATTGTGTAGTGGTGGTGGTTGTTGTGATGATGGGTACAGTGGTTGTAGTGGTGGTGGAAGCAGTGGTTGTGGTGGTGGTAGCAGATGTTTTGGGAACAGAGGTTTTGGATGGTGGTTGTCTAACATGTTTTGCAGCCATTTTCTTCCTTTTTGAGGAGCCAACATCTTCTATTTCCTGATGTTTTTCTTGTCTTGACTGCACAAGAAACTCTGCTTTGACTTCCACAGTCTCAGAGCTTTTCAATTTTGATTCAGCAGCCTTTTCATCCATGACATTTGCAGATTCATCAATCTTCTTTACCTTTTCAGCTTTGGCAGTATCAGCAGAGGTTTGAGCAGTGGATTGAGGAGCTGAAGCAGACCCTGGTTTGTTAGCAGACTTTTGTGATTGACCTTTTTGAGAAGGTGGAATTCCAAAGGGATCAAGCTTTGACAATTTATCTCTGCCACTCTCCCCCTTTTTGGCATCATCATTTGTGAACTCATCATCATTTTCATCTCTCAGTATAGTTGCGGGGGTGGAGCCAGTGGTTTTTAGCAGATGTTCCTTAATGGCTTTGATATCTGCTTGGGTATCTGTGTACCTAGCATCCACCATGTTTTTTTATTGCAGCCATATAAGCTTCATGTGTTTGATCTGCTAGTTTTCGATGAGCTATGATAATTGGACTGACAGATTTCCATAGCTCACTAGCAATGTCTTGGGTGGATGGTTGACTTTTGGTGAGGGTGACCAAAGTTTGCGTCATAGTCTTGAGATCAGTCTTGATTTCATTCACTGATGACTCAATGGAGTTAACTCTCTCTGTCGATTCCCGGTATCTTAATCCGTCACCTAATTTAATAGGATCATCTGAATTCCTACCAGAAGTGGTAGTTGTAACTGGTTCAGTTCTAGGAGGCGAGTCCATAGAAAAGAAACCAGATGCCCCTTTGTCTTGGTTCTGGGGACTTCCAATTGGTTTAGGGGTCACTATAGTGGCCTCATCAGTTTTTGCCTCCAAGGAAGTCTTAGGTATGTAACCACTGTCCTGTTGTGAGACAATGGTCTTGACAACAGTAATGGCTGCTTCACTTGGAAAACCACCTTGAGTTACATGTAACTCAAAGGGTGTGGCCTCCTCTGTTCGTGGGCTAGCCACTTAACTTTTCTCAGCGCCAGTCACTTGTGGAAGTATGCTCTCAGTGATAGGTGATTGAGAGGAACTGGGATTATCCCGAGTTTTGTCAATGGTGATGTATTGCAAAATACATCTATTTCCAGTGTAAATTTTGTACAGTTTTCGAGTAGTTTAGATAGTTCTTTTATTAGTTTTAGGCTTGTACCGGTCTATTTTATTTAGTATAAGTTTTTATAGATTTTTATTAGTTTTAGGTCTTTACAGATTTTTATTTGTTTTGTGTCATTTTTAGTATTTATGTATTTATTTTTATTTTGTAGGTGTTCATGGACGTTGGAGCGTAAACGAGCAACTTTGGTCGAGTCAAGAACACCCGAGTCGAGAGCACGAATTTATAATACTATATATAATAATAATAAACTAATAATAATAAGTTTAATAATAATAATATATATAAAAAAAAGTAAATCGTGACTTTGTCACTTTGGTTAGGGCCCGAAGCCCAAAACAAATTCGTGGAAAACAAGATAGAGGCCGCATAATTATTTTTCTATGGGGAAGAGGCGGCGAGAATTAATCTAGAAGAAGGCCGCATATTAATTTGAGGAGAGCACTGAATATCATCTAGAGAGGCGCATAATCTATCTATCTATATATATATACTAGCTGATTACCCCGGGAAGATCCCGGGGTTGAAAAATCTAATTTGACGTGATAACCTATTGCAAATGGCTCAAGTTAACTAACCACAAAATCTCTCAATCATTGCATGTCTATAGTATTCTAATCAGTAATAACTCGTATTCCCTAACCTAAAACCTAATCAGTAATCATCTAAAGAATCACTTATGTAAGCTGCAACTATTCAAAAACTCATCACATCTCTCTACTATCTCATTAGAGTAAAAAACTCATTACATCTCTCTAATCTCTCACATTTTAATGACTTCTATAATTCCTAACCTAATCAACTAAACAATTACTTAAGTTGAAAGTTGAAACCATTAAAATACTTATCACAACTATGTACCAAGTCTCACAATACTAATATTGATATCTAACATAAAAAAATGTATAACTCTAATATTAACACCTATCACAAATGCTAAAAAATGAATAACTCTAATGTCAATATTCAATACATAACCTAAAACAATGTATAACTCTAATATTAATACATGTCATAAAGGTTAAAAAAATACATAACTCTAACATCTCTCTACTATCTCATTAGAGTAAAAAACTCATTACATCTCTCTAATCTCTCACATTCTAATGACTTCTATAATTCCTAACCTAATCAACTAAACAATCACTTAAGTTGAAAGTTGAAACCATTAAAATACGTATCACAACTATGTACCAAGTCTCACAATACTAATATTGATATCTAACATAAAAAAATGTATAACTCTAATATTAACACCTATCACAAATGCTAAAAAATGAATAACTCTAATGTCAATATTCAATACATAACCTAAAATAATGTATAACTCTAATATTAATACATGTCATAAAGGTTAAAAAAATACATAACTCTAATATTAATATTCAATACCTAACCTAAAATAATCTATAAATCCAATTCTAACATCATAATCCTAATATTGTTTTACTTAATATTAACACCTATCATAAAGGCTTACAAATGCATAACTCTAATATCAATATTCAATACTTAACTTAAAATAATGTATAATAATAATAATAATAATAATAATAATAATAATAATAATAATAATAATGCACACAATTATTCTAAATTAGAATAGAGTTGCTTATTAGATAATAATCTTACATACGTACACAGATGGATTTAAAGTAATAAATACACATAAAAATAATAAACCCTACCAATAACAATAATAATATGCAAAAGTACAATTATCACCAGATGGAACCTTCTGATTCGGGACGATGATCACAATATTTTGAGCCGAACTCTTTGACAATTAGGATAAAACCACCGAGAGGAAGAGAGATAGAGTGAGAGGGAAAGGTTGTTGGTGATAAAGGGTTTGGAAGAAAACAATTAGGATTTGAATTTGGGGAGAGGATGTAGGATATAGGGTTTTATCTATAATATTTTTAATTTATTAAAAATACTCAAAAAATTAAAAAAATCTCATATAATGCCACATGGCACATTCAATTGGAAGAAAACAATTAGGATTTGAATTTGGGGAGAGGATGTAGGATATAGGGTTTTATCTATAATATTTTTAATTTATTAAAAAAACTCAAAAAATTAAAAAAATCTCATATAATGCCACATGGCACATTCAAAAAGTGGAAGATTGCTCCATTGAATGCCATGTCATCAAAGGGCTTTTCTTTTATATATATTAATAGATATTGCAAAGGGATTAATCATACATGTCATAATCTCATGCAATCTCTCATTTGAGAGATGCCACATAGGATGTGATGTGGCAACTCTAGACCAATTAAAAAAAAAGAATAAATATGGTTTAAATATGGTTTAACCTAATCTATTAAATATCCAATCTATAAAATTTAAATATTAAACCTTTATTATTTTCTCTCCAATGTTTCCTCCCATAACTTTTAAACGTTAATATCTTTTATATACAAGATTTTTTAAAGAAAAAAATTACACCAAATTAACGAGCGTTTTATTATCTTTCCAACGAGTACCATAGTGCTATATAAAAACGGAGAAAAAAACGACTATTTTTTGTAACCCGACAGGTATTGTGTCAGGTTTGGGATTAGCTTATAAAAATTGTGGGTTTGGGTCGGGCCTGGGATTAGGTGATACCCGACCCAATTACCCGAAACCACATACCCAAATACCCGAACTATATACCTGATTATATACCCATGAATTTTTTAACGCATCACATAACTCTTAGACTAATGCGTTGGATATTTCAATAAATAACTTTTTTTCCTTATTTCATGTTAGTTCTTTTTAGAATGATCGATTACAAACTTCTAAATTAATTTGACATTATATAATATTTTGTAATCGCACTAGATTTATACCCCGGCATAGAGATTCGTTTTTTTTATATTTGAATATCATAACTTACGGCAGAGATTTGTTTAAAATAAATAATAATAATAATATTAATAATAATAATTAATCATATATTGGCAAGTCATTAATTATGTTGTTATATTAGATATTTTAACCCGGACGCTCCCGGGATAAAAACTAGTATTTATTCAAAGGAGATCGACAGGAGCAAAAATAAGATTAATTTTAGAGTGAAGATCAAGGTTGAAGCCCAGGTGCGAGTACGGGTCGATTCTAATTCAATTCTTTATCATGTTTTGACAAGGGTTACGGACCTGCCAACCCTCCATGATGGATGAAGCAGTATCATGTTTTGACAAGGGTTTACGAGAAGCCATTGAAGACATAGTGGTATGTGGGGGGCCTTTCTTTGGTGACCTACAATGGCGGATGGCGTCTTTGCCGATGCGTGTGGGAGGATTAGGGCTCCTTTCTGCGAAGGATGTCGGCATGTATGCGTTTGTGGCGTCACGAGCTCAGTCCTGGAACCTTCAAGACCACATCCTACGAAATAGCGGGGTTTTCGGCGCAGACTTGGACTACGTGTAGGCCCTCGAAAAGCTAAATGACTATCTCCCAAGTTTTGATATTGGCGGTTTTTCTAACAAGGACACCGCCCCCCCCCCCCCAAAGCCTCAGAAAACTTTGGCGAATGCCCTTTATGGCAAAATCGCTCAGAACCTGGGTGAAGTTTTTGGTCTGTCCCCCCGTCAGAGGGCAGTTATTGAATGCCTGCAAACCCCCCACGCCCAAGATTTCCTAACTTTTATCCCGATCAAAGGTTTAGGCCAAAGCATGTCCGCTATTGAATACAGGGCCATTCTTAAATATCGTCTGATGATCCCAATGTACCAGGAAGATGACATCTGTCCGATGTGCCGTAAGGCCTGCCTGGATGAATACGGTGAACACGCGGTTCATTGTAAGGAGTTGCCCGGTTTTAAATATCGGCATGATTGGGTTCGAGACATCCTGTGGGACATTTTAAGACGGGCTGGGATCTCAGCCAAGAAGGAGGCCCCTGTAAACTTCCTCTCGGATCCAGCAGAAGGGAGATCCACCCTACGACCAGCAGATCTCCTTGTCTTTGGGTGGGCCGGGGGAAGCATGCTTGTGTTGACCTGACGGGTGTATCTCCCCTAGTTGGGTTGAGGGATAGTGGCTTTGTTGCAGGGCAAGCGGTCCGGAAAGCAGAGGCAAAGAAGGTAGAAAAACATGCTAAAGCTTGCGAGGAGAACCAACACGTTTTTGTACCTTTGGCTTTTGATACCTTTGGCTCATTGGCACCGGAGGCTACCCGTTTCCTGACCAGGGTCCAACGGGTTATTCACAGTAGTGTCTCCGCTCCGGGTGGACATGGTTATGTTTTTAGTAGATTAGGATTTGCTATCCAGAAAGGGGTGGCGGCGCAGCTTGTTGCCCGCCTGCCCGCTATCTTAATGTAATTTTCTTTGTCCTGGAATGAATTAGTAAAAAAAAAAAATCTTTATTATTTATCTATTCAAACTCGTTGTGAACACCATGCATTTTATTTGTTTCTATTGTTTTGATATTATCATGACAATTAGTGGCTAAACCTTTTTGCTACCTAGGCGATGATGAATACGTTTGTTTGATTTATTTTCTTTTGGTTTTGGAACTATTGGCTGTGGATGAATTTTAAAGTAAAGAACTCTTTATTTTCTTATTTGGTGTATATGCATATTTAGTTTTGTTTAAATAACTTTTATAAACTCCACTTGCGTTTTTGTGAATGTCTTTCATGTATGAATGCGGGTTAGGTTGCGGACTGGGTGTTAACAGCTAGTTTATGGTTAATTCTGTAGGTTATCCATAGGAGTTGTAATTGTTAGTTAGGTAATTCTAAGTGTTCTACCAATTCTCAATAGCTGTAAGGTGCGAGATTGTTGGTCTGTCTAGGGTGTTAAATTGCTAGTTCTAGAGGCTTTGTGAGAAGATCTTCCTAGTTTCCCTTGCATTCCTTGTAGGCCAAGTCTTATCAGAAATATTGTAGTTACCCCTTGCACTTTAGGGTGTACTGTGACTTTCGCGCTGTGAGGTAGACTGTCTAGCGGGTACTTTAAGATTCGAGTAGGAAAGCCTGTGAGGGTAACCTCTCAACCGGTGGTTTAACAACACAACAGTATTCTAGGTTTCCCCTTGAGAAGGGTCGAGGGTGTCTAGTTTATTCTTGATGTTTAGTATTTTAAGATCCCGGTTCCACGCCAGTTCCATAGCCGATAGAAACTTATCATTCATGTGTAGGATTCTAGCCTAGGTAGTGCCTTCTCATTATCTGATCTCAGTTGTAGTCTCCAGTTTGTGTATTTAGTCATTTTAGTTTTATTTTATTTATTTGTAGTAGATTTGTTAGAAACCCCCCTTTAAGAAACAAAACAATTTAAGTCAGTTTGTAGATAAGTAATCAAGTCTAGTTACCGTTTTCTATTAGAGTCTCGTGGGTTCGATATCCGGACTTACTTTAGCTTTACTAGAGTCGATCGGTTCGCTTGCCTGTCAGTAGTTTAGTTTTTAGAGAGTCTAGAGTATTAGTAGGTGTCTAGTTTTAGGTTTAATTTAGTTATTTTTATTAAACTACTTTTAGCACATCAATGGCTTCGAACAATGGTTGCATTGTGGGTGGAATATCATGTGATGGTGATGGTTGTGGAGTGAAAAGAGAAGCAACCCCGGGAGAAGGACTTTTGAACATATGGTCAAGTGACTCATATGCTTCTTGATGTGTTTCCCCTTGGCTTACAACATGATCCTTTTGTGAGGATACATGAGGAGTTTGGATGGGTGGAGATATGTCCATCTGTTGTGAGGAAGTATTAACAGTGGTTGTTTGTTGCATTTGTGTCCTCTGGTATCTCATCTTCCAGAGTTAACCTTTTTGCCGGGCTTAGTGGGTGGAAGTTTCTTTCTAGTGGTGGCTGGTGTGGGTTTCATAGCACTGGATGTAGTGCCATGATCACCAGGAGCAGTGGGTTCAGCAACAGCGGTTGTGACAACAGTTGTTGTCTTAACACCCTTTGCTTGTGTTTTGGAAACTTTTGCTTTTGATCCTTTTTCTTGAGTGTTTGGACCCAACATTCTTGTAAAAATTTCTTGTGACAGACTTTTCATTTGATAAACTTTACCCTTTTTAAAATCCTTTTCAAGTAAAACCTTTTGTAGGAAAACACTTAAAAGTCTTGGGTATAGTAGATAAACATTGTTTGACCCAGACTTGACTCCCTTCGCATTTGCTAATAAATCTAAAAATAGTGCCTGGGATAGATTGTAGTCAATATCTGACAACATTGCATATCCCAAGTACTGAACTTTCAATGGGATTTCATTTAAAGCAGTAGTTTTAGCAGAGAGACAGATGAGCAGAGTATGAAAGAAAAATTTCTTGGTTGGGGGAAAATATTTTTTGAAAATGGTTGCCCCAGTCATTTGTTCTTCATATCCCCTCTCTAAAAACTCTGTGTGAAGTTCAGTCTTTGGGAAAGAATCCTTACCTGCCAGGTCGTTCGGTGAGAAGGTTGTGGATATGATTTGGGGGGTAATGGTGACATGTGTATCTCCAATTTTGGAGATAATGGTTGTTGGCTTTTTATCTTGAAGCAAGGTTTTAGCATTTAACCAGAACTCTTGGAGAGTGTCAATGTAGATGGGAGAATCAGCGGTAAGAACGGCAAGTATTTGGATTTTAGTATGACGTCGATGATGGAGTGGAATGGAAAGTTTTCATCTATTCTGGACAGATATGGCAAGTAATTATGAGGAGTTTTTCCTTGTAGATCCAGGTTTTGGATTCGAGTAAGTAGATCACTAGATTTAGGACGAGGATTTAAGGTCGTTGGAAGGCGGTTTTCATAAGTTTGAATATAATGAGACAGTGTAACAACTGTTGGGGAAAACAGGGTTTTTATAGTCTCAGTGAAACCGCTGATGTGGCCAAAGCACTGCTTTTGAGAGAAGGCGTGACAAACATCTGATGGAGTTTGCCAAAGCACTGTTTTTATTATATATATATATATATATGTATAGGTTTAGGATCCTGTACAAAGTACATTTTTCGTGAGAAGTGTGAGAAGGACTAAGAATTGACATGTAGATATCATGTTTTGGTTTTAGGAATGATGTTTTAGGTTGTTTTAACTTGAAAAACACCAAACACAACAATCTAAAACACAATACAATGTATTATAGTCATTAAATTTAAAAAAACAGTTAAAACACACTACTTAACGCTTAAAACACACTGCTAATGTTCTTAACATGGTGTTTTAAGTTTTAAGCCTAAAATACATTGTTTTCGGTTTTTAATTGTTATGTTTGGTGTTTTTATAGGCAAAACAATCCAAAACATCACGACTAAGTTCAAAAAATGATGCCTAACTATCAATTTTTAATACTTCTCACACTTCTCACAAAAAAAGCACTTTGTACACGATCTTGACCCTATATGTATATATATATTAGTGGAAAACAGTTGTTTTATCTTAACAGAGTATTGAAACAGATTTTTCAACAAACAGTGGTTGTTTTATCTAAACAGATTTTTGAAACAGATTTTTCAACCAATAGATGATAAAATGTATGAAACAGTGGTTGTTTTATCTGAGTAGATTTTTCAACCAAAAGCTATTTTTAAGGATGGATTTTTGATTTTCTGAAAACATTTTAATGTTTTATTTATGAAAGCATTTTTTGTTTTTAATCCATGTTTAGCATACCAATTCGAGATATCAGATTTTCAAAGGTAGATGTGTCGAAAGCTTTTGTCAACACATCTGCCAGCTGATCCTCTGTTGGAATATGGTGCAGAGAAATAAAAGTTTTTTCATAGCTATCTCTCACAAAGTGGTGTATGATGTCAATGTGCTTTGTAGTTGAATGGGAAACTGGATTTTTGATGATATTTTCAACAGCTTGACTGTCCAGCATGAGTGGAGTCTTTAGTGCAGCTATACCAAAATCCAGTAGCTGGTTTTGAAGCCACATGAGTTGGGCTGTACAGCTTGTAGCAGCAATGTATTCAGCCTCTGCTGTTGATGTTGAAACAACAGCTTGCTTTTTGCTTTGCCAAGAGACTAAGGCATTCCTAGAAATTGGCACCCACCTGATGTTGACTTCCTTGTGGAGTGACAACCAGCAAAATCACTATTTGAATAACCTGAAAGCTCAATGTTCCCATCAGCAGGATACCAGATACCAAGTGTGGGAGCACCTTTTAGATATCTGAATGTCCTTTTCACAGCAATAAGGTTTGACTTTCTAGGTGATGCCTGGGATCTTGCACAGACACAAGTGGCAAACATAATGTCTGGTGTGACATCCGTCACCCTCGTCTTTCGTCAAATTTACAATAATAACCCTTCAAAATATTTTCATTATAATCCTTGTAAGTTTCGTTGTTTTCAAATTTAATTTGTGAGTGAACCAAAATTTTATCATTTATATTTATGGATCGGGTATGAGTTTTAATCAAAAGCGTATGTTGAAACGTATTCGTAAAAACTTTTATAAAAATTTCTTCAAGTTTAAAAAGTTTAAAAAAAAAGTTATTAAGTTAAGTTTGTTAACTTGGTTAACTTTATATAAGTGAAAACTAACCAAATTAAAACTAAAACTAACTAAGTTATATATGGAGGGACTATTTCTGTCAATGTTCAAAAATTTCAAAACTGAAAAAAAATAGTCTCCTGCTTCTTCTTCGTTTTTCCGGCGAGTCTTTTTCCGGCCGCCGGAAATTACTCCGGCCAACCTTCAAGTCTGTGTTTCAACTCGTTTAATCATCACTAACCGTTTCTCCATCATTATTCATCCGTTACAAGACCCATTACACGCATTTAATTAGTTAAAACAACACTTTAATTCGAGTGTTAGTGTGTAACGATCGGACCTTTATGACCCCTTCATAACGCACATTTTACTCGAACAACTCTATAAACAGACCTCGCCAATTCATTTCTGCACTACTCTCCTTCACAAACCCACTAAAAACTCGTCATAATTGTGTCAGAAAGCTTCTAAATTGAACCACAAAAACTCGCCCCTATGCTTCTTCTATTCGACCTTCAAAACGAGTTGTAAGTTTGAATTCTTTATTTCATCATGTTAATCGGCCCTTGTAGAGTAAAATCCCTTTATTACAGGTCGATTATCGAGTCTGAAATGGGTTATTGATTTTGAGCTAGGGTTAGGGTTCTTGAGCTATTTGGGGAAGAAGAAGATGAGATTAGGATATTGTATTTATATTTTAGTCTCTAAATAAGTTAACAAATACATTTATGGTGTAGTGGTTGGTTTTACTTAAGATGAAACAAAGGACAAGGGTTCGAGTCCCTTGGTCTGCTCCTCATTTTTTTTTGGAAAGATTAATTCAGAATTCTATCTATATATATATATATATATATATATATATATATATATATATATATATTATCATTTATAAAATGCATATAAACTTAGAATATTTATATTAAATTCATTTTTGATCCAAAATATATGAAAATTTAGGTGTAGCATCTTGACACCATAAAGAAAATTATCCTACTTTTATTTTCTGAAAAATGTTTTATTTTTATATTTTTTATTGATTTAACTTGTTTTAATCTTATTTAATTCATTAAAAATTCATTTTTAATGATTTTAATCTCAAAATTTTTGATAAATTATTTCTAATCATTATGAACTGAAATAAAAATTATTGGATCAGAAAACACTTATTTTTATTAAATTTCCTATTTTTAATCATTTAAACGTGATTAAATCTCATTAAATCAGTTTTAAATATAAATAAGTCTATAAAAATTATGAGAAAATTATTTTTACTTGTTTACATCAGAAAGCATCTATTTTCTATAAAAATAGCATTTTTGGATCATGTGTTGTATTATTTGTATTATTTATCAATTACGACATAATTAAACGTTTATTTATTTATACTATTACAACACCTATTTTATGAATATTTTTTTATAAAATAGAAATACTCTTATGGTTTAATGTCTTTATTATCTTTTGTTGGATCATTGTGTAACTCAAAAACTATTTATTTATATATTTATGATTATTGTATTTATTTTAATTTAGTTAAGGTAATTAACTAAATTATTTTTGTCTTATTTATTCAAACATATTTTAACTAAATATTCAATAGGTAATAATTATATTATTTAAACCACATTTACAACCTTTCATATATTATTTGTGATATACAACTTTTACATTAACGCGACTTATCATAAAAACTCTAATTCCCCAAATAGACTTAGCAAACCCTAATGCCTTAGACCCTAGATACCTTAGACTTTTTAGACAATTCCTTATTAGTATTCTTACACATTATAGGTTGAATTCCTCGGAATTCCCATTACTTAGCTCACGACCGCTTAAGTGGATTTTGATCGCTTTCGCAAACTGTGAGTATATCTTTCCCCTTTTTACTGTCTTACTATTTTGGGGTGACTCATGTACTTACTATCAAGTTTCTATTTCATTTTACTAAATGCAATTCTCATGTGTGTTTGCTTTATGTTAATTGGTGTGTCTATGACTTGTCAAAATCATTAACCTTTGAGGGCCTGGCATTTCAATGAATAGATCTATGGTATATACCCCTTGTGACTCTGTTGAGAGACCTTGGTCATTGTCTTGTGATTCATATTACTTAAAAATGTTTTGATTCTTGATTCTTGATACATTCATAGGGTTGATTTTGAACGGATATTACTTATTACATAATTGCAAACAGTATACAACACATGAATTGCGAAACACTTTTCTACTATATGTATACAAACAGGGTATGCTCACCAATACATTTTTGTATTGACATATACTATTTTCGTACATGTTTCAGGTTGTTTTGAGATGCATCCTTTAAGCTTTCGGATTTATATTTAGATTTTGATTCATTGTATTTCAATTCTGTTGACAGTTAGTATCGTTGTATTTCATTTCAATGTAATAAATTATTTAATCAATGTATTCAAATTTACACTTTAGTCCATGAGCTATTGAACAATCGTCACTACGTGACACCTCGATGTTTCCGCCATCGGTTGGGGTGTTACAGATTGGTATCAGAGCCATGGTTATAGGGAATTAGGTTATTAGAATGCCTTTTAGCCTAGTCTATAACTAAGCTTACATTAACGAGTCCTCTCGTGTATATTTCTCTTTATTCTTATATTTGCTTTCGAGATATTTTCGTTATGATTATTTCTCGTTATTCTTTCAATATTTTTCTTGGCGAAGAAGACGCTCGTATTTCACAAACGAAACGATATCATCAAGTTGGGAGTGATATTCATACCTTGGTGATTAGTTTCACTCCGCTATATGTTATTTATCTTAGGAATATATCTTTGAGATAGGAGTGACATCCACACCTCAAAGAGTATTTCCTTCAAAAAGAAACTTAACCACTAAGCTGGGAGTGATATCCTTAACTTAGTGATTGGTTTCATTCCACAATCGTTTTCAATTTTGAAATACATCTTTGAGTTAGGAGTGAAATCCACATCTCAAGGATCTATTTCTACATCTCGTTGATTATGAATTTTCTTAAATATTGGTAATCTATTACATACGTAAATTTTATCATTCACGTCATTTTAAATCTTGGTCTTTCAAAACACATTGGATTTACACATACTTCATAAAATGGTTTCATTTTGCATTTTATAAACTTGTAGTGCATATTCTATCAAGTGTAAACCTTTTGTTTTCATATGACGTAACCAATATATGTTTTCGAAAGAAACTTGCAACTAATAATAAGCCTTATAACATTTTTCAAACTCGACTCCTCGTAAACACATATCTACGAAGATTTTGCAAATGAACCTGTTTTGAATCTAAAACACACTTCGATTTCTAAAAAAAATAATAAAAAAAAAACAGGGTTATTCTCATGCATCACTATTATACTTTCAACTGTATCACAAAGTTCGAGTAAAACTACATTTTGTTTTATAAACAATAATTTATTTATTTTTTTGTTACACTTACACTCTTTTAGTCGCAAAACTTTTGGTCTAAATATTGGACATATCTTCATCGAAATGTTGCTAAATGTCTTTTATAGTATAACGCATATATGTAAAATTACTAGATTTTAAACTCACATGCCAGTAGGCTATACACCCGTTCCGTGCACATTCATTTGCCGTAAATTTAATTATTTTAATCTTGCACCATTTTTATTCATAGTTATTTCTAACACGTTATTTGTGATTATTTTCACATTGCCTATTTTGCATAAATCCAACTCGTTTACTTTCATTTTGTGCAATTGTGCGATTTACTCGATTTATGTTATACCATTCTTTCAATCGAGGTTTTATGCTATACTTATGTACTTTGACGCATATTTGGTATGCATATTTTCTTTCCTGTTTTGAGCAAAACCCTGTTATACTTTACATTATCTTGTTCTTCATCATGGCCAATGAACATACTAGTTGGTAACTCGTATGAGATCTAAGCCAGTGCCCACGTACGACTCGGATTAGAGTATCTCTTTAATCCGAGGGGAACGGTGTAAATCTCGGAGTTTATCAATATAGGTGTTTAGAACCCAACGATGTGAACAGAAGTTACCGGTTAAGGGTGAACCCGAGAGGGAAGAACCTTTAACCATGGCTATTACTTACATATTATTCTCATTACTGTTAAAGGGAAAACCCGAAAGGGAAGGACCTCTAACCATGTCATGATTAAACATTATTTCATTACAATGGCTATTACATATTGGTTGCACGCATTTGTTTCTAGTATTACTTAGGATAGGGTTATAGAAAAGCATAACACCTTAGTGTAAGGTAAATCGGTGATTACGGTCCGGAACGCAATCACGGGTTTACAGGTACATAAGGGTGGTGTGTAATTCTATTTAGGTTTTTGGTAAACAACCAGTACGAGTCCAAAGTATCGGGAGTGTGGTGGGTCAGCTGCGGTACACCCTATATATAAGCATAAACGATACTGCGGGAACGGACTAGGAGTTTAACAAGAACCTACCCGTTACTCATAATTACCTCTTCATTAGATCGTTGACTAGTAGCTAGCATTTTTTTTAGAAACGTTCTTACACGAACTTTAATTCGTCTTCCTAGAGTCTTTCTCTTGACCACCCACATAGAAAACTTGAACCTTGTACACTTTTACACACTCGATTATTTGGATACTTGTTGCATACTAGATCTAATAACATATAGACAGAAACCTTTCCTAAAGTAGGGGAGATTACCTTCATCAGTGCCATTTCCTTCACCAGTTACACATTCCCAAAACCTTTCTCATTTAAACCCTCAACTTTCTAACTATGGGGTAACTGTCAAAGATTTTGAAACTTTTACTTTGGGATTAGACAACTATTTAAAATTTTGTCAAATCATAAATGATGGAATTTCTTTTTAAAAATTTAGTTGACTTTTACAACACATTTTGTTTCATAGTAACCTTCACTTGAAAGAAATTTCGAGACGAAATTTTCTAAAGTAGGGGAGACTGTGACATCCGTCACCCTCGTCTTTCGTCAAATTTACAATAATAACCCTTCAAAATATTTTCATTATAATCCTTGTAAGTTTCGTTGTTTTCAAATTTAATTTGTGAGTGAACCAAAATTTTATCATTTATATTTATGGATCGGGTATGAGTTTTAATCAAAAGCGTATGTTGAAACGTATTCGTAAAAACTTTTATAAAAATTTCTTCAAGTTTAAAAAGTTTAAAAAAAAAAGTTATTAAGTTAAGTTTGTTAACTTGGTTAACTTTATATAAGTGAAAACTAACCAAATTAAAACTAAAACTAACTAAGTTATATATGGAGGGACTATTTCTGTCAATGTTCAAAAATTTCAAAACTGAAAAAAATAGTCTCCTGCTTCTTCTTCGTTTTTCCGGCGAGTCTTTTTCCGGCCGCCGGAAATTACTCCGGCCAACCTTCAAGTCTGTGTTTCAACTCGTTTAATCATCACTAACCGTTTCTCCATCATTATTCATCCGTTACAAGACCCATTACACGCATTTAATTAGTTAAAACAACACTTTAATTCGAGTGTTAGTGTGTAACGATCGGACCTTTATGACCCCTTCATAACGCACATTTTACTCGAACAACTCTATAAACAGACCTCGCCAATTCATTTCTGCACTACTCTCCTTCACAAACCCACTAAAAACTCGTCATAATTGTGTCAGAAAGCTTCTAAATTGAACCACAAAAACTCGCCCCTATGCTTCTTCTATTCGACCTTCAAAACGAGTTGTAAGTTTGAATTCTTTATTTCATCATGTTAATCGGCCCTTGTAGAGTAAAATCCCTTTATTACAGGTCGATTATCGAGTCTGAAATGGGTTATTGATTTTGAGCTAGGGTTAGGGTTCTTGAGCTATTTGGGGAAGAAGAAGATGAGATTAGGATATTGTATTTATATTTTAGTCTCTAAATAAGTTAATAAATACATTTATGGTGTAGTGGTTGGTTTTACTTAAGATGAAACAAAGGACAAGGGTTCGAGTCCCTTGGTCTGCTCCTCATTTTTTTTTGGAAAGATTAATTCAGAATTCTATCTTATATATATATATATATATTATCATTTATAAAATGCATATAAACTTAGAATATTTATATTAAATTCATTTTTGATCCAAAAATTATGAAAATTTAGGTGTAGCATCTTGACACCATAAAGAAAATTATCCTACTTTTATTTTCTGAAAAATGTTTTATTTTTATATTTTTATTGATTTAACTTGTTTTAATCTTATTTAATTCATTAAAAATTCATTTTTAATGATTTTAATCTCAAAATTTTTGATAAATTATTTCTAATCATTATGAACTGAAATAAAAATTATTGGATCAGAAAACACTTATTTTTATTAAATTTCCTATTTTTAATCATTTAAACGTGATTAAATCTCATTAAATCAGTTTTAAATATAAATAAGTCTATAAAAATTATGAGAAAATTATTTTTACTTGTTTACATCAGAAAGCATCTATTTTCTATAAAAATAGCATTTTTGGATCATGTATTGTATTATTTGTATTATTTATCAATTACGACATAATTAAACGTTTATTTATTTATACTATTACAACACCTATTTTATGAATATTTTTTTATAAAATAGAAATACTCTTATGGTTTAATGTCTTTATTATCTTTTGTTGGATCATTGTGTAACTCAAAAACTATTTATTTATATATTTATGATTATTGTATTTATTTTAATTTAGTTAAGGTAATTAACTAAATTATTTTTGTCTTATTTATTCAAACATATTTTAACTAAATATTCAATAGGTAATAATTATATTATTTAAACCACATTTACAACCTTTCATATATTATTTGTGATATACAACTTTTACATTAACGCGACTTATCATAAAAACTCTAATTCCCCAAATAGACTTAGCAAACCCTAATGCCTTAGACCCTAGATACCTTAGACTTTTTAGACAATTCCTTATTAGTATTCTTACACATTATAGGTTGAATTCCTCGGAATTCCCATTACTTAGCTCACGACCGCTTAAGTGGATTTTGATCGCTTTCGCAAACTGTGAGTATATCTTTCCCCTTTTTACCGTCTTACTATTTTGGGGTGACTCATGTACTTACTATCAAGTTTCTATTTCATTTTACTAAATGCAATTCTCATGTGTGTTTGCTTTATGTTAATTGGTGTGTCTATGACTTGTCAAAATCATTAACCTTTGAGGGCCTGGCATTTCAATGAATAGATCTATGGTATATACCCCTTGTGACTCTGTTGAGAGACCTTGGTCATTGTCTTGTGATTCATATTACTTAAAAATGTTTTGATTCTTGATTCTTGATACATTCATAGGGTTGATTTTGAACGGATATTACTTATTACATAATTGCAAACAGTATACAACACATGAATTGCGAAACACTTTTCTACTATATGTATACAAACAGGGTATGCTCACCAATACATTTTTGTATTGACATATACTATTTTCGTACATGTTTCAGGTTGTTTTGAGATGCATCCTTTAAGCTTTCGGATTTATATTTAGATTTTGATTCATTGTATTTCAATTCTGTTGACAGTTAGTATCGTTGTATTTCATTTCAATGTAATAAATTATTTAATCAATGTATTCAAATTTACACTTTAGTCCATAAGCTATTGAACAATCGTCACTACGTGACACCTCGATGTTTCCGCCATCGGTTGGGGTGTTACAGATTGGTATCAGAGCCATGGTTATAGGGAATTAGGTTATTAGAATGCCTTTTAGCCTAGTCTATAACTAAGCTTACATTAACGAGTCCTCTCGTGTATATTTCTCTTTATTCTTATATTTGCTTTCGAGATATTTTCGTTATGATTATTTCTCGTTATTCTTTCAATATTTTTCTTGGCGAAGAAGACGCTCGTATTTCACAAACGAAACGATATCATCAAGTTGGGAGTGATATTCATACCTTGGTGATTAGTTTCACTCCGCTATATGTTATTTATCTTAGGAATATATCTTTGAGATAGGAGTGACATCCACACCTCAAAGAGTATTTCCTTCAAAAAGAAACTTAACCACTAAGCTGGGAGTGATATCCTTAACTTAGTGATTGGTTTCATTCCACAATCGTTTTCAATTTTGAAATACATCTTTGAGTTAGGAGTGAAATCCACATCTCAAGGATCTATTTCTACATCTCGTTGATTATGAATTTTCTTAAATATTGGTAATCTATTACATACGTAAATTTTATCATTCACGTCATTTTAAATCTTGGTCTTTCAAAACACATTGGATTTACACATACTTCATAAAATGGTTTCATTTTGCATTTTATAAACTTGTAGTGCATATTCTATCAAGTGTAAACCTTTTGTTTTCATATGACGTAACCAATATATGTTTTCGAAAGAAACTTGCAACTAATAATAAGCCTTATAACATTTTTCAAACTCGACTCCTCGTAAACACATATCTACGAAGATTTTGCAAATGAACCTGTTTTGAATCTAAAACACACTTCGATTTCTAAAAAAATAATAAAAAAAAAACAGGGTTATTCTCATGCATCACTATTATACTTTCAACTGTATCACAAAGTTCGAGTAAAACTACATTTTGTTTTATAAACAATAATTTATTTATTTTTTTGTTACACTTACACTCTTTTAGTCGCAAAACTTTTGGTCTAAATATTGGACATATCTTCATCGAAATGTTGCTAAATGTCTTTTATAGTATAACGCATATATGTAAAATTACTAGATTTTAAACTCACATGCCAGTAGGCTATACACCCGTTCCGTGCACATTCATTTGCCGTAAATTTAATTATTTTAATCTTGCACCATTTTTATTCATAGTTATTTCTAACACGTTATTTGTGATTATTTTCACATTGCCTATTTTGCATAAATCCAACTCGTTTACTTTCATTTTGTGCAATTGTGCGATTTACTCGATTTATGTTATACCATTCTTTCAATCGAGGTTTTATGCTATACTTATGTACTTTGACGCATATTTGGTATGCATATTTTCTTTCCTGTTTTGAGCAAAACCCTGTTATACTTTACATTATCTTGTTCTTCATCATGGCCAATGAACATACTAGTTGGTAACTCGTATGAGATCTAAGCCAGTGCCCACGTACGACTCGGATTAGAGTATCTCTTTAATCCGAGGGGAACGGTGTAAATCTCGGAGTTTATCAATATAGGTGTTTAGAACCCAACGATGTGAACAGAAGTTACCGGTTAAGGGTGAACCCGAGAGGGAAGAACCTTTAACCATGGCTATTACTTACATATTATTCTCATTACTGTTAAAGGGAAAACCCGAAAGGGAAGGACCTCTAACCATGTCATGATTAAACATTATTTCATTACAATGGCTATTACATATTGGTTGCACGCATTTGTTTCTAGTATTACTTAGGATAGGGTTATAGAAAAGCATAACACCTTAGTGTAAGGTAAATCGGTGATTACGGTCCGGAACGCAATCACGGGTTTACAGGTACATAAGGGTGGTGTGTAATTCTATTTAGGTTTTTGGTAAACAACCAGTACGAGTCCAAAGTATCGGGAGTGTGGTGGGTCAGCTGCGGTACACCCTATATATAAGCATAAACGATACTGCGGGAACGGACTAGGAGTTTAACAAGAACCTACCCGTTACTCATAATTACCTCTTCATTAGATCGTTGACTAGTAGCTAGCATTTTTTTTAGAAACGTTCTTACACGAACTTTAATTCGTCTTCCTAGAGTCTTTCTCTTGACCACCCACATAGAAAACTTGAACCTTGTACACTTTTACACACTCGATTATTTGGATACTTGTTGCATACTAGATCTAATAACATATAGACAGAAACCTTTCCTAAAGTAGGGGAGATTACCTTCATCAGTGCCATTTCCTTCACCAGTTACACATTCCCAAAACATTTCTCATTTAAACCCTCAACTTTCTAACTATGGGGTAACTGTCAAAGATTTTGAAACTTTTACTTTGGGATTAGACAACTATTTAAAATTTTGTCAAATCATAAATGATGGAATTTCTTTTTAAAAATTTAGTTGACTTTTACAACACATTTTGTTTCATAGTAACCTTCACTTGAAAGAAATTTCGAGACGAAATTTTCTAAAGTAGGGGAGACTGTGACATCCGTCACCCTCGTCTTTCGTCAAATTTACAATAATAACCCTTCAAAATATTTTCATTATAATCCTTGTAAGTTTCGTTGTTTTCAATTTAATTTGTGAGTGAACCAAAATTTTATCATTTATATTTATGGATCGGGTATGAGTTTTAATCAAAAGCGTATGTTGAAACGTATTCGTAAAAACTTTTATAAAAATTTCTTCAAGTTTAAAAAGTTTAAAAAAAAAAGTTATTAAGTTAAGTTTGTTAACTTGGTTAACTTTATATAAGTGAAAACTAACCAAATTAAAACTAAAACTAACTAAGTTATATATGGAGGGACTATTTCTGTCAATGTTCAAAAATTTCAAAACTGAAAAAAATAGTCTCCTGCTTCTTCTTCGTTTTTCCGGCGAGTCTTTTTCCGGCCGCCGGAAATTACTCCGGCCAACCTTCAAGTCTGTGTTTCAACTCGTTTAATCATCACTAACCGTTTCTCCATCATTATTCATCCGTTACAAGACCCATTACACGCATTTAATTAGTTAAAACAACACTTTAATTCGAGTGTTAGTGTGTAACGATCGGACCTTTATGACCCCTTCATAACGCACATTTTACTCGAACAACTCTATAAACAGACCTCGCCAATTCATTTCTGCACTACTCTCCTTCACAAACCCACTAAAAACTCGTCATAATTGTGTCAGAAAGCTTCTAAATTGAACCACAAAAACTCGCCCCTATGCTTCTTCTATTCGACCTTCAAAACGAGTTGTAAGTTTGAATTCTTTATTTCATCATGTTAATCGGACCTTGTAGAGTAAAATCCCTTTATTACAGGTCGATTATCGAGTCTGAAATGGGTTATTGATTTTGAGCTAGGGTTAGGGTTCTTGAGCTATTTGGGGAAGAAGAAGATGAGATTAGGATATTGTATTTATATTTTAGTCTCTAAATAAGTTAATAAATACATTTATGGTGTAGTGGTTGGTTTTACTTAAGATGAAACAAAGGACAAGGGTTCGAGTCCCTTGGTCTGCTCCTCATTTTTTTTTGGAAAGATTAATTCAGAATTCTATCTTATATATATATATATATTATCATTTATAAAATGCATATAAACTTAGAATATTTATATTAAATTCATTTTTGATCCAAAAATTATGAAAATTTAGGTGTAGCATCTTGACACCATAAAGAAAATTATCCTACTTTTATTTTCTGAAAAATGTTTTATTTTTATATTTTTATTGATTTAACTTGTTTTAATCTTATTTAATTCATTAAAAATTCATTTTTAATGATTTTAATCTCAAAATTTTTGATAAATTATTTCTAATCATTATGAACTGAAATAAAAATTATTGGATCAGAAAACACTTATTTTTATTAAATTTCCTATTTTTAATCATTTAAACGTGATTAAATCTCATTAAATCAGTTTTAAATATAAATAAGTCTATAAAAATTATGAGAAAATTATTTTTACTTGTTTACATCAGAAAGCATCTATTTTCTATAAAAATAGCATTTTTGGATCATGTATTGTATTATTTGTATTATTTATCAATTACGACATAATTAAACGTTTATTTATTTATACTATTACAACACCTATTTTATGAATATTTTTTTATAAAATAGAAATACTCTTATGGTTTAATGTCTTTATTATCTTTTGTTGGATCATTGTGTAACTCAAAAACTATTTATTTATATATTTATGATTATTGTATTTATTTTAATTTAGTTAAGGTAATTAACTAAATTATTTTTGTCTTATTTATTCAAACATATTTTAACTAAATATTCAATAGGTAATAATTATATTATTTAAACCACATTTACAACCTTTCATATATTATTTGTGATATACAACTTTTACATTAACGCGACTTATCATAAAAACTCTAATTCCCCAAATAGACTTAGCAAACCCTAATGCCTTAGACCCTAGATACCTTAGACTTTTTAGACAATTCCTTATTAGTATTCTTACACATTATAGGTTGAATTCCTCGGAATTCCCATTACTTAGCTCACGACCGCTTAAGTGGATTTTGATCGCTTTCGCAAACTGTGAGTATATCTTTCCCCTTTTTACCGTCTTACTATTTTGGGGTGACTCATGTACTTACTATCAAGTTTCTATTTCATTTTACTAAATGCAATTCTCATGTGTGTTTGCTTTATGTTAATTGGTGTGTCTATGACTTGTCAAAATCATTAACCTTTGAGGGCCTGGCATTTCAATGAATAGATCTATGGTATATACCCCTTGTGACTCTGTTGAGAGACCTTGGTCATTGTCTTGTGATTCATATTACTTAAAAATGTTTTGATTCTTGATTCTTGATACATTCATAGGGTTGATTTTGAACGGATATTACTTATTACATAATTGCAAACAGTATACAACACATGAATTGCGAAACACTTTTCTACTATATGTATACAAACAGGGTATGCTCACCAATACATTTTTGTATTGACATATACTATTTTCGTACATGTTTCAGGTTGTTTTGAGATGCATCCTTTAAGCTTTCGGATTTATATTTAGATTTTGATTCATTGTATTTCAATTCTGTTGACAGTTAGTATCGTTGTATTTCATTTCAATGTAATAAATTATTTAATCAATGTATTCAAATTTACACTTTAGTCCATGAGCTATTGAACAATCGTCACTACGTGACACCTCGATGTTTCCGCCATCGGTTGGGGTGTTACATCTGGCCTAGATGAAGTGAGGTACAATAAAGACCCAATCATGCATCTATAATGTGTCTGGTCAACCAGTTCATCTTTGTCATCAATAGTGAGTAACTTGGTAGTACTCATGGGTGTACTGCATGGTTTACAGTCATTCATCTCAAATTTTGTAAGTAAGTTTTTAACATACTTATTTTGGTGAATAAATGTTCCATTTTGCAGTTGCTTAACTTGGAGACCAAGAAAGCACTGGAGTTCACCCATAGTACTCTTTTCAAACTCTCCTGTCATGAGTTCCCTAAACTCTTCACACATTTTGTTACATGTGGACCCAAAGATGATGTCATCCACATATATTTGAACAATCATTAGATCTTTCCCTTTCTATTTTAAAAATAAGGTTTTATCAATTTTACCTCTAGTGAAACCAATGGATAAGAGAAAGGTGGAAAGAGTTTCATACCAGGCTCTTGGTTCTTGTTTCTAGCCATACAAAGCTTTGTTGAGCTTGTAGAAATGATCAGGATGGAATGTGTCTTCAAATCCAGGTGGTTGACACACATAGACTTCCTCCTGAATCTTTCCATACAGGAATGCACATTTGATATCCATCTGATACACATTGATATTGTGATTGACAGCAAAGGCTAAGAAGAGTCTGATAGCTTCCAACCTAGCTACAGGAGCAAAGGTTTCATCATAATCAATGCCTTCTTCTTGTTTGAAGCCTTGAACCACAAGCCTAGCTTTATTCTTGACAACAATACCCCTTTCATCAGTTTTGTTCTTAAAGACCCACTTTGTGCCAATTGGACATACATCCTTTGGCAGTGGCACAAGTTCCCATACTTGTTATCTTTTGAACTGCAGGAGCTCTTCTTGCATGGCTTCTACCCAACTGTTGTCTTTTAGTGCCTCTTGGTACTTGACAAGTTGTGCGAGGGATAGAAAGCCTGCAAAAAGACAGATGTTTGAGGATTGACTTCTTGTGAGCACCCCTTCACTGATGTTGACAATGATTTGGTCTAGTGGATGAGCTCTAAGGAAGATTAAATCTCCTTGATATGGTATGATGGCATTTTGAGGTGAGGGACAAAGGTTTGTGGCATCTGTTGTTGTAACATCTGTTTGCACTTCTGTAGTGCCAATAGATGTTTGAAATGGAGGTGGGGGAATAGGACCAAGTGGTGTAAAGGTGGACTGACTTTTGTCAACTGAGGTTGGACTTTTGTCAACAGATGTTTAAACAGTGGTTGAGCTGGATGAAGCAGTGGTTTGAGGGTAAGACTGGTCAACAGTGGTTGACACAGCTGTAGCAAAGTTTTGACGGATGTTTTGAACATCTGCTTGTCCTAATGCAGAAATGACTTTGCAGTGAGATGGAATCACAATGTCAAATCTGTAGTCTTGTTGTGGAGACTGTGGTGTACCTGCACTGTTAGTTTTAGCAGTAATATCTTCAAATTTGAATTTATCTAAATCAAACAATTCAGCAGGATTTGCTGGGATTTTTAAGGATGAAAGTTTATTGAACTTTACATTCAGTGTTTCTTCTACTGTCCTAGTCCTTGTGTTAAACACTTTGTAGGCCTTGGCAGTAGAAGAATATCCCAGAAAATATCCACAATCTACTTTGGCTGCAAATTTTGAAATGGAATCTTTAAGATTTAAAATGAAACATGGGCAGCCAAAGATTTTGAAAAATGAGATCAGTGGTTTGATTTTGAACAAAATTTCATAAGCAGTCTTTTGATGTCTAGGGTTAATCAAAGCTCTGTTTTGAACATAACAAGCAGTGTTTACAGCTTCTGCCCAAAAGGACAGTGGTAAACCAGAATCTGCTAGCATAGTCCTTGCAGCCTCAATAAGAGTTTTGTTTTCCTTTCAACCACCCCATTTTGTTCTGGTGTTCTTGGAATGCTGAACTGCCTCACAATTCCTTTTGACATACAGAAGTCATCCAACTCCTTATTTTTGAACTCTGTTCCATTGTCACTTCTAAAGACTTTTACTGGCAAGTCATATTGTTTTTCAACTTTAGTGACAAAGTCCTTCAAGATACTTACAGTCTCATCCTTAGAGTGTAAAAAGTAAGTCCATGTAAACCTAGAAAAATCATCAACTATGATAAGACAAAATCTCTTTTTCCTTAGACTCATGATTTTAACTGGGCCAAAAAAGTCCATGTGCAACAATTGAAGACATTAACTAGTTTTGGACTCATCAATGGATTTGTAAGAGCTTTTATGTTGTTTTCCTTTTAAACAAGAAACACAATGCTCATCACATTTAAATTCTTTTGATGGAAGGCTTCTCACAAGGCTTTGTTTTGAGAGTTAGTTGATAGTTTGAAGGTTGGTGTGACCCAATCTCCTATGCCACAATTCTGTCTCTTTAGTTGAGGCAGCAGAAAACAGACAGACATTTGCCATAGGGTTATCCTTCAACATATCAACCACATACACATTGCCACTCGGATGAGCAACAAGTTGTGCTTTGCTCTCAGCTATGACGGTGTCAATATTTTTAACCACTTCGGCCCAATAATCTTACAATTTTTCTTAGTGAAGAATGACCCATCGCCTTTGTCACTCATTTGTGAAACACTAAGAAGATTATATTTAAAATTATCAATAAGATTGACATCTTCAAACTTGAGTCTCCTAGCCTGAACAATCCCTGACCCAACACCTTACCTTTAGAATCATTACCAAAAGATATATCACCCATCCATGAGCTAAGAAGTCCAGAAGTAGGGCTCTACATCCTGTCATATGTCTGGAGCCTCCACTATCTACATGCCATAAACTATCTAAGCAAGCAGAAGCTCCCTACACATTAGTAATGAATTAGTTTTGGTGAGTGTCCAAAGCCAAGTTGGTTTTGGATGGGTTCCCAGACCTTACAAGCTCAAGTTTAGGAGAATGATCAGTGGTTTGAACAAGTTTTTGAACCAAGTTCAACAACTGTTGTTGACCATTTGCCAGTGTTTGTATGTCAACACTTGGTGCAACATATGTTTAACCACTTCCTGTCAGATGATAGTAACCATGAGGATGCCTATTCACTTTTGGTCTTGAAGGCCTTTTTGGCTCTTCATAGACATGTGGTAGACTATGACAAGGTGGTTGTCCATGTCCTCTTGGAAACTTGTTTGAGGGTGGAGCATCTGTTACTTGGACATCTCTGGGAGCAGAGGTTTCAAGATTTTTGGTAACAGATGTTTGGACTGGTGTAAAAGTGTGTTTGGGATTTCCTTTTGGAGTACTTACCACTTGACTCATTTGAATTTTAACTTTATACTCTTGTATTTTGACATCAAAATTTTTGAGATAAAGACACTATTTGGTTTTATGATTCTTTTTACCATAGATTGAATAGTTTGGTTTAGAATCACACACACTTGTTCCTTTGTTGATATCATATGCTTTTAGAAAAAAAACAGTTTTTAGTAACATGATTGTTCTTTTCACAAAAATCACAAAACAAGTCTGAACCCTTTTCTTTCTTCTTCCCTTTCTTCATCTTCTTTTCAACAGATGTTTGAGCATCTGTTTGAAGATCTTTTAAGGGAATGATTTTTGCCTGTGGTGCCTTTTTACTAGCAGGGGTTTCAAAGTTGACTGGTTTAAAGTTATCAAGAACATCACACTCATCTGAACAAGTTGGTTTAAACTGATATTTTTCAATTTCAGTAAATGATGAGGAACCCTCAAGTTTTTCAAGAACAGTTTTCTTGCCATTAGGTTTAGTGATTTTTATTTCTTTACCCTCCAGATTTGTTGGAATGAGCATATTAGTGTTTTGAGAGATTTGAGCAGTGGTTTCGTTGCAACCAATGCCAAATTTCACATGACTTTTGGTCTGTTTGTTGAGGAGCATCTCAAAACCTTTGGATGATTCCACACATTTTTCACACTCAACTTGGGTAGATTCAAGCTCCTGTTTACAACTCTGATATTTTGTTATCATAGTTTGGAGCTGGTCCTTGGTTATACTTGCTTCATGTTTTAAACTGCTGATTTCATATTCTTTTTTTAGTTAATTTTGATTTTAACTCTTTAGAAAGTTTTTAAAACTGAATTTCATCCTCTAAAATTTTCTTTCTAAGGTTTTCATTCACCTATTTAATGTTAGCAAAAGCTATTACACATTTGTCTGAACATAAATCATTTAAGATTTAAGGAGATACCTTAGCAGCAGCCATCAATGCACAATCAGACTTGCACTCACAATCATTTTCACTCCATGGATCTGAGATATTCACAACCTCTTCTTCAAACTTTTCAACTGAAACAACTGTATCAACAACATCATTAGTCACATTTTCAGACTCAGAAACCACTTCCTCAGATTCAACCTTTTCAACAATTGTTTCCAAAGCCATGAAACATAATTTTTCTGGTTCACTTTCAAATTTGGCAACAAGAGCAAAGTTCTCATATGTTAGCTCATCTGGTAAACTGCTCCAATCAACAAAGCCTTGTGTGAAAAAGCTCTGTTGACTGGCCTCTGCAGGGGCAGAGGGTGGAGTAGAAGCTAATGGCATTTGAGCCTGAGAAACAGGGGTTTGAACATATTGAATCTGTGGAACAGTGGTTTGGACATAGTGGACAGGAACAGTGGATGAGGGTTGTGCAAAGTGAGCAGTGTTTTGCACATTTGGTCCAGGGGTATTTTGGGAAAACTGATAAGTGTTTGTCTAAGGCCTTTAATTTTGATAGGTAATCATAGGTGTCCCATTTTGACTCCTTCATTCTCTAGCAAAATGACCCATTCTATGACATTTGTAACACTTAATTTTAGATTTATCCAACCCCACTTTTGACCCACCATGTAAACCTGGATATCTTCTGCCAGTTTTCTTATAGAAATTGTTAGTTCTAATACTGAGCAGAGCCAGTTGGTGCAAAATGTCCATTTCTTCCAAGTCCACAGGATTAAAATATTGAAGGTCATTATACTCAAAGGAGATGTTGTCAGATGCCTGGATATCACCACTTGCTGCAAAAGCATAGTTGGGTGAATAAGAATCAGAGTTAAAACCAGAAGTTATGTCAATAAAATGATCATAACCCTGATCCTTACTACTACCAGGCATCTCATCCTTACCCAAAAGTGTTGTGTTACCAAACACATAATCATCATAAAGTTTTCCAGAATCCTGAAGCTTCTTTTTTTGGTTAAGCTCTCTCTCATAGATCAAGAGTGTACCATGAAGCTGGGTCATAGATAAGTCCTTAAAACCAATTGAGTTTCTCATAACAATTGCAATAGTGTCCCATTTATCTGGTAGTGATCTTAAAAACCTATGGTTCAGTGTTGTGTTAGGATAAGTTAGACCCACCAGTTTTAGTTCACTAATTAAACAATTAAACCTCTCAAATTGTTGAGTTAATGACTCTCCCTTCACATGACTGAATGTTTCATATTGTTGATTTAATATTTCACGGGTGTTTTCAATAACCTCCTTAGTCCCACCAAATTGTTCTTTCAAAGCATCCCATAACTCCTTTGCACTGTTACAGTGTAACAGCCCAGCATAGATATCATTTGGTAGAGCCATGGCCACAATATTGAAGGCCTTGACATCTAACTCAATTTTCTGAAAATCTTGCTCGGAGTAGTTTTCTAGTTTCTTTGGCTCTTGAACCTTGAGATCTTCGGTACTCGGCACAATTGGAACATGTGGTCCGAAGATAACCGACTTCCAGCACCCAGTGTTCTGTTGAGCTAGAACATGGCTCATGTGACGTTTCCAAATATTGTATTTAGATCTGACAAGCATCGGTGGCTTGTTGTTCGTGCCAGTGTGAATCGTGATTAATTAAAGCCATTCTCTGATTGTTTATAAAACAGCATGTGTTTAAAAAACTTTGAACGTAAATAAACTTTTACTCAGTTTTCAATCCGACAAACACAGTGATTTCAATAATTGTGAGCTGGTCTGTTTATATTAAATTAATTGATTTGATTGAATTTAATTGACCATGCTCTGATACCAATTGTTAGGATCTGAGTTTGATTTGTTATGAAGTTTAATAAATGAAATGGTAATGAAGATGAATAATAATGGAAAGTGCAGCGGAATATAAACTTTAAATCATAACAAATGAGACAAATGAGACAATTGCTTTCAACAAGTACTTTTCATAAGCCATCACAGATTACAGTACAAGTTTACAATCTCCCCCTCAGCCTAATCACTCACAGCTCTGTTTGTACTAAGAGAATGTTTTGAGTGATGAATAGAACAGTACAGGCACTGCTTAATTTATAGACAAACGAAAACTCTGATGACCTAAGGCTGACATCACCTAAGACAGTGACATCTAACAGATATAACAGCATAAAACATCTGCCCTATACAAACACTGTTACATAAGAAAACTGTGATGGCTAAACAACTGATGGATAAACTCTGATAGATTGTATCATCTGTTGGAGCCTAAGTGTTGTTGGCTCCAACAGACCTTGTGTCTTCAGTACTTTGGCTCAGCAGATGTTTCTTCAACAGACCTTGTAAACAGCAGTTGTACAGCAGTTATTAGGGGACAACAGTTGTTAGTGTCAACAGTCTTTTGGGAGGATCTTGTATGCAAAATACTGTTTTATTGTGGATCAGATGTTAGTATGTTTTGGCTTTTCACTTCATCTGTTCTTCTCCGGTTCAGCAGACCCAACAAACCTACTTTTAGGTAATATGTGGTCTAGTAACTCCCAGGACTGGGATCTGGTATCCATAAAGGCATAAACAACCACATCCCGGGCCGAGAGAAAGCCCAACTAGCCAAGGCGCATCGGCAAGGTCGCGACCCCGCCACTTAAGGTCACACGAAATATGGCCCCCATACCACAATGTTTTCTATTGCCTCCCAGCACCTTTATCAACACATGATACAACATTATCCACAAAAGGAGGCTGACACGTTCGCAAACTAAAGAGTAACTTTGTAATCTCTAATAAATCAAAATTTTCAAAACTCTTAGTAATTCTATAAATTAAACTGAACTTGACAAAGATCATCATATACGACAAAGATAAATGTCAATCAAATCAATCTATATGTCACACCCCGCCAAGGCGGAAACACGGGGATGCGACCTCGAAAGGTTTTCAAGCAACACACAAATTTATTTAAAAAGTACCATCAAGGGATGGATATTATCATAAGATTTATTCAAACCACAATAACATTGTTTTGAGGCAAGGAAATTGTCTGAAATTCATGAAATTAAAACTATAACATTACGGGACCGACAAAACACATTCCATAGTGGAACCACCCAGTGAATGCTTGAACCCCTCTCTCAAACCTCCGCTGCTCGCCATCAATTACATGAAAAACATGCATAAAAGATTTGTCAACAATAATGTTGGTGAGTTCACAGGTTTGAATGTAACAAGTAAAATGTTTGAGTAATTCATGTATGACCAATCATAGGCTAGCTAAGCAAATGATTACTATGCAAACCATGACTCCCGTAACCAAACCTCTTGACTGTTGTGCCTCGTGCATTGTACACTAAAGACAATGTATGTATAGTAGAATACTAACACTCTTTTGTATGTAACTGGCTAGAGCGACTAACCAAGAGTGGGGTGTCAACCCAATAGATCTATTAAAGTATTCCATGGCTTTCGATAGCTAATGGTTACAGTGTAATGTAAGGACGAGGAATATTGAGAGAACCAAATGTCTCACGTTCCACATGGTAGTCACGATAGAATATACACACCAAATGATATTGTACTAGTTGTAGCATGTTTATCCCCCAAAAATGTAATAATAGTAAAATGGGGCCGTGAAAACTCACATGGGTAGTGTCACTTGTGGTCTGGTGAAGCTGAAATGTGAAGCAACTATCGCCCGAACAGTGATTGCCCTATGATTATTAAGGACACAGTAAATTGTACGTTCTCGTCGTTTATCATACAAGTTGCTCACCCGACTTTGTGGACCCTTGTTTTAATGTATGTGGGCCACGTTTTTGTGTAACGAGGATTAGTTGGTTTAATTGTACTTTGTAAAACATACGATTCCAGAAATCCAGACGTTTTCTCGTAAGGTGTCGTTTATGGTGAATAAAACGGGCCCCCACATGTCATCATGGGTTATAATTGCTCCCAATATAACACGTGTGGCTAGTTTATGGCAAATAGGTATATTAACACACGTTTAGGCTTTTATAATGTACAAGCTAGTACAAACATATGTTATAGTCTCCTTAACATGTGTTATAATACCAACCGATTTCTCTATATAAAATGTCATCCAAGATTTGATTACTTATCCTTCCAAAAATAACTTGATTGTGTAAGTTAGTGTATAAGAGAGTGATCACGGGTGTATATAGGTGTGTTTTTAAGAAGATCGGGTATAATAATCCTTCAATTGTGGTGTGTGGCCGTGGGTGTATACATGAACATGTTGGACTCAGAATCAACATTTTTATCATTTATAAAGAGCCGAGGTTGGGTTGCAAAGCATTAAGTATAACGTGAGTGTATCCTCTCGGCTTGATAATGTTGCTTTCGAGGGTAGTGAGTTCATGTGCAAGCCATATGTATATAAGTGTTAGTGTGTGCTAATAGTTGATATAGATCCTTAACAACAAGGTAATGCTTCGAAAATTATCATCTATAGGGTGTTATGTGATTGAAACATGGAGTTCAAGGGTCAAGAGCCGGGTTAACAAAGAAGTCGAGTAAGATTTGATGAATAAAGAGACTTATGGTCGGGTATCTTACCTAATCGGATGGAATGATGATAATAGCCGAATGGTGCCACTTCCAAACCTCCTCTTGAGTGCCCTTCGAATGCTTTGATGCTTGAATGGGTGTGGCTTTGTTGTGTGAGGTGATCGGCCGAAGGAAAACCAAGGAAAAGGGAGTGAGTGTGGTGCAATTTGGATGATCAATGAGGCTCTATTTATATGGGCTGATTGACGTGGAGACAAAAACAATTGTGGTAAGATTCATCTCCTAGATCAAAGTGTTGTTTAGGAAAGTTTATCACCAACTTATGCAAGATAATGAGTTGGGAGGTGTCATCCAAAAAGAGGGGTGTTGACTTAGCTTGGAAGTTGAGTCCTTCTTGGTTTCTTGCCTTGTTTGGTGTAACTCCTTGCATCACCTTTCCTCTTGGCCGATTACATCATAGTGATGGAGGTCATCTCTTGTCTTGTGTTGATGGCCGAATGGTTGTAGCTTGTTAGGGATGATAGAGAATTTTCCTAGGATCATGAGTCTTGTTTGTTACCATGATGTTGATAGCTTTTGTTCCTCTTGCATTTGATTGGTGCTCCCTATCCAAGAAGTGTTCTTGATCTTGGTAGCTAGTGAAAAGGACATTTAGTGTTGGCACATGATCATTTGGCCGAGAACAAACAAGAAAGGATCCATCTATTTTAAGGTTAAAATCGTGAGGAAATGGAGTGTAATCTTGGTGTATTTATGCTAGGTTTGTGAATATTTTGGACATTCCCTTGATAGCGACTCATGAGGAGTGTGGTGTACATGAAATAGAGATGGCAATGGGTCGGGTTTGGGACAGGTTTAGGTAATCCCAACCCCATACCCGATTAGGTATGCTTGTCCCAAACCCGTCCCAAACCCGTGAAAAAAATAAAAACTAATCCCATACCCGGACCCATACCCGATTACCCGACCCCAAACCTGTCCCAAATGTGTCGGGTTTCGGGTTTACCCATCGGGTTCGGGTTTGATTGCCATCCCTAACATGAAATCGATCAAAAAGGGAAGGGACAAGCACTTTACTAATTAGCTAGGAGTCTAGGACAATGACACTTCTAGAACTAAGATTTGTAAGGGTGGCAAGTGTCTTTGTTTCCACTTTGGTGTACTTTTTGTGTAGGTGAGATGGTTATGCTTGATCGAATGAGGAAAAGGAAGGCAAGGTGGTTATGTTGGTTAACATTTATCCTTGTGTCATTTACATGTATGCATACATGTGTGTATATACATATATATAGTTATGTTTCGTCTAGTTCTATTTGCCTCATTAGGTAGGATAGACCTGATGATACGGAGGTTAATACATGTAGGTATACAGTATGTTGAATGGAATATTTGTTTGTGTCAATTATAATCGAGCATTTAAATGAAAACATAATTTGGTTTGATTAGCTTGTATGGTACTCGATGACGATATCAACATGTATTGATTTCACAAGTTGTGATCCCATGTCTTTAAATGCTAACACATAGCAATATTTGTGATTGAGCCAAAGTGTATACATATGTTTAGTAAAGGCCTATCATGTGTTAGGAAACATTTTCACCCATGATAACGTAAGTTTGCCCTTTGGAAGTGTTTTGTTGTTTTGGATTGCGTGACAAACGGGTGTCTGGTTGCTCTTGTTGGGCATGTGATTGGCTTGACTGTTCAAGGCCAATTGTTTTTTGTATAGTTCAGGTGTTGTATGACTAAACGAGTGATTCTTGTTTGAGTTTCCTGAATAACTCATGCTTCACTAGACTGGGGGTATAGTGTGTGCAAAATGTCTAATTATGCACATAAAATGACAATAATAAGTAAAATGCGTATGGATGTTGACCTGGATCGTTGACTGGTGTCACACTATATGAATTGCAATAGTTACCAGTGAACAAAAGGCAAGAGTGACCGACGGCCAAAGCCTATTCCGTTCAACATACAAAGGCGTTTAACTAAGTTTTTGTATCGAATCTTTTGGATCGATGCAGTAGGAGTGACTTGGCGGGTTTTGTTCATGAGCATGCAGAGATCTTCAATATTTATCTTGCAAGGAAACATGATAAGATGGTAACCGGTTCGGCTTCGTATCTTTGTTAGACGTCAAGGACATTGGTGATATGGTTAGGAGATTGTCGAACATTAAAATGGGTCCTTGTAAGCTGAGATTTAACGTCGCTCGGTTTACCTTGGAGGAAGGTGAGATCAATGACATGAATGATCAAGGGAGACAGACGTAGGGGAAGGAGACCATGAAGTCTACGGACACAACCATGAAGTCTTCGGGCACATGTGGGTTTTCGTTTTAGGGACGTGTTGGATGGTAACAGAAGTGCGGCTAAGGAAGAGGAAGTTATTCGGATCCCGGACGATACGAAGGCGTTCGAGAATAGAGTTGTAAATCAATGATTGTTCGGGTTTAAACATTTAGATGCTTTACAAAATGTAAGGGAGACTATGAAGGAGATGGTTAAAGGGGATGGTGCTATTCAATATATGGGTGGGTTGTATGCGTTGGTGAACTTTAGAGATGAGGTTGGGGCGGACATGTTCCGGTTAGCAGCATTGGCAAGATCGGAGGAGTTTCAAGACGTGGAAACACGGATTGGACAAACATTACTATTCGAAAAGGTAGCTTGGCTAAAAGTGCAGGGGTCCCATTGCATGTTCTGACTAATGAAGTATTGATCTTGATCGGCAAAAAATACAGTACTATTGTTTGAGAGACTCGGCATGACCACCGAGTTGCAGATCTTTCATATGATTATGTGGGAATTATTGTATCTTATGGTAGGAGAATCCACAAAGAGCTTGTCCTACAATGGAAAGGGAGGCGATATAAGGTATGGGCAGCGGAAGAAATGGAGATTGGCAGCCGGAATTCCTTTCAAAAACAGACGGGAGGAGCCGGCACCGGTCGGAGGTGATCCGGTTATACCGCCGAAAGATGAAACGCCGACAAATTTGAAAACTATAAATTCAACTAATGAGGACTTTAATGAAAATGGGAATATGGAAAAGTCTATTGATGATGGAAATATTTTTTTTTTAAGATTACCTCTAATACCAAGGGTTGTGATATGATGGAAAAAAATAATGTGGAAAAAGGACAAAAGGTGTATGAGGAGGTTTGAAAGAGTAGAAAGAAAATCGGGATTGACAAAGGCAAAATTTTTTTAACGGTAGACTCCAGGCCCATGGCCAAAAAAAGGCCCAGATTGGATTTTGATTCATCTGGGCTTAACCCCTTTGGCTTGAATGCTTTATTGGGTATTGAAGTGGAAGTGGAGCATATGGAGCAGACTTGTAATAATGAAAATTTAGACGGTATTTCTGATAAAGACGCACAGGTTTCAGAATATTCCGATTGTGAAGAAGAGTCAAATGGTTTTGCATAGGTCACTAATTCAATAGATACGAGCACAAAAAATCCGTCAGGAAATGAGGCTGAAGCGGGGGATGGGATAACGCCAATGCTCGGAAAGTGGAAGTGGGTAAGACAGTGGAGTTAGGATGTAAGGTTGGGGCTAACCTTTAAAAATTTCAATCTTTGGTTGAGGAAACAATTGAAGAGGAGGGGGTACAAACAGGTTTGCAATGAATTTTTTGTCTTTAAATGTTAGGGGGATTGGGGTTGATAGAAAAGATGACTGGGTTAAGGTTTTAAGGGAGAAAATGGGGCTGATTTTGTGGCTCTTCAAGAAAGAAAAAAAATGTGGGGGTGTGTAGCAAGGAATTATCTCGGTTCTGGGGCAGGGGCGATATTGATTGTGAGGTTGTTGATCCTGTGGATAGGTCGGGGGTCTTGCTTGTATGTGGAACCCAAAAACTTGTTAAATAATCAGTGACTAGGGGGCAAATTTTATGGTTGTTTCGGGTAGTTTGGTTGAAGATGGCTCGGTTTTAAATATTGTGAATGTGTATGCTCCCCCAAAAGTGGTGGCCAAAATAGCTTTATAGGACAGACATAGAAGGGTTATTGGGAGTTTTCAGGGCATGTGGATTATTATGGGACATTTTAATGTAGTTTGATTAAGAGAATAACGGAAGAATTCGAGTTTTAACAATACTTGTGCGGTGAATTTTAATGTTTTTTTTTATGATACTGGGAGTCATGAATACTTCATGCGCGGGAATAGATTCACGTATTTGGCAGGGGCAACTGGTAGATTTAAAATGAGTAAAATTGATAGAATGTTTGTGTGTTCTAATTTTTTTTAACAAGTGGCCCTTGGCGGTGTTGCGTGCTTTATTGAGAGAGATGTCGGACCATTGTCCTCTTTTATTGTCTTTGGTGGATTCCAATTATGGGCATAAACCGTTTAGATGGTTTAACTTATGGTTGGACGGGAGGGATGTGAAGAGGTAGTGATCAAGGCGTTTGATGAGTGTTCTTTCGAGGGTCCCCCGGATGTTCGGATATGCAAAAGGTTTAAATACATCAGGGGGGTTCCTTAGTTCATGGTGGAAGGAGAGAATCAAAAAAGAATGGGATGATATTGTTAATCTCAAAAATGAGATTGAGATATTAGAGAAGATCATGGAGGATATGGAGTTAGAGGAGGAGGAAGTTTGGGTGTGGGAAGGGAGTAAAAAGGAAGTCAGCAAGTTGAATCTTCATAAAGGTAAAGACTTGAAACAGAAATCTAGGGTGATGTGGGCTTCGATGGGGGATGATAATATTGCGTTCTTTCATAGAGTTATTAATGGGCGAAAGGCCATGAATGCTATACTGGGTCTTATGATTGAAGGTAAGTGGGTTACGAAGCCTTCCTTGGTCAAAAGAGAGGTACTCAAATTCTTCAGGGATCATTTTGCTGAGAAACACATTAGGAGACCCGAGTTGGTGTGTGAGTATGTGAAATGCCTTCCTACTTGTGATCGTGATGATTTGGTTGCGCCTTTTAGCAGGGAAGAGATTAAGGATGCGGTTTTTTTATTGTGGTTCGGACAGAGCCCTAGGTCTGGACGGGTTAATTTCAGGTTTGTTAAATTCTTCTGGAGTTTTTTGGAAGATGACTTCTTGGATTTATTGAATGTGTTTCATGAGACGAGAGTTATAAGTAGAGGATGCAGTACCTCTTTCATCACTCTTATTCCTAAGTCCAAAACACCGGTTGGGCTAAGGGACTATAGGCCCATAAATCTTGTGGGGATTGTGAGTAAAGTTATTTCTAAGGTTTTGACGGCTAGGGTAAAAAAGGTGATGGGGAAGGTGATTTATGAAACACAGTCAGCGTTCCTCAAGGATTATTTATTTTAGACAGACCGTTGATGATAAATGAAATTTTTGGGTGGTTAAAGAAGACTGGGAAGAAGGCCTTTCTTTTAAAGATTGATTTCGAGAAGGCATATGAAAATGTGAATTGGGGATTTTTGATCTCGATCATGGAGCAAATGAGGATTCCTAGTAGATGGTGTATGTGGGTTAATGGGATGTTGGAGTTTACTAGGTCTTCGGTTTTGGTTAATGGTTCCCCCACGTTTGAGTTTCGGTGTGGAAAAAGGTATGAGACAAGGCGACCCTCTATCTCTATTTATTTTTCTTATCGTGATGGAGGCCTTAGCGTGCATGGTTAAAAGGGCTTGTGACTTGAGTGATGTGAAAGGAATTAGAATGACGAACGATGGGCCGTTTATTTCGCATTTATTATATGCGGACGACGCTCTTATTGTTGGTGAATGGTCGAGAGAAAATATTGAGAATACCGCTAGATTGTTAAAGGTGTTTTATTTGTGCTCGGGGTTGAAGATAAATTTACATAAGTCTCATTTATTTAGGATTGGTGTGAGGGGGGGTGAGATTGAAGAAATGGCGTCTATTCTTGGTTGCAAGGTTGACGATTTTCCTTTCAACTATTTGGGAATAAAAGTGGGTGCAAATATGAATAGAAGTTGTCATTGGAGCTCGGTTGCTGAAACGATTCAAACTCGTTTGGTGTCTTGGAAGGCTCATACTTTATCCATTGGTGGGAGATTAACTTTGATTAAATCGGTTCTAGCTAGTTTCCCATCTATTACTTGTCATTGTATAATGCCCCCGTGAAGGTGATATATCAAATAGAAAAATGTATGCGATCTTTTCTTTGGGCATGTTCTAGAAAGGAGAGCAGGGGCGCAAGATATTAAGGGCTCGGGGTGGCCCTGGCTCCTCCCGTTTTTTGGCGCAGTGGTAGAAATTTGCGATTTTCATAGGTAAAATGAGTCCGGGTTGAGTCCAGCCCCGCCGATTTGCAACTACCGATCGAAAAAAATTGAGTCCGACCCCTCCCGATTCGAGAACCAAGCTTCGCCACTGAAGGAGAGGAAGATGCATTGGGTCGCTTGGGAGGTGGTGAAAACAACGAAAAAAAGATGGGGGTTTGGGGATATCAAAGTTGGGTGATGTGAATGTGGCGCTTTTGGCTAAATGGGCGTGGAGATTTTATAAAGAAAAAGATAGTCTATGGCGATATGTGGTGGAAGCGGCTCATGGGGGTAGAGGGCGGTGGGTTTTTTCGCCGTTCAAAAACTCGCTTTCCGGTGTTGGAAATTTATTGTGTCGTTGCTTTCAAAGATGAAAATTCAAGATAATTCGATTCACTTTTTTATACGAGGTACTGTAGGAGATGGGAAGGTCATAAAATTTTGGCACGATCATTAGTGGGGTTCGACACTTTGAAGAACAGGTGGCCCACGTTGTATGCGCTAGACTGTGATAAAAATTGTAGGATTGTGGACAGGTTGCTTGTTGGGCCAAATGGTTTGGCTTTGTCATCTAATTGGAACAAAAGCCCAAGTCGGTAGAAGAACTTTCAGAGTATCAAGATTTGGATTATATCAAGATTTGGATTATTTGCTACAACAATTTTCCTTTACAGGTGGCAATGATAGGTGGACTTGGAAATAGGGAAGTGCATGCTCTTTTTCTATGGCAATAATTAAGGATAATATTAGAAGAGGCAGAGATATTCACCGTGACCATAAAGATGAGGTGGGAGTCTTGGATCCCTCTTAAGATGATTTTTTTTATGTGGCGAGCGGAGAAGGATCATATTCCAACTAGGTGGGCGCTGAGCATAAGAGAGATCTCTATACAAGATGAGTCTTGTGCATTATGTGATATAGAGATCGAGGTTGTGGACCATGTTCTTGTTGGGTGTGGCTTTGCTTTCGGGTTTGGTCGTTTATTGGTTGGTGATGTAAAATAAATTATATTGTGCTTGCTGGAATTAAAGACTCTTTGCTTCTTCCAGAATCGATATCCGGATCCAAGTGGGCTAGAAAAATTGTTCGTGGCATTGTGATGGTTGCTTGTTGGGCTTTGTGAAAGACAAGAAACTCGAATATATTTGAAGGGACAACTCCTAGAGTTTGTGATGTCGTGACCTTGGTAAAAATCTCTATCGTTTTTGTGGTTGAAAAATAAATATAAGTTTCGGGATCTTCAGTGGCAGAATTGGGTTGTATATCCATTATATATGATGTAAATTGTTTTATTGGCGGTCCTCGTTTTAAAGGCACACCCCTTTTTTAATGAAGTTACCATTAAAAAAAAATCATCATATTACATCACTTTTTTTGAGAAAAAATAAATAAAATCGTAACAATCTCTAGTTTTTCATAAACTTTAAAAACATAAAAGTAACATAAGTACTTTTTTAGCAAAGCAAAAAGCACAAGGACTAAATTTGCAATAACAAAAACCGTAGCAGAGCTAAAAAGGGTTTAACTTTTAAGCCGACCACATTCTAGTTAGCGTCAAAACACATTCAACAAACATCTCCCCTACATATTTTTTGTATCCAAATTTCTAACAATAATAATAACCATCGTCATCGTGTGTTGCAGCTGATATATTTTTTTTTTATAAAAATTTTGAAACATGTCGAGAAGAATAACATTCGGGTTCATGAAAGGTTCCTTGACACAGAAGCTGAAATCAGTGACAGTCCCTATTGCTAATTGCAGGCATTATTCCACGACTGCAGCATCTAAACCGAATATTCCTGCGTCGTCTAGAATGGTAACTTTCATTGGTTGGATTACACACATATACATATCACTTTTCAGTGTGTTTGATGCTAAGCCGTCAATAGTGGTGGGATAGCGGTTATCGGGCTCTTCCAAAATAGCGGTCTAGAATCGCTTTTATTGACTGATGTTTGACCGATATTGACTATTGTTTTGGATATCTGTTTCTATGGCTTATGGTTAGATCATGTTTCAAATAGTGGCACTTTGAGTTTTTACTTTTCATATTACTGTTTATTAATATTATATATGTTTTACGTTGTTTTACTAATTTGTGAAAATAATGTTAAAAGCGGCGTTTGAGATGGGTACATGCAGCAATCGGTCTTTGTCTCGATTGTTAAGTGTTATGTGTCTTAGGTCCGATGCTTGATGCGAAACTACTGTCGAGGTAGGTTTTAAAAAGCGCGCCTGAGCACGAGGCGACTTGAGGCACGGATCCATGTGCCTTATGTCACACAAGGCGAGCAGTGTACAAAAAGCGAAAGAAAAGCTCGCATTTTTGGAAAAAAAATCCCCCGAGGCGCGCGCTTTTTGTACACGGGGCGTTTTTGTGCTTCAAAGTGTTATACATGTAGCTAAAATGGTTGTACATTTAAGTTAAATCATATATATACCTTATTTATATCTATATTTTGGGTAAATGGTGCTAAAAACCTATAAGATATATAAAAAAAATTATATAATAGTCTTGCGCCTCACATGCAAAAAGCCCACCGCTTTTGCGCTTTGCGCATCGGTTTTAGACCTCGCCGCTTTTGTGCGCTTCGCGCTTTTTAAACCAAGCTATGGAGCCGAGGGTCTCACTGGAAGCAACGTCTCTATTCCTACGAGTAGAGGCAACGTTGTCTACATCTTACCCTCCTCAGACCCTACCTTAGCTTTGATATTGGTGGGATTTACTAAGTATGATGATGATATCTTTTACGTTGTATATATGTTTGTATATAAAAATTTTGCATGATATTAAAATTACCGATATCCCACCGCAATATATCTCAAATATCGGCCCTTGACCGATATTTGATTATGGACAGCTATAATTGCATAGGTTTACTTTGACCGATATTTGATGACTAGTTTACTTTAAATTTGAATGCTGTTAGGTTTTAGTGTTAGAAATTAACATATAATACTATTTGGGATGAATGGGAATGAATGAGTGATGGGTGTTTTATGTTAATGGATATAACGGTTTGACTGATTTCATGTTTAAGGGGTTTTGAAATCTGAACAAGTAGCTGGTTTAAAATGTAGGGAAGATTGCTTACAGGAGCTGTTATCGGCCTCGTTGGTGGAGCTTATGCCAGCACTGTGGATGAAGCAACAGTGAGGTAATTAAACTGGATGTGCATAAGTTAGGGTGTTCAAGGTTCGGTTTTAACGGTTTTTATAGTCAAACTTTTAGTAATGGACTAATGCTTCTTGACCATTTTGAACCAATACCAAACCGTTGAAAGCGAACCAAACAGTTACCAATGGTTTGGGTTGGTTTTACCATTCACGGTGTAGGCTTTTTGTGCCTTTATAATAAAAAAATGCGTATGATACGATCAAAGTTAGAAAGCTTTAATGTACTAAATGGTCGAAAATTAGAAGTCTGACTCTCTGTATACTGAAATATTAAATAAAGCCCAATTATGTGTATAACTTAGAATAATAAACGCTGAGCATAAACCGTTAACCAAACCGTTCAGTAAGGCTTGAAATTTTCTAAACCGACTAAAGGAAAATTTTCTAAAAATATCACCGCGAAACCAAAGCGATTACTGGTTTGAGTTGCATTTACAGTTTCAGATTGAACCATGAACGCCCCACTAATTCACAGTTTGTCATGTGGTTCATGTTTCATTGAGTCTGATGTGTCACTATACGAATATGAGTAACATTTTACATTGACCACTTCTATTCTTGTTTGATTCTATTAGCTTTGGTTGTTGCCCTTCTTGATATACAATATTGCAGTGGCTGGTTATTCTCAGCATCAAAAATTGCAAATCCTTTGTTTGCATTGCTGGATCCCGAGGTTGCTCACCGCCTGGCTATCTCTGCTGCAGCTCGTGGGTTGGTCCCTAAAGAAAAGAGGCCAGATCAGGAAATACTAGGGATTGAAGTTTGGGGAAGGAAGTTTTCTAATCAATCGGTCTCTCTGCTGGATTTGATAAAAATGCAGAAGCTGTTGATGGTTTACTCGGATTAGGCTTTGGTTTTGTAGAAGTTGGATCAGTAACTCCTCTTCCACAAGAAGGGAATCCAAAGCCTCGTATGTTCCGATTGCGAGACCAAGGGTAAAATCAAATGATTTTCCCATAAATGTTTACAATCGCAATTGACCATATTTACTGGTTTTTAACATGTCATCATGCTTGTCTGTGGGCAGTGCCATCATTAACAGGTGTGGTTTTAATGGTGATGGAATAGCCGCTGTTGCAAAAAGGTTGGAGGCTCAACATGAAGTCAAGCATGGAGGGAAAGCGGCCCCCGGGATTCTTGGGGTCAATATTGGAAAGAATAAAACCAGTGAGGATGCTGCTGCAGATTATGTACAAGGCGTTCATTCACTGTCCCAGTATGCCGACTACTTGGTAGCCTCTCTTTTACACTTGTTTTTTATTATTATTATTTTTTACGTATTGATTAGTTTGGGAAAATGTTTTTTTCTCCCTTTGTTTGGTTATTGAATGTTTTATTAAGCCTTTTATAATTTTAAGTTATAGGATTCTTTACCGCGATTGATTTGCAGTGCATTTTGTTAATCATGTTATAGGTAATTAATGTGTCATCCCCCAATACCCCTGGACTCCGCCAGCTTCAAGGAAGAAATCAGTTAAAGGATCTTGTTAAGAAGGTCTGAGATTTAGTCAAACTTCATATTTTAACTTAGTTGTCTACTAATTTAGAGAAAAAAGGTTACGAGTTCATCGGGTTTTTTTTTTTTTTTTTTTTTTTTTGCTATATGTAAAGGTTAAAGCAGCTCGTGACGAAATGAAATGGGGTAAAGAAGGCCCCCCTCCACTGCTAGTCAAAATTGCTCCAGATTTGTCTAAGCAAGATCTTGAGGATATTGCAGCGGTATTTTATCTGCAACGTAATACTACTACTTTCTAAATTTAGGTATTTTACTTGTTCTCTTTTGATATTGTAGGTTGCTCTTGACCTCAACTTGGATGGTTTGGTATGCTTCTCTATGCAAATGCATATATTAAGTAACATATACTTGCATGCATATGCTCAATAGGAAAAAAAACGTAGTTACATCTTATAAAAAGGCTTTGCTTAAAACATAGCTGCATGCTTATTCAAGAAATAATTCTAGATTGATCATGAATCTGCTTGACGTTGGTTAATCTCACCGAGGATTTGAAAGTTTTCTTGTAGATTATATCAAACACAACAATTTCAAGGCCGGAAGTAGTAGAGATAAACCTTGTGTCAAAGGAAAGTGGTGGACTGAGTGGGAAGCCTCTTTTTAGTTTGTCAAATGACATACTCAAGGACATGTATATTCTAACAAAGGTATAGTTGACTTTATGATGATTTTCTGCTGTTGTTTTTTCACTACAAACCTAATATGACATGGCCTTTTATGCTATAAAAGTTATTCATTTTTCTCATGGTTTAAAACAAACGGGTGTGGCGTACGCCTCGAGGCACACCTCGAGGCGAAACTCTAAGAAAACCGGTTCGAGGCGCGCCTGATGGGGTTCAGATTGTACATACGCCTCTAAGGCTGAGGCGCTAAGAAAATGTGCGCCTCAGGTGGTTTAGGGTGTTTTTGATGTGCTTTTTTTTTGGTGTTTTAGAATTTTGGGTCAATTTATTTTATTTTTAATGTGTTTTTTTGATGTTTTAAAATTTTCTAGGTCAGGTATTTTATTTTTTATGAACACATAATTTTTATATTTATTTTTTGCCTGCGCCTCGAGCTTACGCCTCGGTTCGCCTCGAGGCTCGTTTCCGTTCTTTTAAACTTTGATTTTTCTTACAAACGTGCACATCTTGATCCTTTTATGAGCCTTTTGTCTTTATTTTTTTTTTCTAAAACCAATTGGAGAATATATTATATATTTTAATTTTGTAGGGAAAAATTCCTTTGGTTGGCTGTGGAGGTGTGAGCAGGTCTGTGTCTCGTTTTCATCTAGAGTGTTTGTCAACCGTTACATCACTAGATGAATTCCTTATCAAATTATACTTGATGTAGTGGCGAGGATGCTTACAAAAAGATAAGAGCAGGAGCAACTCTTGTTCAGCTTTATTCAGCATTTGCATATGGTGGACCTGCCCTTATACCTCAAATTAAGGTATGATGCGGCTCCCACTGTTCGCTTCTAACTTTTGGGTTGTTTTAATAATTTTAGGACGAAGAACCCAATTTAGACCTAGTTAATAAGTATATATAACATTGTCTTTCTAAATAGTGTCTTTTTTAGCCATGAATCATTATGTATAGATGTGAGAAGAATGTATTCAGGCTAGAAAAATGGGCTGATACGGTTATCACTAAAAGTCGATTTCAAGTAGTAACAGGTAGCAACTTGCACCTGATGTAATGGAACCTGACCCCTCTCTCCAGAAGGAGAGTAAATTATACAAGTTGAATAAACGTAGGTGCAAAAAGTATATTGCGTGGCCTTCTGCTAATCGCTATTGTCTTGTTGGTGTAATTTAGAGGCGACTGAATTTGTAGTTGTTTCTTTGTAATCACGAGTACCCATTAAGGGAAAACTCACGGCCCAACCAGTACTCTGCTAACCAATGGGACCGTGTAAAGTGCAGCTTGCGTTGGGCAAGTGGCTGAAACACTTTTGTACATATTTTAGTTTGAAAATAATTTGTTTTGCTTGATTACAAAAGTTATATAATTTTGAAATGATATGGGACGTTTTTTTTTTTTTTTTTTTTGGGGGGGGGGGGGGGGGGGGGGGGTTGTGCATTAATGATGCACTTTAGATTAATTTCAACCGAATCGACACATTTGAGATGTCCCCTTTAACCTACTTTTGCTTTATTATAACTTTTAACCCATTATAGATAAAACATAACCAGGTTATACCAACACTTTAAATGAATTTCAAACGGCCACCTCTAGTGTATTTCTATTACATCTATAATTTTTCGTAATCACAAGCCTGTCCTGTATCTTTCATTCTGCAGGCCGAACTTGCAGATTGTTTTAAAAAGGGATGGTTTCAAGTCAATTTATGAAGCGGTTGGTGCAGATTGCCGGTAATCATACCTTATTATCACAATCGATTTTCATGGTTTTGTAAACATAAGTTACAGGGAGACTGCCTCCCAGTTGTATTTTTAACTTCATTCTATTGTCGTAATTTTCTTAACTTCAAAATTTTCAGTTATTTTTCTTTTTTCGTTTTGTTATCATAAGCAGCAGTTCTGATGTATGAGGGACAAAGGGAATTCACGACGTGACTAGCGGTGATCCCAGAAATTGTTGGCGATAACGACGAAGAACGGTATGGTGCCTTTCAAGCTAATCTTCCGAAGGCTTGCAAAGTTTTAGTTTGAGATTAACCATTGCATTAATGCTTCATTTAAAACATTGTGCTAGATTTATTGGTTTTGAATCGATTGTAATAATTATTTGAGAATATTACAATGAGCAACATGGTTAATAATAATAACTCAAGTCCTTTTTCATGTATTTCTTGTTTTTTAGTATTTATATTTATTACTTAAAAATGGACTATTTGTATTCTCGTATACCATATTATAGAGCTAGGGTTGATTTAATGTCTAGTTCGACTAATTTGAGGCATGCTATTCCGCCAAACAGGTAAACAAGATTTTCATCTTTATAAATCAAACTGTCCAAATTATTAATTTAGGTTACTTGATCGAAATCAATTATTGTCCGATTATCGTTTCATTTTCATACACACTTGTTGAAAACTACTTATGTCTATACATAAAGTTGTTAAAAATGTCACAAGATAATTGAAAATAGTCGGTAAATGTATACAATACAAAATAAATCTATATCCATTTGGGAATTTATAAATTACCATTAAAATTTAAAATTCAATGAAAGTTAACGCACAAGTTTTAAGTGATGATTTAACGTTGTAAAAATGTTGTTTGTAAGAACACAACATTCTTTATTAAGGAAACTCGCAATTTGATATGTAAGGGGAAATTCAGACGATTTTACTTATAAGAGCATCTGTAATGGGCTGGAGGCTACCAACCTCCACGTATGAGTTTAAGCCAAAAACCTACTAACCACATATTTCCCATTAATCACTGTCAATTTATCTCTTACAGACTTTTTCTTCCACAGACCACGAGCTTCTCTCTCCTCACATCCCTCTTTCCATATTGACTCTCCCTCTTTCCACGTTAATGTCCACAAAGCTACAAACCACCTATCTCTCTCACCCACTCTAACTCTTCATTATTTTTGCTTGGTTCTAGACTGCATAATTAGATTGGGTAAACTATTTCATTCTGTTTTGTTTTGTCCAAGTTCTAACCGAAATCACAATCTTTCAAATAAAAACTTAAAAACATTTATCAAAAAAAATAAAAAAAAATCAAAGGATCAAAATTGACAAGAACAAAAGCCAAAGTACACAAGGCTAAACTACATGAAAAAATGGTCATTCAAAGAAAACAAGGGTTTTTATACAACATAAGCTGACAATCAATTTTCTATGTTAAACTGCGTACAAATTCTCCCCCCCAACAAACAAACTTGATCATATTCAACTATAAACAACACAAAGTTTTCATTTTGTTACAAAACAATCCTAACCCTGAACAAGATAACAAACAAAACCATTGTCCAAGATTTATTCCCTTTGACAAATCTTTGAAAATGATTCAAAAAGAAAAAAAAAAAAACCCTCCAAACATTTATCTAAAAAAAAATCTTAAAAGGACCAAAAAGGCAAAAACAAAACCAAAGTACACAAAGCTAAACTACAACCAAAAAATAATCGGTCAAAGAACCAAGGGTTTCTAACTTTCTAAACAACATAAGCCGACAATCAATTCTCCTACGTTAAACAACCAAATTCCTACAAATTTGATCATATTCCACTCATAAACAGCAAAAAGATTTCATTTTGTTCCAAAACAATCAAAACCCTGAACAAGATAACAAACAAAACCGTTGTCCATAATCATTTTTTTTAAAAGATGACGGGCAGAGTTGCATTAAGATTCTTGAAAGATTGTTTGAATCAGAAGCTGAAATCAATGACAGCTCCCATTGCTTCAACAAGATGTTATAGTTCTTCTTCTGCTTCTGCTTCTGCAAGTTCTGTTGTTAAACCTAAGCTTCCTCATTCTTCAAGAAAGGTAATCTTTTTTTTTTAAATAAAAATAAGGGTATTTTTGACTTTTTGGGTTCTGGGTTTTGGTTATGGTTTGTGTGAAATGATGGGAATGGTTTAAAGTTTAAAGCTTTGGAAGGTTTTTTTTTTTTTGTGTGTTAAACTTAAGCTTCCTCATTGTTTAGGAAAGGTGATCTTTTTTGTAAAAATAAGGGTGTTTTTGTGTTTTTGAGTTTTGGGTATTGGTTGTGGTTTGTGTAAAATGATGGGAATGGTTTAAAGTTAAAAGCTTTGGAAGTTTAGTTTTTGTTAAACTTAAGCTTCCTCATTGTTCAAGAAAGGTAATCCTTTTTTATAAAAATTAAGGGTATTTTGACTTTTTGGTTTGGGTTTGTGTAAAATGATGGGAATTGTTTAAAGTTTAGTGCTTTGGAAGTTAATATGTTGTTAAACCTAAGCTTCATCATTCTTCAAGAAAAGTAATCTTTTTATAAAAAAATAGGGGTGTTTTGGGGTTTGGTTGTGGTTTGTGTGGAATGATGGGAATGGTTTAAAGTTTAGTGCTTGAGAAGTTGTTTATTTTTTGTTAAACCTAAGCTTCCACATTCTTCGAGAAAGGTGATCTTTTTGTTAAAATTAGGGGTGTTTTTGACTTTAGGGTTTGGTTTGGTTTGTGTGGAATGATGGGAATGGTTTAAAGTTAAGTGCTTTGGAGGGTGAATAGGATTTGAAGTGAAGTTTGTTTTTTTTTTATTTGAGGGGTGAATGATGAAGTTTGTTGATAAATTAGTTGAATTTTTTAATGGTTTTAGGGTTTTGAATTGGTGTTATTGTAGGAAAATAAGTGACTTAAAAAAATATGGATACTTTTGAGTTTTGGTTGTGGTTTATGTGAAATGATGTGAATAGTTTAATGTTAAATGTTTTGGAAGGTGATTAGTTTTTGAAGTTAAGTTTATTCTTTATGTTTTGAGAGGTAATAATGATGAAGTTTATTAAGATATTATTTAAATTATATTGGTTTTAGGGTTAGGGAAGGTTAGTTGCAGGATCATCCACCATATTTGACTTTTGACTTTTGTTTGTGCTTTATGTAAAATGATGTGAATAGTTTAATGCTTTGGAAGGTGATTAGTTTTAGGAAGTTAAGGGTTGTTTTTTTTTTTGTGAGGTAAGTGATGAAATATGTTAAGAAGTTGTTTGACTTCGTGTGGTTTTAGGGCTTTGAATTAGAGTTATTTTGAAACTCTAGGGAAGTTTGTTTGCAGCATCAACCATTTTTGACTTTTGACTTTTGACTTTTGATTGTGCTTTATGTAAAATGATGATGTGAATAAGTTATTGCTTTGGAAGGTGATTAGTTAATGAAATTAAGTTTATTTTTTTTTGTGTGTTTTGAGAGGTAAATGATAAAGTTTATTAAGAAATTAATTTTATTTGAATTGTTTTAGAGTTTTGAATTTGAGTTATTATGAAACTGTAGGGAAGGTTACTTACAGGAGCCACTATTGGACTGGTTATAGCTGGAGGAGCTTATGCCAGCACTGTAGATGAAGCAACATTCGGGTACTTAATCTTGATATTTTTTTTCTTTTATGAATATTGCGTGGAGTTAGTTGATTGTTTAGATAATATGGTATGATTTGTTCCTTTTTTTTTTTTTTTTTTTTGAAAAATGATAGCTTTTCGGTTGATGACATGATGCAGAAATGCAGAATGAATGATACAAGTTAATTTATGTTTTAGAGTAAATTAAAGTAGGTGTAGGGAAGAGCAAGTTTTGTCTTTTAGTACAATTAGGTGGAACAGGAGGCTTAACTATATGTTTATATTTGTATACAAGACCTTTTAAGAATAATGAATAATTTTCGGGTCAACGTGGAACAAACGAATTGAAGAGGCATATATTTGACATGTTGTTTTGGTTATGATTCAGTGTGTGGAAAATTATTTTAGGGTGGTAAATGTAAATTACTGTTCTACATTGAATCTGGTAAAATGAAGATTAAAGTCAGAACGCTCTGACGTTAGTGCCTTAACGTGTACGTGGACTAATTGGAAAGGATCATGAAAAGCTTTTGATTCATAAATAATATGCTCAACTTACAATAGCTTTTGTTTTGTTTTCTTTTCTTTATCCACTTAGAGTCTGTTGTTTGTATAGATTATAAGAATAATAATATATCTTTTTATGCATGGTTAAGATCACATATAGACTAGTCATATAAGACTGGAAAATATATTGAAAATTTGAAATGCGTAATGGCCAATTAGGAAAACGAAGGGGTGTTTGTTTCTTGGCTTTTAAAAGCGATAGGCGCACAAATGCGATGAGGTCTAAAATCAAAGGCAAAGCGGTAGGCTTTTCGTACCCGAGGCACAATAATTATATAATTTTTTTATAAATCCCATATATGTCCTATAGCCTATAGGTTTTTAAGTTTCCCTACCCAAAATATAGTTATAAATAAGGTTTTTATATGATTTTACCTACATGTAAAAGCCAAAAAACCCAAGGTACAAATTTTGCTGCAAAGAAGTATGCTGCATACAAGAGGCGCGTGCCTCAGGCCAAAAAAGCCAGAAAAAACCCAAAAAGTGCACCTTTTTTGCGCTTCTTGTATTTCATCTAGGCGCTGAGCAAAAAATCCCAAAAAAGTGCGTCTTTTTTGGGCTTCTTGTAAACCAAACTTTGTTTAGGGTAGTCAAAAGGGTTGTCATATTAGGCTGACCCATTGGAGGATTCTCAAGCCCATTTCTTCATTTATTAACATTTTTTCAATCCTTTCTATTAAAGATTTTAACACCAATATATGTATCACATAAAAGCAAACAAAGTTAAAAAATGAATTTATCAAACTAAAGGGCTACTTCTATGAATAACAATCTAATTTTTGTCATTGTAAAGACAAGTACACATGAACTTAAAAAAGTTCTTGATAAAAGTATTTTTTTTACATGTTAATAGATGCTTAATACAAGATGTTTACTTTTGAAAGAAATAAGTTTTTCTGAAAAAAAAAAATACTTATAAACTATACCTCATGCAAAAAAACCCAACTTTTTTATTTAAAAGTAAATGCATATTTTTACCTAGGTAGTTGAAGGCTCAAGGCAAAAAAAGGTGAGCTTGTCACCTAGGTGCAAGACTCTAAAAAAATTCACGCCCGAGACATGCAAGGCGAACGCCTGTTCATGTAATGTTTAGCTGTTTTTCGACTTGTTTTTGGATGGTTTAGACCGTCACTGGTTGGCTAGCATAGATTGTTTGAAACTACTCTTGGCTGGTTCAGACGTTTTTTGCCGGTTGAGGACAGTTGCATTCCGGTTCAGCGTGCCTCGCCTGGACCCGTGCCTTTTAACTACATAGATTTTTATTTTATTTATTTATTTTATAAATGCTGAAGTATCAATATTAAGGAGAACATATCAAGTACAATGAGTGAATGGTGGAACATGGGTCAACTGCATCAACACGACACCAAAAGAATGAACTGAAGCTAACATAGAGTTGACTAGATTTTTAATATTACCATCAGCCTTAAGACGTCTTTTGACATCTTGTTCTATTAGTATGAGAGGCTCATCTTTAAGTTGTCAGTTGGATGTTAGTGTAAACGAGATTAAGTGAGTTTTCAAATTGGTTGCTTGAGCGGTTGGGGCTTTGGTTGATTTGACTACAAAAAAAATATGCTACCATTACACTCTTCTGAGGATTTCACTACAAAAAAAGTATGCGACTCAATCAGCTAACGACCTTTTTTCTTAACATCTAACAATCAAGTAAACAGTCATAATCTACAAGTATAACAACTATTTGTTATCTTGGACAAAGAAAAAAGATGAATGGAAATTCCAAAAACAGTTCTAGGGTAATACACGTAAATCATCTTCGTCTGAGTTATGTTTCCACCTCCCTTTTTACAAAAGTGCCTCCACGATCACCATAATGTTTTTTTGTTTCCTCGGTCAATTGGTTAATGGACCATCACTTGAATTTCCAAAATCTTGTACGAGGCACCAATATTAGGACATGGCTTCTCTTTGGGATCAGTAGGAAAAAAAACAAAATTCTGATTTAAGAATTGAATTTATAGCCCTGTTTTTTAATGGAAGTGTCTCTAAAAAATGAATCTTGTTGCTAGCGCCTAGCATATCGAGCTTAGTTGTAGTATGCTTAAACTATAGCTGGAATAGTAAAAAGTAGGGTGCTAGTGAAAATGGACCAGGAATCTGACACTGTAAAACAAGTTCTATTTGATTTTGCACATACGGAAATTCTACCAGCAATGTTATTTTGGATAAAGTAGTCAAAATCTAAAAGTGAGATACCTTTTGCTTGGGTGAAGCCTTTTGACGCATCTGGTCACCTACTACTTATTACAAGTTTATGGGGGTGAGTGATCATGTTTTCAAATAGTGGAAATAGTTTTTTGAGAATTGAATAAATCTAGTTGTCTATGTCTTTCTTCGCTCTACTCTCATTCTGACAATTGCTTAGATTTTATTTGTTAAACAAGGATGCACGAATCATGTAGCTACAACCTTTTTTCTGATTGGCAACTACTAAAGACAAAAGAGAAAACAAATTATATTATAGTATCATTTTTTTTACCAAAGTCAAACTAAAGGCATTTGACTAGGGTGATCTTGTCATGGTTTATGGAAGCATGGATCTTTCATGCGCATGTATATTTAGTTGAAAAAGGAAGAAGTTGTATGATAATGCCAATTTGATTGATGCCTTGATGATTATAGATGTCACGCATGATTGAGAAGAACTGTGTCATGATATTACATTTTTGAGGAATCTTATCTATTTTATCTTATCAGCGTACTTTAGGTTTTCATCTTATTTTTTTTATTTGCATGTTTTTTATAATATTACAGTGTTTTAAGAACATCAAACCTTATTTGGAACCTAAATTTTTTAGGAATCTTACATGTTTTGGAAAACAATATTATAACTATATTTTGGTCTTCATATTTCTTCTTGAACCTATTTCAAAGCTATTAGGGTCTTTAGTTTTGGTCTTGGAGTAGATTAAATACACCTCAGGTATTTTGTTGTCGTCCTCATTTTTATATTCTAATCAGTAGGCTGTTTGGCTACTAAAGCTCATGGTGTCAAATATATTTTCCTTATGCTTTTCCGTTCTCATTAGCTTGAGTTATTCGTTCCATTTGATTGTATGATAAATGATAATTCACATGAGTAAGCTATTTTTTGCAGTGGCTGGCTATTTAATGCAACAAAAGTTGTAAATCCGTTATTTGCATTGCTGGATCCAGAGGTTGCTCACTGTCTAGCTGTCTCTGCTGCAGCTCGTGGGTGGGTCCCTAGAGAAAAAAGACCAGACCAGCAAATACTAGGGCTCGAAGTTTGGGGAAGGAGGTTCTCTAATCCGATAGGTCTTTCTGCTGGATTTGATAAAAATGCGGAGGCGGTTGAAGGTTTACTTGGATTAGGTTTTGGTTTTGTAGAAGTTGGATCCGTAACTCCTATTCCACAAGAGGGCAATCCAAAGCCTCGTATTTTCAGATTGCGGGATCAAGGGTATTAAGCAAATGTTATTCTTAATAATTATAAACGCAATCATTGTTTATTAATTATTTTTTTTGGTTTGTGGGCAGTGCCATAATAAATAGGTGTGGGTTTAATAGTGAAGGAATTGTTGCAGTTGCAAAACGGTTGGGTGCTCAACATGGTAAGAGAAAACTAGATGAGACGTCAAGTACTTCAATATCTTCGAATGATGACGTCAAACATGGAGGGAAAGCGGGTCCCGGTATTCTTGGCGTCAATATTGGAAAAAACAAATCCAGTGAAGATGCTGCTGCAGATTATGTACAAGGCGTACATACGTTATCGCAGTATGCTGATTACTTGGTACCTTTCCCTTTTCCACTTATTTTTAATTTTCGACTTTTAACTAAAAATGTGACTTAGTAGGTAATTTTTTCATGTTGCAGGTAATTAATATTTCATCACCCAATACGCCTGGACTCCGCCAGCTTCAAGGAAGAAAACAGTTAAAGGACCTAGTTAAGAAGGTTTGGAATTAAGTCAAACATTTTCTGAATTTAATTTAGTTTAATGTTGATTGATTGATTGATAGAAATGCATAAATCATCACATTTTTCTATGGTTAAAGGTTCAAGCAGCTCGTGACGAAATGCAATGGGGTGAAGAAGGTCCACCTCCATTGTTAGTTAAAATTGCTCCAGACTTGTCTAAACAAGATCTTGAAGATATTGCAGCGGTATTTATATTTGCTACATAATACCTTTTGTTTTATAATTTAGGGCTCTTAGAGCATTCACATCCCTTCCATCATCCCCAACCTTATAATTTAACTAAAAATCAATATTTTGTAAATTTGTCCATCATTTTATAAATATCTTGAAGATATTAGGGGGGTTGGAGTTTTCTATATATTTTAGGGGGTGAAGATAGACGGGGAATGGGATGTAGCGATGTTTTTGTTTAATTTTTAAAAATTTTGAAGGCTGGGTGAGAGATAGTGGACGGAATGTGAGTGCTCTTACATGTTTCATTTTGGTATTGTAGGTTGCTCTTGCTCTCCGCTTGGATGGTTTGGTATGTTCTTGCTCTAATCTTATTAAGGTTGTAAACGGCAATTATCAATCATGATGCTTGGTAGTTGGTATATATAATTTTCTTTTTGTTTGTAGATTATATCAAATACAACTATTTCACGGCCGGAATCAGTGCAGAGCAATCCTGTGTCAAAAGAAACTGGTGGACTGAGTGGGAAGCCTCTTTTCACTTTGTCAACCGACATTCTAAAGGACATGTATATTTTAACAAAGGTACATTTTGTTTGCTGGTAAATGGTATCATTTTGTTTATATCATAGTTGTCAAAGCGCCTAGGCCACTCAAGGCGCATAGGCCGAGCCCGGAGCCTAGGCGCAAGGCGCATGAAAAACGAGGGCTTTTTAAAATTAGGCGCATAGTATAAAATACATTTTTTTAGGGATTTTAGAGATGTTTTAGGCTTGTTTAGGGCTACTTTATGATGTTTTAGGGTTGTTTAGGACTTGTTCATAGCTCATTTAGGATGTTTTAGAGGTTTAGGCAACTTTCAGCCTGAATTTGGCCGGAAAATCAGCTTGATTAGTTTAAGCTCTCATTTTTTATCACCCGCACCTGGTTCTAGGTGCGCGCCTAGGCACCGTTTTTCACAAATAAAGCCCAGATTTGCGCCTAAGCCACCACCAGGCGCTATAGGGGCGCCTTGCTGCGCCCGAGGGGCTTTTGACAACATAGGTTTATATATCTGTGATTGTTGCATCTTGAAGTGATTTTCAGCGCCACTTATTTTAATTACGTTATCTGCTTCCAAAGAGGGACTAATTGAACGTATGGGTGTTTGAATGTGCCAATGTGGTGTCTGTTCTGGTTTTTCTTCCGGTTTCATTATTTTTAATGTACGCTTTCTTTGTTATTAGGGAAAAATTCCTTTGATCGGGTGTGGAGGTGTGAGCAGTTCGTGTCTAGTTTGTTTCTTGTGTGTGTGTGTGTGTGTTTTTTTTTTTTTTTTTTTTATCGATGAGTATTAATTGTAATTATATGTAGTAGTTACTAGTGAAACACTTTACTAAATGTTTACTTGATGTAGTGGTGAGGATGCTTACAAAAAAATAAGAGCAGGAGCAACTCTTGTTCAACTTTATACAGCCTTTGCTTATGGTGGACCTGCCCTTATACCTCAAATAAAGGTATCTTTTTGCATTAAGTATTACATGAACAATAGATGCATATTATGTTGCTTATGTACATTTCACTTCACTCGTTTGCCTTAAAATCGGGGAAAAAGAAGCACAAGCTTATGTCTTTGTTGCTTTATATTCATAGAAGGTCAAGGGTAAAGAACTCGGTTTAGATCTAATAATCAAAGACGAATATATTTAGAAAAGTGGTAAGCGCTTGATTCTCTCTTGCAAAGGTAGATATTAGGTTTGAATCCATCATCCACATGTAGGCCACCTGCCCAACGCAACCTGCGTTTTACCTGGTCTCATAGTTTAAACAAACGGGTGAGGCGCGCACCTTGAGGCAAGGCGTTGAGAAAACGTATTTGAGGCGGCGCCTCATGAGGTTATGTTGTACGTGCGCCTCGGGTGCTTCTCATGGGGCTGGTGTGTCATCTATCTGTGATGTTTTAGACCTTCTATGTCAATTATTTTATTTTTTGTTGTGTGTTTTTTATGTTTTAGACTTTATTTGTCAATTATATTGTTTTAAGATATATAACTTTTATATTTTTTTTAGTTCTGCCTCAGTTCGCCTCGAAGCTTAAATGCCTCATGAGGCAAAGGGAAACGCCTCGAGGCTTGATTTCGTTTGTTTTTTTATAAGATATGTTTGCCTCGTGGCTTACGTGCCTCGTGAGGCAAAGGGAAAACGCCTCGAGGCTCGATTCTGTTCTTTTAAACTCTATCTGGTCCTATCAGATAGTGGGGTATTAGTGGGTCACACCACTATAAAAAAAGGGTGTTGGTAATCATACATTATGTAGTATTGATATTATTATTGCTTTTTTTTTGGGGGGTAACAAAGTAGTTTTAAACAATGACATAAGATGTAGGAGCCAAGAGGAAACATTTAAGGGTGGAGAGGGTCCTCAACCCATACAAATAAATAATGCTATGGCTGCGCGTTTGTCGAGCAATGGATGCAATAAAATCAAATAATTCAATCTTGTATATCGGTCTATATTTTGCTTACGAGGGCACTAAATGATATTGAATGCAACAAAATGAAGGGTACCAACTGCCTAAACCCTGAACCCAAAACCCTAAAATCTGTTTATTTTTTGGCTTCGCAGGCTGAACTTGCCCAATGCTTGGAAAGGGACGGTTTCAAGTCGGTATATGAAGCTATAGGTGCAGACTGCAGATGATAATATGCCAAAGTGTGCCAATTTTGTGATGGTTTTGTAAAGATAAACAAGTGACTGGATGCATGCATCTCCATGATCATATTTACACCTTCATCCTGAAGCTGTAGTTTTCAGGACTTACAAAATTATAAATTCTTCCCTTTTTCATTTATTTTATTTTATTTTATTTTTTATAAGATGTTTCGAGAGAGTAGCATTTAACAATTTTGATGTGACTGATGCCCATAAGTTGTTTCATGACAGCTACATTTTTTTCCCATGTATTTTATTGCAAAATGCTTGGAACATGGTATTATTAAGCATGTGATATACAATTTAATATCATTATTTATTGTTCTTAAAAACTTTTTAATATTGAAATTTAGCTGAACAATGCTAAAATAAATATAACTATACTGTCATACTGTGTGCATTTCTCATTTCAGATGACACATTTGTGCTACCTCAAAATCTGCTAATATTTTCATTTTCATACTCATAATTAATTAAAAAGAAAAGGTTGAACAAAATGGAAGTTAAGTTAAAGAGTTCAAAGGTAAGATCGGGAGTTCAAGCCTCATACAAGGTAAAAAAAAATGGGTGTATTTAAACGGTGATATAAAAAAAGGGAGGAGATTAGCCGATAAAAAAAAGTTAAAGAGTTCAACGTTATTCTATGCAATATTCCTTAAAATGTTTTTTTTATATATATAATTGACAAGACACTCATAACCTGCATATTGCATAGAATAACGTTGGAATTCCTCCTCACAAAGAAAAACTTTGATTTCCAAGACCTTTATGATTTTATGATTTGAGCCATGTGTTTTGAGTTTGTAAACATAGGACAGGTCCCCTATTTGCAGTGGAATGCCATGATTCTCAATGATCTTGTTGCATATCATCAAGATCTTCCAGACCTCAGGCATGGCTTGAGCATAAGACATCTCTGTTCTATCAAAGAAATCTTTGATAAAATTAGGAAAGAATATTTCAGGCCAAGATGGAAGGGAAAATACATAAAGCATACCCAGACCTTGGATGCAAAGTCTGACTTGGCATTCCGGTCATAAGGCCGGAATACCTCCGTCTCAGGGAAGACCCCTGATCTTTGCAGGGCCAAGATATCTTTGTCTGTGGAGGTACAGACTTCATTCGAGGGTTCCTTCAGCAGGTTTTGTTCTATGAAGTCACTAGGGACTCCAACACTGCCCAGACGCTCGGGTGGATTTCTTACCCATCCTTAAAATTTTTGATAAAAGTTTGAAGGTTTGGAAAAACAGAGAAGAAAGAAGAAAAAGGTACCTTTCGAAGAGGACTATATGTGGTTATAAAGGAAGGACGGAGGCTATAAATATAGGCAATGAAAGGATAAGTGTAACGGTTATCTCTTAATTATTGCCTAGGATGTAGCTGTTGATCAGACTGACACACGTCAAACCAAGAGATCAGGATGAAAAAATATTACCGTTAAGATATAAACGGTAACATATTTTGGGAACAATTATTAGTGGTGAAATCTTCATAATATTATTTACTTGTGTTTACTATTTGACATCTTCAGGATACTAAAGGCTATGCCGGATTCAGGATATAACTGTATATTATCCTGTGTACATCCTGAGGATGAACTAACAAATCATCTTGAATTTATGTGAATGCAGGTAAACTTAGACGACACCAAGTCTTGTAGATCTTCCCTAACGGCTCTATTAACCTACTCTAGTCAAAATAGGACAAGATGGAAGAAGATGACGCATGAAAGAAGTCCCTTGATAAAGAAAAGGTCAAAATGTAACTGCTTGAAGTGAATATCAGGCGGGAATCTCAGAATTAGTTATGTAACGTCTGCATCGACTAATTCAACTTTAAAGTCATGCAGTAGTTGAACTGAAATAGTCAAGGAACGTCTTAAGAATGGCGGATTTCTTGGGATTCTTGTTTAATTACTTGCACTATAAATAGGGATGCTATGGACGAGTATAGGACACTGGATTTTTACTTATTTTTACTTTCTATTTCTTTTTTTTTTTTGAACGGCCAACAAATTGGAATCACTCACGAACACTGGAGTATCATCGTGCCACCAGTGTTGCCACGCGATCATATTCCACCACCAAGTCACCAATTCAGGAGGAAACTCATAATTATGAGAAAACCCCCTTTTGTGAGATTCGAACCCAGGAGCTTATGGTCCTAAGTCTTATCTCACCACCAAGATACCACTAGGCTATAATGCCTTGGGTATTTTTACTTTCTATTAACTCACACACTCACTACACTCATTATAATCTAAGCAGCTCGTCCATTCCATTTCAAAGTTGTACTTGTTATTTTGTTATTAATAAAAACAACAAAGGCAGGGCTTTGACTCCTCCCGAGGTTTTTTGTCGGTGATCATCATTGATTAAGGATTTTCCTCGTATATCGAGTGTTCTTGCATTGTTTCATTTCATTTCTATCCGACTATTTCATTTTACTTAGATAGTTCCATCCTGAGGATATAACTGTCTGTCATTGTCGTTTTCTTTGTTATCTTGAACATAGTTGTCAAAGCTTATTCTAAACGTGACATCCTGAAGATATAACTGATTTAAACATAACAAATGCTTTTAACACCCTACCTCACTATTCTAATTTTGAATACAAAATTGTTTTCTACTTGATAATTTTTTACCAAAACATCAACAAACTCATCCGGTTGGTCCCCTTATGGGCTAACATTTTAGCAAAACTTTGTGTGCTAGTCGGTGAAGAACACAACACTTGTAATTCACTCTAGCATAAAGTGGTTGGATAAGCACACCAAAGACATAGCAATAGAAGTGGCTCAGGTCGAGTATACTTCTGAGTTCGGTCAGAGTTTTGACCATATTTCGTCATGGCTGGTTTTAAGGCCTAAATTAATGTTTTCTAGTTAACGTGGGTTTTTCTAGATTTATATAATTGGTCGAAGGATCATTTGATGGATATATTTTTTTAAAATATTATCGTTTTTTTTTTAATTTTTGCATTTTATATTATTAGTTTCAATTATGTAAATTTTTAATTTTAATGAAATTTAAATTTTAGTTAGATTTAATTGTTTAATTTATTTTAAATTTAAAAAAAAAAAATATCTAGGGTACATCAGGGTAGGTGCCGCCAATGTTTTGATGGTTCTAGGCGACTTGATTGTGAAATTAACATAACACTACTAGATTGGTCGGAGCTAGGTACTTTGATTAAAGTGTCTCTTCCACTTTGTGGGGTTCCTGCCCTGGGAGGTCACAGGTTCGAATCCCAATCAGAGTAGGGTTATTCTGAAATGAGGGGCTGGACCTTAGGGGGGCCCGGGGACCGGACCTGAGGGTGCGGGGCTTCGTTATGGGTGGTACCGTTGGCCGTTCAAAAAAAAAAAAAAAAAAAGTGTCTCTTCCCCATTATATACTCATCAAGACATCAACTCAACTTGTATTATTTCCGGCTCAAGTCCGAATTGGTTTTGATACCCCTTGACTCTTGAACTACCACAACTCATTAATATCTTAACTAATTAACAAATGTGTATACTATAATGTAATTTGCCATTAAGTCATTTACATTGATTTTGTTTCCTTAAAAGTTGAAGCCTTGAAGGTCTTTTGTAATTGCGACCGTAGCATGTGAACGCATATCGTTTACTTGTGCTCCCAATATGCATTAAAACCGTAGCATTTGGGTCCGGTTTTGTCTATAGCAAAAGCCAAACTAACTTTTTCAAAAGGTGATATGTAAATTATATATATATACAAGTAATTTACATAATCACTTTTAAGTTAATAAATGAAATAACTGTATAAACTTATGTCTATGTCACTTTGCATGTAATATATAAAGTTGTTATGTAATCGAATAATCATCTATCTCTTGCACTATGTATACGCGTAGATACTTCATACTTGTATAGTTTTTGCACATTTATACTTAAATGTACACAAACACACACATATATGATTGATGGGTACATAATCTGTGATTAATGCTTGTGTGTTGTGATCATAACATAACGTGTGTTTTTTGAATAACATCATATTGTGAGTCGGTAAGAAAAAAAAAAGAGGCAACACCTTTCTAATAAGCACTACTAGAAAAACTGAAATTTTCTACGCCAGTTTCCGTAGGAAATGCGTCGTAAATCACCCTTTTCTACGCATTTGTGACAAAAACGTGATGTAGCTAAACACCTCGTAGGAAACCCGTTTCCTACGCACTTCCTACGCAACTTCCTGCACATTTCCTACACAATTTCGGCGTCGCAAGTTGCTACACATTTCCTACACAATTACCGCGTCGCAGGTTGCTACACATTTCCTACACAATTACAGCGTCGAAAGTTGCTACACATTTCCTACACAATTACCGCTACACATTTCCTACAACTTTTCTTTGCGTCACAAATCATGGGTTTTTACGAATTTGTGACAAAATACGTATGTAGCAAAACACTCGTAGGAAACTGGTTCTTATGCATATCCTACGCATTTTCCTACCCATTTCCTACAAAACATTGGCGTTGGAGATTGCTACGCATTTCCTACTACTTTTCTTTTTGATAGTTTTCTCCATTTGTGACACATTTTTTACGACAAAAAAAAATTACAAATAAAATCCGTATTTCTTGCTCCTAAACAAATTGCTGGAATAATCTATAATACCACACAAAACCTATTTTACAAGATTCACCACAATTACAATAACATAAATTTAAAAATCGTGCATTACAATGTGCGGTTCTAACATGTTTAAACCGTAAACTAATACAATTTAACATATTACCAAAAAGACACCCAGAAACTGTAACTAATTAGAAGGAGCACGCCAGTTTGTCATAAATTCTTGAAGTTGTTGTTGAAGTACTTTCCTTGCTTTCCTTTCTTCATCAAGCCGAGCTTCAAGATCAACCATTTGAGTTCGCATAGCTTCGGCCTAAAAAGTTAGAAGATATATAATAATTGCTGAATACATTTGATAAAGAAATATTTAAGATATTTGAATATACTAGTTTTTTGCCCGCCGCGATGGGGTCAAAACGTAGTACCCGCGCGTTGTCGCGGTCTCATAAACTTTTTAGTATTCGACAAGAGCCATTACAACAGTTAGTAGGGAGGGTTCATGCATATTACACCATCCATCAACTTAAAAAGAAGCAAATTACTTGTCACCATCCACAGTAACAAAATATCATACATAAATGCTTTCATATGCAAGTAAACTACAATTGTCATAGTATGCATATTATTTGCTATCATTTGAGCCTACAACAACACCATACATAGCTCAAACTGCAACAATGCAAATATTTTTTTTATTAACCTGTTTCCACATAGTTGAATGCATTTAAACAGAAGTATACAATGATCCGTCAAAAATGCGTAGCAAGTTCCTACACCTTTGCTACGCATATCGTACTATTGTCACAATTGTGTAGCAAGTTGTTACACATTTGCTACCCATTTCCAACGCAATATGTAAAGTAGTGAAAAAATAAGTTTTTTTTTTTGTTTGGGTCACTTTTGTGTCACAAATTTGACAAAATAATTTGGGTTTTTTTTTTTTCGTAGCAAATGCGTAGCAACTGTGTCGGTATTTGTGACACATTATTTTGCGTAGGAAAGTTTTTGACAAATCTGTGACGCAACTTTGAGTTGATTTGGGTTTTCTTATTTTTTGTTGCTATTACGTAGAAGATGTGTCACAAAATCTTTATTTTTTCTTCCGTAGGAAATTTGTCACAAGTATGTAGGAATTTGTGACAAAAAAATTTGTGTAGGAAATTTCAGTAGGAAATCTCATTTTTTCTAGTAGTGAAGGTCGTGTGTTCATATTCAAATCGAATCGTTGAATGCGTCAACAACAAACACACGATTTCTAAACACCGATAATGTTTGACCAAATGCAACAACAATGTAAAGAAGCCTAAATAGAAAGATTTTTTTTTATTTTTTATTAAAATCAGTAAATAAACAAGTTTTTGGTGAGTCAACGTCTGGAAATCAGCGAGTTCTAATTCATCAATTAACAAATGAATGGCGGATATGTCTTGGGATTCGTGGGGTCGATTTGATTCGGTTAAGATGGGATAGGGCGTTTTCCGGGTTGTTTTTTGTTTGTTAGTCGGTTTTTGGATGATTTTTGGAGCTTTGTTTTCATCGTATTGTTGATCGGATTTTTTTGCTAGTTCCTTGCTAGCGTCTTTTTGAATAAAGTTATTTGGCGGTTCAAAAAAAAAAAAAAAAACAAATGAATAATGAACTTAAATATTTTAGAATTTATTACTTATTTAACTATTATTTTGTTATTTGCCATTATCTCTTTGTTATGTTAACTAGCGAGATTTAACCCGTGCATTGCCGTGAGGGTGCGACGGGAGTTCAATTAGTATCGGTTTGGTTTGTTATGATATTGACACATGTTGAGGCACGCTGACTTTAAACAAAGGTTAAATAGAGATGTAGATGAAATGTAAAAAATGTTGTGGTACGGTACCGGCATTCAATATAACAACCTAAAAAAAAATCATAAAATCATGATATGCCAAAAAAAATATCTAAATGTGTTTTTTTTTTTTTTTTTTTTTTTTTTTTTTTTTTTTTTTTGGCATCATATCGAAAATCATAAAAAAACAAATTTGAGTAACGATTCCGATAATACCGATACTGTTACTCATCTTTGGTCAAAATAGACGTAGCAGTACAGATATTGTTATAACAAAAAATGTATCAACCACTAACTGTTTTAATGGTTTGTATAATACTATAATGGTTTGTATAATATTATAATGTTATACCCACTTTTAAGAGTCAACATATTCGTATAAATTTGAGAAGCTTAATGAGGTTAGCAGAATTTGAAGGGATCATTTTTGTCAATATAATAATCTTAGAAGTGTTAAAATGATATTTATTTGAAAGTAAAAAAAAAAAAAAAATTCATAGGGTTTTGATGTATTCTATATATAATTAAAAGGTGAAAGGTCGTAAGAACAGTTCCTGTTTCCAAGTAGACCCGTAACCTACATCTGCCGGTCATTCAGTTTTCTTTTCTTTTTTATTTTCTTTTCTTTTTCTTTCCTTTTTTTTTTCAGCCAGCCAGCCGTTAGTCTGTTACTTTTGTATACGAGTCGTGTCCGGGAGATGAGAATGGTCAAAGCCTCACCGGAGCTTTACCGAACTTTAGTCGGATCCTTTACAAGCTTTATCAGAAGATCCAAATGTGTAAATGTAGGATAAAAGCATAACCAGATCAAGAGTTTCAAAGAATTCTGGTCGTCGAAAAGTTGATTCTTTGCTCGAAAACCTAACCACCATCGGCCAGAAGGGCGTTTCTAACCTCCGCGAACCACCATACCTTTGTTCACATGCTGCCGCAGCGATTCTCTTTCTTGCCGGACCTGAACCACCACGAAACAACCGTCTGTTGCTACCTTGATTCGAAGCCACCACACGTCCCATCCTACCATCCGGGTGATTTTAAGTGTGTAGATGAAAACATTGGGTAGGTTAGACTACTAGGTGTCTAGGAGGTCCATCATAGATGATGCTCCTCCACCTCAGCTGCCACGTCAGCGTGGGGTAGGAGCATTCATGAGATGATGGTCCTAGGGGTGTGGAGAGGCCCATCATCATTTAATGCTATTTCTTTTTTTTTTTTATTAAATAATATTATTAATAATATAAAAAGTAAATATGTATTTAAATAAAAAAAGTACTCCTAATTAAAGTAAATATTACATTAAAACCATTACAAATAATTTAAAAAAAAAACATAACTAAAATTAAAGTAACCTACTCGACATAAAAAAAATACAAATAATCTACTCTTGCCCGTTGTTCCAAATATATTCAACCAAGTCCGCTTGAAGATTGCGATGCGTGAACTCGTTATGTAACGAGAACTCGTTTAAATCTTGTTGATGTGGGTTGACAAGCACCGTATTCTCCGGCGGGGCATTCTCGTCATACACACAGATGGCGGCGCCTTCGTCTTCGAGTATCATGTTATGCAACAAGATACAAGCATACATACAGTAACGCAATTTTTTAGGGGTGAACATACGTGCCGGGTTTGAAATGATGTGCCATCTTGCTTGTAGAACACCAAATAATCGTTCAATGTCCTTTCTTGCCGCCTCTTGATACTTGGCAAATTTCTTTCTTTTTTCATCGAACGGGTGGTGAATACTTTTAACGATCGTCGAGTAAGATGGGTAGATTCCATCAGCAAGATAATAACTGTGCCTATACTCCACCCCTGATACTGTAAAGCTGGTTTCTGGACCGGTTCCTTTAATGACATCGTCAAAAATCTCCGACTGGTTAATAACATTAATGTCGTTGTTCGAATCAGGAACGCCAAAGAAAGCATGCCAAACCCATAGATCTTGTGAACACACCGCCTCCAAGATTATTGACGGATATTCTTGATCCCCTCGTTTGAACATTCCGCGCCATGCTACCGGGCAGTTTCTCCAAGGCCAATGGTAGCAATCAATGCTTCCGAGCATTTCTGGAAAACCATGTTGTTCGTGGTGAACCCCCTTTTGCCTCTAGCATCGTATCGTAAGGTAAAAAATGGCTCGAAGTTAGCCATATCATCGGTTATACGTAAGAACAATCTTTTACTCATTCGGAACCGACGCCTAAATATTTCCGCCGAGTATAAGGGTTCGTCGGCAAAATAATCGGCCACCAATCTATCATGGGCACCTACACATATTTACAAAAATATAAACACAATAAAAATCTACAATATATTTACAAAAATATAAATAAAATAAAAATCTAAAATGTTTAAAAAAATAAATATAATACACATAAATAATATAAAAAAAATATAAAACTTACCCTCTCGGTCTCTATTTATAGCCGCTTTCCTAGTTCGAGGTACCGAATCGACTTCATCTCCTTGCTCCTCGGCAATAACCTGCGCCGCTTGCGCCATGATGTTTATAACAAAATTTACGGCTTCGTTAGTAGATGATGAACCCGAAGAAGACGAAGACGTCGAAGAAGATGATAACGACATGGTTGTTTGAGGGTTTGGATTTTTTAAAATAATTGTTGGTATAAAAATAGTGAAAGTATTTAAAAGAGTTTTTATAAAAGTAGTATAAAAATTGTGTTGAAAAGGGGTTTTTTGTTTGGTTTATATAGTGTGAAAAAAAAAACTTTTTTTTAAACGGTCATAAAGCCGTTTACCAACGGTCAAAATCAAATAAATACCCCACATCAAGGCCCGTAGCAACGGCAAGAGGGTGCCGGCCATGCCGCTGCCGCCCCTAGGGGACGGTGTAGCGGGCCCGGCAAACCCAAGCCGCCCCCTTGCCGTGCCTCACACCTACCAGTCTTAGAGCTTAAAAAATGGTCATGAGAGAGAGATGGAACAGAGAAATTATAGATGAGCAAATTTACTTTGAGAATTTGGGAAACTGGAAAAGTATAAGGACTTAAAGCAAGTTTACTTTAACATCTCTATTTTTCTCCCGGTGAATCTTTAGAATTACTATTGCTTATTTTTCTTATAACAACAGATGCAATATCCGACAGGTATTCTTATAGCTTTTATTATAAAATATTAAATAGACCCGATATAAAAACAACCTTTAACTTCATGTAATTGTGTAAGGTTACATTGTAATATTGTATCTAGAGAAGAAAAATACACCAATTAGTCTGGGCTTGAACCAGAAACCTCGGTGTTGATTTTTTTCTTTACAAAGGTATATATATAAAAATGAAGGGTATGTGGGAAGAGTAGGCATGGCTTATTATATGTTATCTTTTGTCGCAAAAAATATATGTTCAACATGTGTTCAAGATATAGTTATGGATTTTGGGTAGTATTCATAGGAGTAAATTAGAAATTCTATATAGTTATTCAGAGATACAATCATACAATGTTTATTGATTATATGTTAGCATCAACACTGTCCTGGAACCCCGTCGCGAAGCGCGGGTCCAACACTAGTTATGATAAACTCTTGTAATTTTTTGGTTGGCTTAGTAATTCATACGTCCATTAATTAATCATACTATTAAATATACAATTTTTTCCTTCATTTATTCAACACTACAATCGTCGGTATAAATTTGTGTAATTATAATTTGTGAGTAAGCTGTTGTATAGTTTCTTAGTTGCTTTGTTTCTTATCGGTACAGAGTAAACCGTTTTAATGAAGTTCTCTTTAAAAAAACTAAAGTTGGCAAGAGTTTTATTGTTGTCCGTGTGAGTGTATGTAAACTTCTCTTTTTCTTAATTGCAACATATGTTCTTATTTAATTCAACAAAGTTCTTTTGGTAGGTAATTAGTTGACTAAATAAAAGAAATCAACTCTTGAGTGGAGTATCACGGTCACGAAAGAATTTGACTATTTCTGTTTTTTTTTTTTTTTTTTACTAATTCGGTATATAATGTCTTTTTTGGAAAAACGGTATATAATGTCTAACATGATTTGATAGGATTAAATTAAACGGATATAAATTAAGTATTTTTAACAGGTTAGTCACATGCAATGTATTCCTATAATCCTATCTTTATATAAGACCTATACTTAAATAGTACATAGTATTGTACTTTACTTTTTAAATATGATATGTTGTGCCTATCATGTTAATACTTGGTGACTATATTATGTTCCCACTAATAATTTGTAACACCCCGAAAACTTTAAGTTTATAATACCTTTGTTAATCGATCAATAATCGGGTTATTAACCAAACACACGACGAGAAATATTAACATTTCCACCTTGGCGGGAATAACTGGGTTAACTTCCTTAGATAAAAATGGCCTAAATGAAGGCCTCCAAGTTCTAAGGGCCTCATAATTTTCCTAATTTTGATGATATATAATAAAAATAAACCCACATAAGAGCATTTTTTTTAATGGCAAACAATTTTTATTTCATAACCCAATATATACATAATCATCAATTAGCAAGATGCTATAAAGATGAAGTCACCATAAGACCCCCAACCCAAATTACAATTCACCCAAATGGAACAGTGCAAAAACATCAATAGTTTTAAAAATTAAATGTCGAATATGCACCATTTGTTCCAGTCCTTTGTGATTCCGGTTGTTCTATTAGTTATCCAAAGATGCGATTGAGCCTTTATTTCGCTTAGGAGTTCTTCTAGATTGATTCTTTTGCCTTGAAATATCTTTCTGTTTCTTCCATTCCATATTACCCAGCATGTCGTGAGAATGATTGCGTATATCGCCTCTTTTCTTGCTCTTTTAAGACCATTAACATTCCCGGCTTCCAATAATTCTCTGAAGTTGAAAGCGAAGATAGGTGGAATCTTGCACCAATCCGCTACTTTTTCCCAAATGTTCGCAGCAACATAACAATGCAATAATAGGTGTGCAGCGTTTTCCGGGTAATCGCCACATAAACTGCACATAGGAGAGGAGTTGATGATCCTTCGCTTGGTTAGACCTTCCATTGTTGATATCCTGTCTTGTTCCGCACGCCACGCAAAGATGTTAACTTTTTTGGGGACCAGCTTTGACCATCTGAAGGGAAAGAAAGGAGCAGCCGAAACATTAAGTATTCTGCGACATGAGGCTGCAGAGAAAGCTCCAGACGAGTCCGCCGTCCAGGACCAGCGATCTTCCGAATCAGAGAAAACAGCGGACAGCAGCAGGTTTTAGCAATCCAGTAGCTCAGCGCGTTCGATTTCCAGCAGAGGTTGACGCTTCCAATCCCAACCCACCACCCGAGATGCACCCTGCAAAACTAAACGGGCTGCAATAGTGCAGCCCTTATTAGATTCTAACGTGAAAAGATTGGGAAATTGATACCTGAGCGGGGTGTCCCCGAGCCAGCGGTCGAGCCAAAACCGAATGTGCAATCCATTACCAAGTATGCCCTTGAATAAATTTTCAACATGTATGTTTAAGGTGTCAAAGTCTTTCCAAACCTTTATGATAGAACTCCAAACCCCCGATATTGTTGATTTGATTGGAAGGAAGGCCCACGAACGCTCATTATGATGGAGAGATTCAATTACTTGTTTCCATAGGCTAGAAGTTTCGGTTTTGAAGCGCCACCACCATTTAAGTAGGAGGCTCATATTCATGTGTTGGAGAGAGCCCAAACCTACACCACCTTTATTTTTCGGACCGATTACTCTTTCCCAAGATACCCACGCTGTTTTGTTTTTTTCATCGGTTCCTCCCCAAAAGAAACGCCTTCTCAACTTTTCAATGTGTTCAATGACGCATTTAGGTGCTCGAAAAAGGGAGAAGTAGTATATAGGTAAACTATCGAGTACGGACTTAAGCAAGACCGTACGGCCACCAATGGAGAGTGATTTGGCCTTCCACTTGGAAAGTCTAGAATTACAAGTATCAACGACATCCTTCCAATATTTGGCATGATTCATATTCGCTCCGATGGGCACCCCAAGGTACTTAAAAGGAAAACTCCCTTTGCGCACATTAATGCTTAGCGCGGTTTCTTCAACAACATGATCCGCCACAGCCGCGCCAAAAAGGTATGATTTACGCAGATTTATTTTAAGGCCGGAGATTAGATGAAAACACCTAAAAAGTCGGATGACATTGAGAATATTATTCGGGTCCCAATTGCCGATCGCCACAACATCATCCGCATACATAAGATGTGAAATGGAAGTGGACGAATTAGGAAGTGAAATGCCTTTGATGAGATTTAAGGTTTCGGCTTTATGAAAGAAACAGGAAAGGGCTTCCATAGCGATGATGAAAAGGAAAGGTGAAAGAGGATCACCTTGCCTCACACCACGAAAACATTGGAATTCCCAAGTAGGCGAACCATTGATGATTACCGAGGCCCTTGCCGAGCTTAAGATCCCTTTAATCCACATCCTCCATTTTATAGGAAAACCCATTTGCGCCATGATTTCAAGAATAAAGTCCCAACGGACGGTGTCAAACGCCTTCTCTAGATCGACTTTAAGAAGGTAAATAGGGATCTTTGCCTTCTTAGCCCAAGATAGTATCTCATTAATTATGAGCGGACCATCCAAGATGTTACAATGAGATAGGAAGCCAGATTGGTTAACAGAGATGATGCTCTTCATAATTGGCTTGATGCGGTTGGCGAGAACTTTAGAGATGATCTTGGCAATGCTACCAATAAGGCTTATGGGACGGTATTCATTGAGAGTCAGCGGGTCGATACATTTGGGGATAAGGACCAAAAAAGAGGAGGCACATCCCTGGCTAATTTCACCGTGTTCATAGAAATCTTCAAGGACCTTAACAATATCACCGCTTAGGAGGTCCCAAAAGTGTTTAAAGAAGCCAAAGTTAAAACCGTCGGGTCCAGGTGCCTTGTCGCTATCACAATCCCATATGGCCGATTTTATTTCTTGGACGGTGAACGGTTGAATAATGGACTCAGCAGCAGCCGGGCTAATTTCTTTGAGGTTGGGGCATGTGAAGTTAGGTCGGCCATGTACATTTTCACTGAACTTATCCGCAAAAAATTTTCTTGCTTCCCATTTCATTTTGGTTGGATCCTTAACCCAATTGCCATTTACCAGGAACCCATTTATCCGCTTGCTATTATTGTTATAATTCACCATCCCATGAAAAAAGGAGGTGTTTTCATCGCCTTCAATTGCCCATTTTGTTCGAGACTTTTGTTTGAGATCATTGGCCTGGTTCGTCTTCAGATTCACCCATTCTCGCTTAGCATCACCCCACTCGTTTTGTTCCAGGTCTGTCAACGGCCTCTGTTCAGCGATTTCATCAAGAGCGTATAACCTTTTCTCACACTCTAACTGTTGCTGCTTTTTCATTTGCTTTTCAGCAGCCAGCCACTTCTTAATTGCGTTTTTGATGCACTTCAATTTAGCCGCCAGAATTAAATCACTTTTACCACTAAAGCTTTGCTCCGCAATAGCCGATTGGACTAAATTATTGAACCCGGGGGCGCTTAGCCAAGTGTTGAAGAAGCGGAAAGGAGTGGGGCCAAAAGTAACCGCTTCCATGGATAATGTCACAGGACTATGGTCCGAATCCTTCCTCGGATGTGCCACAAGGGTCGCATTTGGCCATTTGTCCCAAAATTCTTGGGAGACTAGAAATCGATCAATTTTGCTACCCTTGTTACCACACATTCTTGTGAATTTGCGTCCACCCATGGAGTATTCCAATAAGCCGTTGTCATCTATAAACTCATTAAAAGCATCAGCACAGGAAGTATTAAAGTTAGAGTTTAGGCGTTCATCCTGGTGGCGCACCGAGTTAAAGTCCCCCAATAAAACCCAATATCCCTGGTTACTTTCAATTTGATCAGAGATTGTTTTCCAAAGTTCTCTTTTTGCAGCAAGCCCTTGAGGTGCGTACACGTTCGCAATATGAACCGTGATATCATATTGAACAAGTGTACCAGTTAAAAATAATACATTACGATTTTTAAAAGAAAGACTACATTTGAAATAACCTGGATCCCATAGGCAGAGCAGCCCACCGGAAGTGCCTTCCGCATTAACCCAGTCAAACTCACATGGTCTTCTCCCCCAAATCTTTTGAGCAGGTATTTTGGATCCATCACTTCGCATTGTTTCTTGAATTGCAACAAAAGAGGATAGTTCAGTTGGTTAGAGCATATGGTTGTTAATCACAAGGTCTAAAGTTCAATCCCTCCTTCAAGCAAATTTTGTAATTTTATTCAGTATTTTATTTTTTATAAATAGGGCCCCGGATTTTTATTTCGCTTCAGACCCCCAATATGGTTGAGCCGGCCCTGCTTATCAACCAAACCAAACTAATGAGTATTAAGTAGGAAATCAATTAACGTCATTAACCCAAAGTGTTGTGAGGGATTCATTATGTTAAGAAACAGGAAATCAATTTCAAATACTGGAAATCGACATTCACATTTCAAACACACACTAAACTCACATACAAGCTTAATCAGTCCCAATCAAGGTCAATCCAGCCAAAAATCTTGGTGTTTCATCCTGCATGAATCATATTTAGGTCATCTAAGTCTTATCTCACCTCTAGGTTGTTGGGTTGGTGAAGTCCTTGGTTTATTAGGCTTTAGGGTTGACATTAGAAGACATGGGCCAGGCCCGGTTTAGTTTTCTTGGTCCCTAAGTTGTTTAACCTAATTGTTCTCTATATATACCCTAGTCATGTATTGTAATCTGTGTGCCTGAGCTTAATGAAATAACCTAGTTGCAGACCGTGGACGTAGGTCCCCCACTGAGACCGAACCACGTAAAATTCTTGTGTCGTGTTTATTATTTTCTGTTCATCGCGTGATAATCGTGTGTGTCGTTTGTGTGTGTGTTTGATTTCGTTGCGCCGACTGATACCTAACAAGTGGTATCAGAGCATTGGCTCGTTAACACACTGAGATTTGCACGAACGATTGCGAGACGAGGTGACGAAGGTAAGTGCCAATTAATTTAATCCTTGAGCCGTATGTTTAGTTTGTTGAATTCGATTGGAGCCACTGGCTATGTCTATTCAGTCGTTGATCGAGTTTGGGTTACGGGCTAAGTAGGATTTGGTTTTTTTTAGAGTTCGGGTTTTGACATTTATCAACCGTAATTATTATTATTTTTAGACCGTGTTTTGTGAATTCAGCATTCGGGTGTTTTGGTTTGTCTACAAAAATTGTTGTATGAGCAAAGCAGTTTGATTGACAGTGTTCAGTAGAACAGTCGTCAAGTTCGGGCTCGTGCCATTGCTGTGTTTGTTCACTGTTTTCGATTTGTTCTTGTTTGTTATTGTTATAACTGAAGACGAGATGGTAGTAATCGGAATGTTATACGGTTTTGAGTGTTGGTTGATTGGTTTGTCAAGGGAACTTGGATGTGGTACTGACGATGGGTAAAACCTGGAGAAAATGAAACCAGCTTGTCTGGAATACTCTGGGTTTAAGGTATTCCTGCTCGGGCGTGCTGGTGACGACATAAGTGAAAAAAAAATGTTAGTGTCAAGTCATGTGAACTATTGCTAGCTAGTTGGATGATCTTTCGGTTAGGGTTTGCGTTAACTGGTCGTGTGTACGGTCATAGAACCCTTGGTACCGCTTGCTTTCCATGAAAGCTCCACTGCTGTTATAACCATTTGCCTGTTAGCCGGTCTGGAACTGTGATGTTAATTCTTGTTCGGTGGTGATCAGTGGTTTGACATTTGAGGGATCTTTGTACTGGTATTGGGTGAAGGTTTTCGCTGGGGAAGTACGAGTGGAGGTTCGACTCATGAGTGTCGGTTTGGCATGGGTTGGGATAACAGGGACAGTGGGAGCTGAGCGTAGTTGACTTGTTGGGGCTGCATGGAGGTGTGGACATTTTTTTAGAGTCGATGTCATAGATAGGAAATTCTACTTCTGAGAATGTGTCTGGGTTTGATACATTGGGACTCAGTGAAAAGTAGTGAGACTCTTGGGTTTGAGATTCTATTTAGCTTCATTTCTTGTTACCTACTTCAATGAAGCATTAGTGAATCTATTGTCAAAGACTTTTGAAGTGTGCAGATTGTTGCGCAACCGGAAGAAGAGAACCAACTTCCGTGTAGTAAAGTCTTGGCTCGCTGATTCGAGAGTTAAACGAGGTTAGTTTACAGCAAAAGACTCTGGGACTCCAGGTAATCCGCTTGAGTGTATTCGGAGGTCTGAGCATGGACGGGATTTTTGTAACAGTGGGAGCACATGGGGTGTTCTGATACAGTCTGTAAATCGACGTTAGGTTTGGAAGACCAAGGATCTGAATGAAATCTCTCCTGGGAGGTTGCTGTTAGTGGAGAGTGTTCTTTCCTATGGAATCTCTGGAGCCGGCAATTTGAGTAAGTAGGGGCCGGTTGAGATTGAGGATGTGTCTATGGCGGGTTTTGCCATGTCTGGGTCTTTGATGACGATATTGGAGTTGTTGGGAGCTTCAATGGGCCTTTCAGGTTACTGATGAGAAGGGCCGCTGCAGCTAGGTGGATACATGGACAGGTTTGGAGTTTGGTTTGTTCTTTGGGAGCTGGACCTGGAAGACTTCTGTTCCTGTATGTTTAGAGATTACTGAGTACTAGATGATTGGGTTGTTATTTACTTATTGGCAGGCTGGAGTTCCTCGCAAGGCCTTCAAGTGGGAGATTGTTGGGTTGGTAAAGTCCTTGGTTTATTAGGCTTTAGGGTTGACATTAGAAGACATGGACCAGGCCCGGTTTAGTTTTCTTGGTCCCTAAGTTGTTTAACCTAATTGTTCTCTATATATACCCTAGTCATGTATTGTAATCTGTGTGCCTGAGCTTAATGAAATAACCTAGTTGCAGACCGTGGACGTAGGTCCCCCACTGGGACCGAACCACGTAAAATTCTTGTGTCGTGTTTATTATTTTCTGTTCATCGCGTGATAATCGTGTGTGTCGTTTGCGTGTGTGTTTGATTCCGCTGCACCGACTAATACCTAACATAGGTAACTTTTATCTCAGCCAAATTTGTGTATTATGGCCTAGGAGATGATGAATGATATTCTTGGATTCATGTTTTTGTCAATTTACTGATTTTAGAAGGTAACCCTAGTGCTAGGGAACCTTAAAACAAGTTAATTTCAGTTAATCATGTTAATGCAGCCCTAAATGATGTGATTCATGAAGAGTTTTATAGGTTGTATGCTAAACCTAGAAATTCTTGGTAAAATTGTATGTTAAGGGCTCAAATTGTGAAACCTAACGTGTTAGATTAAAAACTTTGATTTATGAAATTGATAAAATTGGATGTTTATAGTATCATGAAAACCTTGAAATCGAATTGTGTATGGTCCTTATGGTCTAGATGACCTATAACCAACGCTTGTAAAATCTTGCCCACCAAGTGTTTGATAAAATGTCTAAATGAACGATTTTGGACTAAAACTTAGTAAATGTATTTTGCTTGGCGAGACTAGATAAGAGGTTGAAAGTTTGACTCTAATAGCATAAATGATCAAATCAATCTCTAGGTAGCAAAGGTGAGGCCTCGGAGGGCTAAGGTTCGGAACAACCACGTGGGGAAGATCACGCTTGAAGGTAAGTCCTTTAAGACTCAAAAACTTGTAACTTTATACTCATGTTGTGAAAACATTAGCATAGTGTTGCACTTTGAGAGAATTACCGGGGTTCAACTATTGATAAACGATTAATAATAATAATATCTTGTTGAAGATGATAATAGTGGGAACTATAAGAACTTGCGTAATTTAGTTAGTATTATGATTGGATTGGTAGATTTGAGGTGTGATCCAATGAATCCAATACATGGCTAATGCCCGTTTTAGCATTAGATCGTCAATTGAAACGTGAAGAATAGTCCGTTACAATCTATGGTTGGAATGCGGGAAATTGGACGAATTAGATTTGTAGGAGTTAAATTGTGTAGATTATGAAAACGGGATCTTGGGTTGATTAGGCGTGTTTAAAAGTCAAGAATATAGACTATCTTCGAGTCCCGAAGGGCCCCGCAACTTGGTTTATGGCTGCTCTTATTGTGCAGCTTGGTGCAAGCTTTTGGATGGGATAATTAGCATTTTAGCCGGTCCAAACCGTAGCTTACGGATATGAGCTGTAAGCTACGGCTCAAATAGGCTGATTCGACCAGAAGCCTCCAGTCGTAAGCTACGGCTCTCAGGCCGTATCTTACGGCGTGTGTTGTCTCGAAAAAAATGTGAGACGTAGGTTACGGCCTTAAGATCGTAGCTTACGGAGGGTTTGGTGAATCAACATTTTTGGCGTTTCAACTTAACTCTTAAGCCTTTTAATACCTGATTTCCTTCCCGAATCCGACTAACCTCGTTGATTTGGGTTGTTCGGTGTTGACTAACGCCTAGAATAAAATTTTTGATTTTTGTGAATGCTAGGTATCGATGTGGCGCGGCGAGAGCGTGGATCATGAACGTCGAAGAACCGAATGCAATGCGAATCTAACTTTTATCGCTTCCGCTACCTCTTGTGAACGCTAGTAGTGTTATTAGACTTTCTAAACACAATCTAATCCTTTGTAACTAATTCCATGTTTTTCAACAAATAACTAGGTGTATTGATAGGCGCGCGTTGCGCGACGTGTTATTGGTTTTCAAACTTGGGCGACATGTTATCGTTTTTCAAAGTCGTCTTTCTACGATTATAAAAGACATGGGATTGATTAGCATCTCTGTTGGAGCATGACCTGTTCAAAATAAGCAAATACCTTCAACAACCATAATGCCAACAAAGGAAACGGTTGTCGAATGGTCTTTTAGTGGAAATAATACTCGCTAAACAAATACACCAGACAATCTCATTGCTATGACCTAGACATCATACATGACTGCTATTACTTAATTCTCCATATATTATACCACATGCAACATCCCCCCCCCCTTTTTTAAGGTCCAACAAACATTTTCTTCATTATAGGTTTAACAACTTGTTAACCCCACCATATACGCCAAGTACATATCGTTCATACACCCATACAATTTACATTGAAATTACATCATTGTTCCCAAACAAAATCTAAGAGTTTGGTTCTATTTTTGACCCATAAGAACCCAAGTCGTTTAATCTCTTCCTTGCTGCAGCCTAGGTTCGGCGCCTTCCTGTTAAAAGTAGCGTCGTTCCTGCATTTCCACAAGCACCAGAGGGCTATCTGCACTATAGGCTGCATAGGCTTCTTCAAATGCTTTGAACCTCTGCACAGATTCCAAATACCTGTAAACAACATCTCCCTTGCAACCACTTATTTGTACCTCTTTTGTAATGGCTTGATACTTATAAACCGATTATCTATCCTGTAAACCACTAAACGATATCCTTGTCTTATGCTTGTTTTCTGTGATTAAAAAAATGGGTATCCAAATATGTTAAGAATAAGAGTAAAAACAAAGATAACAAAAGCAAAATTTAATTTTGAATAATAAAAACGCCTTAAAAATCAAAATATACAGATTATACCTATGAATTGAACACCTCTTCGTGATATCAAGGGATCATTATAGTTATTTTGATCTTCTTTCCAATGAGATATACGATAATGGATTTGTCTTCTTATGCACCTATGAACAATTAAAGTTGACAAAACTGATTTGTTTAGAAACCAAACAACAAGAAACTTCATTATATTTTTATAAATGGCATCTAAAATGTTATACGAATATTCCGGATCTCTTGATAGTTTCAGTTGTATCTCACTCGTGTAAAGCCAAGGTTGATCGTGTTAATCTAACCGCGTACATCTTAGAATAACGGTAATAAATCATTGATATGCTTCTACATTTAAAAAAAAAACACATACCTCTCTGTTGATGGCCATTTCCCAGAGAAGATCATGACCGTTGACAGTTTTGCCTCATCTCCATTTGACACTTATCATGTTCCCTAAAATCGAATTTACCAGACAAAACACAATTTGACATCACAAACTGTATGTTATAAATTATACTCACTCTCTGGTGATAGAGCAACCAATACAGTCTTCTACTAACAAAAACATTAGGCGTACCTTAAAATGACGACATAGAGAGGCAGAGGCGATCACGATTTGGTTCCAGCGGTCGATACGCCGGAAGACAGCAGGCAGTCTTTTTTTTAGTGATCAGAAATCAGACGACGACGACAGTGCCGACCGTCACCGTCTTCCTCTCAGCCGCTATGCCTTTCACTTTTTTCTCCATAAGGTTTCCTTTCTCTGTGTGGGTATCTCTCTCTCTAGACTCAAATAGCAGTGGATACAAAGGCTAAAAGAGATTAAAAATGTATAAAGGTGGACAACACCAACAGAGGAAAAAGTGGAACGAACTATTTTTTTTTTCTACCAAAAAGCACTATGTTGAATGTACCTTATTTGACAATCCATCGTGAAAGAAGCCTTCGATGAGTACACCTTCGCAAAAGAACGGAATAGATGAGTACATTCCATTACTCCTGCGAATTCTACATGAAAGCTACGAAGGTGTTGGATCATTTGTAATTACTTAAACCAGAAATAGGAAAATGCTGCAACAATACATTCCTACCCCAAATCCAAAAGCATCCAAACGACTCACCTACTTGTACACCGCATTGGTTTCGCCACCGCCTTGTTGTATAACCACCAATTGATGGCCACCAAATCAAGCGACATCAAACCTATCCCTTAGGGCAGCCTCACATCCCCCAAAGCCCTGCAAAACCAAACCTGCACGATAAAACCTGGTTCACCACAAAACCTAACCGCGAAATAAGTCGACAACAGGCAAAAATAAATTAATTTTACTCACATATCAGACATACATGTAATTCCAAGTTCAATCTAATTTGATGAAAACAGTTTTGTTATACCACATTCCACTTAGGGCAACAATCAGTAACAACAGTCATAAAAAACGCGTGAAGTTGAAATATAAAGTTCTTACCAACCCTACATTCCAATCCAATTAATTCAACCAAAGTCGCCTTCGTGGACTAACCGGTAACCGGCTAAACCAGTGACCACGGATAGCAGCAGTGGAAAATGCCGCTAGCAACTACCATCGTCTAACCTCAAAAGGGCCGCCGCCTATAACGGGAAATAATCCAAACTATCAACTATTGTCTGAACGCTTAAAAGATAGAATGAATAGAAGTTAGAAATGTACATACCTCTTAGTTACCAGACTTGTAGAAGTACCAAATTAATCAATGTGAAAGCATGCTGTAGCACTTCAAAAACATCAAGGAACAAAGAAAAGGCCAAAGCCAATTAAGCGACTAACGACACACAATAACCTCATGCCCACTGTTTGTTAGGTGGCCCAGCCAATACCTTATATGTAAACCTTCCATGCTAGGTAATTTCATAACGAAGGATTCAAAGGACCATCTACTTACGACATGTGTTGATTTGTATAAATATATGTCAACGTTTTATGATTAAAAGCCGACTTGGAATGTTAATACGAACAACAACTGCAATGGCACGTAATCATCGCCTTATACAATCGACTAACGACACACAATAACCAATCAATTAATCTTAGTAAGGCTTATGCGACATAAAACACGTCAACCGGTTGCGATGCAGTCACGCCATCACGGTTGACGATCACAGGCCACATCCTCATTGCCTACAACATTTTTGGGTTCAAAAGTCAAACAAATGCATATATATTGGTTGACATGCTCAGATAATCCGAACAGGTTAGATGTCGACTGATTACCATATGAACCTATGGCTTGCCCCGCCAAGATACGGAATATCTCATAAGGATAAGTCCGACATGGCTGCATGACCATTGATTACGTAGGAAACCGAAGGCGATGGCATCATCATAGCCGACGAAGCAACAGCAACGACGATGAGAGCAATATACATCAAAGGATTTCATAAATTCTCGTCACATGTCCGTATAAATTCGAGACTCATCACTGCCACCAAGTAAACCATTAGCACAGATCATTGCTTCCACCAGACTAACATACAAATCAGATTAACCTATAGGATTTTAGCAACTTACTGGAGCCTTGCTTCATGTTTTTGTCTCAAATAAAGACTGAATAAAGCCGCAGAAAGCAACTGAATAGAGAAGATTAAGCATATCAACATGAACATCAACGGAATCATACAAACCCACATTAATTCAATGATCAATCAAAACCTTAACAGCGAAACAAACCAGTGCCCTAAACAGAATCAACTAACCATATAATATTAGAAGCCACAAAAAAATCGACTAAACAAAGAAGATAATAATAACAACATTTAACAATCTTGGTTCAGAGTTTTCAGAACCATGGCTGCAAGGCGGGTTGCAAGTTAGGACCTGCTATCCACCGGCCCTGCCACGCCATCGTCATCAGTAATCGGAAATCATATGTAACTCATTATAACCAAGCAAAAGGTTGCTATAAGGGTAAAAATAACCTGTGAAACCGAACCCACAACCATCACCACGAACCAAAAGTCCGTGAAAAACATAAAGGGTCCGAAAAAGAAAGTACAAAGGTTACAACAACCTTGGTAACCATCTTTACAAAACCACTGATTTAAGGCAACACCACTAATTAGTGTTCACCGAAATCACCACCATCACCGCCGGCAACACTGAAACCGGAATCACGACCATCACCGCCAGCACCTAAGCCCAGAAGCCACGTCATCTGCAAGATCCTGTAGTCACCACCATCATCAGATGCCCAAAATCAGGAAATCTGACCTTGTGGTTTGTCGATCTACCCGAAAAAAGGACATGCATCTTGATCGGAATCCTTGTCAGATAGCGGTGTGAATGGCGGCGGAAGCATGCCGGTGACGGTGAGCGGACGCGATTCCTGCCCAAATCCATTTCTCTCTGCAAACAAACAGAGGAATACGTATGACGGTGGGTATTGCGGTGGTATGGCGGTGCGTATGGCGGTGGTCATCACAGAGAGAAGACATGATCAAATGAGAAAGGATGAGAATATTTAGATAGCTTATTTCATAAATGGACATAAATCAAAGATAAATTACACAAATGCCATGAGATCACTGTTCATTTTGAATCCCTGTTCAATTAGTTGTATTATTAATAGTATATAATTGGGTATCGATTGGTAATGATTAGGAATATGATCAACTTCCTAAATCGTTTTACTTAATTAAATCCATAAAATTTATTATCATTGCCGAGTTAAGATCCGTTTAGTCAGGATGGGTCTTACATAATGGCTATAGATATTTACTTACCATTGCGGTTGACTATAGCAGAATTAGTTGGGCGCATTTGTTGTCAACCAAAAGTAACGTTTTCAATGTTATTCAAGGTTTTGTTTAAATGGTTCCTACATAATACAAATATCAATATTAAATACATACGGTCAAACAATGCATTTGAGCTTGGTTTTGGAACAAACGAGGGGAATATCTCACTAGCAAGGGTACCATTCATCAAACCACTTGTGTTGGTATACCTCAGTCCTCAACAGAATGACGTTGTTGAGAGAAAGCATAAGCATTTACTTGAAACTGCTAGAGCTCTGCTTTTTCAATCAAAATTGTTGACCGAATTTTGTGGAGACTATCTTTTAACTACTTGATGGAAAAAAATTTCAAACCTATCTTATTAAATATTTTTCAAACAAAACTTCTTGATGGGAAAATTTCTAGAGTCCTTACCTCATTTAAGGTGTTTTGAATGTTTCAGTTATGCTTCCACATATGAGATAGACAAATTTTATCCTAGAGCTTTACCTTGTATTTTTATTGGGTATCCTCTTGGTAAAAAAGCTACAAACTATACCATCTTCATACACATGACATATTTCATATTTGTCTTTAGAGATGTTTTCTTTGAATACCTTTTCCCTTCAATTCATCCTACTCGTCCATCATCTATTTTCTCATATTTTGAAAAATACTTCAAACAATTAGAATTAGCCACCTACGTGAACGTGAAAAGCTAGTTGTGATTTTCCACAATGTAACAAGAAGTTGTAGATATCTCTACCATCCTTGAGAGAAGTTTGTACACATTTATCTTCACCGATTTCGTGAGAGAACTAGTGAAAAACATCTCTTAGGAAAAGACCAACCGGTAGAAATAACGTGAGTTAGTTAAGACAACCTAAACCACTGAAAGTTCTTGAGCTGATGTAGTGATACATCTTTAACAATAAACTTCGTAGTGTAATTTAAACTTCTAAGTTTCATGAAGAATATTCTTCAAGAAAATAACTCGGAAAGTTAAAATGATACATCCACCCCTTAGTTGAGCTCTTACAACCTCCATATAATCGGGTTTTTTTTTTTAAATCCAAACCAGATTTTTTAAATAACCGTTCGTTTAAAAAAACTGGTTTTTGTGGGAAAAAAATTGGACTGGTAATAACCGGTTATGATCGGTTTTAAAACCGGTTTTTTTCAAATAAAACCGTTTTTATTTAAAAATCGTTTCTTAATTAAAGAAACAACCGGCTGTCAGTGTTTTTTTTTTTTTTTTTGGGGGGGGAGGGACCATTTCTGGGTTTTTTTTTTTTTTTTTTTTTTTTTCAAAAGCGGTTTTCTACACCTCTAATAATATCAAACATTTTAAACTACTTCAATCATATTGAAAAAAAAAAAAGTTGACATTACACATTGCATTTTAGGACAGAAGAGAAACTACTTTACTATTTTATAAAAAATTGAAAACTATAATATCAAATAGTTTTCGGCAAACCAAATTATGTCACCGAAGGGTATTCGTTAAATTGGATTGGTTTAAACTGAACCAATTAGACATAACTAATTGGTTTTTGGCAAACCAAATTATGGTTCGATTAGTTATGTTTTAGTAATGTAATTGGGTTTTCTCTTCTTATTGCTCAATGATGAAAGTATAAAACATTATTAATAGTTTAAAATTCAAGAACAATAAACCACTCTATCCACAAAAAGTAAAGTTTTTACGTGTCCAAAATAGTTAGGCCAATTCATCAATAGATAAGCCTTGTCACCATCTTTATCAAAACTCAAAATTTGTGTATAATAATAATAATAATAATAATAATAATAATAATAATAATAATAATAATATTTTTTTTTAAAGTAACTTTCATTCAAACAACGCCACGGCGGACCTCAAAGCAAGGACTCTCGGGCAAACAACCGATTACATCGAATCCAAAGGAAACTTACACCAAGTTCTCCAATCGACATTTTAATTCTAGTTCTATGTCTAAACCAAAAAAAACCAAGTCATCTTTATACTTTCCATCAACTCAATCAGTCTTCAGGACTTGTTGTTCAAGATACAAGTGTTCCTCTCCAACCAAATCATCCACAAAGTTGTAAAGATGATACCTCTTAGGACGTATTTTTTCTCCTTCGACTATGCTAAAGAATCAGTGGCTTGCACTAAGTCCCGGATATCAAACGCAAACAAAGGGCTTAGACGACACCAAACGCTTAGCCTACTCCACAACTCTGATGAGAAGCTACACCCGGTGAACAGATGCAAATAATAATAATAATAATAATAATAATAATAATAATAATAATAATAATAATAATATATAACAATAATGGCAACACTATCATTGTTAAATTTATTTTAACTATTGTATTCAATCGTATTAAATGAATCTGATAATTCTTAGACCCATGCCGATTTAAAAATTAAAAAAAATCCAAACCAAATAATCCAATCTATTCTATTCTATCTATATAATAATTGAGGTCACTTGGGTTGAATCAAGGCCTTAGAGAGGGTTTGAGGTATCCATATTGAATATGAAGCTCCAAGTTAGTCCCTATAAATACTCTTTTCTATATTTTAATTATGCACAATCTTCCATCACACTCTCAATTTCTCACTAACAAATCTTCCAACCAACATTCATCACTCTTCTTTTTATGCATTCTTGCTTATAGGTATGTATCTTCTTCACTGAGATCTACGGAACTGCATCCATTATAATATGTTCCGATTCATAAACTTTTAAAATAGCCATATCATATGTTCCGATTTGAGTGAAACTTTTATGTTATCGCTAATCAATAAAATACATCCATATGATAAATTCGATTCAATATTCAGTTTATAAATCGTGGTTTATAAAAGTTATTTATAATCTGGAACCATTTCAGATTTGAATATTTGGATGTTTTTTCATTTGATTACTAGAATACCATCCGAAGACAAAGATTCGATTATGGCTTATCACAAGGGTGAGCAATTCTTCAAGGTCAAGCATGACCCTTCGGCAAGAGTTTTGATATTAATCTTATTTTCATCTTGATATGGATCTTTGTTTACTTTACAAAACTGATTATTACTTATGTTAATGTTGTTTTTAATGTGTTAATCCAGACATTGCCGACAGTTACTAAGGTGTGTAGATTTATTTTTATGGAATCGTGATTACTTTTGGTCTTTGGATGTTTGTTTTCGGTTTATGGAATATTACCGAGTTTAGTCCGTAATGGATGACTGTTTTGGATTAAGATGTTGGAAGGTGTTCTTGATGTTTAGTGTTGATCAAGTATGAATCGGTTATTCATGAAGAGTCGGGTTATGTTCTGTAACACCCCAACCGATGGCGGAAACATCGAGGTGTCACGTAAGAATGAGTATATAGTAGCACATGGTATTCAAGTTTTAATTTGAAATTTATTTAAAGTAAAAAAAAATATCCAAAATTGAAAATACATAACAAGTCTTGAATGGAATTCTAATACATCAAAAAGCCAAACAAAGCATAAACTTCAAATTGTCTCCTCATGCTAACTCTCTAGACTTCAATCATCATTATTTCCTGTTGAGTTGTAAAAATGGGGGGGTCAACTAGAAGTTGGTGAGAATACATAAGCCATGTCAAGCAATTAAGTTTAAAAATAAAAGTTTAGCAATTCATATGTCTATCGTAAGTTTAAGTCTACATGAATAAACATGATATGTTGAATCGACATAATCAAACCTCCGACTAGTTTAGGTCCATCCCGTCATCCACGGTTCACCTTAATAATATGTTGGAACGATAACAATCACCCACGCTACCTATGTAGGAGGTACACGTATCCGGGTGGGATTGTCAATCCAATAGATCTATTATTGAGTATCGCCGGCTTGGCCATAGCTAATGATTATGTAATGTTGAAACTCGTTGAAACTCGTTGAAACTGTTGTTGTTGTCTAATTCATGAGGCATTAAAGTTTACAACTAGACATGCATGTAGAATTGCTTAAGTATAATGTTGCAAGTATGAAGACTTGCATAAACATGGTTATGTAAACTCACCTTAGCAAAGTATTAAGTCTCGAGAAATAGAATATGTGTAGCCCCAAAGTTGCCAATTACAAGAGCTTATAATCAAAGCTTCAATTGTAGAAGTAATAGACTATAGAAGAAAGGTATGAGGGAAAGTTTAATCGGATTGAAACAATCGATTTAGAGGTGCAAAGTATAATGGGTCATAGGTGGGTTTTTATACTAGTTTTGGAGTCAATTAGCCATTAAAATTGGTCAACACCATAAAGTAAGGTTTTATGATGAATTTACTATTTGACTAAGACTTTGACTGTTTGACTAAGACTTTGACTAGGACTTTGACTATTTGACTCAAGGCTTTATTTAAAAAAAAATCTTGTATGTGAAAAAAAAAGAATTTAGAATCATATTATTATTATTATTATTTATATACATTTATGTATGTATATAAGTTGTGAGTTAGGATAAATAAAGACTTAGGCACATTTGTATAATATTAATGATAAAGGTGTAATAATATATATATATATATATATAAGGGCTTTTTATGTATTAAAATTTTGGGGAAAATTTTGCGATGTTACAGTCTCCCCTACTTTTGAAAACTTCGTCCCGAAATTTATTGAAAACACAGGGTTGAAGGTGATTGGGTAGAAATTAGGACAAGGGTGGTTTGGGAAGTTTCGAGTTAAGGCATGACATAAATTTATAGGTAACAGAATAAACTGTTTCGAATAATTTGGGTAAGAGTTTTGATATGTGTGAGTTTTAAGGGTTGGATTAGGTTCATCTGAAATAGCAAGGAGAATAAGAATCTTAAGTTTTAGGAGTCCTAAAAGGAATGAGTTGATGGACTATTGAAAGACTAAATGAACTACCAGATAACTAAGGTTTATAATTGGTCAACTACCGAAAACCTTGATAGAATTTCACACTACCTTAACGTACCTGTAAATTCATGATTACGTTCCGGACCGCAATCACCAATTTACCTTACATTAGGGTTTTGTGTCCTTCTATAACTCTAGACACACATGTAAAATAATATGATTAACCATGTATCCAAAAATGAGTCCAACTGTTGAGCAGGAAAAAGACTTCTACCAGTCAGTGAGTAGGAACCTCTACCGATTGTTGAGCAGGTATGATAGCCTCTACCAGTCGTTGAGCAGGTTGTAGGGCCTCTACCGACTGTTGAGCAGGCATGATGACCTCTACCAATCGTTGAGTAGGTTATTTTGTACTCTACTAACTGTTGAGCAAGTACTTCATCCTCTATCAGTTGTTTGATTAAGTGTACCAATTATTACACACATGAATTGCAAATTGATAATATGTACATGTAAGCAATCAAGTATCAAGTATAGCATACGAGTTGTAATAGAGTTGCCCTAGATAAGGTTAATGACTCTAGGTGTGTCTATAGTAAATAGTTTATATTCCATGAATTCTAGTTTCAAATGTTCAAATAAGGCAAATAGTCGAATCCTCATGTATAACTAAGGATTATGTTTGATGCAACACACAATCAAGTTTCAATAGTTTGGTTATCATGGGTAACTAGCTCATGTGTGAGAAGGTGAAGGATATGAATTTAGTTCTTGAGAGGATGATGAAAAATTCTTGAAGCAGAATCAAAGTTGTGAGAGATAGTGAATGTGAAGATAGTTGATAAAGAGTTTATTTTATAGTATGGAGATTATATGATTTGGGTAGGGTGTTGAATATTTAAAAAGTGGCTAAGATGGTAAGGTGAAGTGTGATTGTGAAATCCATGGATGGTTATGAAATGAGATTGATTTAAGCTGTAAAATTTTGAGATTTTTGAGCTTAGTTTAAGGAAGGTGAGTGTAATCATTTATTCATTAATTAAAACGAATAAACGAAAACGTTGACTTATCAAAACTTCTAGATTCTAATAACATAGTGAAGACATGCTTTAGCCTATAAGTGAACACTCATCCCGAGAATTCCCAGGTAGGCATCCGGGTCCCTCGTCTGATTGGGATATATGCGCAATGCCAGTCCTAGACAGAAAACTCATAATACAGGCGTTCACCCTTCCAGATTGCACGTGTTCGTTATTAAAATCTAGAACTTCGACGAGATCTCAAGGTGGTTCAGGCTAAACCTGAGGATTGTCCTATTAGTCTAAGAGTAGATCTTGTGATGGAGAGCAATCTTCTTGTAGGGGTTGAAGTAGGGATAAGAAGTAGGAGTGAGATAGAGAATAGCAAGTAAAAGGAGCAAATACTGGTTATATTCCTATGGTTATAGACTAGATTATTTTTTTTTCTAATAACCTAATTCCCTATAACCAAGGCTCTGATACCAATCTGTAACACCCCAACCGATGGCGGAAACATCGAGGTGTCACGTAAGAATGAGTATACAGTAGCACATGGTATTCAAGTTTTAATTTGAAATTTATTTAAAGTAAAAAAAAAATATCCAAAATTGAAAATACATAACAAGTCTTGAATGGAATTCTAATACATCAAAAAGCCAAACAAAGCATAAACTTCAAATTGTCTCCTCATGCTAACTCTCTAGACTTCAATCATCATTATTTCCTGTTGAGTTGTAAAAATGGGGGGGTCAACTAGAAGTTGGTGAGAATACATAAGCCATGTCAAGCAATTAAGTTTAAAAATAAAAGTTTAGCAATTCATATGTCTATCGTAAGTTTAAGTCTACATGAATAAACATGATATGTTGAATCGACATAATCAAACCTCCGACTAGTTTAGGTCCATCCCGTCATCCACGGTTCACCTTAATAATATGTTGGAACGATAACAATCACCCACGCTACCTATGTAGGAGGTACACGTATCCGGGTGGGATTGTCAATCCAATAGATCTATTATTGAGTATCGCCGGCTTGGCCATAGCTAATGATTATGTAATGTTGAAACTCGTTGAAACTCGTTGAAACTGTTGTTGTTGTCTAATTCATGAGGCATTAAAGTTTACAACTAGACATGCATGTAGAATTGCTTAAGTATAATGTTGCAAGTATGAAGAATTGCATAAACATGGTTATGTAAACTCACCTTAGCAAAGTATTAAGTCTCGAGAAATAGAATATGTGTAGCCCCAAAGTTGCCAACTACAAGAGCTTATAATCAAAGCTTCAATTGTAGAAGTAATAGACTATAGAAGAAAGGTATGAGGGAAAGTTTAATCGGATTGAAACAATCGATTTAGAGGTGCAAAGTATAATGGGTCATAGGTGGGTTTTTATACTAGTTTTGGAGTCAATTAGCCATTAAAATTAGTCAACACCATAAAGTAAGGTTTTATGATGAATTGACTATTTGACTAAGACTTTGACTGTTTGACTAAGACTTTGACTAGGACTTTGACTATTTGACTCAAGGCTTTATTTAAAAAAAATCTTGTATGTGAAAAAAAAAGAATTTAGAATCATATTATTATTATTATTATTATTATTATTTATATGCATTTATGTATGTATATAAGTTGTGAGTTAGGATAAATAAAGACTTAGGCACATTTGTATAATATTAATGATAAAGGCGTAATAATATATATATATATATATAAAGGCTTTTTATGTATTAAAATTTTGGGGAAAATTTTGCGATGTTACATGTTTGTCGGTTCGTTATTGAATGGGGTTATGTTGATGTTAGATTAGATGAATGTTCTTGAGGGATGATAGATGCTCATAAGGATTATTGTTAAATGAAAGTTTTATCGGGTCCTAATTTGAGCTCCTTTGATGTGTTCAAGAATATTCATCATAGGGTTCTTCGCATGTTCTTGAGGATCAAGCGTATTTTGGATCTTCATTATGGGGATGAAAAGATGTTGGTGTTTGATCCATAATTATTCAATCGGGTTATGGTTTGGATCCGGGGATAGGACCGGATGGAATTATTTTCAAGATTGAGTTTGAAATTTTTTATTGACTTTCCTCAATTATCTCCTAACTTTTATGGAAAGTTAGTAATTACATTTGAATGCATTTATGGTGGGTTGAAATATCAAGGATTTGATGGGATTGAGGGAAAGTTAACTATTACTGGTATTGCCTGCAATTAATAGGATTTATTCATTTTTTAATTATATTTATTATGAGTTTTAATGACATTAATAATAATTAACCGAATTAATTTATGAATATATTATTAAGACTAATACTAATATTAAGATTTTTAATTTTAATCTCATTTATTTTTTATTGACCGTATCAAATTACGAATACTAAAACTAATATTACAATTTTTAATTTTAATCCCATTTATATCTTATTGACCGAATTAACATTTTCTATTAATATTTTTACAAATATATTATTAATTATTAATAATTACTAATACTAACTAATACTAATACTAATATTACGATTTTAGTTTTACTATTCGTAAAAATAGTATTGTTGACCGAATATATTATTAATACTAATTGAGATTAATAATAATTGACCGAATTAAATGTTATTTATTATGATTTTTTAATCTCAATTATTTATATTAATATTACTACGAACTCATGTTTAATCTATCTTTATTAATATTACTACGATTTTTTATGTTTGTAATTTAATTTATTTGAATTATTGATTACGATTTTGAGGTTATTTATTAAGATTTATAATCTGATTTATTTATATTACTATGTTTACGAATTATGATTAGTCTTGATTGCAATTAATAAGATTTATTATTTTTTATGCTATTTATTAAGATGTTTAATATTATTTATTGACATTAATAATAATTGACCACATTCAATGTTATTTATTAAAAATTTTAATCTCATTTATTTATATTACTTTTTTCGAATTTATGTTTAATAAGATTTAATCATTTTTAATGCATTTTTAGTATGTTACAATTAATATTATTTATTGACATTAATAATAATTGACTGTTATTTATTAAAAATTTTAATCTCATTTATTTATATATTTTTTTTTAAATTTATGTTTAATAGGATTTAATCATTTTTAATGTATTTTTAGTATTTTACAATTAATGTTATTTATTGACATTAATAATAATTGACCGAATTAAATGTTATTTATTACATTTTTTCATCTCATTTATTTATATTAATACTACTACGAAATTATGTTTAATCTATCTTTATGAAATTATGTTTAATATTATTTATATTACTATTCGTTCGAAATATTATTGGTCTTGCCTGCAATTAATAGGATTTATTCATTTTTTTAATGATATTTATTACGATTTTAATGACATTAATAATAATTTACCGAATTTAATGTTATATATTACGATTTTTAAGCTCATTTATTTATTATTGACCGAATTGACCGAATTAATTTAAACTGAATATATAATTAATACTAATACTAATATTATGAATTTTACTTTTAATTTTAATCTCATTTATTTCGTATTGACCGGATTAAATTACGAATCTTATTAAGCGAATTAAAATTTTCTATTACTATTTTTACGAATATATTACTAATTACTAATAATTACTAATACTAACTAATGCTAATATTATAATTTTAGTTTGCTTCGATCAGAAAATATTTCTATTGGCGAGTATTGTTTCTTTAAATGGTTTTCAATCCAACACAGGCTGTTTGTTACTAAGTTTCCACCACAAAAAGTCATTGATTTTCAAATTTAAATTACGATTTTTTAAGTTTGTAATTTAATTTATTTGAATTATTGATTAAGATTTTGAGGTTATTTATTAAGATTTATAATCTCATTTATTTATATTACTATGTTTACGAATTATGATTACTCTTGATTGCAATTAATAAGATTTATTATTTTTTATGTTATTTATTAAGATGTTTAATATTATTTATTGACATTAATAATAATTGGCAACATTCAATGTTATTTATTAAAATTTTTAATCTCATACATTTATATTACTTTTTTCGAATTATGTTTAATAGAATTTAATCATTTTTAATGTATTTTTAGTATGTTACAGTTAGTATTATTTATTGACATTAATAATAATTGACCGAATTCAATGTTATTTATTAAAATTTTTAATTTCATTTATTTATATTACTTTTTTCGAATTTATGTTTAATAAGATTTAATCATTTTTAATGTATTTTTAGTATGTTACAATTAATGTTATTTATTAACATTAATAATAATTGACCGAATTAAATGTTATTGATTACATTTCTTTAATCTCATTTATTATATTAATATTACTACGAAATTATGTTTAATCTATCTTTATGGAATTATGTTTAATATTATTTATATTACTATTCGTTCGAAATATTATTGGTTTTGCCTGCAATTAATAAGATTTATTCATTTTTAATGATATTTATTATGAGTTTAATGACATTAATAATAATTGACCAAATTTAATGTTATATATTACGATTTTTAAGCTCATTTATTTATTATTAACCGAGTTGACCGAATTAATTTAAGAATATATTATTAATACTAATACTAATATTATGAATTTTAATTTTAATTTTAATCTCATGTATTTCGTATTGACCGAATTAAATTACGAATATTATTGAGCGAATTAAAATTTTCTATTACTATTTTTACGAATATATGAGTAATTACTAATAATTACTAATACTAACTAATACTAATATTATGATTTTAGTTTGCTTCGATCAGAAGATATTTCCATTGGCGAGTATTGTTTCTTTAAATTGTTTTCAATTCAGCACAGGTTGTTTGTTACTAAGGTTCCACCACAAAAAGTCATTGATTTTCAAATTTAAATTACGATTTTTTATGTTTGTAATTTAATTTATTTGAATTATTGATTACGATTTTGAGATTATTTATTAAGATTTATAATCTCATTTATTTATATTACTATGTTTACGAATTATGATTAGTCTTGATTGCAATTAATAAGATTTATTATTTTTTTATGTTATTTATTAAGATGTTTAATATTATTTATTGACATTAATAAAAATTGACCACATTCAATGTTATTTATTAAAAATTTTAATCTCATTTATTTATATTACTTTTTTTGAATTTATGTTTAATAAGATTTAATCATTTTTAATGTATTTTTAGTATGTTACAATTAATATTATTTATTGACATTAATAATAATTGACCGAATTCAATGTTATTTATTAAAAATTTTAATCTCATTTATTTATATTACTTTTTTCGAATTTATGTTTAATAAGATTTAATCATTTTTAATGTATTTTTAGTATGTTACAATTAATGTTATTTATTGACATTAATAATAATTGACCGAATTAAATGTTATTTATTACATTTTTTAATCTCATTTATTTATATTAATATTACTACGAAATTATGTTTAATCTATCTTTATGAAATTATATTTAATATTATTTATATTACTATTCGTTCGAATTATTATTGGTCTTGCCTGCAATTAATAGGATTTATTCATTTTTTAATGATATTTATTATGAGTTTAATGACATTAATAATAATTGACCGAAATTAATGTTATATATTACGATTTTTAAGCTCATTTATTTATTATTCACCGAATTGACCGAAATAATTTAAGAATATATTATTAATACTAATACCAATATTATGAATTTTAATTTTAATTTTAATTTTAATTTTAATCTCATTTATTTCGTATTGACCGAATTAAATTACAATTATATTACTAATACTAAAACTATTATTTCGATTTTTAATTTTAATCCCATTTATATTTTATTGACCGATTTAACATTTCATATTACTATTTTTTCGAATATATTACTAATTACTAATAATTACGATTTTAGTTTTACTATTCGTAAAAATAGTATTGTTGACCGAATATATTTCTAATACTAATTGACATTAATAATAATTGACCTAATTGAATGTTATTTATTAAGATTTTTTAATCTCATTTATTTATATTAATATTACTACGAATTTATGTTTAATCTATCTTTATGAATTATTATTGAACTTGCCTACAATTATTAATAGGATTTATTCATTTTTAATGTTATTTTTTATTATATTTAATGACATTAATAATAATTGACAAATTTAATGTTATATATTACGATTTTTAAGCTCATTTATTTATTATTGACCAAATTAAATTACGAATATATTACTAATACTAAAACTAATATTACTGTTTTTAATTTTAATCCCATTTATATCTTTTTGACCGAATTAAATCTTTTCTATTATTATTTTTACGAATATATTACTAATTACTAATAATTACTAATACTAATACTAATATTACATGCAGAAATTATTTCTCAAGTCGCTAGGTTTGTTATTTGCATATTCAACATTTTTTTACAATATTCTTATTTTATAATTAGTTACACATTCTAAATTTTCTATATATAATGCTTTTATAAAGGTTTATTGTGATTGGATGGCCTGTTTTGCTTTAATCAGAAGATACTTCCATTAGCGAATATTGTGTCTTCAAATAATGTTCAATCCAGGACAAAATATTTGTTACTAAGGCTGCTCCACAAGATGTCATTGAATTTGAAATTTAAATTATGATTTTGATGTTATTTATAGAGAGTTTTAATGTTATTTATGATGATTTTAATTTCATTGATTTGAATGATTGATTATGATTTGGTTCTTATTTATTAAAATTTTTAATCTTATTTATTGATATTACTAATATTTCGAAATTCATTTTATATTGTTGACCGACTTTAATTTTGATATTACAACTTTCCTTTAATCAATTGTCATGAAACGATATTCTTTTAAACATATACGACTTTCTTTCAAACATTTATTTAAATCTATTTAACAATGTTAAATTTATTTAACAGTTTATAATTTAAATATAATCCAAAGATAACAATGTACATTTATTTTCCTACACTTTTATTATTCTATTAATAATAAATATAATTTAAATATATTTAATAGTTTCCTAAAATATATAATGTATTCAAAATAATTTTCAATGCTATTACTAATATTACGACCTTTATTTTAATATTGTTGACCGAATATGAGTAAAAACTTTTTAGGTTTTTGTTAAATTGATGGACGTCAATTCTTTGACTATATGTCTTTGAGTTTAATTGTGCTAATTTTAAGTATTGTTGACCAATTCACGTCAATTACCAATTCTTCCATTTTTTATAATTCAAAGACTTTCCTTTAATCAATTGTCATGAAACGATATTCTTTTAAACATATACGACTTTCCTTTAAACATTTATTTAAATCTATTTAACAGTTTATAATTTAAATATAGTCCGAAGATAGGAGTGTACATTTATTTTCATACACTTTTATTATTCTTTTAATAATAAATATAATTTAAATCTATTTAACAATTTCCTAAAATATATAATTTATTGAAGATAATTTTCAATGCTATTACTAATATTACGACCTTAATTTTAATATTGTTGACCCAATCTGAGTAAATTTTTTTTACGTTTTTGTTAATTTGATGGAGGTCAATTCTTTGACTTTATGTCTTTGAGTTTGATTGTACTAATTTTAAGCGTTGTTGACCAATTCACGTCAGTTACCAATCTTTCCATTTTTTATAATTCAAATATATAAACAAATATTCTTACTCAATCACGTCAATCGAGGCACACTATTTCCGATTTTGCAAAATTGTTTGAGACACAACAATACTATACAAACCTTAACAAATAATAAAATCATTTAATCGTCATACCAATTTTAACAACGAAATTAAATGATAATATAAATTTTCAAAATTTTACTTTCTGTTAAAGAATTATATTATTTCAATCACAACTAATAATGATTATTAAAGATGTCAATAATAATTTGTATATAATGGGTAATGCAAATTGAGACGCGGATGATTTTAATGTCATTTATTTGAATGATTGATTATGATTTTGATGTTATTTATTAAGATTTTTAATCTTATTTATTGATGTTACTAATATTACGAATTTCATTTTAACATTGTTGACCGACTTTCATTTTGATATAACTACTTTCTGTTAATCAATTGTCACTAAACGATAATCATCATCTTGATTTCAATAAGTGTGCTAATTTTAAGATGTCAATAATGGGTAAGGTAATTTCAGACGCGGATTATTTTAATGTCATTGATTTAAATGATTGATTATGATTTTGATGTTATTTATTAAGATTTTTAATTGTTAAGTACTATATTTACACAGTTTAAATAATGACGTTTTTTTTGCGGCATTTTGTAACATGTCAAAAGTTTCCTAAAGTGTGTGTACAATGAGTCCTTTTGGCTACATGTTCAAATAGGTCTGGGGTTGATCCTTTTGGTGTCTATTTTTTAATAAAATATAGGAAATTTATGTTACAACATGTGACATTAGACCCATTTTCTTATTAGTTGTTTTTTAGCTATGTAATCGGTTTGAACCATTGGAGAGATAACATGTAAAATTTAAGCTACCCATTCAAGTAAGTGGGTTAAGGATTGTTTCTTGATTTACTTATCACCGTATCCATATCTTTACAACAACTATATTTTATGTAGAACACAAATATGGAATACAATGGTGGAGGTTTTCATAAATTATTGTAAATGAGCTGCACTCCGAGGATCGTGATGACAATGATAACAACTTCAAAGGTGAAAAATCAACTATCAATGAGCAAGACTTGGAAGATTTTGATTGAAGTAATGAAAATAGACCATTGGTTGAAGTTCGTTAAGCCCCAACTAAATGATAAGTGTTCTATGCTTAAGCTTAGTTATGATTAGAATATAGATATTACCCAAATGATGTAATCTGTGATATTGGTTGAAGTTCGTTAAGCCCCAACTGAATGATAAGTGTTCTATGCTTAAGCTTAGTTATGATTAGAATATAGATATTAACCAAATAATGTAATGTGTGATATTGTGATAGTATGCTATGTAGTTTGCAGTCGTCAAATTAAACTTTACTTACTCAATATATGTCACACCCTCAAAATCCACTTGCGGGGTTTTACCGCGAGGCGCATGACAAACCAGGATCCAAACCAACGATCACAATAAACAAGTCTAAATGTATATAAATGCAATTTCAAAACATGGTTTAAAAATCCCGTTTACAGCGGAAGCTTATTCAAAACAGTATCTCAACAATGAAATAATAGTTCAACGTTCAAAAGACCATGCAACCCTAGTTAGACGCCGTGCAGACGCGTGCGCCCTAGTCCAGTCGTGCTACCTTAGCGACCTGAGAAAACATGTAAAAGTTTACGTCAGCACAAAAATGCTGGTGAGTTTACAGGTTTTGTATCCAAGTACCAAGTCCACCTGTCCATACTATAATAAATCGAAAACCAGTATACGCTAGCTAGGCGTACGTTTTGTTACTACCACGATTGGAAAACCATTACTAACTCGAATACCAGATGTTGTGCCCGAAAAGTTCCAGTTGTTCCTGTTGTTCCTGTTTGAGACAATATGCACTCGCCCGGCCCTCCAAGCCGACGAGCGGGGTTGGTCACTCCCAATAGCGCTATTCACATTTCCCCGTTGTGCAAACCCGCACATTCATGGTTCCCCCCGGGACTTCCAAAGATCGTGTAGTACACAATAGAAACCCATAGTATGACAGTAGTTACCACATAATCGTTTTAACACATGTTTTCTCCCCCGAAAATATGAAACCAGTTTAAAAGAGGGGCCGTAAACTCACCTTAACGTGCAAGCAAGGAATCCGAACAGCAAGCAATATATGCTACCGACACCCTAATAACAGTGTCGCTCAGTGAGTATAGGCGTAATATCATTACCCATATAACTCGTTTGTCCAAGGCGTTTTAAATGTTCAAAAGTGTGTATGCGACGCCTAGTGATTCTACATGCAATAGTAAACCCTACGGACCCGTTGGTGAATACATTGGTTACAATTAGTTTCTACATTCCGTATGTGTCTCAGACAAGTGTACTTCAGTTACATGTCAATTCCATACCATCTAAGACCTCAATTAATCACAGAAGCACATAATACACAATCTGTGTTTTCAGGACAGATTGTGCGCCATCAAAACGAATTTATTTAAAATAGCAATTCAGTGAGTTAACCTCCCAAATTTTTACTGAATTATCTTTGGGATTCACTCGACAATACCTATTTTTGTTTTGTCTCAATTCCAAACACAAAAATTATGAAAATTCGTACAACACAGCTATGTCCAGAAAATCTCCTCAACAGGTCAGTTTAGTAGGAAAATTCTTAAAAATTGTGTATTCATCCAAACGAGATGAATCCACTTGGAAAAGCTCTATTTTTCCAGTATTGACCTACTGTAAAAATTTCATAATCTAATTCCTTGTAAATCTCAAGTTATGGCCATTTAAAGTTAACCCAATTTACAAATCCGAAAATCTGATATGACCCCTAATCAATTAAAATTCCAAAAACGACTCAAACGATGTCCAAATTCGATGGTTTTGCCCATTATGAAAAGCTAAGACCTTGTACGTTACAATCATGCAAAGAATCGATCAAATCAATTGTTTTCAAGCCACGAAACAGACCCTACAAGTCGACTTTCAGAATCTGTCCAGATTCTGATCGTACAATATTATCAATTATATCAAACCCTAGTTGCATATTATCAATCAATAATACCTAATAATCATCATAAAACTTTCCTAATACCTATTCCCATCAGATCCTATTATCAAACATGTCAAGATCAAAGCTTTTAGGATCAAAACACCAATAACTTGCGCAACAAGCATCCTATGATGTTACTACGCGTTTATTAATAGGTTTAATCCGTTTAATCTTCAAAAAGACTCATGTTTTAATGTTTATTAAACCCATTCAGACCTGGACAAACTTGTTATATGATTTTTACAATAAAACATAAAGTAAAAAGCGTAAGAAATCATGAGTTATACCCTTAGCTCTTCAAATCAATCAATCGCGCGCCTTGGAGCCTCCCAATTGATGATCTTGAGCCTTAGCAGGAGTTTTTGGAGTGAAATATTCGTGTGGGGCAGTAAGGGGGCGATTAGGGTTGAGTATGAGGGCTGCATGGGGGTTAAGGATGCTTAAATACGAGTTTGAGGCGGTTTAAGCCCGTCAGTCCTCTTCGAGCGGCCGCTCGGAGCCTGTGAGCGGCCGCTCACAGGTCCGGGGCGCGCGTTTTTGCTTCGTTTAGCCTCCCGACACGTTACCCATCGACGTTTTCGTTGTTTCGAACCGTAACAAGTGTAACCCCATGCGTTAAGACCCTAATCAACCTCATACTCCACTTTTAATAATTTTTATTAACGTGTTCGGTTTAGGTTCACATAATCACGTATGGTTTTCACATAAGTTTGTCAGATATCACCGAGACACATAAGTTTGTTATTCACCAACGTCCGAGGTTCACTAATCATGAAATCACATGTTAACTCACACAAGGAGTCAGAACCCGACCCACACAAGGAGTCAAAGCATCTCATAACCCGAGATAATGCTCGTATGTCCTATCTAGCTATCTAGATAACCCTCGTTAAGTATAATATACGCGTGACTCGCTAAGGTAGACTTTCATCTAGACAATGTTGTTAACCAGAATTTGCCGGGTGTCACATCATCCCCACGTTAAAAGAATTTTCGTCCCGAAAATTGCACAAGTACCAAAAGAACAAAAGAACTAACGAATGAAACAAACAAAAGATAGAAACCAAAAGAGAGATTTACCCGAGTTGTCACATCATCCCCACGTTAAAAGGAATCTCGCCCCGAGATTCATTCAGCTGCCGAAGAGACATGTCTCGACTCGAACGCTTCCTTAGGAAAAAGATGAGGATACTTAGACTTCATCTGATCCTCCCGTTCCCATGTATATTCCGGTCCCCGGTTCGAGTTCCACCGAACCTTAACGATACGAATCTTGCTGTGACGCAGGCTACGAATCTTGTAATCAAGGATCTCCACAGGTTCTTCCACAATCCGAAGACGATCATCAACCTTGATCTCTTCTAGTGGAACGATGAGAGACTCGTCAGCCAGACACTTCTTCAAGTTTGACACGTGAAAGACGTTATGTACGTTACCGAGCTCCGTCGGTAAATCGAGACGATATGCCACCGGCCCAATCCGTTCCAGGATCGTAAATGGGCCGACATACCGCGGATTAAGTTTGCCACGCTTCCCAAAGCGTATGACGCCCTTCCACGGTGAGACTTTTAGAAGTACCTTGTCATTGACTTGGAATTCCAATGGTTTGCGACGCTGATCGGCATAACTCTTTTGCCGGTCCCGTGCCGCTGCCAACTGGTTACGAATCTGTACGATCTTTTCCGAAGTTTCGTACACTAGTTCAGGCCCAGTGAGTTGACTCTCACCCACTTCAGCCCAACAAAGAGGAGAACGGCATTTCCGTCCGTACAGTGCCTCGAACGGAGCCGCCTTGATGCTCGTGTGATAACTGTTGTTGTACGAGAATTCTACTAACGGTAGATGAGCTTCCCAACCCTTGCCAAAATCGATCACACATGCCCGCAGCATGTCTTCTAAAGTTTGAATCGTGCGCTCACTTTGACCGTCAGTCTGTGGATGGTAAGCCGTACTCATGTCTAGTTGGGTACCCAAAGCCTTGTGCAAAGACTTCCAGAAGTGAGAAGTAAAATGGGAGTCACGATCCGAGATAATAGAAACTGGCACCCCGTGCTTAGAAACAACTTCCTTCAAATAAAGACGAGCCAAACGATCCATGGTGCCGGTCTCCTTAATAGCAAGAAAATGGGCTGATTTCGTCAACCGATCGACAATCACCCATATCTTGTCATTCCCGCTTGGTGATTTAGGAAGTTGCGTGACAAAATCCATGGTAATCCGTTCCCATTTCCATTCCGGAATTTCAGGTTGTTGCAAGAGACCCGACGGTTTCTGGTATTCCACCTTGACCTTAGCACAGGTCAAGCATTTGCTCACGTATGAGGCTATATCCGACCTCATGTTTGGCCACCAGTAAAGCACCTTCAGATCTTGGTACATTTTATCCGAACCAGGATGAATAGAATACCGGGACTTATGAGCCTCATCTAAGACAAGCTCCCGAAGTCCCCCGAATAAAGGAACCCATATGCGTTCTGCAAAGTAGTGCAGGCCATCAGGCCTTTGCTCGAGGTGCTTGTCGGCACCGTGCATGGTTTCAGCTTTAAGGTTTTCCTCCTTCAAAGCTTCTAACTGGGCAGAACGAAGTTGATCAGGTAGGGATGAATGAATGGTGAGCTGCAACGCCCGAACGCGACGAGGTTTAGTTGATTCCTTCCTGCTCAAGGCGTCTGCTACAACATTCGCCTTGCTAGGATGGTACTTAATAGCACAATCATAGTCATTCAGAAGTTCAATCCAACGACGCTGTCGTATGTTCAAATGTTGTTGGTCGAAAATGTGTTGGAGACTCTTGTGATCGGTGTAGATGGTGCATTTGGTACCGTACAAGTAATGTCTCCAAATTTTCAACGCGAATACCACGGCACCCAACTCCAAGTCATGGGTGGTGTAGTTCTTCTCGTGCACCTTGAGTTGACGAGAAGCATACGCGATCACTTTCTCGCGTTGCATCAACACGCAACCGAGACCATGAATAGAAGCATCACAGTAAACAACGAAATCATCAGGACCCTCAGGTAAAGATAAAATAGGAGCAGAACACAGTTTAGACTTCAGTTCTTCAAACGCGGACTCTTGTGGCTCACCCCAGTCGAATTTCTTATCCTTCTGAGTGAGAGTGGAGAGGGGTTGAGCAATCTTCGAGAACCCCTGAATGAAACGACGATAGTAGCCCGCAAGGCCTAGGAATTGCCGCACCTCAGTTGGCGTCTTTGGTGCTCCCCAGTCCTTGATCGCTTCGATCTTAGCTGGATCGACATGAATCCCTAGTTCATTAACCACATGTCCTAGGAATTGAACTTCGCGTAACCAAAAGTCACACTTTGAGAACTTGGCGTAAAGTTGTTCCCGTCGCAAGAGTTCCAAAACCAAACGCAGGTGTTCCTCGTGTTCGGTCTTGTTCTTAGAGTAGATCAGAATGTCATCAATAAACACAATGACGAATTTGTCCAGATATGGTTTACAAACGCGGTTCATCAAGTCCATGAAAACCGCCGGTGCGTTCGTGAGACCGAAAGGGCATGACCAAGAATTCGAAATGGCCATAACGTGTTCGAAAGGCAGTCTTGGCAACGTCAGCCTCCCTGACGCGCAGCTGGTGATAACCGGACCTCAAGTCGATCTTGGAATAAAAACTAGAACCCTGGAGCTGGTCGAATAGATCATCAATACGTGGAAGAGGATAACGGTTCTTGACGGTCAATTTGTTCAGTTCTCTGTAGTCCACACACAATCGGAAACTTCCATCCTTCTTCTTAACAAATAGAATCGGAGCTCCCCAAGGGGAAGAACTTGGCCTGATGAAACCCTTGTCCAAGAGTTCCTGTAATTGACTAGACAATTCCTGCATCTCGGGAGGTGCAAGACGGTAGGGGGCCCGAGCAATAGGAGCAGCCCCTGGTACGAGATCAATACCGAACTCGACTTGACGATGAGGAGGAAGGCCAGATAAATCATCGGGAAAAACATCAGGAAACTCGCGTACCACCGGAATGTCGTCGATCTTCTTCTCATCAATAGAGGAAACAGATAAAAGTGCCAAAACGGCTGGATAACCCTTTCGAAGACACTTAAGGGCTTTCATGCTAGAGATGATGTTTAGCGGAACACCACCCTTGATACCGTATACAGAAAGAACTTCTCCATCAGGGAGAGGAATCCGAATAACCTTATCGTAACAGACAATCTCCGCGCGATACAAAGATAACCAATCCATTCCTACCACAACGTCAAAACTACCCAAAGGTACCGGCATAAGGTCGATGGGGAATGATAAACCCGTCAACTCTAATTGGCACTCCCGAAGGACACTAGTAGCTTCAATCGTTTTACCGTCGGCCAACTCAATAATATACTTGGTTTCTAATGGTACGGGTACTACATCTAGCAGTCGACTAACATCCATGGATACAAAACTCTTGTCGGCACCGGAATCAAATAACACACTAACAGAACGATTATTGAGAAGGAACGTACCGGTAACTGTGTCAGGATCCTGTCTAGCCTCAGCGGCTCCAATGACGAAGGCACGTGCATTTCTGCCGCCGCCCCCGTTGTTCCCATTACCGTTGTTTCCACCCTGCTTCAGTTTTGGGCAATCCTTCTTGTAATGCCCGGTCTCACCACAATTGTAACATCCTTGTCTTCCCGTAGTCCCTTGAGTAGTCGGAGCTGAGCTATTAGTCGGAGCCTGGGTCAATGGAAGTGTAACCCGACAATCTTTAGCATAATGCCCTGTTCGCTGGCAGCGATGACAACGGTTACTGTCGCAGTTCCCTTGATGATGACGTCCACACTTGTTACATTTGGGCAGTTTCCCCGCATAAGCACCCTGCTTGTTACCCGAAGAAGAAGAACCCCCATTATCAAACCTTTTACCCTGCTGTGCTGACCCAGATCCTTTCCCGTCATTTTCCCACTTGCGCTTGTTGCTCTCTGGGGCCTTAACAGTTGAACCCTTCGCAGGCAAAATACCCTCATTCACTTTTAAGTTGGTCATCCTATGGGCCGATCGAACTACCTCTGCATACGTAGGATGATTTCCCGCAGCCACTAACCCTGCAATTTCCGGTACTAACCCTGAGACATAGTGTTCAATCCTCCTGTACTCTGGCACATGCAGATCAGGACACAGCACTGCCAACTCGTTCCGCCTCACAGTATACTTCTCAATCTCAGACCCAGTCATCTTGAGGTTCCATACCACCACCACCACGACCGCCACCACCACGCCCACCAGCGCGGCCACCTCCACGTCCTCCTCGCACTCCAGACATGATTCCGACAAAAAGGACGAGAAAATTTAGTTTCACAGCTAATGGTAACCACTAGCGTTCGCAAGATCAAAGCTAGATCCAATCCAGGACTATCCCTTCAAACCCAGAGCTCACTAGGGCTTCCATGCATTTCGGTTTATGATTTTGTGTGCACCCAAAATGATAAACCGCTCTACATGGTCCTCCAAGTGTTCTCCTAGTTCAAAGTTCAAATCACCGAACATAGACTCTTAGCTACACACCGTAATACTACGGTAATTTATGACAAGTGTTTCTATTGGAGTGCGAAAGGGAGATGTCCGAGCCTTGGACAAATCTCAAGAGTATACGAGTTACTCCAATATACTACACTGCCTAGAAAGCAAGTAACCCGACCTAAGATAGAACGGATGATGTAACATAGAGAGACCAAATGATTTAGAGACACCCCGCCAAGACCATACGTAAACCACCATAATGTTTAGTACCATGTGATCGTCTAGTGTGTGCGACTCGACTATAGACTAGACCCTACATGCAGTCCTAGTTCACTATAACCATTGGCTCTGATACCAATCTGTCACACCCTCAAAATCCACTTGCGGGTTTTACCGCGAGGCGCATGACAAACCAGGATCCAAACCAACGATCACAATAAACAAGTCTAAATGTATATAAATGCAATTTCAAAACATGGTTTAAAAATCCCGTTTACAGCGGAAGCTTATTCAAAACAGTATCTCAACAATGAAATAATAGTTCAACGTTCAAAAGACCATGCAACCCTAGTTAGACGCCGTGCAGACGCGTGCGCCCTAGTCCAGTCGTGCTACCTTAGCGACCTGAGAAAACATGTAAAAGTTTACGTCAGCACAAAAATGCTGGTGAGTTTACAGGTTTTGTATCCAAGTACCAAGTCCACCTGTCCATACTATAATAAATCGAAAACCAGTATACGCTAGCTAGGCGTACGTTTTGTTACTACCACGATTGGAAAACCATTACTAACTCGAATACCAGATGTTGTGCCCGAAAAGTTCCAGTTGTTCCTGTTGTTCCTGTTTGAGACAATATGCACTCGCCCGGCCCTCCAAGCCGACGAGCGGGGTTGGTCACTCCCAATAGCGCTATTCACATTTCCCCGTTGTGCAAACCCGCACATTCATGGTTCCCCCCGGGACTTCCAAAGATCGTGTAGTACACAATAGAAACCCATAGTATGACAGTAGTTACCACATAATCGTTTTAACACATGTTTTCTCCCCCGAAAATATGAAACCAGTTTAAAAGAGGGGCCGTAAACTCACCTTAACGTGCAAGCAAGGAATCCGAACAGCAAGCAATATATGCTACCGACACCCTAATAACAGTGTCGCTCAGTGAGTATAGGCGTAATATCATTACCCATATAACTCGTTTGTCCAAGGCGTTTTAAATGTTCAAAAGTGTGTATGCGACGCCTAGTGATTCTACATGCAATAGTAAACCCTACGGACCCGTTGGTGAATACATTGGTTACAATTAGTTTCTACATTCCGTATGTGTCTCAGACAAGTGTACTTCAGTTACATGTCAATTCCATACCATCTAAGACCTCAATTAATCACAGAAGCACATAATACACAATCTGTGTTTTCAGGACAGATTGTGCGCCATCAAAACGAATTTATTTAAAATAGCAATTCAGTGAGTTAACCTCCCAAATTTTTACTGAATTATCTTTGGGATTCACTCGACAATACCTATTTTTGTTTTGTCTCAATTCCAAACACAAAAATTATGAAAATTCGTACAACACAGCTATGTCCAGAAAATCTCCTCAACAGGTCAGTTTAGTAGGAAAATTCTTAAAAATTGTGTATTCATCCAAACGAGATGAATCCACTTGGAAAAGCTCTATTTTTCCAGTATTGACCTACTGTAAAAATTTCATAATCTAATTCCTTGTAAATCTCAAGTTATGGCCATTTAAAGTTAACCCAATTTACAAATCCGAAAATCTGATATGACCCCTAATCAATTAAAATTCCAAAAACGACTCAAACGATGTCCAAATTCGATGGTTTTGCCCATTATGAAAAGCTAAGACCTTGTACGTTACAATCATGCAAAGAATCGATCAAATCAATTGTTTTCAAGCCACGAAACAGACCCTACAAGTCGACTTTCAGAATCTGTCCAGATTCTGATCGTACAATATTATCAATTATATCAAACCCTAGTTGCATATTATCAATCAATAATACCTAATAATCATCATAAAACTTTCCTAATACCTATTCCCATCAGATCCTATTATCAAACATGTCAAGATCAAAGCTTTTAGGATCAAAACACCAATAACTTGCGCAACAAGCATCCTATGATGTTACTACGCGTTTATTAATAGGTTTAATCCGTTTAATCTTCAAAAAGACTCATGTTTTAATGTTTATTAAACCCATTCAGACCTGGACAAACTTGTTATATGATTTTTACAATAAAACATAAAGTAAAAAGCGTAAGAAATCATGAGTTATACCCTTAGCTCTTCAAATCAATCAATCGCGCGCCTTGGAGCCTCCCAATTGATGATCTTGAGCCTTAGCAGGAGTTTTTGGAGTGAAATATTCGTGTGGGGCAGTAAGGGGGCGATTAGGGTTGAGTATGAGGGCTGCATGGGGGTTAAGGATGCTTAAATACGAGTTTGAGGCGGTTTAAGCCCGTCAGTCCTCTTCGAGCGGCCGCTCGGAGCCTGTGAGCGGCCGCTCACAGGTCCGGGGCGCGCGTTTTTGCTTCGTTTAGCCTCCCGACACGTTACCCATCGACGTTTTCGTTGTTTTGAACCGTAACAAGTGTAACCCCATGCGTTAAGACCCTAATCAACCTCATACTCCACTTTTAATAATTTTTATTAACGTGTTCGGTTTAGGTTCACATAATCACGTATGGTTTTCACATAAGTTTGTCAGATATCACCGAGACACATAAGTTTGTTATTCACCAACGTCCGAGGTTCACTAATCATGAAATCACATGTTAACTCACACAAGGAGTCAGAACCCGACCCACACAAGGAGTCAAAGCATCTCATAACCCGAGATAATGCTCGTATGTCCTATCTAGCTATCTAGATAACCCTCGTTAAGTATAATATACGCGTGACTCGCTAAGGTAGACTTTCATCTAGACAATGTTGTTAACCAGAATTTGCCGGGTGTCACAATATATCCATCATTTCGTTACATTAAACTGTTAGATGACATTTTGCATTTAACATCAAAATTCATACATATTGCAATATCAAACATTTAGTAACCAAAACAAATTTCATAATACAATTCTTATTTTCCTACTTTTTATTTTATTTTGCTTTGGGGTGAACCGTGGGTCCCCACGGGACTCTAACCTAGTATTATTTTAAACAACAATCTTTTAATTGTATTGAGCTGATCCGACAACGTCTTGGTTGTGTGTTACCATGCTACATAGCATGACATTTTTCAGGACCACAACGATATATTAATACGATAACATACAAGAAATTATCAACCGTTCAATTTTTACTAGCATCTTAACCTATTAAAGTTAACGTATAGATCACTCTTGTCACATTCCATTATGTTAAATCCATGAAAAAAAAATGTATTAATTTTTATATTACTTTAAGCAAACAATCATTAAACAACAAATCAGTAACCCACATCCAAATGTTCAAAAAAAAAGTAACCCACATCCAATAGGGATTGACAACTTGCTTTTTCTTTGTGCAAGTAATTAATTTAATTAATTTAATAATAATAATCTAATAGGGGGTTATCTTGAGAACGCTAAATATTGTGAGAACCGTGAGAACAAGTAAAAAAATCAATCAAAATCAAAAATTTTTAATACAAACCTCATTATAATCAAAATACAACATTAATAAATGAATGTTCTTTCCAAATAATTCATCTTTTCTTGCAAAAACACTTTCAAATTAACTTTTTACACATGTGTAAATAAAACAGTTTACACATGTATAAACAGTAAATTTACACATGTGTAAAAACAAATTATTTTCGTATACGTTTGAATTTTTACGCATAAATTGTGTTTTTGAGATTGTATTTTAGTAATAAAGACAAGTGTAAAAAGAAATTTTGAATTTGAATGATTTTAGATGTCGTTCTCACGGTTCACACGAAATATAGGTGTTCTCAAATTAACTTTCCCCTAATCTAATAATACAATTAATTTGAGCATAGTTATTTTTTTATCTTATACCTTTAAAACATAATGTATTACAAAGTTCAAACAAAGTTAAATTTACAACACTATATTTATGTTAAATACTCTAATTAATACATCATTCATGATTGAATATACAATTTAAAATTTTTGATTACATAAATCCTACTCTATTCTTTTTTTTTCGAATAAAAGATCAGAAAGTAAAAATACTCAAAAATCACAATGAAAGCGTCCATTGTCTAATGGATAGCACAGATGTCTTCTAAACCTTTAGTATAGGTTCAAATCCTATTGAACGCGATTTTTTTCCAGAAATTTTTTAGATTTCGAGATCAAAAAATATACTTTGAATGATTTGAAGTTTCATTTAAAACCAAGTCAGGTCAAATATATTTTCTTTTGTTTTCTCGTCCAGTAGCAAGTGTCGTTATAGTAATAAGCCGAAACAAAACCGACCGAATTCTTGTCGTATAGTGCAGAACCGAGCCTGCTAAAAAATAACATATATATAATTCTTTTTTATTTTTACCCTTTCAATTCCTATAATAAGTGACACTACTATGACGAGTCAAAAAGAAATTAACCGACTAAATTCTAACCACGTTATATGAGAACCGAGCCGTGTCAAACAGAATACATATTTTGATTACTAAATTCTAAATACGTTATATAAGAACCGAGACGTGTCAAACCGAATACATATTTTGATTACTATAACGGGCAGTGGCGCAAGATTCAATGGGCAGGGGTCGGCCGACCCCCTCCCCCGCCCGAATTTTCGCTTAGAAGTTTTCAGTAAATAGTATCCGTATAGAATTTTTTTGGTATATACGGTTTTGACCCCCCCCCCCCCCATTTTTATATAAAAAATAGTTATATTGTAAACCAAAACTTTAAGCCAAAACAAAGTAAATGTAAAACTCAAGTCCTAAAGTCCTAAGTCAACAACTACCTAGGCTGGATAGTAGATTCAATATGCAAGCGATGGAATTGTTATCTCTTAGCTACTCGAGCTTGGCTTGGTAAAAAGGTCGAAACGAGCCGAGCCTTATCAAGCCCGAGTCATGCTTGAGCTTAAAATAAAGCTCGTTTACTAATCGAGCCCGAGCTCAGCCTAGCATGTGAAGCTCGTCAGGCTCATCGAGCCTTAGTGTAATATTAGGTTTATTAATCTTTAGAGTAAATTCCTTTTTGAGTCCCTGAGTTTTCTTGATTTTAACTACTTGAGTCCAACATTTTCATTTTTAACATTCTGAATCCTAGTGTTTTAAGTTTGTTATGGTTTGAGTCCAATTTTCTAACTCTGTTAGATTTTTTCTGTTAATATTTATGAAATGACCAAAATACCCCTACCATTAAAAATAAATAATTATTAAATATTATACTTTATTATTGTCACCTCACCCCAACCCCACCCTACCCCCTTTCTTTCTCTCTCTCTCTCTCTCTCTCCTCTGTACAATAATGTATCTCACTTGAATATGAAAATGGTGGTCGTGCTTAATTATGGTTGTATCAGAATGGGTATCAAAGGTAGATTCTGGTTGTCGAAGGTTGGGTCTTGGGTCTTGAGGATTGTATCAATGGTGGTCGTGTATCTCACTAAAGCTTCATTGCCATGAAAAGGTAGATTCTGGGATTGTATCATAATGGGTATGTTGATTATGGAGTTGCAGAGATCTGGTAGGTAGGAGGCGGTTGAGGGGCAGGTTTTAATCGGGTATTTTGGTAGGCAAGTGGTGGTCGATGGGAGGAGTTGTGGTGGTTCGATTGACGAGGCGACGGTGGTGGTTGGTGAGACGACGGTGGTGGTGGTTTTAGTGGGTTGCAGTCGATGTATATGGTGGGTTGGGGGTTCGACGATTCACCACAGAAACAGAGGAACAAGATGGTCCGATGGTGGTTATCGAGTGGTTCGGTGATGAAGGGTTATTGGGTAGGAGGACTTACCGGAGAGGAGAAAAGGCGGCGCCGGTGATGGGTGTGTCTGGTCACCTGACCGGTGACCTTGGTTTCTTGGCTGCCATCGACACACACAAGTGTGTGTGTCTGTGTTCTTGTGAGTTACAAAGAATACAGAGGGATGAGGGAGGCCTTTTATAGGTGAATTAAATTGAGGGTGTTTGGTAGCTCAGGTGACGGAGACGAGGAACAGATTTGGAATGAATGGTTGTCCAGCGGCGGTGATGGTGGTGCAGTGGTGGAGGTGCAGCGGTGGTGGTGGTTTGAAGGTGGAACAACAGATATGGATTTGGGGGTTAGGGTTCCATTATATTATATTATATTATATTTATGCATTAAAGACTTGTACGTTACACCTTATGCATTACAGAGTTGTACATATGTGTAAAATGACTGAGATGCCCTTATAGTTAACTGACTTGGTTAACGACGTTAGAAAATTGGACTCAAACCATAACAAACTTAAAACACTAGGATTCAGAATGTTAAAAATGAAAATGTTGGACTCAAGTAGTTAAAATCAAGAAAACTCAGGGACTCAAAAAGGAATTTACTCTAATATTTAATAATATTTACCCCCTCATTTAAGTTTGTTTACTAAACTAGCCCGAACCAAATTTCATTTATCGAGCTCAGAGCATATTATTTATATTATTTTATTTAATGTATTAACTAAAAGATAGTAAACAAGCCGAGTTCGAGCTTAAGAAATTTGTAACGAGCCGAGCTCGAACTCTTATAAGTTTTTTGAGTTTGAGCCTGGTCGAGTTCGGGCTTAGCTCGGCTCGTTTGCACCCGTATCCATAATTGAATAATTTAAAAAATCTTAAAGGTCGACATGCTAAACTGTAATTCTTCATCCAGGTACAAGCCATTTGTCTCATTTTTACTCTTTTAATGTCTTTGTTCAATTGTTTGTTAAACAATGGTTAGAACTTTGATATTTATTGTATTTAATGTTTGACTCGAACCGAATTGAATCACTGACCCGTACCAAATCACCGACCCGAACATATCACCCAAACCATAGCTACAAATTTTTTTTTTTTAGGTCTCTTCCTGTAACTGATGACTTCTGACCCCCGTTCTAAATTCTCAGGCTTCGCCAGATAACGGGTGAATTCAGGGCTGGCCCTTAAGGGGTGCGGGGAGGACTCCTGGCCTGGGCCCAATTTCTCGGGGGCATATTAACCCTCCGGCAATTCAAATTTTCTTAAAAGTGATGTCCTTAATTCGCTGAATTATTGTATGTTTGAGCCCCAAAATTATTAATCATGTATTAATCAAAGTGAAGGATAGTTTATATAAAACATAAAGTAAATATGTTGTGAGAGGTTAATAATTAAAGAAGAAAATGAAATGGGTTGAGAAAAAAAATTACAGGTTTTTTAATAAGTGTAGGATTAGAGAGGATGAAGAAGATTAAATAAGAGGGCTCAAACTTAGTTGTTTTTTGTTTTTACGAGTTTGTTTTGACTTCTTTTTTAACTTTTATTTTTGTTATGAAACAAATTTTTTTAATTGTCAAACTTTCACCCATTTATATTTTCACTCTTTGTGGGATTCGAACTCTCAACCTCCCCAAGAGAGTTTGTTCTCTTTACCATTAGACTACAACCTAAGTGAGAAATAAAATTTGATCAATCAATTTGATATTACTTTAATCGTGGCTTAAAAAATAGTTTACATTATTTATTTAGTTAAGGCCTAAAGCTAAAGCTAAGGGACACAATTTTTACTGCTCAGCCCGAACACCTAAATTTACAAGGGCCGGCCCTGGGTGAATTCACCGTAATCAATAAGCTGAAACGACCAGACCAAATTCCCACGTGAGAAACCTCACTAGTATTGTATCTATATAAAAGAAAAGACACTTAAACACTGTCACTATGCTAAAATAAGCCAGCCACCATGGTTGAAAAATTTTAACACTTCAATTATATTACAACCGTCATATTTGAACAATTTTGGCCTCATATTATGCAAACAATTAATTTGGCTAAACCGCCTAAAAACAAAGCCATGCTATATATTATAATACTATATTGATTGATGTTACTTACTACATTTTGCGATAAATATGTATTTTTTTTAGGATTACCTATTTAGCCCACCAATGAAGAAAATAAAATTGTCAACATCTCATGGGTGCTTTTTTTAGCCACATATTTGTGGGCTCCAAATAACGGCAACAAGAGGCAACCCAAGTGTTGTAATCTTAAAGCTGGTCTGGATCTTAATGGGCAACGAGTATTTTTGTGAAGCCCAGGCGAGAATAACAGTCACCTTAATGTTATCTCTACTGTCCACCAAACCCGCAACAAAACAGAAGCTTCCGCAGCGAAGCGCGGGTAACTAAAACACTAGTTTCTATAAAAGGTAGCTAAATACATTGTCACGCAAGTATGTGCTATCTTTCTTCTTTTATCTCTTTTTTCTACAAACAAATATTTAAATTTAAAAAAAATAATAATATTATGATAAGACAGCCATGACTACATGAGTGTTTTTTGTATTTATCTGGTTATAGTTTGTAGTTTGGTGATCACCAATCCTAAATAAACACCCTTTCTTCCTCACTCAATATTCATTCATCATCATTTCAAAACTCTGTTTTCCATCCTCTGTTTTTTTCTGAACCACTCAATTCTCCATGGCCGCCTTCTTCTTATCAAAATCCCACAAACCCATCATGCAAATTCTTAAATCAAATAATATTCTCAAGTTGGGTGTCATCAATTACTCTTCTTCTGTTAATAACTCTTTGTTTTCTCCTCATCTTCTTGATAAAATACCGCGTCCGCCATTACCGAACGACGCGGTATTTTCAAGAATTAACGGTTTTGAAGGGTTCTCTCGATGTTTTGCGACGGTTTCTGGTGGGAGAGGATCGCATACTGCTGTTAGCTTTAGCGACGAGGTTGATCAGGTTGGTACTCTGTTTTGTTTTGTTGTGATATGTTTTTAAAATTTAGTTTATTTAGATTTGATTTTAATTTAAAAAAAAATGATTTGATTTTGATGTCAAGAGTTTTACCATGAGATTTTTTTTTTACTCCCAACTAAGAGGAGTTTTACCACGGTGGGAATTGGTGATGGGAGCGCTGTACTGTAAATTTTCGCGTATTTTGTCCGAAAATTTTATTGGTATTAAGTCCGCCTCCCTCTGTATTCCCGTGACTTTTGGACCTGTATGTTTGTTCAAGCTCCGTATGAGGATGGAGTGGGTGATTTTTTTACCTATGAGTGTTACGGATGATCGGGCTTTATTGAACATATAAAAAAATATTAGGATTTTTTTAGTGGCAATTGCGAGTTTTAATTGGGGATGTTTTCGGTTTCGGTTAATAGAATCTTAATTATTAATTAATAATATCGGATAGTTGTATAAATGAAGAAATCGGTAGCTTTCATAGGGTCATTTTTTAGAACTGAGTCCTAAAAAGGGACAAGGGGAAAAAATAATAAAAAGAACTATTGCATGAAAGGTTTGATCCTAGTAAATTGATTATTAAATAAAAGATATAAGTTGTTTAACCATTCTTTATTCGATCAGACAACAAATATACAGGGGTTTTTATTATTATTTAAAAACTCTAGGTGAATAAAAAAAAGTTAAAACACAATAACATATGATACATATAAAAAACATTTCAGGGTGTTGACCCAGCTCCATGAGTATGGCTAAAAGCTTCAATTTTACTCGCCTATGTTCCGTTTATTGTTTAATTATTATCTTTTGTTAATATGTGAATTCATTGATGTATACATTTAAAAGAGAACCATAAAGTTACAAAAAAATCAAGAGAATCACTATCATTCACATAATTTGTTTTTCTTTTTATAATTAAAAGGCTACTATCATAAAAAAATCAATCAAATAATTTGTTTTTCTTTTTATAATTAAAAGGTTAGTATTATTAAAAAAAAAATGGTGGCGTTGATAGCCAATATGCACCAATCGGGCTTGTCCCGATTTTTGAGGGTTATGTGCGTTATGTTCAAGGCTTGATGCAAAACTACTATCGAGCCGGGGGTCTCATAGGAAGTAGTCTCTCTATTCCTACGGGGAAGAGGTAAAGCTGTCTACTTCTTACCTTTTTTCAGACCTTATCGTAGCTTTGCTGTTGGTGAGATTTACTGAGTATGATGATGATGATGAGAAACTTGTGGATGTATTCTTTTTCATGTTTACAGTTTTAACCTTTTAATTAAAAAAATAAAACAAAAAAAAAATTCATTGATAATGATTTTCTCATATCTAAAATATCTTTATAATTTTCAAATGATCCCTTGTTACATATAGTAACTCTCTCTTTTTTATTTTATGATTAAGTATAAGTATATATTGTATTATAGAAATAGTAGATGTTTTATATAAATTATTATTGGCTATATAGCTTCATCAGACTAATAAAACTCTAGCTTGAACTAGCTTGTTACATGTGCTTTAACTTAGATTTGAGTTCAACTTATTTCGAACTTTTAACAAGTCAATCTTAAATAGCTCACTTAAACCATATTCGGTCAAGGTTCATATCTAAACTAAATTGCTCTCATAATTTTAAGTTCTAAATAAAAGTAGAAATTTGACTTTTGATGAAAACTAGTGTGAATGTAGATTGTTAACCTCTTGTATAAAAAGACTATAGTTGTAAGTTTTATAGGTTGACTTTTACAGCAAATGAAACAAAATTTGACTATGACCACAATATGGTAATTTTACTTTTATGACTTTGATGTCTTTGCCATTGCCAGCCTAGTCAACTCTGCTTATAAGTGCTTAACATGTCATGATTATTTTCCTTTAACATCTGATTAAGTCTAATATCACATGTGAATCCAGCAATTAACTGATCTCATAAAAAGTCAAACTTCACCTACTAATCAACACATGGTTTTATACCAACTTTGATGCTAACAAACCAACTTTAGCCTTTTAAAAAAATGCTGCTTTGCTAGCATACACCTCCTTAATATGCTAATATATTTACAAACCAAACAAGAGTTGTCAACTAAATACATCACAAGTCCTTAAGGAAAATTATGTGAACCAAATGTCCGCTAAAAGCGGTTTTATTAGTCATGGAATATGCCTTGAGTTAGAGTGTAAAGACTGAAATTTTAATGCATATACTAGTCCTTATTAATATATCTATCTTGATACAGTTTTCTACTGAAGCTCCCTTACAGCAGGAACTAAATTTTCCTGGTGGAAAGGTTAAGTTTACCCCTAAAAAGATATTCACATCCGGTTCTAACGATGAAAGGACTCAATGCTATCGAGTTCTTAATGAAAATGGCGAGCTACTCGTTGATAATAATTCATTAAAGGTAAACCACTGAGTGACTTATATAAAGATTTTTTTTTTTTTGAATTAACTGAGAATTGATATTGTCTGCTTTGAGCATAAAGATCAACAAAGAACTTGCTGTCAAGATGTATAAAGATATGGTAACACTGCAAGTTATGGATACTATTTTCTATGAAGCACAAAGACAAGGAAGAATATCTTTTTATCTAACCACAATTGGAGAAGAAGCGATCAATATAGCATCAGCAGCGGCTCTTAGTCATAATGATTTCGTCTTCCCTCAGGTTACTTTACTCTTTATGCACATTATGTAACGCTTTAGGCAAATCCACATCACCTAGAATACCACCAATGCGTTTTGGCGCATTGACATTGGATGAGAGTAGAATGACACAGTTAACCATGCTTAGGTGGTAACAGTTCAGGATGGTTGAGCATTAACCTCCTGACATGTTTCCATTTGGGTAAAAATAACAAAACCGTAAGCTCCCAGTGGGCAGAGCGGACAATATTAGTTGGTATGAGTATGACAGGCCGGATGTTACACATTAACTTTTTTTTTTTTGAAATTTAAAGTTGGAGGTAACACTGACGTGAAAAATCTTATGTTAATGTAGTATAGGGAGCCTGGAGTTCTACTATGGAGAGGATTTACTTTACAAGAGTTTGCGAATCAATTATTTGGAAACAAATATGATCAAGGAAAAGGACGACAAATGCCTATTCATTACGGGTCTAAAAAGCTCAATTACATTACAGTGTCATCAACAGTCGCGTAAGATGCTAACTTTATTTCCCATGTGCCAATTGTTATATATAATCCTGAACCTTTGTTCATATTCCAATCTTGATGTACACCAGAACACAAATCCCACACGCAGTTGGCGCAGCGTATTCCATGAAGATGGAAAAGAAAGATGCATGCACAATCACTTATTTTGGTGATGGAGGCAGTAGTACGGTATATACACACGCCTCATTTTGAAAACATTTAATTTTTTTATAGTTATTATATTTGAAATTTGATTATTTAAATTTTTTTACAGGGAGATTTTCATGCTGGTTTGAACTTTTCTGCGGTAATGGAGGCTCCAGTAATATTTTTCTGCAGGAACAACGGATGGGCCATTAGTACTCCGATCACTGACCAGCTTAGAAGTATTAGTCTTTCCTGAATGTCTTTTCGACCCGTTTTCCAGCTGCACATTCATACTTATGTCATTTGACTGTTCATGAATATGGTCAACTGTAGGTGATGGTATTGTTGTAAGAGGGAAGGGGTATGGAATTCCTAGCATCCGAGTAGATGGTAATGATGCTCTTGCTATCTATTCTGCTGTTTATGAGGCGCGCAAATTGGCTATTGAAAAACAAACACCTGTCTTGATTGAGGTATGATGTTATGGTTTTGTTTTTGTTTCTCATATCATATATGCTCATGTACTTAGATCTTTTCGTTTTCCGGACTACAGGCACTCACATACAGAGCAGGACACCATTCCACATCAGATGACTCAACCAAGTATCGTCCGGCTGATGAAATTGAATGGTGGCGAGATGGTCAAAACCCTGTAAAGAGGTTCAGGACATGGATCGAAAATAATGGTTGGTGGAGCGATCAGGTGGAATCAGAACATCGAAGCAGCATTAGGAAGCAGGTAAAGCCTTTGACTTTATGTTTGACCAGAGATCTTGTGTATCATCTCCAAAAGTCAAACGTTGACTTCTCCTGACTATTAGATTTGACTTGCACTTATTTACCTAACTTGCGCCACTTCTTATGCTCTTAGCTATCACAAGCGATCCAAGCTGCAGAACGAGTAGAAAAACCTCCTGTCGCAGAGTTGTTCAATGACGTATATGATGTCCCTCCTACAAACCTTAACGAGCAGGAGGCTTCGTTAAGAGAACATGTCAAGAAACACGCGCAAGAATATCCCTCCAATGTTGCAGTGTAAATCAATCTTCATAATGTATGCATGTCACTAATTTACAATCTTATGAAAGTTCTAAATCAATACCGTTTTACCTATTTTGAAGTCGTTAGTAACTTGAATCTCAAACCGTTGTTAGAATCATGTAGTAAAACATGTAGTTTCATATCATATATGTATTTACTCAACATATAGGGTATGCAAGTGTAATATGGATTTTTCTAATATAAATTTAAATACCCTTGTAATCTCCATCCTTCTCAACAAAAAAAATATGTAAAACCATTTTGTTGTGTTGTAGAATACAACAAGTGAATTTACATAGGTTTGTGATCTCCAAATATTGTACTTGTAACAATGGATTCTATCCGTATGTATTTTACTATTTACCATGTTTTGGTCTTGAGGTGTTTAAGGATTTTTTTTATAGTTCAGTGATGATTATACGGGTATAATTAACTGAATTAACCTAGTTGAACCAACACTAGATTTTTAGGAGTAGGGCACAACTTTTAGTCTTACATCACAAGTTTAGTTTCTTAGAGTGTGTAGTGGTGGGGTTATGATATTAAAATATTAAAAAGTAATAGAAGGGGGGGTTATGTAGGGGTTATGGAAAAAGAGGGTGTAGTGGGAAGGGGGGTTATAAATGATTGGGTAGTCATTGTTTTTTTTTTTTTATTATTATTATTATTATAACCAACCCAACCATCTCTTACCTTTAGTGACACACACACATATCCATATGAGAGAGAGAGAGAGAGAAAGCAGAGGATCTTCTTCATCCTCCTCCTTCAACCACCGCATAGTGGCGGCACCACCCCCACCTCCCTAGTTCTTCTTCATCCTCCTCCTTCAACCATCTTCTTCATCATTGCCTCCTCATCCCTGCCTCCAACCCTCTTCTTCTTCTTCAATCTTTTTCCCCAATTCCCAAACCCTAATAATAATAATAATAATAATAATAATAATAATAATAATAATAATAATAATAATAATAAAAACAACGCTACACAAAACGCCCGCTATCACCTTAACCTGCAAGCTCAAAACGCCCCCATAGCGCCGGCGGGGGCGGTGTTCCCCGGCGCTATGGGTGCTATAACGCCCATAACGTTTGCCACTACACACACCCTTAGGCCGGGTGTTGTGGTATGGGGTCCTATGCCACAACACCATGTTAAAGCCCCAAACACCGCCGCTCTAGTTAAAGAGGGCTCCACCATGCCAATCACGGGCGCCAAAAGAGAGGTGATTGGTTGGTTCCATGCCTTTTTTATGTTTCATGTTAATGTTCTACGTTTTAGCAACGATACAATTTTCGACTAGCTTTGTACATCCTAATTTGAAGGTTTCGCCAGAACCAACACACAACCAACCTAGTTACCACCAACCCAACCCAATCACAAACATCAATAGTATCCAACTATCCAACTAGATTCTAATCAAATACCTCACAAGTCATCATTATATAATAATTTATTTAACTTAATGACAAAATAATCTTATTAGCTAAAAGACAGTTACCAAAACCATAACTGTATACCTAACACACACACACACACACAAACAACAATATTCATCTTCTTCAACACATTTCTTTAGCAATAATAATAATAATATTATTATCCAATGGCTTCTTCCTGCTTATTGTCAAAATCCAAAAACTTTATCATCAACAACCTTAAATCCAAATCTTTATTCAATAATTCACTGTTTCATCACCCTCTTCTTCACACAGTCACACCTCAACCACCATTACTAGCTCCAAAACATGCAACTTGTTCTTGGGTTAATCAAAACCTTGATTTTAATCGGTTTTTTGGATCTGGGTATGTTGGGAGACGGTTGCATTCTACTGTTAGTGTCAGCAGTGATGCCACTCAGGTTTGGATCATGTTCTTTATTATTATTATTATTATTATTATTATTGTAATTTGGGCATAAAGTATGGAACTTTTTGTTGTGGGTATTGTTTGGATTCAGTATAAGTTGATTTATTTGGTGGGGTTTTGTAGTGGCCTTTGAATTTTGTGTTAAAGTTGTTAATTTGTTATTTACTTATTTGTTATTATTCCCAATTTATTTTTGTAATTTGTAATTGGGTATGAATTGGTCAAATATACATAAAAATGATTAGCTTTACTTGATTATTGTTCACAAGGATTCTTATTAGCTTGAATGATAAGGTGAAAGGATTACAAAATGTACACCATTGACTTTTAAGGTCAAACTAGTGCAGGAAATATGTTCATGTTGACTTGTACAGGAAACTTAGGCCATATTTGACTTGGGACTCAGTATGTCTTTTTTTTTTTTTTTTTTTTTTTTGTTAGTGAAGATTAAACCTTTGTTACTCAAAGCCCTTTTTGATTTTTAACTTTATAAGATGTTATTGCTATCCTCTACATCTATTTATATCTACTTTAGATTTTAATCCTATAATTATCTTGTTGGGCCATCAAAGTCAAACTTAACCACCTTGGTTGGGAGTAACTGAATCTACTTATACGGTCAAAAAGTATGTTCTGATATTATAATGTTATTAACTAATGGGGTGGATGTTGTCCAAGGCTTTTAGGTCCTGAAAGCTGAGGCGTGAGGCGAGGGCTTCACGTACGTGAGACATTGCTTTTCGTGCAACCAAATAAGCTTTATGTACAATAAAAAGCTGTGACTGTCTTGTTCGTATTACATATAGCCTTTTTATCAAGAAAAGCATTCATAATTCATTCCTCCCTTTGGTTATCTTTGCATATCACCCGACTCCAATGTTGACCAGTTTTGACCCAGATGTGCATGAGGCGCCACCTCAAGGCCCTGAGGCGCTTTCCTAATTGGCTTGCGCGCCTCACACATCAGGCATGCCTTTTTTAAACCAAGATTTGGATGTCTGTTTTCTACCTACCTATCTGAATATTGTAACTTCGAACTTTCGATAATCAGTTTCTAGTGTCTATATATGCTTATTCAGGGTCAAATAATCAGTTAACAATATGAAGATTTGGGTCACTGTCACTGTTTTTGTAGAATATGTTTTTATGCATAAGTTTTGGGAACTAATATTTGATTTTGACATACTTAGGATTTATAATATGTCTATTTTGATGCAGTTGTCTGTTGAAGCACCTTCCCTTCAAATCCTAGATTTTCCAGGTGGAAAAGTCAAGTTTACCAAAAACCTAACATTCACATCCAATTCTACTGAGGAAAGGGTCCATTGTTATCGCGTTCTTGACGACAACGGTCAACCATTCACTGACGTTGATTCACTTGAGGTAGCCACAAAGTTTTCTTACTTTTTCCTGATGAAATGTGAAACCATTTTGTTGTTTTTGAATATACAGATCAGCAAAGAACTTGCTGTCAAGATGTATACCAACATGGTAACACTTGAAGTTATGGATACTGTTTTCTATGAATCACAAAGACAAGGAAGAATATCCTTTTATGCAACCACAACAGGGGAGGAAGCAATCAACATTGCATCAGCAGCAGCTCTTAATAATAATGATTTTGTGTTCCCTCAGGTTACTTTAATTTTTGAAACACATGTTTTTTTTTTCTAATTTTTAAATTTATAGATGGAGGTGATGATGATATGCAAAATGTTATGTTAATGCAGTACAGGGAACCTGGAGTTTTACTGTGGAGAGGATTTACTTTACAAGAGTTTGCAAATCAGTTATTTGGAAACAAGCATGAGTATGGAAAAGGAAGACAAATGCCTATCCATTACGGGTCTAGAAAGCTCAACTATTTTACAGTGGCATCAACAGTAGCGTAAGATATCAACTTTACTTTCCATATGAGGTGGCAATGTGCAGGGGCGAAGCTTTGTTTTTGAATCGGGGGGGCTCAAATGTTTTTGATCGGTAGTGGCAAATCGGCAGGGCCAGACTCAATTTACTTACGAAAATTGCAAATGTCCACTACTACGCCAGAAGGGGGGGGGGGCACCCCTGGCCCTAAGAATCCTTCGCCCCTGGCAATGTGGCCGGTTTACTTATGAATGGGTCAATTTGGGTTATGTTGTATCTCTAACGAGCCAACGGGTATCATTTTAAAGAATAGTCTAAAATGAAGCTGATTAAATGGTCGAATGTTTGTACTTTTTAGCGCATAAAACTTCCAAGTTCATTTTATTCAAACTATTGAGTAACTATTGATATAGACCAGTTATGTAAGCTTTGATGACATTCTAATTATTTTTATTATTCTAGAACACAAATCCCACATGCAGTTGGTGCTGCGTATTCTCTCAAGATGGAAAAACAAGATTCATGTGTGATCACTTATTTTGGCGATGGAGGCACTAGTACGGTAAATACACAATATTTAATCCTTTCTTTGCTGCATTTTGAAAGTGGGTCATTTAAAATATACATACGCTATGATTGGCATTTTGATTAATTAAATTTTGTTATACCAACTAATCACAGGCAGATTTCCATGCTGCTATGAACTTTGCTGCGGTTATGGAGGTCCCGGTAATTTTCTTCTGTCGAAACAATGGTTGGGCCATTAGCACACCAGTCAATGAACAATTTCGAAGTATTTATATATCATTCCTTTAGTTTTTTTTTTTTTATGTATTATTATCACTTCTGTCGAAACTTGAACAATTAATAATTGACTTTACGGGTCAAATGATCAAATGTAGGTGATGGTGTTGTTGTTAAAGGGAAGGCATATGGTGTTCCCAGCATTAGAATAGATGGTAATGACGCTCTTGCTATCTATAATGCTGTTTCTGAGGCACGGAAAATAGCTATTAAAGAACAAATACCTGTTTTGATTGAGGTTTGTGCACCCTTTGACTTTTTAGGTCAAACTTATTGCATACTTCAGAACTTAGATTCACCATTCCAATACAAATGATTTGGGATTTTTTATTTTATTTTATTTTTTTTTCAAATACAGGCGCTCACGTACAGAGCAGGACACCACACGACATCAGATGATTCAACCAGGTATCGTTCAACCGAGGAAATAGAAAGGTGGCGAGGTGATCAGAACCCTGTAAAAAGGTTTAGAACATGGATTGAAAGCAGAGGATGGTGGGATGATGCGGCTGAATCAGAATATCGTAGCAGCATAAGAAAGCAGGTAAAATCTTTGACTTTGACTTTGTGTTTGACTTTTCTTTTATCACCCGCCTAACGGCTAGTTGCATCTATATAGTTTTTGATTTACTTAAATGATGGATTTGGTAGGTAGCACAAGTGATCCAGGTTGCTGAGCGGATAGAAAAACCTCCAGTTGCAGACATGTTCAATGATGTTTATGATGTCCCCCCTACAAACCTTAACGAGCAGGAGGTGTTCGTACAAAAAACCGTCAAGAAACATAGACAAGATTATCCTTCTGATGTTCCGCTGTAAAGCAATCTTCATCGTTATGTATCACTAACTCGATTTAAGCTACTCAATCATCAGTGTAATTTGTAAAATTGTTATATCGCTTCTTGATATAAAAAGGCGTAAGACACCCCAAGGCGTTTAAGGTCCTGAAAACCAAGGCGTCAGGGTGTCTTTTATTATATAACTTCAAAACTAGTCATGTTACTACTTGATGCACCAAAAGACAATACATACAAAAAAGGCCAAGATCATAATAACCAACCACCATGATTATGGCAACAAAAAAAAATAGCAATGCAAGAAGCATCCAAAAAAACATCACAAAATCAACACCATGCTAAGGTCTGGAACAAATTCAAAAATTGCTATTATCAGTCTGCAACTAATAAAAAATATTGTGAGCATCAAGTCATTTTTCGCTTATGGCAGACTGCTGTTGGTTTTGTGTCATCCCCAGCATCTTTACTGTCTGTTTGTTTTCCACTTACAGGTAGGGGTGTTCAGAATTCGATTTGAATTCAAAAAATTCAAAATTCGACTTAGTTCGATTCGATTACTAAGAATTCGATTCGATTCGATTATTAAGAATGCGAATTCGATTCAATTCGAATTCGTGTCCAGTAAATCGAATACGAATTTATGATTTTAAATATATTTTTTTTATAGAATATTCTTTATTAACACATAACCGCAAAAGATTACATCAAGATAGCGGGCAGGCGGGCAACAAGTTGCGCCGCCACCCCTTTCTGGACGGCAAACCCTAACCTACTAAACACGACCCCATGTCCCCCAGAGTTGAGACACTGCTATGGATAACCCGTTGGACTCTGGCCAGGAAACGGATGGTTTCCGGTGCCAAGGAGCCAAAGGTATCAAATGCCAGGGGTACAAAAACGTGTTGGTTCTCCTCACAAGCTTTAACATGCTTCTCAACTTTCTTCGCCTCTGCTTTCCGCACCGCTTGCCCTGCTACAAAGCCATTATCCCTCAAATCAACCAGGGGAGATACACCTGTTAGGTCGACACAAGCGTGTTTCCATCCGGCCCACCCAAAGACAAGCAGGTCTGCTAGACGCAGGGTGGATCTCCCTTCTGCGGGGTCTGAGAGGAAATTCACAGGAGCCTCCTTCTTGGCTGAGATCCCAGCCCTTCTTAAAATGTCCCAAAGAACGTCCTGGACCCAGTCATGCCTATATTTGAAACCAGGCAACTCCTTACAATGAACCGCGTGTTCCCCGTATTTGTCCAAGCATGCCTTACGGCAAATCGGACAGACTTCATCTTCATGGTACATGGGGATCACCAAACGATATTTAAGAATTGCCCTGTATTCAACCCTAGACATGGTTTGGCCTAAACCTTCAACTGGGATAACATTCAGGAAATATTGGGCATGGGGGCTTTGCAAGCATTCAATAACTGCCTTTGGCGGGGGGGACAGATCAAAAGCTTCACCCGGGCTCCGTGCGATTTTGCCAAAAAGGGCATTCGCCAAAGTTTTCTGAGGCTTTGGGGGAGGGGGGTGTCCTTGTTAGAAACACCGCCAATATCAAAACCTGGGAGATAGTCATTTTTCCTTTCGAGGGCTTGCACGTAGTCCAAGTCCATGTCGACAACCCCACTATTCCTTAAGATGTGGTCTTGGAGGTTCCAATATTAAGCTCGCGATGCGACAAAAGCATACACCCCAACATCCTTTTCTGAGAGGAGCCCTAATCCTCCCAAACGCATCGGCAAGGACGCCAATCGCCACTGTAGGTCGCCAAAGAACGGACCCCCACATACCACCTTGTCTTCGATGGCTTCCCGCAAGCCCTTGTCAAAACATGATACCGCTTCATTCATCATGGCGGGTTGGCAGGTCCGCAAACCAAAAAGCAACTTGGCGACCCCCATACAAGATCTAAGCAAGAGGAGTTCACTCTGAGGATCCCTAAGCCAGGGCAAAAGTTTCATAAGATTAACCGCGCGCGAGGCTCTCTGCCCTGCCAATTCCCGTATAAAGTAAGAGTCCCGACTAACAGCCCCTCCCAGGAGCTTTACCCCCTTTTCTGGCCTGCCAATCCCGTTGGGGAACAGTCCGTCCCTAAGTTTCACCCCATTGCAAGACGGCCAAAAAACCTCAGTTTTCTTGATATTTAGCTGAAGCCCCAGGGATGGCCCCTCCTTCTGAATGATGTCTAAGGCTTTCGCAACCTCGGTGGCCTCACCAATAATCGTCCCATCATCAAGGTACCACGCATGAAATGGGAGGTTACAATTTTCTTGCACCCGGAGAACCATAGGGTGTAATGCTAAGGCGAAAAGGAGGGGACCTAAAGGGTTCCCCTATTCAACCCTCGTAGTGGCCCCTATACAATCATTGCCAACATACAACCTAGCTGGCTGGGCATATAAGAACTGGACCCACAAATAGATAGACGGACAATGCTGAAGAACTTCTCGAAGAAGGGCAGTGCGGTCTATCATGTTGAACGCGTTTGAAAAATCCACAGTGAGCATAGCCAAAGAACCGTCTTCATGGAAGGAGCCAAGGAACCTGTTCGCATTGTGGAGCACCGCCTCTGCCCCATTAGGAGTCCCCACCGCAAATTGGAAGTCCCCCAGATACTTAGCCATATCCTTGCCAACCTTCCTCATAGCCACTTTAGATACCAGTCTGCGCCAAATGGCCCCTATTGCGATGGGTCGGATCCCGTTACCAGGTTTCAGAAGAGGGGTAAGGGGGCCGAAGCAATAAATTCAGCAAGTACCTTGGGGCACAACCCCCTAGCCATAAGTTGACGACTTCAGTAATAGCTGAGAGCAAACCCGTGGAAGCCACGGACCCCTCTCCGCTAAGGGCGTCCAATAGATATTGAAGCCACCACTTTATTCGATTCGAAATTCGAATAAAAACTGTACATGTATATTTTTTAAAGAGTAAACTGTCATTTTCGTCCCTGAGGTTTGGCACTTTTTGCTAGTTTCATCTAAAAGTTTATTTTTCTCATCTGGATCCAAAAGTTTATTTTGACCCAACTTTCTACTGAGCCTGGTGAAGCCACCACTTTATTCGATTCGAAATTCGAATAAAAACTGTACATGTATATTTTTTAAAGAGTAAACTGCCATTTTCGTCCCTGAGGTTTGACACTTTTTGCTAGTTTCATCTAAAAGTTTATTTTTTCTCATCTGGATCCAAAGGTTTCCAAATACTTGCTCGTTTTATCCAACTCGTTAACATCGTTAGTTGAAGTCAGTTAACTAGGGGTAATTTTGTCATTTCGTCTTTTAAGTGAAAGGCATTTATGTCAATTCGTATGTTTTTAATACCAACCCTATTTAAAACACCCCAAGTCAAACAATCAACCCCAAATCGATCTATTTCATCTTCTTCGTTCCAAAACCCTAATAAATCAAAACCCTAAATTCAACAATGGTGTTGTGTTTTTGTGGATTAGAAACTGTAATACGAACTTCGTGGACAGCTGGAAACCTTGGACGACGCTTTTACTTTTGTAAAAGGAGCCGTGGGTTTGTTGGCTGGGTCGAGTCTGTATATTGTGAAAACACAGCTTTAATTGTTGAAAGGCTCGTCAACAGGCACAATCAGGAGATGAAAACGGTGACTACTCAAAACAGGAGATTGAAGCTTTTTTTGTGTCTCAGTTGGGTTTGTTTTTTTTTACTGTACCTTGTTATTAGTGGTGGAGATGGTATGTAATGGTGAAAATGAAATGATAATGTGGGTTTATGTTTAATGTACTGGTGTATGTTTAATTTGAGGCAAAATGGTTACTTCCTTCGCACTCTCTTTTCCTTCTCTTTACACGTCTGACCCTTTTTACCTCTAAGTCTCTTATCCTTCTCTTTGGCAAATCCTATTGTCGTCGATTATGGTAACGTACTAATCATCTGTTTCTTCAGTCTGTGATTTTTGAATTGGATTATCAGCTGGTTTGCGGCAATCAATTTATGATTCAATCCACTGATTTCTGACTCTATAGGAGGGATAACAGAAGATAAAACGAATTATATAGAAAGGAAAAAACAAAGAAAAAATTGCATTTTACGTCTTTTATGTTTGAGCGAAGTTTCAGACGATGTCATTTAAGTCCGGATCCAGTCAACAGCTTGCACCGACAAGCCAAAATCGTCCAACGCCAGATCCATGGTCTCGCTCATGAGCGGTATATCTTTAATCTCTTGTATTGTAGTTAGAGTTGTATTTTTGAGCTTTTTTTATGTACCCTCATATATTTTAGTATATTATGTACGATTTCAATTGTTTACATGTTTATTTGGTTTTTAATTACTTATTCGTACAAAATGTTTTAATTTGTGATTAACGAGTTGACGCTAACCTGCACGTTGCGGCGGGATGACGATTATGAATGTTTTAGTATGCTATATTGAACAATAGGTTATAAATTCATATTTATATTTGCGCCTTTATATGAAGCCATAAAATAAACATCAACGATTCCATTAATTGTCGCTTTGGTTAATTGATAACCGTCTAAAAATCATCAATCGTTAACAATCTCTTCGTTTAATTGACGGAATTGGTGGCATAGTTAGAACGTGTGAATACCATACATGATTCTCAAATTATTAGTAATTTGATATATATCCTCTCCTTCATATACGACCATTATCCCGTCTCAGTCTAGTTTCTTTGTCGCCCATTGATTATTCTAGTATTCCCGTTTTTTTTTTCTTACCAAATTTTGGATTGACTAAATTTATATAAATAAAAGAGTTAATAGCCATTTTTGTCCCTGATGTTTGGGTCAGTTTGCCACTTCAGTACAAAAGTTTTTTTTTTTTTTTGCAATTCCTTCCCTGAGGTTTGGATTTTTTTTGCCAAATTCGCCCTTTTCACTAACCTAGTTAAAAAAGCTCGTTAATGTCAGGGGTAGTTTTGTCTTTTCCCACTTTAATGAAGGACAATATTGTCATTTGATACCCTATAATTATCTTACTTAAAAAAACCCATCGGTTCCTCTACCCACCCACCCCCTCTCTCTCTCTCACACACATAACACTTTCTCTCTCTTTCTCTCTTCTTCTTCATTTTACTCTGTACATACATTCTAATTCTAATAATAATAACAATAACAACAATAATCACCATCATCTTTACCAATCCAAACAAAAATTCATATAACCCATTTCATCCTTTTCAAAACCCTACAAAACCCATAAATCTTTTCCCCTAATTCAATTACAAACCCCATGAACCACCGCCCCCATCCTCGTCACCTACCCAGCCACCACCTGAAAACCATAACACCATCACGATTTGATTAATATTATTATTATTGAATTCTAGCATCTCTCAGATGCAGCAAGGCCCGTCATCAGCATGTCAGACAACCAGATCCAAATCTAAATCTAAGGAGGTCGAACAACCAGCTTGGCTGGTTCAGATGAGCCGGTGGAGTTGTGACATCGGTCGGAGTGAAAGATGGATCTGAGTTGGAGCATGATTATAGTCGGCCGGCCTCCATGACACTGACCCTTACGGGCAGGAGTCAAGCGGCCTGTAGTGGTGCAGATCCCACTCGGTGAGACTTCTGTAGGGTCACAAGTTCGATCGGTGAATTCAGGTTTAAAGGGATTGCAAGATAACTGAACGAAATGCCAATATGCTGCTGCTTGAACTTCATTTAGTGCTTGGACATTTGTTTTACTTTTTTTTTGTTCTTTGGTTTTGCTTCCACGAGAATGAGACTATGATCTCATTTCTCAGTTTCTTTTTATTTTATTATTGTTATTATTATTATTGTTATTGTTGTTGAAGAAGGGATAGAGAGCAGGAGAGAGAGAGATATAGGGTAGGGGTGGTGGGGTTGATTTTTTAGAAAAGAAAAAGAAAACTGCAGGTAAAAAGACAATCCTACTCTTGACCTTAACGATCTTTTTTAACTGAGTTAGTGAAAAGGACGAATTTAGCAAAAAAATCCAAACCTCAGGGAAGGAATTGCAAAAAAAAAAACTTTTGTACTGGAGTGGCAAACTGGCCCAAACCTCAGGGACGAAAATGGCTATTAACTCTAAATAAAATTTTGGGCCTTGATAATAATTTCACAAACTTGTGTCCTTCCAAGTAAAATTTAAAAAAAAGTATCTTTTGATTTTCTGATTAGAAAACACTTGATTTCCAAAACTTTCCGATCACTCGATGAGAGATGATCTGATAAGTACCTTAGGATTTCGAAATTGATCAAACCTGTTTATGATTCTTTGATGATGATGGGACGATTATGAAGCCCTCGTCCTTTAGGCTATATTGTTTTACTTTGTTGACTGTGTCGTCCCTGTTTATCCGATTGTGAAATTCGACAGTCCTTTGTCGTGTCGTTTTTTTTTTGTGCGATTTGATGTTTGTTCAGTTGTCCTCCGTTGAAGCAGTATTTTGATTTTGATTTTGATTTTCTGATTTGATTTCTGTGTTTGCAACATTCCTACGCCATCTATGTTTTTTTTTCCTGAAATTCATTTTGAGATATACAAACAAAACATACAAAAAGAAACATCACCATAATTGTTCACGTCATTTATTGTTTTCCCTTTCCATCTTTAACCGTTCCGGCATACAAGTCTCCACCCGAAACTATAACCGTTCAAGCATAACCGGCATATTACGGTTCTGGCAAAACTTTCTTCATCATGTTTGAATTGCAGGGGATGCGACGGTTGCACGGTCCATAAAAAAATACGAAGGGGTACGTGTATGTTCTATCGGAGGGGATGCAATGGTTGAATAGCAGTTTTTGTGACGGTTAGTTTTATCCGGTGATATGTCGGCAAGTAAAACTTTAGGGATTTGTTAGTTTTAACACCTAGTGGGCACGTTAAGTTGCTAATTGTATAAGTATATAATTACGTATCGTATCATATACTTGTTTCACCTTGTTTCTCAAATATGTGTGCTGTACCTTAGGATTTTGGCAAACAAATTCGAACTTGAAAAAAAAAACCTATTCATTGGGCGTATATATGCCACATACCGTCCGCCGTCAGATAAAAATTAACAACCGTGTCACCTATACACCTCGTATAAGCTTATATGACGCATATAGGTGACAAGGGTGTTGAATTAACCTTAATGGGGTGTCCAATTAACCATGCCCGGAAATTATTTTTTTAGAAAACCCAACCCCGACCCCACCTTCACCCGTACTTCGTCGATCATATCTCGTCCGCCAAAAATTCCCCTTAGATGTTCTCTCGTAATACGTTGTCCGCGGGTTTGCACCCGTCTCTGCCATTGTGATCATTCTTCATGTCTGAGCTTCTTCATGGTCTTACAACTCTAGCATGAAACTCTATAAATTATCATATTGTTGAACTGAATCAAGATAACTCATCAAGGTAAGTGATAAAACAATATACAATCCTAACAATCACCAGAAACATCAAACATGTTATTATAAAATTTCAAATGACTAAAAAATGAAGTTCATTAACTCATATAATAAAAATAAATGACTAAACAACACATGTTTCTAACATACAACTACAAAGTCTTATCAATAGAAAACCAAAAATTACCTCAATTTCTATAATACAACTACATATAGTCTTATTAAAAACCAACATAACCATTTATCAATAGAAAACCATAAATAACCTCAATTTCTAAAATACAACTACAAAGTCTTATTAAAAACCATCATCACCATCAATCAACAAATTACCATAAATTACCTCAAATCCTTGATGAATTAACAGCCTCAAGAACCACCAAACCTTGCTCTTTAACCAAATCCATCTTCCTCAAATAAATCTCAAGCTCTTCTTTCTTCAAACTCCTCCACTTCTCCTCCAACTCCACCTTCTTTGTCCCCTCAGCCAATTCCATCCCACCCTTCATAATCTCCTCCACCAAAACCGGCCCTTCGCCCCTCCCATCATACCGAACAAACCGCGATATATCCATATTCTTCTCCACTTCCATCACAAACCCATCCTTTTCATCCATCCCATTCACTTTCACCAAACTAATACCAATGCCAGTACTCGTACCCGTACCATTCTTTTGACTCTTGTTATTATTAATATTATTATTATTATTAGTACCCCATACTAATTTAGACAACTCATACCCTTTTTGTTCATGACTTTTACTAAAACTTCTATCCTTCCCATCTTTTTCCTTACTAACATTATTCACATACTTCTTCCTTAACCTCCTAATCTTATCAACCAATTGTGCTCTACTAACATCAACATGTAACCCATTTTTTATAAACTCATGAAAAGATCCCATATCACTAATAATATTCTCACCACTTTCACCTCTATAATCAATCATACCTTTCAATATCACAATCTCATCATCCTCACTCCACAGCCTCTGAAACAACTGCTTCTTCGTATCATCTTCCGTCGTCGTATTACTCAAATTACTCGTTTTCTTCGCTTCCTTTTCACTCGCCGGAGAACCGGTCGCCGGTCGCTTATTACTCGCCGGAGATGTTAAAGACCCGGGTTTGAACCCGGTTCCGGATTCTTGACCCGATTTGGTATCTGGGTTTGGTTCCTTTTGTTGAATTGGTACTGAACGGATTGGTTTGATGGTTGGGTCAGAAACAACCGGTTTTTTTGTCGGGTTTTGGGAACCGGTTTCGGAATCGGTGTCGGTTTCGGAGCCTGATTGGTCCGGTTCTGATGAAATAGCTGGAGCTTGAGGTGAGATAAGGGTTTTTGTGGGATGTGGTGATTGGTTTTGTTGTGAACCGGAGGGTTGTTCGTCTGATTCTGAACCGGATGTTTGGTCATCTTCTGAACCGGAAGAAGCATCCTCTTCTTCTTCTTCATCTGAAGAGGAGTAATTAGGTTTGAAGTCGTTGTTGGCCATTGGATGAAGGTTTGTGAATTAGGGTTTGTACAGTGTCGTGAGGAGGAAAAGGGGTTCCAAGTTGCTTTATTGATTGGGTGGTAGGTAATATAGTTATGCAAAGAACGGTCCTCGTTCTTTTTCTATTGACATTTGTGCTCCTAATCTATAATAGCTATGGAATATTATAATGCATTACAAAAACACTTTTAAATATTTTTTAACGGCTAATTGAAATCACTCACGGACCACTTGAGTATCATCGTGCTACCAGTGTTACCACGCGATCATATTCCACCATTAAAGTTACTAATTCAGGAGGAAACTCATAATTATGAGAAAACCCCCTTGTGAGATTCGAACTCACGACCTTATTTTTTTAACGTACAACTAAGTAGAAGCAGGTACTTCGTACGCGGCTCTCAATGGCCAAAGGAACCCTAGCCGGCCCTTACTCAGATGGGCGGAGCCCCTGGCCCACCAGCCACCAGTTCCGGGAAAAACCCGACCATCCACCCGCCCGAAGGTATGACAATGGAATAATCGGTAAAACTCGGCGCTCTCAAGAATCGAACCCATGACCTTTCAGGCATAAGTCTTCTATCATTGAGCCTCCATACCACTCCACCATAAGGTGGGTGTATGACCTTACAGTACCTAAGTCTTATCCCACCACCAAGATGTCGTTGGGCTAGAGACGTTTTTCACGATGAAGACGTTGCGCAAGCTGAGAATTTCCATGGGAAAATTGCGTAATGGTTCAAGCTCTTATAACGTCATTAAATAATCAGACGTGTATGTATATATTTGTGTGTATAAGTGAGTGTGCAAAGAGGCTTGGTGTAGTTCACGCTTCAAACAATTTTTGCCCCATAAACACATATGGGGGCGGAGCTGAGCGTGATGGGGGGATTACACGCCCCATTACATATAGTCTAATGCATAAGGTACAACCTTAAAATAAATAAAAGTAAGGGTAAACCAGTCTTTAAACACTAATTATATTTTAATCACTTCATCTTAATTCACCTTAATCTCTCACCATTAACCAAATTTGGTTAATTAATTAATAGTTACACTTTGACGCCCCACTTACGGTGTGCGCATATAATGTATATATGTGTGCCTTTGGGGGGCAAAAGTAAAGTTGCACTAGTTTTAACGTTATTTTACTAATTTTGTGAAAATAACGTTAAAAACGACGGACGGTTAATCATGCATCATGTGGTGGGGTGGATAGCCAAAAGACAAAGGAGTACATGCACCGATCGGGTTTGTCCCGATTGCTAAGTGTTTTGTACCTTATGTCCAAGGCTTGATACCAAACCACATCGAGCCGGGGGTCTCACTAGAAGCAGCCTCTCTATTTTTAGGGGTAGAGGTAAGGCTATCTACATCTTACTCTCCTCAGACCCTACCTTAGCTTTGCTATAGATGGGATTAACTGAGTATGATGATGATAATGATGAATTAATAGTTACACTTTATCCCTTTGTAAAAAAAAACAAATTACCCCCATGATTTTTAAATACCCAAAACTTCTTGGTATGTTAATATATATATATATATATATATATATATATATATATATATATATTTGTAAATTACACTATAAAAAAGTTGATTGTATCCTCTTTAACTTGAGTTTAGCATTTCTATAGTATTTTTATTTAATAAATCTTGATATATTATGTGATTAACAGTGTCTATGAGTGAGCAAAACTTAAATGATAACTTAAAGCGATCCAAACTCAATCAAAACTAACTTAACTAAAAACCGAATAAACCAAAAGTTCATGTATTTCATATATTTCGAACCGACCATTCATATTTTCATATATTTGGTACCCACCACCTTCACCACCCACCATTGTCACCATCCATCGCCACCCACCACCGCCGCCATCTACCTCCACCTACCACCGTTATTGCTACCCACTAGCCACCATCGTTACCAACACACCATCGCCTCCATCAACCACCGTCACCACCCTCCACCATTGTCACCACCACCATCACGGCCACTAATCACCACTTGTCACCGCTGCACATCACCCACCACCGTTACCTACCTGCCACCGCCACCGCCACATTTCACCACTTACCATCACCGCCACTAACCACCACCCACCACCGATTTTATCCTTCGTCTTTTACTGCCTGGAAAACATAAAGCAATACTTTGTTTCATTTCTACATGACAACCAAACAACACATGGAATGGTAATGATCCATTCCATTACCTTGTCCATTCCGTTACCTCGTCTATTCCATTCATTCATCCATTCCTTTACCCCATACCAAACAGACCCATGATATTTCATTACCTCGTAATGGTCCATTCCATTTCACCTTCCATTCTAGCATATCAAACGCTAACTAAGGGAAAATATATTAAAAGTATGGACTACACAAAATATTTTATATGCTTTAATAAAAACTTTGTATAAATGGTCTACATGATAAAACTAATAATAGTGCATACATTTTATTATAATTTTATTATAAAATTGTTGGAGTAAATATACATTATGTTAGTATATTTATCTTTATAGCCATTATAATCATTTATATAATAATGATCAATTATTAATATTATCTTAAGCCCAATAATAGATATGTCTTTGATGGGCGGACTATCATTAGATGGGCCTTATTAGGGTGTCCCCTGGGTATGTATAAATATGAAGAGATATTATGAGATTAGGGTTGAGACAATCAGAACAACATAGCACCATTAACCATCCCCTATCTCTCTCTCTCTCTCTCAATGTGTTCATAACTCAAGAACACATAAACCATCAGAATTGCATACCCTAAAGGGAACCCGATCAAGATGATGGTGTCTTCCATTACTGAGGTTCCTGAACGGATAAGCAAATCAGGTACACTTAATTAAATCTTATGTTTATTCCTTATTTTTTATTAATATAATCAACATGTGGTATCAGAGCAATGTTGATTATATGAAATCGTTCATGGTGCACGAGATTATTCTTTGGTAAACGTTACTTGTACAGCATTCGCAAATCTCACTAAATAAGAATTCGGACATTTTAAATCTTATTTTTTTTTTTCTAAATGAATTCACGAAAATCAATTGATTTTCTTTGGATAAGTATGAATCACGTTTACTATTGCATAAGTTTGTAAATCATTACCCATCGCATAGACAATTTTTTAAATTCGATTTGTGAATATTATTATTATTATTATTTATAATTTGAATTCACTCCATAAATTTAATTGGAGCTAACTACGAATTCATGAGATAAAAAATTGTATTGTTTATGTTTTTTCGGTTGATGTTCTTCAAGAACATCATAAGAAAACCGAAAATTATTATTATGTTTTGGTTCAAGATTGGATTAAATCTTGTTTTCGATGTTTTAGGAAACTTAATCTCCAAGAATTTTGAAATCATGTTGATAAAGTCAAAGATTTCAAAATATTATGAAATATTTGGAGATAATTATTCCTATCTAAACTTGGAAACAGATATAACTAAATCCCTAAAAATTTTGAACTACTAACTTTATCAATTTTTAGTTTTCGATAATAATAAGGGTTTTCGGTTTTATGGATTAATAAATTAAGTTCTCGGATTATCAATTAGTTCCCGAATTCAGGTTCTCGTTTTTTTTAAGTTCTCGGTTTAAAGCTTTCGATCAGGTTCACGGACAGGAGTTCTCAGTCAAGGTCTTCTACTTCAAAAAAAAAAAAAAAACCGAAAATGTTTTTTTTTTTTTTTTTTTGAGATTCCATAATATGTCCGAGAACCCATCTTATTTATCGATAACTATCATGTATTCGAGAACCATTATTTTTCGAGAACTATTAAAGAATCCGAGAACTGTTAAAGTTAACCGAAAACATAAGTTATTCGAGTACTCATAATATATTCGAGAACTCATCAGTACATCGAGAACTAATTCTGATATTCGAGAACTCATCATGACATTCGAGAACTCATTATGATATCTGAGAACTCATTAAGTCTTCGAGTACTCATGATTTATTCGAGATCTCATAAGTCTTCCGGGAACTCATCATTTTCGAGAACTCATCAAGTCTTCGAGAACTCATAATTTCGAGAACCCCTTATGTTATTCGAGATCTCATAGGTTTTTCGAGAACTCATTATTTTTCCGAGAACCCCTTATGCTATTCGAGAACTCATATAATTTTTTTGAGAACTCAATTCTTTAAGAACCCATTATTTCGAGAACTCATAAGCTAATTCGAGAACTCTTTATTTTTGGGATCTCTAAGAAAATTACAGTTTTGATAAAACCTAATGTATCAAGTTTATTCAAAACATTATAAAATCTTGCTTAACTTGCAATAACATTTTGAGGTGTCACTTCTGCCCAAAGGTGATGTGTCACATTAGTTCGTTATAAAGATCTCGTTAAGCATTGTAGCTCGTTCACATAAGTGCCATAAGGTTTCACTTCTGCCCAAAGGTGATGTGTAACAAATTATGTTGGTGAACTGAGTGTATTGCATTAGAACTTTGAGTGTCTCACTTCTGCCCAAAGGTGATGTGATACATTCACTGTTAGCAACTTAATACTTAAATAAATAGCGTATAGCCAAAGCTAGAGCATGTTATTTAAGTAGCTTATGTTGGTGTTATGATATTATCACGTCTTCATTACAAAATTGATCCTCACAATTAATGATCCTTCATTAATATAACGATCATAATCTAAGTCTGCCTTACATCAGTACCCGTAACTCGAAACTAATCTCACATTCTTCTATAAATTACTATCTCAACTAAATAATCCACTCTTATTATCAAAACTAAGAAGAGTTTTCTCAACTTTTAGTTCTTATTAAGTTACCTCTTAAGACATGACATTCCTACGCTCTATCTGATAAAGTATTACAGAATAACATATGAGCATAAGAAGTGGAATAAAATGTCTCTTATGGTAATTAAGAACTTCTTTTACTGATTCCTATCAGGTGAGCTATTAAAGATTCTGAAATTCCTAAGACTAATGTACTATCTATGGAATGAAAGAATATAACGAATTCCTAAGAAGCATGAAATAAATAAATCTAACTTTATGGTTAAATGGCATATGTGAATACATCCTAATATTGAATAACATGACCCATAAAGCTAAGGGGTTACACATGGAAATCAATAAATTTCTAGTGCATAATAACCTTTCCATCAGTACAATTAGATTTGTATTATGAATCAACTATAACACTCAGAAATATCAAAGTAAAATGAGTGTGTTGATAGCGAATTACGTACAGGAAAGGAACACAGTAAACTAGAAAAGTTGATGTTATTCACCTTAATACCATTAAACCTAAAAGAGGAAGAATAATTACCACTGAGAGGATAATTATAAGGTCTGGAAACAAAATACAAGTACTACTTTCAGCTATAAGTTTTCTTAAGGGAAAGTCTTACTAAGCAAAACTATGCCACTAAGAATAGGCATAAGCAATGAGATTACCCATAAGTAGAGAGAACAAGTGGCTAAGATATGTAGTGCCTAATTAAGGATATTTAAATCCACAAATGCTAATGAATTCCAATTAACACATGATGGCTGAGTCTAGTTTTATACGTTTCCTTACTATAATTCAACAAATACTTAAGATGAGAGTTGGTGGCTAAATTAAGGGTCTATTAACCATTAATAACTAATCTTAGTGTTGAAGCTTTATGATACCTTACGATATTCTTGAGATTACTCGAAATTTAGTATCAATACTAAAAGCTACAATTTTGATAGTTACAAGGTTTTAGTGACCAACCCAAAACCACTATTAAGTTAAACTATCATATTGTTTGTTGTCATTATCTGAATAGAAACATTATGCAATAAAACTAGATGATCCAATAATGTTTTCACAACTTTGTTGTCATGAAAATGAGAATTTAACAAAGGAAAATGAGACCCATGAAATTCATCCACTAAGACCAAAATTTCATGAGAAATCATGACCAGGTCACTAAAGGATGCTTGGCTATCAAATCTCATTCTCAGTGACTTTAAAGCATGTGTTAAACGCCCTAAACATTAAATGGCAAAAGGAATAAATGGGTTTCCATCATAAGTCATAACTAATTGACATCAGTGGAGCCTAGATAAATATCTAATTGTATCTATTCCGTTTCCTACAGACCAAAAGTATTAAAGAAATCAATTCATATATACTTAATAAGATTCCCTCTAAGTATGTTCTTAAAATTTCTTGAAATCTGGACGATAAGGGAAATCAAGTATAAAATATATGAAATATTCTCGTCCACATGCATCGTTAAAACTTATTATGTGGAGGTACTAAGAGACCTAAAAGATTAGTGGGAGCATAAGATGTCCTACTTATGACTTGCAAAAGTTACAGAGGTGGGGGGAACGACAATTTGATCTATCCTCAAATTACACCTCTTGCACTGGACAACGCTCTATCACAACTTGTCTCCTTAGCATTTAACGTACTCCTAACAAAGTTTTGTGGATGCTTAAATATGGGCGAACTTAGATTTCTTACTAAAGTAATCCTCATCAAGAGAAACGACAATAAACATCATTAGGTTGTTTTCTCTATTAAAATCTATGGCTCTTCCAAATGTTAGATCTTAAGCATGCTGAATTCAATAAGATCTCTAAGGTAAGTAGGAGCAGTAAAAGTCCTTATTATGACTTTTCGGAAGTACAAGATGCGGGGGAGAGACTCATTAAAATTTGAGACTCATTAAGTTTAACTCCGAATTTAACTTCGATTATTCCTCTTGTACACCTTACTGCACCAACTCTTACACACTTAGAAACGAATTTTGCTCCTTATATACCTGAAAATATAAACACCTAACTAAAGTTAAGTTTGTATCATAATAAACCCAATGTTCAACTCAGAAGGTCGCCCATTAAATTTGATGATTATGTAACCTTCCTGACTAACACAAAAAAAAAATGGATGTTTGGAAATTTTACCGATCCTACCTCTTCTAATTAAATCATTAGTATCAATCAATCTTCTAAATGGAATAAAGCTACTATTAGCATAACTCATTCCATAATTTAGAATAACGTTTGGGATTTGGTTGAATAACCTAAAGGTATTCATAATTAAACCAGATCCGAATGGGAACGTTGTAAGATAAGATTGATTGTAAAAGATTATACTCAAGGAGGGATTAGATTATCAAAGAATCTTCTTATCTGTATTACAAAAGATTTCTTTGAGGATCATTACCATCCTAGTAGCTCATAATGACTAAGAGCCACATTAGATGGACATTAAGACAACTTTCCATAACAATGACCTACATGTTCGTTAAGCAACCTGAAAGTTCTAAACTGAAGGTTAAGAACACTTAGTTTGTAAGTCTATAAGATCCATGTATGGGTTGTTGCAAGCATAAAATGTGTTTGAATCATAATGAAATTCTCTTCATCAAGAACTAAGTGGATTAAAGAACCTACCTCAAGATGAGTGGGAGCAACTAATGAAAACTTGTCCTTACATATATGACGTTTCTCTTGACAAGTATATGTTACCTAAGTCAAAGCATTATTCATGCATAATTTTGACATGATGAATATCAGGGATTCCTCTTACGTGATAGGAATCAAAATATACCGAGATAGACCCAACGGGATATTAGTTTCATCCCATAAGTTTTACTCTAAGTGGGTCCTTACGTATGTAACATACAACATTGCTCTCTTTTAGAGGATAATAGGATAAATGAGATTATTACCTTACGCTTCATTAATTAGAAGACTGATGTAAATTTAAGTCTATGCTTGTTTATGATATTGTTCGTATTGCTTAATTCTAGACTTGTCTAGATTGATGAAAAGCATATAATGGAACATTACAATATCTTTAAGAAACAAGAGACTATAATCTAAAGAAGAAGTGAGAACCTAAAGTGATTGACTACTCTTACTCTAACTTTGTTATATTCAAAGGAAATCAAGTGTCAATTTCGGGGTATATTACAACGTCAGCAGACATAATTATCTTATGGAGGAGTCATAAGGAACTGTAACAACAACCTAAGTTATCATGACATAATGTGTTGCTGATCACAACAGAATGGTCATTAAATGTTGTTGGTATATTTATTAGATGACTCATAACTTATTAACTCCATGTAAATACTAAGTTGAAGACTTACTGTGATAAAGTCAGTTACCCTAATTTCTCGAACAGTAACAGTTTGAGAGGAGCTGCATTAGAGTTCGATACGAAATTATTGTTCGCTTATGATTAAGAACAAATAGAGGAAATCAGAATTTTGTATCGAATGCATTCATGATATGCTTATGGATCCAATAACTAAAGGTCTATCACCCATAAGTCTCACTAACGGGCCAACTAAGAGAAAAGGGTATTACTAATGACCATGTACAACTGCATATCGTACTATGAATGACTTATGACTTATGACTAATGATTAATTTTCCTCATTATGATTTGTTTGTCTATTAGTATGCTAAGCTAGCATAATGGCATAAAGACAATTATATAACAAATCAACTAAGGGCATAACGTTAATTGATCCTAATGTTAAGTTTTAAATTTGGGTGTAGTATGATTAATGGGGGTCCTAAGTCGAATAAAGACTTAACGGCTGTATTTCTCTATTACATTTTGGGTTTAGAACTAAAATGAGTATTAATCTCTGCAGACTTACGTAATACTCATAATAAATGATTACTCGGCTAAGTGGGAGAATGTTGGAGTAAATATACATTATGTTAGTATATTTATCTTTATAGCCATTATAATCATTTATATAATAATGATCAATTATTAATATTATCTTAAGCCCAATAATAGATATGTCTTTGATGGGCGGACTATCATTAGATGGGCCTTATTAGGGTGTCCCCTGGGTATGTATAAATATGAAGAGATATTATGAGATTAGGGTTGAGACAATCAGAACAACATAGCACCATTAACCATCCCCTATCTCTCTCTCTCTCTCTCAATGTGTTCATAACTCAAGAACACATAAACCATCAGAATTGCATACCCTAAAGGGAACCCGATCAAGATGATGGTGTCTTCCATTACTGAGGTTCCTGAACGGATAAGCAAATCAGGTACACTTAATTAAATCTTATGTTTATTCCTTATTTTTTATTAATATAATCAACAAAAATAACAAACCTCTTAGACGTAATATGTTTTCAGAGTAGATTTCACGAAAGGTCATTTGAACTAATTTGGATTTGAGACGTTAAAAAAAAAACAAATTTTGATTTGAAATACATAACGTGCATTCAACGATAATGTGACATTTTATTGTCTTATGGTTCCACTAATTTAATAGAACAATATGTGGCACCAACTAAGCTTTGAAGAATTAGTCATGAACCTGTCACAAATCGCAAATTAATTGTATGTTTAATATTTCAATTTTAAAAATAGCTTCTTAATGATGTATAATGTGACTTTCAGTTCAAAGCATTTTGTGAGTACACGAGATCAATAATCAGATAAGACAAAAAAGTTTTGCAAATAATAAGATGGTTTTTTTCTTGTGAACATGATGTCCTAAATTTATTGTGTATCTAAACATACCAAATGATGTTATTTATCATCAACCTACGTGAGAACGACTCTATGAGAATCAATCCTTGCACTCTTTAGGCTTGATAGCGCGTGGTGATATGGTAGATTATGTCGTCTTTGTGGTTTAGTGCTTGTAAAAAGAGTATAATCATAGACGGAGAGAAAGAATATAAAGATTGGAACGCGGTGGTGGTGGCATCAACCCCAGAATAATGAACATTACGATTAGAAAAGGCTAAAAGGCCCAGGTTTAGGACAAATTCACAACGGGCTTTTAAGTAATTAGGTTTTAATATTTGTTTTTTAAGAGCAGGAGTAAAACGGTAATATAACGGTAGATTTTACAAAAGTGTGACATGCGAGTAAATAGTTAGGATCATATGCGCAATTTCTCAAAACTTAAACGCATAATGTAACACGTGTAAAATTACCCATGTTTTTCTTTTAATGCTAAAACTACTAATAATATAACACACAAAAAAACATCTATTTACCTTTCAATAACAATACAAAAAAAGTTAAACTAACAAACTGTATTCAAAATTTATACATCATTCACCATTGCACCAAAATGTACAACATTCTAACACATTTTTAACAGATCAGAACACAATTTGTAACAGTTTGTAACCCATTACCATGTCCACAAGACCAACTGCTAGTTCATACTTCAAATATCAATCCACCAATGTTTTTTCATCAGCAGAAATCACAGCCAAAAGAGAATACTTTGCGCGCAACGATATCTTACTTTTATCAACCATCAGTCTAGCACCTGACACGACCCAATAACCGGGCAGATCCTGAGGCCCTCTAGTCAATTCGGTCGTATCAACAAACTTCAAAAGTTTCTTCCCTTGAGCTGACACTGGTGGCCCGACAGGCAATGCTGAGTTCAGTACGACATTTGGAGTTTGTGGTGGCGCTTTTTGAGCACTAGAAAACCGAGTAGACATCAATGTTGAAACAATGCCTGATTTCTGAGTGACAAGAACAGGTGACCCGTCCCATTCGGGTTGTCTCACCACTGTGCCCCCCACGACTTTTGAGAATCGCAGGCGTAAGAACAAGACTCGTTTTAGACCAGTATCACTTACTTCAAACTCTGCACCAGTAACGATGGACAGTTCATCATCAGACTCCACAGGGGCTGTGCATATGTGTGAAAAGCTTTTCCATTGAACCTTTTCATGGTACCTTCGGTCTTGAGAGTTTGGGCCTGAGGAGTTCTTGTTGGGTTCAGCCATGAGTTTAAAGCTTGTCGGCGTGGATGACAGATGCTGCAAATGGATCGCTAAGCAGTCGTTCTTTTTTCCTTCTAAATATAGCCGAAGGCCCGTTACTGGAGTGTTACCAACATCCACCTGCAGTTTATCAATAGTAATGATAATCAGAATACTGTAACAACTTGAGATAATGGGCCGGTCAAAATGATCACTTTTGTTACGGGCCGGGTTGGATTGACAGGAACACTTTTTGTCCAAAATTTAAAACTATAAATTAACTTTCTGAATAATACAACTTGGTCTTTTGGTGGAATATTGACCCGTTTGACCCATTTGACCGTTTCCTTTATAGGTATTTTTTTTATATATTTTTCCCATTAAAGATAAAACATTGCCTGATTTGTGTTAACATAGAGCTTTGGTCCCATAAATCTGAACTGTAACGACGCGTTATGATTCTGTTTCCCCTCAGGTCCGACTGCAAGCTCACCGAACTCTGGTGCCCAACGTGTTGGAAGCTGAAACTCTAAAAACTGCTGAAGCTCAGTAATTGGCGGTTTATCTGCAAAACAAACATAGCCCGATTGGTATTAAAGGCGTTTTGGACATTTCAACAACGGGTCAATAAACAGAAAGATACGGATGTATTTGCTCACAGCGTAGATAAAGATTGATGGCATGAGTCAAGAATCCATTGCCATCGATTCCACTTAATAAAGACGTTATTGGAATAAAAGACATTGAAATCACTTCTGGTTCAAGTTGAACCGTTTGACACCATGCGCAATGGTCAAGATTTTTGCCGTAACTTCCTCCTCTCCTCCTCCAGAAAACAGTTATGTCCTGCAATAATATAGAAAAAAAGCGACGCAGAGTAGAATCTCAGTTTATCAATTCGAAATATAAAAAATGAGGCGTGTACACAAAATATTAATAACGAGACAACATCAAAGCACTAACCTCGACTGCAGGAACCAAGTTTATCAAGCCATAGTCATTCCTTTCAAGCTGAAAGAAAAAAAAAAAAAGATTAATATACGCTTAAAAATATCATCAATGTTATAGTCTATCTTGTTGTTTTACATTTCACACTCCTATGTTAGTTAATTGTATCAGGGGTGTCAATCGTGTCAGGTTGGCATGTTGAATCTTTGAAACCACACATTTGTGTAAAAGGCATCAAACTAACCCAAACGCACTTAAAATTATGTAACCTGAACATGGGATGTTTGTCCCATTTATCAAGATTAGTCGAATGGGTTAACATATTGGCGGGTTGTAATCAAGTTTTAAACATGCTCAACAGGTTGGGGTGACCAGTTTAACTAAATGAATTAAAATGTCAACCCGAACATGACCCACTTATTAAACAGGTTAGATATCACAAATAAAAACTCGACGATTTTCGTCAGGAACTGCCATCCCTAAATTGGATGCTACATTTTGTTAAAAGGGATACTGTAAGGCCTTGAAATTGTATAGGTTTACGCTTGTCTTTATCAAACGCGTTACAAAATTTAGAGAACGGTTATACTATGAACATTGAGCAAGTAAAACATATAGTGTTAACAAAGCATAGGCAAAGATGTCAAACCGGATCCAAATCTTTGGTTTTTCTTGGGCTATTGTCGGGTTGTCCACTAAACCTCTTTCCCGCTACATCCTTGAGCTTTTTCAGCACCTCGTCGGGTGGAAGAGTTGATGAATTTTGTTGCTTCAGATACACAACGTCTTTTCCTCCCATTTTGATACCCGCGATTACATGGGTACCATACTTTTCAATAAACCTAAAAGCGCATAAACAATCCAACAAGAACAAAACTTTAGAATTCTTCAAACCCATAACAGGTTAAAAATATAAAAAAAAAAAAAAAAAAAAATTCAGGTTAACTTACTTGGCTAATGCTGCAGGTTCCCATGATGATGGAACAGCATTCTTGACATGATCACTTAATGCTATTTGGGACTTTTCGAGTGTGATATTGTAAAGTGTTATGAACATACCATCTAGCGCGAGTGTTTTCGTGTTCACAGCATCTTTTAGCCAAGATCCTGTGAACTCAAATGCAGCGTTAAACTGACCTGTTGGGATTCTTCCAGATAGTGCAACATCCTTGTTAAACTGTTCAGACATCTGCAAAAACAGAATTCCAACAGTTATTCACTTAAGTTGGTTAACTTTTTTTTGTTATATATCAAATCTTGCCGGTCGCTATCTAAGGTAGCGACTTTAGATTCTTGGAGTATGCAAATCTGCCTACATGAGACGCGCATCCACAAATATCTTTACTTTTGCAATTGAAGTCGCTTTCTCAGATGACGACTACACTATTCTATTCTAAACTGAAGTAGCAATCTGAGATAGCAAATTTAGTACCAAAAGGACAAATTCTGGACCTATTTAACCTAACTACATTCTATAAAGTGAAGTAATACGCTATGTCGACTTCAACTCTAAAGTCTGTTGATCATTTTGATCTCATCATTGTCATTTTAGTATGATTGGTTTACTTAGGAGTTCCTAATATAGTTTCACGAAGAGTTGCAACGTCTCATCCTAATCACAGCGATGATCAACCCCTCTATAACGAAATTCTTTTGGTCCGTCAAAGGGACCATTAGAAAACTTCGTTATTCAAATAAAATACTTATCATAACTCTCTCAACACTGTAATCACAAAGTAACACGACACGATTCAAAAGTAACCCCAAATCATCAAACTAGTAAATCCGAAAACCATCATCAACTATACATATCAAGAACACCTAAAAACATTCAAACACAAAACATATAAAATTACCAAATAACTTTCTACATAATCATAAAACATTGAAATACCTGTTGAAAAGACAGAATATCGGAGCTAAAGCGCATCCGTTCGCCTTTATCACAACTAATAGATTTGGAAACATTCTGAATCAAAATCCCACCAGGAATAACAATATCCCTGACTTGTTCATCATCTATACCAATCAACCTCGACTCGGGTGACTTCCCTTTACAATATTTCAATCTCAAATCCTCAGTCAGATCATACCCAACCCCGATCGCCCCTATCGCAGCCTCAGCCGCCGCCTTTAGGCGCAGCGCCACCTCCTTGTTACTACTACCCATCAAAACTATGATGATCAATAACAAAGTTTTGTGAAATTGAAGCAGTCAACTATGTTTCTTGTTGATGTTGTTGTCACAGTGAATTTAAATAATTGGTATGAGTTGGTTAAAACATAAACATTGTGTGATGTTGTATTTTATTAGATGGATTTGTCGTGTTAAATGTTTGTAAAGTACGCGGAATGAATCAAAGTCAATATAGGAGTGCGGATGTTGTTTAAGGAACAAAGTACAAAATGTCAAATGAAGTTGGTTGTTAAATACGACGGCGGGAAAACTGCTTATTTGTTGTTCTACTGAATAATATTTTGGATGTTTTTATTGACTTTTTGACCCTTCCGAGATCCTTTGGATTCCAACCAGTAGCAACCCAACACGTGGCGGTTACGATCCTGATGTCTGCCACCCGGCTTCCGTGGCGGCTTGAGACGTGTCAGCGCCGCAAAGCCGTCTCCGGTGGGGTCCCTGAGACGGTTCACCAACGGCTCAAGTTAAGCCGTCTTCGGCTCGGCTTAGCCGAATCCGTTTTGGCTGAATCGTCTTCAGCCCCATTAATTAATTTATTTTTATTTTTTTCAAATTTTGTTTGGGTATAAATATGTGGGTTTGGTTGAAAAAAAAAAAAACACATCTAAATCAAACCAAATCTTCTCAAATGTTTGTTTCAAGCCAAAATATTTTACCAAGCCAAAATATTTTACCAAATCAAACAAAATCTTCTCAAATGTTTTTTTCAAATTTAGTTTGATTATTCGACGTGTTTTTGAGCTTCAGAATAGCCGAATATTTTTTCGGTAAAAATTATGGCACTTTTTAAACCTAAGCCTTTGGGATTTATCTAATCCCATTCTATGGAAAGCTTCTGATCCGAAGTTTTTCACCCATTTTCTTTGGCCTTAAAAATCCTTTCACCCATTTTCTTTAGCCTTAAGTTGACCTCCAACCACTTGGTAATACATTTGGAGTGAAAGGTTGAAGTGATGGATAGGTTTCGGTCGGAGTTAGTGAGAAGTAAAGCGAAAAAGGCTTCTGTTGGATTGCTGTTACATCTACATAATACTACTTGGATTGTTGTTGCATCTACACGTGGGTTAACCCGTGTAATTTGCATCGACGATTTTGTAGTCTACTTTGTTGGCAAGTTCATCCTTTTCCTAAATCTCTATCATGATCTTCTGGATCATCCGTCTTTTACATGTACAAGACGGTCGGATGTGATATTTAGGAGAGTTTGTTCTTTGACTTGTCCGGACCGTTGGTAAGCATCTGTCCGTACATACATTTATGTACGTATTTAGGGTGATGAAGATGAAACTGGACAGTGGGTATAAAGTACACTGCGAAAATATATCTTGGCGTTCCAAGCAACGGAAATGTCTCGGTGTTTGACGTGTTGAACGACTTCGTGAATTATAATTGTTTGTATATTGTAATTGTTTTAATACTTTAGTTGTATTTTTATTGGATCCCTATTATTATTTGTTTATGTTAAGTTTGTTTAAGGTCATGTGTTCTCTACTTTTTGGTGTTAAACAAAACACTCCCTTTAAACAATATAAACTTAAAATAAACATTTTTTTTATTATAACTTAAAATAAAAGGAGCATTAAAAGTAAGAAAAAAAAACTAATCCAAAGCCCCGGCGACATCACGAATCATCTGCCACGCCGACAAATGAGTAAAGGGTGGTCGGCCCGAAAACTCGTGCTCAATCTTGGCATGTTCAAGTTTTTCATGGTCCGCAGTGTCTTGTGGGAGTTCACGGATAGCGGTTTGATAAAACCCCTCGAAGAGACGGCACTTGTTTTGCAAGTCCGTCCACTTCCGGTTGAGAGACTCCGTTGACCTGCTTGAACCTCCAACCAAAACTTTGAACTCGTTGAGAACGAGTGGCCAAATGGACCCTCGACGTGGTGGGTTTTCTTTAACAGTTATCCAAGCAGTGCACAGGGCAATTTCTTCTTCTTCTGTCCACGTTTTCGGTGCCATTGTGATTTTGGGTTTGGGTTTCTTATCTGTGACGGTGTACTGACGGTCTGTAATGTCAAACCGTCTACTGGCTTTATATAGGAAGGACATATGCGGGTGGGTTAAGCATTCAATAGGGAATATCAATAGATTTCATAGTAAAAATTACAACATTTTTTAAAACACTAAATAAATTAAAACACTTTATTAATAATAAAACATACATTAAAAAAAGAACATTACATAACATTATTTTTAATAAAACCTAAATTTAAATATAATCACGTAACAAATGCCACGCGGAAAGGTATTCGAATTCTTCGTCGTAGTCCAAAAAGTAGTCGATTTTCGCCAATTCTATGAGCCCTTCCTCGGACTCGTTTGGCGACTCCTCTTTGTTGGAGTTGAAGAACCCTTCGAATACGGTGCACTCCGCCTTGACGTTGTGAAACTTTTCTATAACATCTTGTGTCGTACGGTTTGTCTGACCGCCGACAAGTGTTCGAAACTCGAAAAATACTCTACTCCAAAATGGAGTTGCACGAATTTCTTGACTGGTGTTTGAAACTCGGGTGTTTTCGGCAACATTTCGCCATGCCAGTGTAACCCCAAGGATCTCCTCGTCGGTCCATGAAGACATTTTACTTGGTTTGATTGATGTTTTGTAAGAAAAATATGTGATGTAGTGAAGAATTTGTTAATTTGGCGGGTATTTATAGTGTGAAATAATTTAATTTAATTAAATATTTAATATGGTAGGTAAAAATAAATAAGGACAATTAAAAAAATAAATAAACTTCCAAAATAAGAACATTTTATTAAGAATTGTTTGGTGTTAGGTCTGCTGACCTAGAGAAGAACAGATGATTTGAAAGCCAAAATATGCTATCTATTTGATCCTTAAATAAACAGTCTTTACAACTTGCTTCTCCCAAAAGACTGCTGACCCTAACTACTGTTCTATCCAAACAACTGCTCAACAACTGCTGATATAAAGAACTGCTGAGGAAACAACTGATGAAGAACAACTGCTGACCAAAGGTCTGATGAAGAGCAACTGCTGATACAAGTACTGAAGACCAAAGCACTGCTGGAACCAACAGCACTTAGGCTCCAGCAGTGGATAAAAGACCCATCAGAGTTTATCTTCAACAGCTGTTTAATATCAGTGCTTTCAATGTAACAGTAGTTTGTATAGCAGATGTTTAAGTTTGTTATTCTGTTAGAGGTCACTGTCTTAGGTGACGTCAGCCTAGGTCATCAGTGGTTTGAGTCAGTCTATAAATAGAACAGTGCTTGTACTGTTCTATTGTATCACACACAAAACATTCTCTCTGACAAACACTGTGTGATCAGGCTGAGGGGGAGTAACTTGTACGATTGTAATCTTTGAATTAATGAAAGCATTCGATCTAAAAACATTTACTCTCTTGTTTTGATTTACAGTTTATTATTCCGCTGCACTTTCATTCTATTTTCATTTCATAATTACCATCATTTAGTTAAACAATCAAAACAAACAAACTCAGATCCTAACAATTGGTATCAGAGCTTGGTCAATTAAATTCGATCTAACAAATCAATTTAATAATCAGCTCACAATTATTGATATCGTTTGTCAGTTTGATTGAAAACAGAGTAATAGTTTAATTTCGCTTCAACCGTTGTTAAACAGACTTTGTTTTTTGAAAAATCAGAGAATGGCTTCTATCAATCACGATCCACATAACACTGGCACGAACAACAAGCCACCGATGCTTGTCAGATCTGAATACAATATCTGGCAACGTCGGATGAGCCATGTTCTAGCTCAACAAAACACTGGGTGTTGGAAGTCGGTTATCTTCGGACCACATGTTCCGACTGTGCCGAGTACTGAAGATCCCAAAGTGTTTGAGCCAAAGAAACTTGAAAACTACTCCGACCAGGATTTTCAGAAAATTGAGCTAGATGCTAAGGCCTTCAGTATTGTGGCCATGGCTCTACCCAATGATATATATGCTGGGTTGTTACACTGTAACAGCGCAAAGGAGTTGTGGGATGCACTGAAAGAGCAGTTTGGTGGGACTGAGGAGGTTATTGAAAACAACCGTGAAATACTTAACCAACAATATGAAACATTCAGTCATGTCAAAGGAGAGTCATTAACTCAACAGTTTGAGAGATTTAATTGCTTAATTAGTGAACTAAAATTGGTTGGTCTTACTTACCCTCATTCAACTTTGAACCATAGGTTTTTAAGATCATTACCAGACAAATGGGACACTATTGCTATTGTAATGAGAAACTCAATAGGATTTAAAGACCTTTCACTGACCCAGCTTCATGGTAAGCTCTTGACCTATGAAAGAGAGCTTAACCAGAAAAAGAAGCTCCAGGACTCTGGAAAAGTGTCTGATGACTATGTGTTTGGGAATACAGCACTTTTGGGTCATGATGAGGTGCCTGGAAACACAAAGGATCAGAGTTATGATCATTTTATTGACATAACTTCAGGTTTTAACTCTGGTTTTAACTCTGATTCTTATTCACCAAACTATGCTTTCACAGCAAGTGGTGGTGATATACAGGCATCTGACAATATATCCTTTGAGTATGATGACCTGAAATACTTTGACCCTGATGATTTGGAAGAAATGGACATTATGCACCAATTGGCCCTTCTCAGTGTAAGAACTAATAATTTTTACAAGAAAACTGGGAGAAGGTTTCCAGGGTTGACTGGCAGATCTAAGGTTGGGTTGGATAAATCAAAGATCAAGTGTTATAAATGTCATAGGTTTGGTCATTTTGCTAGGGAATGTAGGGGTCAACATGGTACACCTATGATAACCTATCCAAATCAAAGACCACAGACCAACACTTATCAGAATTCCTATAATACCCCTGGACCAAATGTGCAAAACACTGCTCATTTTGCACAGTCCTCAAACACTGTTCCTGTCCAGTATGTCCAAACCACTGTTCCTCAGATTCATTATGTGCAAACACCTGTTGCTCAAACACCTGTGCAAACGACTGTTGCTCCATCCTCTGCTCCTGCAGAGACCAGTCAACAGAGCTTCTTTACACAAGGCTTTGTTGATTGGAGCAGTCTACCTGATGAGCTAACAAATGAGAATTTTGCACTAGTTGCCAAAGCTGAAAATGAACCAGAAAATTTTTGTTTCATGGCTATGGTTGATGAGATTGAATCTGAGGAAGTGGTAATTGAATCTGATGTTGTGACTGATGATATTGTTAGTGAAGCTGTTGCAGGTGAAAAACCTGAAGAAGAGGCTGTGAATCTCTCAGATCCCTGGGGTGCATCTGATGACTGTGAGTGCAAGTGTGATTGTGCTTTGATGGCTGCTGCTAAGGTATCTCCTCAAATTCTTAAAGAGTTGTGTTCTGATAAATGTGTAATAGCATTTGCTAACATCAAAGAGGTGAATGAAAACCTTAGAAAGAAAATTTTGGATGATGAAGTTAAATTTGAAAAACTTACAAAAGATTTGAAAACAAGTTTAACTGCAAAAGAGTCTGAAATCAGCAGTTTAAAACATGAAGCAACTATAACCAAAGACCAGCTCCAAACTATGATAACAAAATATCAAAGTTGTAAAAGTGAGCTTGAGTCCACCCAAGTTGAATGTAAAAAATGGGTGGAATCATGTAGAGGTTTTGAGATGCTACTCAACAAACAAACCAAAAGTCATGTGAAGTTTGGCTTTGGTTTTGCAACCACTGCTCCAGCCTTTGAAAACACTGACACAAAGAGTCAAAAGTCTGTTGAGATAGTACCAACAAATCTGCAGGGTCAAGAGATTAAAATCACTGAACCAAATGGTAAGAAAATTGTTCTTGAAAAACCAGAAGGTTCCTCATCTTTTGCTGAACTTGAAAAGTATGAATTTAAACCTACTTGGTCTGATGAGTGTGATACTCTTGAGAATTATAAACCTGTTGATTTTAAAACTCCTGAGGGAAAGACAGCTCCTCAGGCAAGGGTCATTCCCTTGGCAAAAGTCATTCCCCCGAAAGATTCTCCAGCAGATGCTCAAACATCTGCTGAAAAGAAGACTGAAAAGGGGAAGAAGAAAGAAAAGACTGTTAACTTGTTTTGTGATTTCTGTGAAAAGAAGAACCATGTCACCAAAAACTGTTTTCTTCTAAAAGCATATGATATCAACAAAGGAACAAGTGAATGTGATTCCAAAGCCACATGCTCAATATGTGGGAAAAAGAATCACAAGACTAAAGAGTGCTTGTATCTCAAAAATTTTGATGTAAAAATACAAGAATACAAAGCAAAAACTCTTGCAAATCCTGTGGTTAGTACTCCAAAAGGAAAGCCCAAACAGACCTTCACCCTTGTCCAAACATCTGTTACAAAAAGGCTTGAAACATCTGCTTCTAGAGATGTCCAAGTAACAGATGCTCCACCCACAAGCAAATACCCAAGAGGTTATGGTCAACCTCCATGTCACAGTCTGCCACATGTTTATGAGGAGCCAAAAAGACCCTCTAAACCAAGAGTGAACAGAAATCCATATGGGTATTATCATCTGTCAGGAAGTGATCAAACAACTGCTGCCCCAAGTGTTGACATACAAGCACTGGCAAATGGTCAGCAACAGTTGTTGACCTTAATTCAAAAATTGGTCCAAACCACTGATCACCTTCCAAAGCTTGAGTCTGAAAGGTCTGAGGACCCATCCAAAGCCAATTTGGCTTTGGACACTCACCAAAACTAATCATTTACTGATGTGCAGGGAGCTTCTGCTTGTTTAGATAGTCTTTGGTATGTAGATAGTGGAGGTTCCAGGCACATGACAGGATGTAGAGCCCTACTTCTGGACTTCTTGGCTCATGGAGGGGGTGATATATCCTTTGGTAATGATTCTAAAGGTAAGGTGTTGGGTTCAGGGACTGTACAGGCAGGAAAACTCAAGTTTGAAAATGTCAATCTTATTGATAATCTCAAGTTTAATCTTCTGAGTGTTTCACAAATGAGTGACAAAGGTTATGGCTCATTTTTCACAAAGAAATCTTGTAAGATTATTGGGCCAGAAGTGGTGAAAAAGATTGATACCATTATTGCTGAGAGCAAAGCACAGCTTGTTGCTCATAGAAGTGGCAATGTGTATGTTGTTGATATGTTAAAGGACAATCCTATGGCAAATGTCTGTCTGTTTTCTGCTGCCTCCACTAAGGAGACAGAATTGTGGCATAGGAGATTGGGTCACACCAATCTTAATACTATCAACACACTCTCAAAACAAAGCCTTGTCAGAGGTTTACCATCAAAAGAATTTAAATGTGATGAGCATTGTGTTTCTTGCTTAAAAGGGAAACAACATAAAAGCTCTTACAAATCCATTGATGAGTCCAAAACTAGTCAGTGTTTACAACTGTTGCACATGGACTTGTTTGGCCCTGTTAAAATCATGAGTCTAAGAAGAAAGAGATTTTGTCTTGTCATAGTTGATGATTTTTCTAGGTTTACATGGACTTACTTTTTACACTCTAAGGATGAGACTGCAGGTATATTGAAGGACTTTGTCACCAAGGTTGAAAAGCAATATGACTTGCCAGTAAAAGTCTTCAGGAGTGACAATGGAACAGAGTTTAAAAATAAGGAGTTGGATGACTTCTGTGTGTCAAAAGGGATTGTGAGGCAGTTCAGCATCCCAAGAACACCAGAACAAAATGGGGTAGTTGAGAGGAAAAATAGAACTCTTATAGAAGCTGCAAGAACCATGCTAGCAGATTCTGGTTTGCCACTGTCCTTTTGGGCAGAAGCTGTAAACACTGCTTGCTATGTTCAAAACAGAGTTTTGATCAACCCCAGACATCAAAAAACTGCTTATGAAATTTTGTTCAAAATCAAACCATTAATCTCATTTTTCAAAATCTTTGGCTGCCCATGTTTCATTTTAAATCTCAAAGATTCCATTTCAAAATTTGCAGCCAAAGTAGACTGTGGTTATTTTCTGGGATATTCTTCTACTGCTAAGGCCTACAAAGTGTTCAACACAAGGACTAAGACAATAGAAGAAACTTTGAATGTTAAGTTCAATGAACTTTCATCTTTAAAAATCCCTGCAAACCCTGCTGAATTATTTGATTTAGATAAATTCAAATTTGAAGATATCACTGTTAAAACTAACAATGCAGGTATTCCACAGTCTCCACAGCAAGATTACAGAACAGATGTTGTGATCCCCAGTCACTACAAAGTCTATTCTGCATCAGAGGAAGCAGCTGTTCAAAACAATTGTCAAAACTCTGCCACAGCTGTGTCAATCACTGTTGGTCAGTCCTATCCTCAAACCTCTGCCTCACCCCTCACAACCACTGACCTATCATCTGTTGACAATAGTCAATCATCTGTTGACAAAAGTCAGTCAAGTTTCACACCACTTGGACCCATTCCTCCATTACCATTTCAAACATCTGATGGCACTACAGAAGTACCAACAGATGTTACACCAACAGAGTCACCAAACCTCTGTCCATCACCTCAAAATGCCATTGTTCCATATCAAGGAGATCTTATTTACTTAAGAGCTCATCCACCAGACCAAATCATTGGCAACATCAGAGAGGGTGTGCTCACAAGAAGCCAATCCTCAAATATCTGTCTTTTTGCAGGTTTCTTATCCCTCACACAACCTGTCAAGTACCAAGAGGCACTGAAAGACAACAGTTGGGTAGAAGCCATGCAAGAAGAACTCCTTCAGTTCAAAAGACAACAAGTATGGGAGCTTGTACCACTTCCTAAGGATGTTTGTCCTATAGGAACAAAGTGGGTCTTCAAAAACAAAACTGATGAAAGGGGTATTGTTGTCAAGAATAAAGCCAGGCTTGTGGTTCAAGGCTTCAGACAAGAAGAAGGAATAGATTATGATGAGACCTTTGCTCCTGTAGCTAGACTAGAGGCCATCAGACTCTTTTTAGCCTTTGCTGTCAACCACAATATAAAGGTGTATCAGATGGACATCAAATGTGCTTTCCTTTATGGCAAAATTCTGGAGGAGGTCTATGTATGTCAGCCACCTGGTTTTGAAGACACATTCCATCCTGACTATGTCTACAAGCTCAATAAAGCTTTGTATGGACTCAAACAAGCACCAAGGGCCTGGTATGAAACTCTTTCCACATTTCTCTTATCCATTGGCTTCACAAGAGGTAAAATTGACAAAACTTTATTTCTTAAATGGAAAGGGAAACACTTAATGATTGTTCAAATATATGTGGATGACATCATTTTTGGATCCACATGTAACCAAATGTGTGAAGAGTTTAGAAAACTCATGACAGCAGAGTTTGAGATGAGTGCCATGGGTGAGCTTCAGTGTTTTCTTGGTCTTCAAGTGAAACAACTGCAAAATGGCACATTCATTCATCAAAACAAATATGTAAAGAACTTATTAACCAGATTTGAGATGAATGATTGTAAGCCATGTAGCACACCCATGAGTACAGTCAAGTTGCTCACTATTGATGACAAGGATGAACTGGTTGATCAAACACATTATAGATGTATGATTGGGTCTTTATTGTACCTAACTGCATCTAGGCCAGACATTATGTTTGCTACCTGTGTCTGTGCCAGATCCCAGGCTTCACCCAGAAAGTCAAACCTTATTGCTGTGAAAAGGATATTCAGATACCTCAAAGGTGCTCCCACACTTGGTATCTGGTATCCTGCTAATGGAAACATTGAGCTTTCAGGTTATTCAGATAGTGACTTTGCTGGCTGTCACACCACAAGAAAATCCACTTCAGGAGGGTGCCAATTTCTAGGGAATGCCTTAGTTTCATGGCAAAGCAAAAAGCAGGCAGCTGTTTCAACTTCAACAGCTGAAGCTGAATACATTGCTGCTGCAAGCTGTACAGCCCAACTCATGTGGCTTCAAAATCAACTACTGGATTTTGGGATAACTGCACTTAGGACTCCACTCATGTTGGACAGCCAAGCTGCTGAAAATATCATCAAGAATCCAGTCTCTCATTCCACTACAAAGCACTTTGACATAAGACATCATTTTGTCAGAGACAACTATGAAAAAGGTTTGATTTCTTTACACCATGTTCCAACAGAGGATCAGTTGGCAGATGTGTTAACAAAAGCTTTAGACACATCTACCTTTACAAATCTGATTTCCAGAATTGGTATGTTAAACATGGATTAAACAAATAAATTTTTTATATAATAAAATGGTTCAGATATTCAATTTTTTTTTAATAGCTGTTTGATTGAAAAATCTGTTTCTAACATCTGATCAGATAAAACAACCCCTGTTTCATTCATATCCACTGTTGGTTGAAAAGTCTGTTTCAAAACATCTGATCAGATAAAACAACTGTTAGTTGAAAAATCTGTCTCAGAACATCTGTTCAGATAAAACAACTGTCCGCCTATATATATATATATACTATATTCTAAAAAAAAAAAAAAACCCAACGGTTGGATCCATCAGCTGTTTGTATCAGTTGTTTACCAAAACAGCTGTTCTCCACCAGATGTTACTTCCATCAGATGATTGCCACGTCTGCTCATATAAGCAGAGGTTTGGCCACATCAGCGGTTTCATTGAGCCTATAAAAACCCTGTTTTACCACAACAGATGTTACACTGTCTCATTGTATTCAAAATACTGTAAACCGCCTTCTTCACTCTCAAACCCTTCATCAATCTTCAATCATTTTCACCTTCGAAATCCATTACAATGGATCTTCAAGCCAAAGCTACACACAATTGTCTCCCCTATCTGATTAAAACAGATGACAACACCCCATTTCATTCCACCATCGACATTTTCCTTAACTCCAAATACTTACCCATCCTAACCGCCAACGCCCCCATTTATCTGGATACACTCCAAGAATTTTGGTTGAATGCTGAGTTTTTACTACAAGACAAAAAGCCTACCTCCATTATTTCCAAAATTGGAGAAACCAGTATCGTCATTACCCCTGATATCATATCCACAACCTTCACACTGAATGACCTAGCAGGTAAGGATTCCTTTACTAAAACAGAGCTTCACACTGAGTTCCAAGAAAGAGGGTATGATGGTCAGATGACTGGATCAACTCTTTTCAAAAAGTTTTTCCCTCCAGTCATGAAATTTTTCTTCCATACTCTTCTTCTTTGTGTTTCTGCTAAGTCCACATCTTTTAATGAAATTCCATTGAGGATGCAATATCTGGGTTATGCTATGTTGTCAAACTCTGACTTCAATCTTTCCCAGGGATTGTTCATGGACTTGGTATCAAATGTGAAAGCAGTCAAGTCTGGGTCAAACAATGCTTTTCTTATTTACCCAAGAATTCTTAGTGTAATCTTACAAAAATTATTACCAGAAAAAGTTTTCAAAAAGGGTGCTGCTATGCAAATGAAAAGCTTAACTGATGAAACTTTCACAAGAATGCTGGGTGGAAGCACCCAAGAAAAAGTGTCTAAAGTGTCAAAAGTTTCTAAAACACAAACAAAGAGGACAAAGGCAACAACTGCTGTCAAAACCTCTGTTGTTGAGCCCACTGCTCCTGGTGATCATGGCACTACATCCAGTGCTGTGAAACCCACACCAGCCACTTCCAAAAGAAAACATCCATCCACAAAAACCACCACTCAACCACAAATGAGGCTTCTGGATGTTGAGGTACCAGAAGAAACCTCTGTTGCACAACAAAAGCAACCTGAAACCACTGTTGTTACTTCCTCACAACAGTTGGACATACCTCCACCTGACCAAACTCCTCATGAATCCTCTCAAAAGGATCATGTTGTAAGCCAAGGGGACACACATCATGATGCATTTGAGTCACTTGACCATATGTTCACAAGCCCCTCTCCCAGGGCTAATTCTCTTCTTACTCCACTACTCTCACCATCACATGTCCCACAAACAATGCAACCTCTGTTTGAAGCAATTGAAAAATCTCAGGAAGATCCCAGTTCCTCTCTTCCACCTGTCACTGAGAGTATACTCCAACAAGTGACTGGCCCTGAGAATATTCAATCTGCTATCCCACAAACAGAAGAGGAGGTTACACCACCTGGGTTCAATGAAACTCTAGGTGTGTTTTCAAGTGGAGCAGCCACTACTGATGTAGAGACCACTGTCTCACATCAGGACAGTGATTACATAGCTAAGACTCCCTTGAAGGCAACAACTGTTGAAGCCACTATAGTGTCTCCAAAAACAGTTGGAAGTCCCCAGTACCAAGACAAAGGGGCATCTGATTCACCTATTAGGCCTGAATCAGGTAGAACTACCACTGGTAGGGACTCAGATGATCCTATTAATTTAGGAGATGGGTCAAAATACCAAGAATTGACGGACAGAGTTTCTGTTATTGAAACCTCTGTTGCTGACATCCAATCTGATGTCAAGCTACTACTGAGCTCAATTGCAGATCTCTCCAAGAGTCAACCATCCACAGCTGATATAGCCAATGAGTTATGGAAATCAGTTTCCCCCATCATCATAGCTCACAGAAAATTGGCTGATCAGACACATGAAACCTACATGGCTGAGATCAGGAATATGGTAGATGCAAGGTACAAAGATACCCATGCTGATATCAAAGCCATCAAGGATCACCTGCTGAAGACTACTGGCTCTGCCCCTACCACCATCCTCAGGGATGAAAATGATGATGCTTTCACGGCTGATGATGCCAAAAAGGGGGAGAGTGGCAGAGATAGGCTACCAAAACTAGATCCTTTTGGTTGTCCTCCTTCTCAAAAAGGTCAAGCCAAGTCTGCCAAGAAACCAGAGTCTACCAAATCAGCTCCACAACAACAACAACAAGCAACACCAACAGCACCACCACAACAAACCACTGAGAAGAATAAAGCAGTAGATGACTCTGCAAACTTAGAAGCTGAAAAGGCTGCTCAAGTGAAACAGAAAAGAGCTGACACTTTGGAAGTAAAAGCAGAGTCATTAGTTGAACTCAAAAAGAAACAACAAAGGGAAACTGAAGATGTGGGATCCTCTAAAAGGATGAAAAGACCTGCCAAGCATGTTAGAAAACCACCATCTAAGTTGAAAACCTCTGTTGATAAAACCACTGCTACTGAAACCACTGCCACCCAAAACACTGAAACTACTATACCAACACACACACCTGAACAAACAACCACCAAACCTACATCACCAGCCAAAACCCCAACATCTGCTGGTTCTTCTAAAAGGCCAACAGATGTTAATCCAACCACTGCTACCAAATCACCTTCACCAAAAATCATGTACACAAGGAAGAGAAAATCAACCTTTGTTGTGCATGATGAAAACATACACACATCACCAACCACCATTTCAACTGCCCAATCCACTCCTCCCATCACAGCCATTCCACTCACATCATTCTCACCACATACATCCAAATTCAAAACCCATAGACCACCACCAACTATTACACCATTGGTT